>CM060904.1:435027525-436227525 GCA_030737815.1 Allium fistulosum | reverse complement strand
ATATATAATAGATAACTAGTGCAGAAAATAACTGTAAAATAAAATAGCAGTAAAGTAAAATGACACCATGAATTTTTATACTGGTTCGAACTCCCATTCTATGTCCAATCCCAGACTCCTTCTGGAATTTAAACTAGCAGCCCTCACTTAACCCAGAGGAATAGGTTTACACCGCCTGAGTAATCGAACAGGACTTGACTGTCTGAGCAACCGAACAGGACTTGACCGCCTGAGCAATAGAACAGGACTTGTCCGCCTGAGCAACCAAACATGACATGATTACAAAGTAGATTGTCTTGACCTTGTGTTTTCTAATAACACGAATTTGTCACTTGTAGTACATCCTTCCTGTAATCTTTTCCTCAAGAATGATGTGTATGATTGTGCGTGTATGAATAATAGGAAGTTTAGAATCGCTGGTAAGATATGGACGTGAGATCGTAAGCAATGAAAATATGAAATCAAGTAAGCAGTAGATTCGAAGAATATAATTCAAGTTAGATCAAGAGAGAGAAGTAAATTAAGTGATTTGATCAATAAAACTCAAGTATATTTATAATAGATAAGGAGTTACAACTGCTAGTGAAAAGAGCTCTACGAATAACAATGGCTGCAACCCTTAGCGAGAAAGAAATCTTTTCAGAAAAAAGTGTCTTTTCAAGAATATGACAGTTATATAGTGTTCAGTCGACTGACTTGGTGGCTTCAGTCGACTGAATTCAAAATGTGCACATGTATTTGAAAATGCACAGATTCAGTCGATTGAATGATGTCGTTAGTCGACTGGTCTGTGTAAATTTTAAAAAAATTATGCGCATGTTCAGTCGACTGAGGGCATCAGTTCAGTTGACTGAACTGTGTATTTCCTGAAGCCTGAATGCACGTGAGTTATAAAATGATAATTTTCAAATCGACTGCAATGCGTGTGAATATATAAGAATGAGTGCTGATATCTTGAGGAAAGATTTTGACAAAGCAACTAGACTTGACTCTAATATACATAATACTTGACTCTAGTTTCAATATATAGAATATATGAACCATACATTGAGTCATTGAGTTCGGTCATTGTAGTAGTCTTAGATTCATGAATCGTTGTGTCGCTTGAAATTCTTGTTAGCAATCAAAACTTAAGATCCAACATTCTCCCTCTTTTTGATGATGACAACTCCATTTGATATGAATGAATCTCGACAAGCCTTGTTGATCTATATCTCCCCATGAATATGTGCTAGACACTATGCTCGTTGTTTCTCCCCCTGAATCTATGCTTATATTTCCCTGTAAATAGTAATTAAGCAATATCTTTCTCCCCATTTGTCATTGGAAAAACAAAGAAGAGTTTTCAAACTGATAATATTTATAATCTAAGAGCGTATACTGAACATGTATAATGATATAAACATTCAGAAACCACATAGAATCATAACCACATTGTCACATAACTAATAGAACATTTGTAATAAGAGGTAAATTAGATATACCGTTATTGCTCACATCAGCTTTGTCGATGATATATCCTTTTGAATTTTCTCCAAAAGTGACAGAACCTCCATCTGAGTAGGTAATGTTCGTTAGCATCTCTTTTTTTCCCGTCATGTGTTTCGAGCAACCACTGTCCAATATCCATTTTCCTCTCTTTTTAGGTGGTACCTGCAAAATATAAAATTAACATTGGTACCCACCATTTTATTTGGGTCCTAAGAGTTAGGTCTTAGGAAGCCAAACCCAAGAGGGTTCAGAATTCCTTTTTAAAAAAAATCTTTATTTTTATGAACAGTTTTTATAAAATATTTTATATATTTATCTCCAATTAAAGAATTATTTGTTTTAGGAACCCAAATCTTAATTGATTTAGAATAATTTGTAAATTTTGAACTAGGTTTTTCAATTTTATTATTATTCCTTTTTAAAATTGTTGTATAATGGATTCTTTTTCTCTGGAATAACTTTAGAAACTTGCTTGTATCCTAGTCCTCTTTTATTTGAAATAGTATGAGAATTTTCTATAATTTTAGAAATATTTTCCCTACCTTTGTTTAAATTAGAGACATTTTTAGTAATATCTTATAATTTTGTTTTAAGACTAGAATTATCTAATTCCAATATTTTAATATTAGCTTTAAGATCATGATTTTCAATTAATAGAGCATCATTCTTTTCTTTTTGAGTTTCTATCTCTTGACTTTACATAAAAAGTTTAGATTTCATATTAGAACAAGATTCTGGAGTAAATTCAAGTTCTTCTTCTAAAATTTGTTTCTTATCTCTTAACATATCTACCTCAATTTCAGTCCTATTTAATTTTTCAAGAGCTTCTTTATATTTTCTTTTGATGTCTCTTAGTTTGTCAAGTAATTCAGAATTTATTTCCAATCAATCATCAAAAGTTAGATCACTCACCTCGTCATTTGTAGTCATAAAACATACATTGGCTTGTTCTGTATCACTGTTTGAGTCACTATCTGATGATGAAGATGATTCTAAATCATCCCAAGTGACAGAGAAGGCTTTCTTTTTGAATCTGTCTTTCTTATGCTTATATTTGACTTTCTTTCTATCAGGATAGTCTTTCTTGATGTGGCCTTTCTTGTGACATTCATAACATTCTAGAATAGAAGATGATGGTTTGTTGTTGTTGTTGTTATTTTTGCTCGAGCCATTCTTGTTGTTTCTAAATTCGTTGCTCTTTTTGAATTTCAAAAACTTTTTGAAATTCTAAGCAATGAACACCATATCTTCCTCATTTGAATCTGATTCATTCTTTTCTGCTTGGAATGTTATATTCTTTTTACCTTGAGCTTGTACTCGTTTTGCTTCGAGATTAACTTCATAAGACATTAGATTTCCTATCAACTCTTCCGGTTTAATGGTTGAAATGTCGTTAGCTTCTTTGATTGCTAAGACCTTTCATTCCCACTCATCCGTTAGAGAGTTGAGGATTTTTGAAACAATATCAAAGTCAATCTCCTAAAGTTAAAAGAGAATGATATATATCTTGGAATCTAGAGTACATTTCATTTATTATTTCATCTTGCTTCATTTTGAAATTCTGAAACAGATTTTTGAGCATAGAGATTTTACTCTGTTTTACTTTGTTAGTACCTTCTTGTGTAACTTTAAGCATACGCCAAATTTCATAAGCTGTTTTACACATGCTTACTCTATTAAACTCATTCTTGTCTAATGCACAATATAACATGTTCATGGCTTTAGCATTTGCAGTAGCATCCAGTTTTTGTGTGTTAGACCATTGTGAATATTCTGTAGTATGTATGTTATATTCAGTTTGAGTAATATTCCAAGTTTCATAACTATTTGCTTGTATATAAATTCTCATCCTAGTAGCCCAATAGTTATAGTTCATTCCATTAAATAGAGGTGGTCGTGCAGTTGATTGACCTTCAAGAAAGTTAGTGTTAGTTACGGTGCTAGTGTTGTTTTCCATATTAAAATATCAGATAACTATGTTATGGTTATAAGATGACCTTGCTTTGATACCAAATGAAAGTGACTATGCTATAGGATCGAGTAATATGGAATATATAATAGATAACTAGTGTAGAAAATAACTGTAAAATAAAATACCAGTAAAGTAAAATGACACCATGAATTTTTATACCGGTTCGAACTCCCGTTCTATGTCCAATCCCAGACTTCTTCTGAAATTTAAACTAGTAGCCTCACTTAACCCAAAGGAATAGGTTTACACCGCCTATGTAATCGAACAGGACTTGACTGCCCGAGCAACCGAACAGGACTTGACCGCCTGAGCAACAGAACAGAACTTGTCCGCCTGAGCAACCAAACAGGACTTGATTACAAAGTAGATTGTCTTTACCTTGTGTTTTCTAATAACACGAATTTGTCACTTGTAGTACACCCTTCCTATAATCTTTTCCTCAAGAATGATGTGTATGATTGTGCGTGTATGAATAATAGGAAGTTTTGAATTTCTTGTAAGATATGGAAGTGAGATCATAAGCAATGAAAATATGAAATCAAGTAAGCAGTAGATTCGAAGAATATAATTCAAGTTAGATCAAGAGAGAGAAGTAAATTAAGTGATTTGATGAATGAAACTCAAGTATATTTATAGTAAATAAGGAGTTGCAACTGCTGGTGAAGAGAGCTCTACGAATAGCATTGGCTGCAACCCTTAGCAAGAAAGAAATCTTTTCAGAAAGGAAGTGTCTTTTCAAGAATATGATAGTTATACAGTGTTCAGTCGACTGACTTGGTGGCTTCAGTCGACTGAATTCAAAATGTGCACATGTATTTGAAAATGCACAGATTTTGTCGACTAAATAATGTCGTCAGTCGATTGGTCCGTGTAAATTTTAGGAAAAAAATTTATGCACAAGTTTAGTCGACTGAGGGCATCAGTTCAGTTGACTGAACTGTGTATTTCCTGAAGCCTGAATGCACGTGAGTTATAAAATGATAATTTTTAAATCGAATGCAATGTGTGTGAATATATGAGAATGAGTGATGTTATCTTGAGGAAAGATTTTGACAAAGCAACTATACTTGACTAGACTTGACTCTAATATACATAATACTTGACTCTAGTTTTAATATATAGAATATATGAACCATACATCGAGTTGTTGAGTCCGGTCGTCGTAGTAGTCTCAGATTCATGAACCGTTGTGTTGCTTGAAATTCTTATCAGCAATCAAAACTTAAGATCCAATAGAAGCATCACCATTGTTGTCACCGGTTTTAGGCCAAGTGAGCATATTCTTTATACTCCACATTTCTAGACGAGTTGAACTATGCCCATGGTTCATCTTCCAACTTCACTTGCTAAACCCTACAAATGGGTTCAACTTTGCTGCCTCAGACATTTTGGTTACCTCTGGCTATCTAAGCCTTCAACTCCACCACTACAGACTTCCTTTTCAAAAACTATGCCATCTAATGTACTCGGTTATTCTCCGACTATGGTGGGGTTTGGCCGGTTAGTGAGGCTGATGGTGATCATCACCATCCTCGTCAATCTTTTCCTACCTTAATTGAACGTATAATATCATATAGTTCCTTATGTTGCGCTCTCCAATGTACTTCAGATGAGATGAGCTCATTCTTTATTAATAAGAAGATAATAATGATTGAAACTTATCATAATGACGAATATTGTCATTGATAAAAGACAGAGTATATAATAGTTTAAAGAGGAAGGAGAAGGTTATTTCTTTCTAGATAGAGAATGTAGAGTATGCATGCATCACCAAATGTTCATCTTCATAACATGAAAGGAAGCGTATAACATACGTGTAGTAAGAATGAGAAAATAACATTTTTATATTTATAATTATATATACGGGTCTGTTTACGGATCTGTTCAGAGCATGTGATGTATGTTTTCATACTTTCATTTATTAATAAAAAGTTACGATTTCTCAACTCAATGTCCTAGTAATAATTTTACATGGTTTATTTCAATTTATTGACCTTTTATATTTTGTCAAATGTGTTATAAACGTCGAACGGAAAATTTTCACATTTTAATAAATAAAAGTATCAATAACATCCAATAAAATATGATGAAAAGACCGATTGCTACACCGTCGCTTTAATATCGATAGTGAATAGTTTCGATTATAGGTAGTCTCGCAATTATCCTTGTGATTCTCTCTCTGGAGCAATCGCCTTATAGCATCATTTATTATTTCATCATTTCCTTCATTCAACCCTTGAAGGTGGTCATTTGTTGCACCATCGTATTCTCGATCTCATGAACAACCATGATGGTCGCTGCCCAAGCACCCACGGCTAGCAGTCCAATGCCTAGGTCTCCTTTCTCTAGGGAACTCATTTATCTTGGCATCTCATTCCTTTCTCGTTGTCTTTATTGACTGCATCCATAGTATTGCTCTCTCCCACAAGTAATAACCTCATCATTCCTTCTATTTCTACCATCAACGAGGCTGACATCACAATCCATACTCCTGGCAATGTGACGATGATGTTCGCCTTCATGATGATATCGATTATTGTCGATTGATGATGGATCGATGCCGATCCATCTACCTGGTGCATTTTCTCCAAGATCATCATTTTGCTTCAACATTTTCTTCTCTCACTATTCTGATTCGCTTTCCTCCTAACTACAAAACTCCCTTCACCAGATTTAGTGATATAATTCCTTCTACCATCACGATCTCTAGTGTGAGATCCTTCACTTTGAAGGGCTTGCCTCACTTATCAAATTGTTTCACCAACTCCCTCATCATCGTTTGCTACCTTGTTTACATCCATTGGTTGACTCTAGCTATCATTCCTTTCAATTTCTCTCTAGTAACAAGATCTGGTGGAGGTTGCATAGTTCCATCACCAACACTTCGATTTTTAGTGCCTCCTTCACTATCAGCTCCTCTAACTTGTTTTCCTAAATTCTTCTTAGGTCACATTTATACAATCTTCTTTTATATTTTATTCAAATTTGAGTAGCACATAAGGTTTGCCTGACCTTCAATGCTCTCGGTGAAAGCATTAGAAAATGTTAGCCAAAAATTTAGTTTAACACCCTCAAAAAGACTTTGAAGAGCCAGAAACCCTATATGCCTTTTGTTATTATTTTGTGAGGATTATATTCTTTGATTCCATGAATGTTATAGTTATAGATCATTATTTCAGATCAAACAGTAGTAACTCAAAAGAAAATTGCAAATATATGAAGAAAAAAGTCAGAAAAGTACGGTATGGAAATTCAAAGTGTTTCTACTATGCCTACGTCCACTTTAATGATATTTTATTGTTTTTTATTCACTAGATCCAAAAGAATATACAATTCCAACCTCATAACTCAACCAAAAATTATAATGTCATCACATCCCTTTAGATATGTAACAGAAACTTGCCAAGGTCCTTTTCTGTTGCAAATAGACCATATTTATAGATATAGCTAATTGTTATTGGGCCTTAGAGCTGTCAATCTTCATTGCTAGCCCATTAGAATATGTTAGGTATCAAGATCCAAAGATTAAGAAAGAATAATAGATCAAAAAATGACCATATCAATGGATAGGTATCGAGCAATCCATGAATGCGTATCAATCTGTAATGACCTGGTATTTTGAACCGTTCAAATCGACAATCATCCACACATGTCAGACTTGAATTTCTCAAAACAACTGATTGTTAATTTATATTTGGTAAAACTTAGCATATACAGTAAATAAAATCAATCACAGAATCACAGACACAGAGTAATATAACAATAAGCAGCGGAATAGATAAATAGTAGTTCATGAAGCTACTATATAAACATAAGAGTTTAAAGTCAAATACAACATATATCTCGAATACAAAGAAGTTACTAATACAAATGTCAATGAAAAATATGAATAAAACAACTGGAATAAACTGAAGTAACAGGAAAACTGAATAGACAAAGACCGATCTTCAAGCAAAGCTCCAAACTCCAAAAGTGAGTCTCAAATGTCGTGTCACTCAGTCGGACCCGAGCATAAAGCAAAACACAAAACACTCGAGTTAGGATTAACATTCTTATACCGGTAAATCAACTCAAGTGAAATGTCCAAGTGAAATACAATATAAGTTAAAGGATGTTTGGGATTTCCATCCTCTAAGGATCCGTGGAACTATCTACTATGTAGTAATAAACGTTATTATAATATGTCTATCAGTAAAGTAAAGTATTAAAATAGCGTTAAGGCATTACCCATATCCCTCTTAACACATTTTATATATTTCTGTAGTCTATACACTACCGTAAGCTCCACCAATCCGGTGGTTTACTCAGAGGGCACTCCATAGGTACGGTACAAACCAAACTCATAGAAGGCGCGATAGGGCATGTGAACACGGCACGCGAGGAAATGCCAGGGTAGGATTCTACCGTTTTGCGGATCCGGACTGGTGGTAACACATAACTACTACTACCGCCCACCTCGAAACACACTCCCAAATCAAAGGTGCACCCAATCAAATCACAAAGTCATAGAATGATATCGAAGAAATGTGTCCGATGGGAAGAATAACCTCACTTGGCCCGGCATGGATCCTGTTTTAGTCACATCTAAGCTGACTCACGTGGAGTCAGGGCTACGTAAATACCTCATACAAAATCGTGCACCTAACCATCCTACTTTATTCTGGAGTCCCCACCACGTACACAGTTGTTAAAGTGGTTTTTGGTATTGGCAGAGAGTGTGACAATATCTGATCCCGGTCTCTTTAACAACCAAACGCTTATTTCACACCATGGTCATTTATATTTCAAACAGTTTGTACTACATATCAAATTATCATATCCATTTCAAAATCATATCGCTTTCGAAATTATATTCATTTTCGAAATCATATCACTTCCGAAATCATATTTACTTTCGAAATCATAACCACAAAATAGTTTAAACCATCATACAAAATATTCGCATTTAAATCCATCAAATTTTAAATTATAACAGTTCCAGCTTAAATAGTTTAAATATCAAAAATGGTTTATATATATTGAAATAGATATAAATTAAAAATAGTTTATATATTGAAATAGTTTATAAATTAAAACAATTTATATATTAAAAATAGTATATATTGAAATGGTTTCAAATAAGAATTGTTTCTTCCAATTTCACAAATCGATTCAAATCAACTTTTAGTTCCAAATTCAATTCAAATCCATCTCAATTTTAAATTCTCATTAAAACCATTTTAATTTATCGATTTCAAATCCAGATTTGAACTACACATTTAAACCACTTTCAATTCAATAGGTTTTGAAGTTAAATATTCAAACAATTTACAGTTACTCAATTTGATAAATCTCATTTATATTTCAAAATTCAACTTTAATTGTATTTAAATTTGAAAATATTCACTAAATCATTTTGATAACATTTAAATGAAATCTCAAATTACAAATTTAAACAAAATCAATAATTAGATATCTAACTTCAATTATATTAAATTTTGAAAATATTCATTTAATCCCTTTCATAATCATTTAGATAAAACCAAATTACACATTTAAATCAAAACTAAATATTCAATTTCCAATTTCTTTAAATTTAGAAATATCCATTTAATCGCTTTTTATCAAAATCAAGTTATCAAGTTATAAATTTCATATCTTTAACATCTCAAAGTCAATAAGTCCAAACCAATATTTATTTAAATTCAATTCTTAACAATATAATTCACAAATCAATTAAATCTATCTTCCCAACCTTATTTATTAAAGTTATTACAAAATCTAATTTTAAAATATTAATATAAATTTTAAATAAATAGTTTAAACATATTATATATATTATTTAAATTAAATCCATTTTAAATCTTATTTTATATATTTTTTAAAATAATAAAATTATAAGTAAAATCTTAAAAATTATATTTTCAAAACTAACTTATAAATTAAAATTTCCAAAACATATAATTTTAAAAATCTAGATTTTACACTTATAAAAAAATAGAATTTATATATTATATTTTAAAAATCAATATTTATTAAAACCCATATATTTCCTTTCAAAACTTTAGAAATCATTTTCAAAATATAGACCAACGGTGTCCGTATATAATTTTCTATCCTATGGTCAAGTGATACAGATATTTATCATTTCAATCCGCAATTTAAATATCTACGGGTATATATCATTTCAACCCGCAATCCCAAAATTCAAAATCAATGAAAATCGCTTGGGTTTATCATTTCAACCCATAACGATTTTCCCCTAATCTATAAGATCGTTCGGGTATGTATCATTTCAACCCATAGGGAATTTTGAACTAATAGGGAAGCTGCAGAGTGAGAACAAATATGATAATAACATAACATATCTGCAACATGCATATATCATTAGTAACAAAATTAAATATAATATATATACAACAGGTTATGGTGTCATTTGTCATAGGTGAACAATTACAGATAATGGCATATCATATTTAAAAATTAAACAACTTAACAATTCAAATTTAACAGCATATTTTAATCATCATTTTATGTGAATTAAATTTACCAAATATAAGAATGTTAATTGTGAGTGATTGTTCGCCTTTCGAGGCTAGAGGAATAACAAGAATGAGAAGCAATGA
The DNA here is from genome assembly GCA_030737815.1 of Allium fistulosum. Taxonomy (NCBI): domain Eukaryota; kingdom Viridiplantae; phylum Streptophyta; class Magnoliopsida; order Asparagales; family Amaryllidaceae; genus Allium; species Allium fistulosum. The sequence continues at coordinate 436,217,457 of CM060904.1, read as the reverse complement.
ACACGTATACACACACGGACACGGATACAACACGCGGAATAGCAATAGAGCTAGAAACTGCTGTTGCGACCAATTTTGGACAGCGCGAGGATAAGTAAAGCACGATGAACTGGATTCGATGAAAAATCAATTACATAAGTGAACTTATATATATATGCTATATATATATACATATTAAAATCATATTTTAAATTTAACACATATTGGAATAAAATATATATATTTCAAAAATCATATACAAACTATATATCTATATACAAACAAACATATGTGAGCTTCTTCAACAACCTATGCAGACCACTATATATATATATATATATGCAAACAAAATATATATGTGTGGGCTAATAGATATGCAGACATGTTCAGATATAAAACATATATGCAAACATATAACTAAACATATATAATATAACTAAACCTATATGCAGACATATGCGGATATACAACTAAACATATATGCAGACATATTCAGGTATAAAAACATATATGCAAACATATAACTAAACATATAATATAACAAAACCTATATATGCGCAGGCTAATATATGAAGACATGTATAAAATATAACTAAACATATATGCAGATTATATATGTAACAATTATATGCAAAGACAAATATACTCGAATATATATGCACACAAAATATATAGAATACAAATATGTATAACCTACCCAAAAAATCATGCAAACCAATGCAAAAGCGGTGGGTTTGGTCGAAGCGTGGGTTGTGAAATGGTTGTGGGTTGTCGGCGTTCTAAGTTGGAGGTAGGCTTGGGTGCTTTCCGGTGAGGAGGCTTATCGGCAAATGGAGGAGTGAAAGGTCGTGAGCACAGGGAAATGAACGAGCAGGGATCTTTAAAACAAATATGACTATCATCATTTTTTTATAAAAGAGGGCGGTGGCTGTGGAGTTATAGACAGGGGTGCGGAGGCGTTTGCTCGGTCATTAAGTGGACGAGGGTGTTGAAAAAATGAAGCACGGAGGAAGTCATAGCCAAAAGCAGGCTGATAGTTGGAGCATGAAGGGGACGTGATCGTTTATGATGGGTGGAGGTGAGGTGGGAGAAACATGGGTGAAGTGATGGGTGGGTTACATGAGAAGCTACACGGCAAGACAAGGAGCAGGCAACAGCAAGCAAATATGTATTTAATTGTTTTATTACATGAAGGAGAGGTAGTGGGATAGGTTCGAACAATGCAAAAAAAATGAGCTGCTTGGTGATGAAAATTGGAGATGGAAGGCAAGTGAAGGGGTGGGCGTGGGGAATAAGTAAAGTTGATGAGCATGTTAAAAATAAGAATGCCAAGAGGACGTGCCTTCACATATTTTTTTCTTTTCTTCAAAAGCATGCACACAAACAGGTAGATGAACTAGTATATATGTTTAAACAATGGAAAATAAAAGGTCTGGAAATCACAAAGTCAAATTCCCGAATTATTAATATGAATTGGCTATTAAATTTCAACATGTAAACATTGAATGGTCATAAGAAATCAAAATGCTCAGGGAATGGATACCGATACGGTTAATCATTTCACGGTTTTCGACGCGCACCGGACGTCGAAATGCACAAATGAATATACTGCAGAGATCAGCACGACGAGATGAACAGGATGGTACACAGATATGAATGATATGACCATCCTATCAAAAGTCGATATTCTCTGCCGAAACTTCAGCTAAAACGCCGAAAATAAGATAAACGAAGCTAGAACAGTCCAAATTTGGCGAAACGAAATACGACGTCTCACTCAGAAAATGATTTACATTTTTATTATGTTAAAATATTCAAGTTTCGAAAATATTTTATTTTCATCAAATTAATTGATTTTAAATTGAAATTGAAAATTACACAACAGAACTAACTTACATATTTACCAATGAAAATCTGCCATTTGCTATGTTTAAAGACGCATACCAAATATCGAATTTTCATTGCTAAATCTAATTATTTTAATTTCAGGAAAAATTCAGTTAATTACGTTATAATAATCGTTAAAATTTATGGGTCGTTACACTCTCCCCCACTCAAAACTTTTCGTCCCCGAAAAGGAACGAGATAGGAGAATAGAAGCAACCAGAAAGAAAAGATAGATTAAAAATACATACCAGATACAGCAATTAATTCAAAACCATATAAATATCATTAGTTTTTAAATTGATTTATATTCAATTAATTTGGTTTCAATCCATTTTATTTAATCAATAATATTCATTTATATTCATACTTTGTTGAATTTCAATTCAAGCTATTTTCATTCAATTTGATTTGTTTCAATTTATTAATATTTGTTACAAAATTTCTATCAAAACAAAATTTATTTGATTTAACTCATTTATTTAATCTATTTATCTTCAGTTAAGTTGATTCCATTTAAAATTCAATTTCAACTATTCTTAAGTTCATATTTATTTATTCAGATAGCATTTTCTTTTATTATTCAATATTTTTCACTTAACATTTCTTATAACACAGATTTAGTGTATAACATTTATTATACTAAATCAAATTTTTATATATAAATTCTCTTATCAAAATTTCATTTTTTTCCTAACATCTTATTATTTACATTTATATGGTATATTATTCAATTACATATTCTTATTAACAATTTTAACTTTTTGAATATTTCAGGTAAGTTATATATGTTTTAGAAAGCAATTCAGTATTATACAAATTAATTTTATCCTAGTTCAACTGTTTCAAGTTGTTTCAATTCCATTTCTCATCTTAGACACCCAATTATTCAAAAAATTTGCTTCATTTCAATAATTGAAAACCATCACTTAACATAAAACTTAAGAGTTAAATTTCCAGTTTCATTTCAAACCATTTTGAAATAAATATATACATATATATATTATACATCAAATCATACTCATGAAATTCGAATCAAATCCATTTTCCAAAACAAAAGGTGTAGCAAAGCTACTAAGTGGTATCTCCACTTGAAACTCGAAAATGAACGTTGATGATGCTACAACCATCACCGAAATTATTTTCCAATGACAAAAGAGGAGAGTACTGATTTACTTCTTTTAAAATTCTTTGAAACAAATTTCTATTCGAAAATACTTTCAAATAATATATTTTTCAAAACATTGAAAACTAAATTTAGAAAAGCACCGGAAATTGAATTCTCAAATTCTTAATTCAAATTTATTTTCAAGTTTAAATCAAATTTATAAACCATTTTATCAAATTCGTCCCTTTAAAACAATAATAGTTAATGGTTTAGAAAATGTTGACAAAACAATAAATTATAATCTAGTATTATCATTTCTAACCACCAATTCATTTAACTATTTAATTTCAGAAAATTATATCTTTATATATAAAAAATATAGTCATACATAAAATTATTTCACTTACAAATTTTTGAAAACAAAATTGTGTCGGTTTTCTCTGTTCAAGTGTTTTGGAATTCCTATCGATAGCGTTGGCCAGACGAATCGATCGAAACCCAAAATTCAAACTTAACAACTCAAACAGCATGATATAAAATATGTTATATATTAATTACAAATACAGTCCCTCACAGGATGATTCAAGAATGGATTTATAACAAGGATAGAGATTCAAATTTAGAGGGATCCTAATCGAAGAGAATTCTAATTAAGAAGAATAGCTCGAAAAGGAAGATAAGATAATCAAATAACAAAAGAGACACGATGGATAGACTTATTTTAATCGCGGCGACCTTAACCAGGTCAACCGAGACTCAGCCAAGACGAGTATATCGTCGATGAAAGTGGGGACAAACATATTGAGAACTTCGCGGAAATGTGATTCATTAGATTGACGAAGAAGGCAAGAGCATTGGTTAATCCAAAGGGTACGCCTAACCATTCATAGAAACCATTCGTCCGGGAGAAAGGACAACGGGTCAAGCTCCAGGAATAAGATCGATGAGGAATTCAATTTCCCGTTTAGGAGATAGGGGAGTGACTTCACCAGAACATCAGAATTTTCCTTGACTATCTGGATAGAGTCACGATCACTAAGCTGAGTATCTGGCGAAAGATAGAACTACCTACATAACCTGAGACAATCGACATTCGATAAGAGAGTTACCCGGGTCATCTACTAAGAAACGCTTCGGGCTTTGCAAGAGATACCGGCGTCAAAATCGAGGACATTAGAAATCTCCGGTGAATTGACGCCGGTTGTAAAGGAGTTTCACCCCTTTACAGATCATAATGAAGTTGGCGGGACTACCGATGGGATTAGACACACACAAGGATGAAGTTGCCAATTGAGGTGGAAAGATATTCTCAAATTCATTACAGAGGTCAACCGAAGTGGAGCTATGGGATGCTCAAGAATCAAGAAGAACACGAACATGAGAGGGCAAGAATGGTTTTCAGAATGAAGGGAACATTCCAAAATTTCGAAAGGAATCCTAATCCAGGACGAAGAATTTCAAGCTCGAACGAAGATGATTCTACAATTGATTCTACTCATTCTAGGATATCACTACCCTATCTCTGTGAGCTTTCTAATCCATATGCTAAGTTTTTCCTAAACTAGTGCTCTGATACCAACTGTACGACCTGGTATTTTGAACCGTTCAAATCGACAATCATCCACACATGTCAGACTTGAATTACTGTAATGACCCGATATTTTCAACCATTCGCATCCACACATGTCGGACTTGAATTGCTCAAAATACCGCGTTGTAAATAAAATTTAGCAAATCTCAGAATATACAGTAAATAAATATAATCACATATCACAGACACAGAGTAAAATAATGCAGCGGAAGTAAAAGAAATAGTAGTTCATGAAGCTACTATATAAATATATCAGAGTTACATAAGATATATCAGAAAAAATAGAGTACAACAGAAGTCTCAATAAAATAACCAAGTACAAGCTGAGTAGAACAACGGAACTGAAATAGATAGGACAAGACGAGCAGATAATCTCCAGCGATTCAAATCTCCAAGAGAGTGGAAATCCAAATCTGTGAATAACTCAGGCTGACCCGAGCGTAAAGCAAAACACAAAACACTCGAGTCAGGACAATATATACTTATATAATGTAAACCAACTCAAGTGAACTGTAATAAGATACAAGTAACTTAAAGAATGCTTGGGATCGCCCATTCTTTAAGGATCCGTTAAACTATCTACTATGTAGTAATATTCGCTATTATAATAATGTCTAATATAAAATAAACATACTTTTAAATAGCATAAAGGCTTTACATTTTCCACCTTAACACGTAATAGTCCCAGTAGTCTATCCAGTATTAGCATACTCCCAAAATGGGGGCTACCCTCGATACTCCACAGGCTACGGGAGAAATCACAAATCGTAGTAAAGCTCGATATGGTACGTGACACGACACACAAGGCAATGCCATGGTAGATATACCAATTACGCATCCGGACTGGTGGTGACGCATAGCAGCCACTACCGCCCACCTCGAACAACACTCCCAAATCAAGGGTGCGCACCAAATCAATCACAAGTAATAGAATGGTATCGAAGAAGTGTGTCCGATCAGAGGTGCTACCTCCTTGGCCCGTCGATCACTCCTATTTTAGCCACCTTATGCCAACTCACGGGAGTTGGGTCCACGTATATACCTTAGGATCGTCGCCACCATCCTACTTCATTCTGGAAACTCCACCGCGTACACAGTTGTCAAAGTGGTTTTCGGTATCGACAGAGAGTATGTCGATATCCGGTCCCGGTCTCTTTAATAACCAATCGTTATTATAACCCATGGTTATAATTTAAAACAGTATTTTTACTTCAAAATAGAATATCATTTCATATCCAAATCTTTATCAAAATAAAGATTAAATCAATTCCAAACCATTTCAATAATTTAAAATATCATATAATTTAAAAACTTCATTTCAAATCATTTCAATATATCAAAATATCGCATCTTTCCAAAACTTCATTTCAAATCATTTTAATATATCAAAATATCAAATCTTTCCAAAACTTCATTTCAAATCCTTTTTATATACCAAAATATCATTTGAGTTCAAATCTAAATATTCAACTTTAAATACTTTTTAAATTCAAAGATATCATTCATTTGTTATCATTTCAAGTCACCTTTTAAATAGTTTATATTTCAATCAAAATAATTCATCTAAACCATTTAAAAGTGTAAATATTATACTTTCAAATCAAGTATTAAAATTTTCAAAGTTTCAATTCAATTCAATCATTTATTTCAATTAAATTTCCATAGACCATTTCAAATCTTATAAATTTCAAATATAGATTTAATCCACAAAATAACTATTCAAATTATAAAATAAATTCCAAAGCTTTAATATCCTATATTTCATAAGTCCAATATCTTTTAAATAGATTCAAATTACAAGTAAACCAAATGTTTTCCATACTAATATAAACTTCAATTATTCATTCCAAGATTTAATATCATTTCAGATTCATTTCAAAATATCATTTCAAAACATCATTTATTTAATTTAATTTAAATACCATTTAATCACATTTCAAAATAGTTGTATTTCCTAATCAACTATTCCATTTAAATCATTTAAATTCAATTCATTATATTTAATAATTAAATATTTAATTTACAAAATTTAATCTTTTTCAAAGATCATTTATCCATTTAAGTTTATTAAAACAATGAAAATTCAACTTTCGCAGCACTTAGGAAATACTACGAAATGTTATGTTTTAAAACAGTTCATTAACAAAAGACAACATTTAAAATGCTGTAATATCTTAATTTAGTTTCAAATAAAATTTTAGTTAAATTTAACAACTATAGCACTAACAAAGTGCTATAATAACCCTTAGTTCAAATTTGCTATTTGGTTCATTTAAAACAACTACAGCATTTTCAAATGCTGTAATATCTTTACATTACATTTCAAAGATGTTGTCAAATCAAATTCAGAGTTTTAATTTACAATTTCACACATAATTAACTTTTAATATAAATCATTTAACTTATAAAATCATATATTTTCACATTTAAAAACAATCATTTAAATACCTTTATTTCTATGATTTTATAAAGTCAAATTTTCATACAAAAATCAAATTAAATAACAATTAAATTTTCATTTCTTTAATTAAATTCTTAACTTAACAACTAAGTTTAAATTTCCAAAATATTACTTATTTCCATTTATTTTACTTAATTAAAATTTCACTTTTAACAAAATTCACAATTTCCCAATTTAAGTTATATTTCAAAAATTTCAACTTAAACATTCATTTATTTCATATTTTAAGTTATACAAAATCATTAACACTTTATAAAATCATTATTTCTTAATAAAATCATTAAATTCATTTATAAACAAAATCATAAATTCCAAAATTAACTTATATTTCACATTCTACTTCACCATTTACTTAATTCACTTATTTAATTTGTAGAAAATCACTAATATTTTATAGAAATCATTTTAATAAAATTTAAATCAAAATATCATAATATTTACATTTTTAAAATATTTTAAAATTTTCAGAAAAATATATAAACCATGGGTCTGTATAAAATTTTCTAGCCTAGGTCAAGTAATACGGATATGTATCATTCCAATCCGCAGTTTACAAAGAAAACCGGGTTCTTTCATTTCAAACCCGCAATCCCAAGTTAAATAAAATAAATAAAAAGTCGCTCAGGCTTATCATTTTAGCCCATAACGATCTTTCCCTATTCTAAAGTCCGTTCGGGTATGTATCATTTCAACCCATAATGATTTCTAATCTACAGGGAACTTGCAGTGTGATAAACTGATAAAATGAACAGAATAACATTATATAACGGTAATAGATGATATAACATATGTAATAACAGGGGTAAACATTATATGATCATAATATAACAGTTACAACAGGATGATATAATTTTACAGATTCAAATGGTGTTAGTTTACTAGTTATATAAGTACACATCGTCTGGTGAGAATTACTCAATTGTTCAAAGCTGGAGATCGCTACCAAAGCACACACACTGACACTACGAAGGCACGACAACACGGATACGACAAGAGAGTGGAGAGCCAAAGCTAAATCCCTTGAATATAAGTCACACAAAACAATAATAATAACATAAGTTTTCAAATGCAAAGTACGATAAGACTATGTTAGAGATAAATGCAAAATCATCTCTAAAGTCTTTGCACTTGCCTTCGACCACTAATGCTTCAGATATAGGTCAGAAAGGCATAGCTAAAGCAAGGAGAAGGATCTAGTTTGGGTTCATAAGAGATCGGCCAACCATGTATGGGATGGAGCAAAAGTGATGATGCATGAGATATGTGCAAGGATTATAGCTACAAGGCAAAATATCATGAATTCAAGGCAACATTGGCTCAGCCCAAGCAAGACCAGGCATGGTCATCTCTGTAGTGGGCTGTAGGATGGTGTGGAAGTGGGTTTCAGGTCATCCATGGGTGGTGGAGGTGGAGTTGGTGGCGGCCAAAGGAAGGTTGAAGGTGATGAAGGCATAGGTGTTGGCTATGGTGCATATAGGTGAAGTTTGTGTAGATTTAGGTGGAGTTTGATCAACTATTGGGCATGGCCAGTGGTTTGGGGCTGAAGATGAGGTGGTGGATGGTTTAGGTGGTGGAGGAGGCAGCCATGGTGGCTGGAGTGGTGGGGCCGAACATGAAGTAGAAGAGAAGGCAAGTAAAATCAACATAAACAAGTAGAAAAACAAGAGAAAAACAATGGAAAAAAGGAAATAAAATTTACCAAACACTTGGAGATGATGGAGGCCAAAAATTTTTCAGATAGGAAGAAAAATGTTTTACGTGAATGAGAAAAAAAAAGGCGGCTGAAGAAATGAGGAGATGTGGCCAATTGAATGAAAAATTAGGTTACAAATATGAAAAGGTTAGAAGATAAAAGGCCATAGGAAAACTAAAAGTCATAAACCCTTTCAAATTTCTCATATATATTTATATACATTTAAATAACTGAAAATACTTATAATTTCAGTTAAAATTTCGAAAATATAACAGATAAACAAATTATTAAAAATTAAATATTAATTAGATATGACTAAAATAAGAAAATAGCATAAAATGAAAACTAGGCTTTAAAAATTAGAAGTAACTTCTATATTGGAAAAAAAAATCTATTTTGATTTAAATACATGTAAAATGAATATAAATAAAGTAAAACACAGCAAATAAAAGTGCATGTATAAAATAAATAAATAATTTTTAATTATATATAATTAAATTAAGAAAATAGGAACTACGCTTTAAAATTAGAAAATAAATTCAACAAGCTTTGGAAAAATTATTTAATCACTTTAAAAATATTAAAAGACAAAAATATACATAAAATAACATATTAAAACAAAATATGACATTAAAAATATAATTTATATGATTTAAAATAGACAATATTGCTAAATAAATCAGTTTACACACAATATTGAAATATACATAACTTTCACAATTTAACTCTGTTTCCAATGAAACGAAAAGCAATATTCAAGTTATTAAATCTATTTTCATAATAAAAGATAAAATTTAAGATTTTAAATAATTTAAATTTTGAAGTTTAAAAGTCAAAGTTCGACCAGTTTGAACAGAAATTCACTTTTCAGTAAAATATTCAAATTACACCATTTTGAAATTATAATTCACTTAATAATCAACATTTGTATTTAAAAATGAAATGTTTGAAATAAAACAAGTTTAAAATAATTTAAAAATAAAAATAAAGTAAAATTTAAAATAATATACAAAATCTAGGGTTGTTATACTCTCCCCCACTCAAAACTTTTCATCCCCGAAAAGGAATGAGGTGCGGGAAAGCACATAAAAAGATAGAGTGAAATAAGATTAAGACAAGATGACAAGGAGATTGAAATTACACCTGATAACTATTGTTATAGGGAAGTTTAACAAGATGGATGGCAAGCAATGCTCAGATTAAAATAAGTACCAAACATTATCAAAGATTATAGAAAGATTTCTAAACAGAAAGATTATAGAAAGATGCCTATACCAGTCTGTAGGAAGATGAGGAAAATAAGGACAACTAAAAGACAGTTCGAAAACAAGATAAGATAATAAGTTTGGAAAAAAAGTAAGATCATAGGTTTGAAATTTTCATGGCTTCAGCATAAATTGATAATTAATTTTACACAAGTTAAATAAATCTTACTATCTCTAATTTCGTTATCTTATCATCCAATTTTCTTAAACTAACAGTTTCAAAAATCATGGGTTTGAAAAAATCTTTTATTATACTTATAATGTACTTAATAAATTTAATTCCTCTTTATTCCTAATTAAAATTAAATTTATCCCTCTCAATATATTTTATCACCTATGTTAAACATACTTACACTTATTATAACTGTTTTAATTTATTCTTAATTCCTTTAACATCATTTATATCGTAGATTATTCAATTAACCTTTTATTCTATTTACCTTTGTTAATCTTTTTATAACTAAAATTTAAGTGTATAATATTTATTATAACCCCTCAAATTTTATTTATAAAACTTTTTATATTGTATATTATCCAATTACATTGTTAACTTCTAAAATTTAAGGTAAGTTATATTGGAATGCAATTGAGAATTATACAAATAAAACTTTCTAAAATTAATATACACTATAAACATTCTAATTCAATCATTTCAAGCTTGAATATTTATTCAAAATTTTGATTTTTTCTTTTTATACTTGAAGTTATTATTTAAGATAGAATTTAAGAATAAAATTTCCTATTCCTTTCAAACCATTTAGAGATAAATAAATGTATGTACATAATTTGTCAAATCAAATTTAAGCCATATATATATATAATAAATCAAATCATCTTTTAGAAATTCAAATCAATCAGATTTCCCAAAACAAAGCTGTAGCAAAACTACAGAATGGTTTCTTCACTTCGAAACTCGAAAATGAACGTCGATGATGCCGCGGTCATCACCGAAATTATTTTCCAGCGACAAAGAGATGAGCACTAAAATTTTAAAACTTTAAAATTCTTTGGAAACAAATTTCTATTCAAAAATACTTTAAATAATATATCCTTTTAAAACTTTAAACACAAGGTTTGAAACCATTGGAAATTAAATTCTCAAATTCTTGATTTAAATTCATTTCAGTTCCCAAATCAAATTTATAAGCAACTATTTATAAATTCATTTATATAATGATAAATCAAGTATTATCATTTCAAATAATCAATTTAAATCAATTTATTAAGTTCCATAATATTTACTTATATCAAAATTTATTTCATTAACCAAATTTTTAAAATAATATTGTGTCAGTTTGTTCTGTCAAAGTGTTTTAGAAATCCTATCGATAGCTTTGATCAAACGAATCGATCGGAAACCCAAATCAACATCAACAACTCAAACAACATAATATATAAAACAAAACATAGATTATAGATTTACGAGTACAATTCAAAATGTTATGAAGATAGGTTGGACCCAAAAGACAAGATGATTATAACAGAGTAGGGAGATGGATAAGCTTAAATAAATCACGGGCAACCTTAACCGGGTCAACCGTGACTTAAAGAATAAGATCAAATGTGTATTTTTTTCTGGGGTAAATCTACATCCGATCTCAAGAGATAGAGTTTGGAATAACAAAAGATATTAGCATCTAAAGCAAAAATAAATATAAATCTCTGGTGAATCGATGCTAATTGTAAAGGAGTTTCCCCCCTTTTTACAAGTCATTAGAATATTGGCGAGACCGCCAATTCACTATAAAACTCATTCGAAGTGGAGTTATGGGATACTCCAGAATCAAAAGAAGATGAATAGTGAGGGACAAGAATGAATTTTGGAACCGCAGGGAACGTTCCATAAATTCAAAGGAAATTCGAATCAAGAGGAAAAGATTCAAACTCGAACGAAAGTGATTCTGTAAATAAATCTACTCCATATGCTGAGTTTTGCCTCAAAGCCAAAGCTCTGATACCAACTGTAACGACCCGATATTTTCAACCATTCGCATCCGCACATGTCGGACTTGAATTGCTCAAAATACTGCATTGTAAATAAAATTTGGCAAATCTTAGAATATATAGTAAATAAATATAATCACATATCACAGACACAGAGTAAAATAATGCAACGGCATGTATATCCACATTGGAACCCATCTTGTTCCAACCTCAATACATGTCGAAATTCTGATTCCACAATCCTTTTATAGTGACTCCTTCATTTTACTATAGGGATGACTCACCCAAAATACCAAAGATTTTTAATACATTGTTGCTAGTTCAACGTCGCTAGCAATGAGATTTCTAATACATCTTCAAATCAAAACATTATATAAAATATTTTCATTTTCAAATCAAAGCTTCCATGTTCTCTTAAAAATAAAATTTTCCTGTTCAAAATATTATTGTTCTCTTTGTTAAAAATCAACTTAAAATAAATTTTGGGAAAACACTATTTTATGAAAGTTTCAAACTGTATAAATTTTATCCAAAATCAAAATAGAAATCCTTATTGAAATTAAAACTTAAGGAACCAGGCAATCGCTCACATAAAAATAGATTTTGAAACATACATATGTTAAAACTCCATATTTTAGTAAAGATATAATAAGCCTCACACCCGTTCCTATGATTCCTCAATAGCACCCCCCAAGCATTCAGTCACCAGAACCCTCCAATCACTATTAGTCATCCTCAAGGAATATCATCACATCTCTTCATCGATCAGAATACCTAGTCTTCCTTAGCTTAGGAAATTATGTCATGCCACTATAGCTAAACCGAATATGTTTCTTATAACCCCGACTAGTTTTTCTAATGCATACCCCACTAAGTCAACATTAGATAATTATCCTACAATACAATTATCACACGTAACATGTAATATAATCCGGCATACAAGGGAAAAACCACAAGAAGGTGACCAAAAATAAAAAAATAAAAAAATATATAGGTCATAACTAAATGAGCAAACAACAATAATACAATGCAAGAAAATGAAATCAATTCAAACAAACATGTCAAAAACTATAAAGCAAACATAGTCAAACAAAATAGTACATTTTTTCCTAACATAACTAATCGCTTAATAATCATAAGAACAATGCAATGAATTCAACCAAAGTATGCAAACACACTTTAAAGTAAAATATCTCCACCACATTCATCAAATTGGACAACCATAACAACATAACCCAACTCTCTCTAGAAGGGAATAAACTGGATGTCCTTGCAACTCATTTAGGAAAGTCACACATAATGGACGTTAGACAAACCCAAAACTCATATCCTCTAGTCGTCTCACACCCCATGCCACTCACCTAGTCTCAAGTTCCTCAAAATGTTTTCCAATAAAAATTTTCAAATAAAATATCTTTCCAATAAAATACTTTTTAACAAACACCTCTAAAGTTTGATTCTCAAATCAAATATTTTACTTTTTCAGAAATACACTTTTGAATCAAATTACCCTCATTTTATTAAAATATTTTTCCTAAGTGTTTTAAAACTAGATATTGTATTACTTATTTTTTCTCAATTAAATATTTTCTTGATATTTTTCCAATAAAACAATTTTCCAAATTGGGTATTTTACAACCAAAATGTTTTCCTTTCAAAATATTGTTTATCGGAAGTATTCTTTAGTAAAAATATTTACAACCAATATTAATTCCAAACAAAAGTTTTCCAAACTCAAAAATAAAATATTTTTCTCTAATAAAATGTTTTTCACACAGTTTACTCAAAAGGTATTTCTCATATCAAAATATTTCCTAATATTTTCCTCAATAAAATATTTTCTTAAAATATTCTTTCAAGCAAAACTAAATAATTTTCTATCAAAATAGTTTTCCATAAAACATGTTTTAAATAAATACCCCTCAAATCAAATAGTATTATTGTAAAATATTCTTCAAACGAAGCATTTTCAAATCAATATACCTTCCACCGAAAATACTTTTCAAAATATTTTTTTTCAATTAACAGTTAAAACTACAAACAATTTTAATCAAAATATTGCTCTAAATACTTTAATCTGAATATCCTTTAATTAAAATATTTCGAAAAAAATAAGATCAATATTAATTTTCATATTTTTATACTATTCAAAAATGGCGACCACTTTCAATCGAAAATGGAGGCCTCTCTCAGTTCTGCCCTAACCCCTCTCGTCATCGCCTCGTCTTTTTCTTTCTCGTGCCCCCTATTGCATCTTTGATCTGAATGGCCAAGAAAAGAAAACTCAAGTCTCGCTTCGCCACTTCTAATGTTTCTTCATCGCTTACTAGATCTGGTCGCTTGTTTTCCGCTTCTGAGCCGCTTCCTGCTCCATCAGCATCTCCTTCTAATCCAGTGACGCCTTTGAACCAGTTATCTCCTTCGCCTATAGTTGCGGGAGTCTTAAGCTCCCCTTTATCGAATCTTGCAACTGATTTAGCAATTTCTACGTCTACTGTTGTTCCCCTGTCAGGTATTTCCATTGTTTCTCCTTCGTTGCCAATTTCGAAGTTATTACAGTCTGTTGGCAGTTAGGTAAGTTCTGATTGCAATATTAATAATGGAAATGCAAAATCGGTTGTGTTGAATGGAGGTTTGGGTTTTGTTTCGACTGGTAATGTCGCCCCTATCTCTGGTGATAGGAATATCGTGGAGTTATGCAAGTCAAACGAAGGGGTTGTATGCGATGATGCTGCCAGGCAGTGTTGTCTCTAACTCTATTTCACCAATTCTAGATTCAAGTAATGATATAAATCCTTCTAACGTTTCCCAAACTGTAGAGTTGAATGGAGATTTAGATAATGTGTTTAAGGGATCTTTTTTCAGAAGAAATGGTGCTAATGATATCGAGCGGGATTTCAGTTCGCATGATGCTGTCTGTGATGTTGATTCCAGGCGGCCTTCTATTGCTGTCGCTGTTTCTCCTCTGTCAGAAACAAGGAATAATAATTCTACTGCAACTATAAACGACATATCCAGTTCTAATCCTACATATGCTTGTGTCAATACTGTTAACTCCCCTGTGGTCGATAAACCAGCTTGGTCTTCTTTATTTAAATCATTGCCTAGAATTGCCGGTTCTTACTCCCTGTAGAATTTTAGCACTCGGGTCATAGATGGGGTTAGCGTGCTCCCTCCTGAAGTGATTAAAGAGGCGGTGAGACATTGGTCTGATCACCTGGTTGGTTTTTTTAGATGCTTCATCATCTTATTCGGTTATTCGTGAGCAATGTAGGCGCGCATGGAAACTGAAAGGTACTCTTCATGTCCAATATATAAATTCCTTTTTCTGCTTTAAATTTGTAAACAACGAAGACAGACTAATAGCTCTTGAGACTAGCCCTCTCATTATTGGAGGGAAACCTTTTATTGTGACTCCTTAGAGCATTGGAATTGATAGAGCAAGAGAGCAAATTCTCTCGATTCCAGTTTGGACCACGTTCTCTAACATTTTGTCTGTCCTCCAGCCATTGATTGGTCTTAACTAGCTTTTGAGCCTTGTTGGTGCATTCAAATGCTTTGACGCTAATACCGTCACTCGTAAGAATTTAGTATTCGCTAGAGCTTTGATTGAAATAACCCCAACTAATCCGCTCCCGACGATATTGAAAGTAAGAATCTTGGAAGGTCACGAAGTGGAGATAAATGTTAATTACAGCTGGCAACCCCTTATTTGTTCACTCTATCAATCATTTGGACATTCTGTGGAGAAGTGTTCTATGAGTACTCCTATTCCTCCTACCGACAATATCCCCTCCGTAGGGCGGAAATGAAATGGGTCCCTAAGGTTAGAATCTCACATGTCTCTAATCCGGTTATTTTTTATTCTCTCGCAGTGGAATCGGAAATAGAATCACTAGCAGTTAGCGTTTTTGATGATGAGGCTATTGTTTGGGAACCTGATGAGAGTTCTTGGGCACATGAGGTCACGAAAATGAGGTATGACCCATAGATGCATAGTTATCACATGTTCTTAGGTGGTCCTGACGAGACTAGGAGGCTAGTGTATCATGTTGAGGGTGAGGGTCTTTCTCTGACGACCACTGGTATTGATGGTGCAAGAAATTGGTGGTAATTCTTAGATCCTACATGGGACCGGATTTATCTCTACTCTTCTCTCTCGAGGTCTTATGATCCGAATCTGGCTACGTACTTTTCTGTTGTTCAGCATGTTATAGGTCCTGGTACTGATGTGGATATTAGTAATGATAGGGGACTTGTGCCCTTCCGAGTAGTCTAGACTCATTGTTTAGCTCCTATTTTCCTTTGTTTTTGCGTTAAGTGGTCTGGCCACTATAAAATCAGAGTTTAGCTGTTATGTGCATGTACAGAACACCTGTTCCTTATTTATATTCATAGTGGCACGCCCCACTTTAAAGTCGGCTAACTTTGCTTAAAAAATATTCTAAATTAAATATTTTTACACTAGTTATCATTCTTCCAAAAATACCTTCATTTTAAAAATATCTTACTTCTCAAATTAAATAATTTATTTATACTCATGTAAAATTCTCAACAAATCACTTTTAATTCAAAAACATACATTTCATTTTTAATAAAAATATCTTTAAAACCAAAAATGTATATTTATATATTACTCGTCAGCAAAATACTTTTTAGTTAAACTCTACAAAGTCAAATAATAGGCACGTTTATTAAGGTTAGGTTTTAATTACACAATTTAACATCATGTGTGTATCAGTTGGGTCATAACCAGTACTTAATCCCTCATATAAGTGCTCATCCCATCGCACTTCTATTGTACTTATTTTTCACACAAATGTCAACATAAATAAACATTGTCTTAGGGTGAGGTAATAGTGGTTACACATACATTCCATATACACACAAATCATACAATCGTCGGTGATGGACCGTTCAATGTTGTTGCCTAAGCCTAGCTAAAAGAACAAGAAGGGAAGGCAATAAAAATTACAAGATTGATGCCCCACTTCAACATATGTAATTATTAAAATATATTACCTTTAATACTATAAATATGGAAAAAATATTCAACTTGTTGCCTCCACCTATGTGTTGCCCTAAGTAAAGGCCTTGGTAGCTTAGCTTTTGGGTCGGGCCTGACAATCATCAATAAGAACGCTCTATTATCCTAGCTCTAACCCATCATAAGGCGTAAATTGGTCTATTTTAAATGGGTTAAACCTACCTAAAGCTCACGTAATCACTAAACCTTGCTCTGATACCAAATGTGACATCTTACTATTTTTAACATCTAAAATTAGTAACAAATGTTGTCAAAATATGAATGCACACTAATCTTAGATGTTAAAAACAATGGGCCGTTGGTTATAAAATTCAAAGTCTAAAAACATGAACAAAAGGGAAAAACTTCATGGCAAAATTAAACAACAATGTATGTATTACCTCAGCAAATGGATATCGTACAAAACCAAATGCATTAGATAAACATCTACATTTTGTAGTACATCAATCTTTATTAATCCATAAAATGCAACAACAATATACGAGAAATATACCAAGTAAGCAACTTGTATATGTAGCCTTAATTTATACCTCTTTTCCCACCTTTGGTTCCATTTGCAAACTTTATGAATACAGTGATATTTACAACAAAATGGAAAATATGATCAATTATGTTTGGATTGCCAAACCTTATACACCCCAGCTCAACTCAACGAATCTGGTGGCTATTGCATGGGAAAAGACTGCTTGTGTACCCTTTTAGGATCAAATCCATGTAGTTCTATTTCTTGCTCTTCTCCAGCATCAAATACTTGTTAGCACATAACATTGCACAAAAATAACAACCAATAAACTGATATAAGAAGGAAACAACAATTCAACTATGCTACCATAATCAATCATCATAAATATAGGGTAACAATACTAATAACAACACATAACCATCAAATATCGCATAAATTTGAGAATAATCGATGTCAACCCCAAACATCAAATAAATCCTCAACAACAATACCGTTAAATGTGTACTAATCACCCATCATTAGTAACACAACATCAATAGCTCAGTATAAATCCACCAAATATGTACCAACCACTCCATATTAGTAGTACAACATCAAGCCCATCAAATGTGTATCAATTACTTTATATTAGTAACACCAACATAAATGACATCAACATATCAAAATCATAATTGACTACATAGTGTACGCGTAGTAATAATGGTAAAATATTGCATAACTCGACCAAATGCAATTTCATCACCACGCGACAAACATATATGATAACTTCAACCAACAATTAATCACATATGTCACAACAATCCAAAGGGATGTATTTACGCCTACTATTTCCTCTTAAGTGTAATATCTTCTAATTATTGTTTATTATAAAAATACATTTGTCTCTATTATCCCAAAAAAATTCTCAAAGCGATAATGTATTTTAAAAATCCTTCATTTTTAGAATATTACTTTAAACATCTCAAAACATCATCATTCAATCAAAAATAGTAATTTATATCCAATTACTTTCAAAAATAGCAATGTTATTACTTTACATCAAAATAATAGTATTTATCTAAACTATTTTACAATCTTTCACAACCACTTTATTACTATTTAACTAAAAGTAATAATATTTTGTATTTAATCTCAAAAATCTTTTTATTGTTATTTATCTCAAAAATAGTCATAAGTTAACCCAAATTACATCTGAAAAATACTTT
The DNA here is from genome assembly GCA_030737815.1 of Allium fistulosum. NCBI lineage: Eukaryota > Viridiplantae > Streptophyta > Magnoliopsida > Asparagales > Amaryllidaceae > Allium > Allium fistulosum. The sequence continues at coordinate 436,198,817 of CM060904.1, read as the reverse complement.
TATATTACTATTCTATTCCCAAATATCTGTTATTTCAAAGTTTTAATAATAATGATAACAATGTGTTATATTTTTTCCATAAAATTCATACGGTAGTATTATTATTTACTCATAAATAATACAATCTTTCCAAAAATCATATTATTATTTGTTAAATTATACATTACTTTATAAATAATAATAACTTCTACCAATTCATTTAAAAATAATTTTTTTCGCTATTATTTATAAATTTCTCTAGAAGTTCACAAATAATAACCTTAATAAAATTTTCACATTTACTCAGTACAAACTGTTGAATCACGGTTATTTACAAGTAACTAAAAATTTGTAAATAATTTTAGTTTCCCCAAAATTACATAATTTTACTTACTTTTGTTAAATAATTATTTTCTCGAATTTATGATTAATTACTATAGAATTTCATCATCCAACAATGCAACAATCAAACGGATAAACAACCAAATTGGAACACATATCATATCAAAAACAACAACAATCAAACAATCATCAAAATGACATAACATATATAACCAGATATATTTTCAACGATGAAAATACTAACGATCATTCAATACCACCAAGTCGCTTTCACAAAGAGCTCCAAAGGTCAGCGAATCACATGTAAAAATTGTCCTGAATTTTCCAGGAATCCAATGAAACAACCTACGCACGAAAGGATGTTGTATGTAAAAGATACAAAGATTGAAGGATTCAACGTCTGAGTTATAATTAAATAAATAGAGGGCTTAAGAAAAAATTACCATCTCCTTCCCACTACAACCACCGTCATTCAACCCCATCTTTGACCACTCACAGCTCGTGCCTCTAACCACCTGAAGATGATAAGGACCAGAACTATGCTCTACGCACCGCCGCCTACCTTTCCAACCAAGTATGACCATCCTTGTCCCTGTCACACTACCTGCGCCGCCACTAAGTTTTCTGACCCGTTCGAATTTTTCTAATTAACTCAATCTGATATGAGACGTTTGCCCACCATGGGTGTATTACATTCTTTGTTCTCTATGCACTGGTGCCTTCCGATTGTCGTTTGGTCGTCGTTTCACCATTGAATCGTAGTTGAACAATTGGACAATCGAGATTGTTTCGTCAATTTTGATCAACTGGAGAGTCTAATGGAAAAACGAATAACACAAGTCTCTTCGTCTCACTGAGATCTTTGCTAAATATTGTATAAGCTCGAAAAAATAGTGTGAAGGACAAATTTGATCATATTTTTAGTTCACAAGACCAACTCTCAATTTTTTAGCATGGATGACAAATTTCACAACTAAATTTTGCATAAGGACAAAACTTTTAGTGAGAATGACAAGGCGTGAAAAATGAGTTTGGACAATGGAGGAGGTTCGCAACCACTTCAGTGAAGGCGCGGTAGATTTTTGGCAATAATGTAGGTTGGTGGGATGACAGATCTTGGCGACAACTGGGGTTTGAAAGTCCATAAGCTGAAATACTTAAACGATGTAGCGGTGGTAGGTAAGGATGGAGAAGGGGTAGCTCGGGTTTTAACAATGATGTAGGGAAGTAGTTATATTAGAGAAGAAGCAGAAAATTAAGGAAGAAAAGATAACATGCAGTAATACTCCTGTCCAGTATCATTTTTTATTTTTTAAATAAATTAGTTAAGTATATTTTTATTCATAATATTATGGTATAGCGATAGTTTATGAATTGCGTAGCGGTTTTTGAATTGTAGTAGAAGCTTTTTAAAATTGTAGTAATAAATTATAAACAATTATAACATCTTTTTTGATGAGTCTGGTAATGATATCATGTAGGATCATTTTTTGTTTTCTTAGATAAATACAATCATGTATATTTATTTTATAGTCCTATTTTATAGTAACAGTTTCTTAATTGTATTATCTTCTTTAAATAGTAGTAGCAGTTTCTTAATTGAACCAGCTTCTTTAATTTGTGGTAGCAGTTTACAAACAATTATACATCTTTTTATATACGTGTCGTAATGATGCTATATAATATCATTTTTTGTTCCTTTATAAATATAATTATGTGTATTTCTTTTCATAGAGCTATTTTATAGTAACATATTATGAATTGTAGTAGCAATTTCCGAATTATTTTAATTTCATTAAAATTGTAGTAGAAATTACTGAATTATTGTAACTTATTAAAATGTGATGGCAGGTCATAAACAATTATAACATCTTTTTAGATGTGTGAAGTACCGATATTATGCGGTATCATTTTTTATAAATAAATATGATTATGTATATTTCTGTACATAGTGCTATTTTATAGTAGCGGTTTATGAATTGTAATAGCTCTTTTAAAATTGTAGCAGCAATTTATAAAAAATTGTAGCATCTTTTTAGATAATGTAAACATTTTATCTCATATCATTATTTTATAATAGCTTTTATGAATTGTAGTATCAGTTTTGAAGTATATTATAATTTTTTTTATTAGACTTTTATGAGTTGTAGTATCATTTTTGAATTAATATTTTTGAATTCCATTTCTAGTATTTTATGATTATTTGTAAAGGTGTTATCATTTTTATTTTATTTTTTGAAAGTTTGTAATAATGTTTTCGTAAATTAACTTATAATGCTACTGCACAGCTTGGTAAAGGTGGCATCCTTTTTATTTAACCTTTTGAATATTTATCATGATATTATTCATAAACTATTTTATAATCCTACTATGTAGTATTAGTTGTGTATTTACTAAATTAAGAAAAACAATATAGCACTTATATTTCAATTTTTGTCGTGTAAATAGTGTACTGATGACTCGTATTTTACGTACCGGAGGATCATGAAATATTATTTTACTCATATCAGGTCGTATGACTCTAAAACCTTGAAAATGACTGCTAGGGATATTTTCCACCTTTAGAAATTTTATCGAACGGTTTGGACTCAAACATTATTATAAAACCTATAACTTTTGATACAAGTTGATTGGGGTCTTAAACCACTTCCATTAGATCGGGTTGATGTTTCTCTTTCTGTTGAGTGGTCATATAGGAAAATGGACTTACCATTTAGGGGATATGGCCATTTTAAGTTTTAACTTCAACGGGCCAGATTAGCAGTTAATTAGTTAAGGCCAAACTTGAGCCTACTTACCCATCTTGGGATTTGTGCCTAATTGGGACTGATGGAACAGATCCAAATCATTTCCCACTTCTCAAAAACAAATCTAATCCATTAACCTAAATTTCATAAAAAGCTTCTCTTTTCCATACTAAATCTAGCCTAAACCATTATTAAAAGGGTAATAGCAAAGGGGATTATATATCTATCATTTTGATTGTTTTGAAAATTCGAATTCTTTTTGTCCACTTCAGATTTGTTTGAGGAATGGGTAATTTTGGGTAGTGAGTGATTTATGATCTCTCACTATCCTATGATTATTTATATAGTTAAAGATGATGTTTTTAATATGATTTTAATTTTAAAATGTTTTCAAACTTTAATCTAACCTTCATGCATGTTTATGGCCGAAATTAAAAGGTAGAAATGGATTTTTAAATGGTTTTACACCTCTTTTGAATCATATTGTCATCTTTACATAAAACTAGATCTAAGAAATATATTGTATGTTAATCAGGTTTGGATGAATTAGATGTGTTAAATGAATGCTTGTGTTAAATGAATGCTTATAAGTCGAAAACAACATCCTAGTCGATTGAATTAGATGGGAAAACCAAGATCAAAGAAGCTCAATGTCAGATGAAACTTGGATATGTTGTTGAGGAGAGTTTGAAGAATTTTCAGTTTTGGTCGCTAGTCGATTGAGGGTAGTTTGATCAGTCAAAATCATGTCGGTAGAGGTTATAGTTTCTGCTGGTGGAAGGAATACTTCAGGACTTAAGCTTAGAAACTTCGGGGAAGACTTCAAGACGAGGCAAGAAATGAGTTCAGGGACTTAACTTCAAATTTTGAGGGAGTTCTACAACTCTATACCAACCCTTTTGGTCGATAACAACCTCTTTTCTGACACATGGAGGGAACTGGGGACTTTAGGGTTGTAGATAAGTGAAGGAGGCACACCCTGCAAGCCAAAGAGGAAGTGTTTTGAAGCATGGAATATTTAGCTAAATTATTGGCTAAGTAATTCATGTCAGCACTGACATAAAGCAATACATGTCGGTACCGACATGAATTGGAGCGGTCAACTGAGAGGATCATGTAGGTTGTGCTGAAGGTATTCATTCATTCGTTTGACGTACGTTGCGATGTGGCAATAAGATGAAGGATGAAGGTAACGGATGAGGAAAGGTTGAGATGCCTCAATGTGATGGCTTCAGGACTTTGAGGTATTGATTTTATTACTGATGGAGGCGTCTAGAAGTGTTTCAGAGATGTTGACTCGATCGATGGGGTAGTGATGATTATCCATAAGGATAGGTACTAGGAAGGGTGATCTATGGACAGAACATTGAAAGGTTCTATCGTGGAAAGAAAGGAACATGGAAAGGTTCTGTCGTGGAAAGAAAGGAACATGGAAAGGTTCAGCAAGGATGAATGGAAACAAAATGGAGTAAGGAAAAAGGCTCGAATATGCGTGCGAAGGGATCGTTAATACTCAGAGTGTTTTCTAATGTACTTGTAAGTAGGAGATTGTGAAGATGGTCAATGGGTACTTGGAATGGCTACCTCAGATTGGAGGAATGGATATGTATACCCTGGATCAATGGAATGGACCTAGTGTCAATTGTGGGCTGGTGCACGAGCACGCCGAAAACCAGGATTTCTCCATTAATCTCTGGTAGAGGAAAGGTCATACGAGTTATCATATATCCAAAGCACATGACTGATAATGAGGATTGTTTGATGGATGCAATGGTTGCCATATTTGTCTATCACTCTAGGGATGTCTCATGACGTAGGTATTCCGGATGTGGTTACCTAGACACCTGAAATTGTACTTAGGACGTAGTATACCTTTATGATGATAGTAGATGATAGATTAGCATATATTATTGTGTGCTAACTCTTTAGATGCAGGGGAAGATTAGGTATGATTGTTATACCTTTGTTCCTTACTATATCGACTTATATAGTATTATGAGATTTCTTATCGCTCATACTAGACTGCTGTCTGACTCGAGATTTTATGTTTTGCTTCTTATTTCTCAGGTACTCTTAACTAGACCGCAAGTTTAGGTGGTATGCGGTGTTGTGCAGAGGACGAGCAGGAGATGGTGCTCTCTCATATTTTATATGGGCTTATGCTTATTCCACTGTGCGACACTGTGGAGCCTAGATAGTGTCTGTTATTATGAGATAGTTTTATTTGAGTTTATTTCTATTTGCATAAAACTACTATTATGTTGTATAACTCTTTGGATCCGTGCTTTGAAATTTAGTTCACTTAGTTATTACTGTCCCTTCTGTTTTATATCTGTGATGACTATTACATTTCATTCGATGTGCTGTGAGATATATGACATGCTGTGTGATTATTTCCCTTCTTTTCACCGTTGACAATAATCCAGCATTAGTACACTTTATAGAAATATTGGGTGTCGGAGGTGTAGAGCGGTCGTCATAAGTTAATCTTACCATATGGTAGCATTTTATGGTGAAATGATATGTCTCGGTAGCATTTCGTACTTGCTATATTTCTTTTTATATTATTTTCCCATATAATGATACTACAATATCAATTTATTTATCTGTTGTTATTTTTGTGGGAACTAATGATTAGTGAGTAAGATGAGGTGAGCAATGATGTTGTGATGTGCTAAAAGATGTAGGTGGCATGGTAGGCGGTCTATAAAGGCACGTTTTTGTTTGTTAGGGTTAGGTTTTGTGGAGATGGCAATTATGAGAGGTGGTGCCTACCAAAGGCGGCGACTATGAGCAATGGTGGAGCAAAAGCGAAGAGTGGTGTAAAGGGTGTGGCGGCGTGGGGTGAGATGGTGTGGGAAGTGGTGGTTTGGCCTTTCTGTACGTACGGAACGATATCTATCCTTATGACTAAATTTTGAAGAGGCTATCCTAGGAGCCAAAAAATCATTGAAAGTTTGTCCTTTATACTAAATTCCCCTTATATTTAGGTTTAGATAGACTGAATTTCAGAATAATTTTTTATCAAAGAAATTGCCAGCCATTGAAATGGGATTGAGAGGAATTTCAAGATTAGTAACAAAAAATGAAGATTGTATTGATGGCTAAGGTTTCATAGCTTCATTTAAATGGTCATTTAGCCGGGTTATGAGTCGCATATCTTGTTTAGTCTGAAATAATTACATATGTCGTTTATAACTTGTAAAACCCCTATCCTACAAACCGTGACTCCAAATCTAATAAGTTTGCAGTCATAAACTAATCGCTCGAAAATCCCTACGTAACGGTTAAAATACGGCACCTAATTCTCAATAGTCCTCCAAAAATGAATTTCTTGCTTACTTGGTCAATTTCACCATAAAATGCATAAAATACCAAAATGATGGATAAAAACAACTAGCAAAGGAATTTGATGGATTGGTACCAATCCATTCATGGATCAATACCAATTATGGACTTAGCCAAATTATTTGCTTCCCTTCTTTTTACTTCTCCCTCAACCATCTTTGAGTCTAGAATCTACACCATCATTTTAAAGTCCAAAATCATCGAATCTTTGCTTGTAAAAATCATGGATAACTCTTGCCCTCCCAACTACGCTTTCATGAATACAAAGCATGCTTTAAACTATAACGAGCAACTGAATCTTGCTATCAATAGGCACTTTTGTTATTCAGACCGCCTTTGTGAAACTTATGTTTTCAAAACACTTTGTTTCTACACAGTCATTGAGTCATGTCTTTCTGATGGATATAAATCATGGAGTTTTGTAGTCCTGAAAACTCGTTCTTCCCAATGAAGATTTCATCCATCCATATGAAAGCCAATGTCCACAAGTCTTTGAATCCCATTCATCATTGAAATTATTCCAGTTAGGGGTGAGAGAGATTTCTTTCCTCTTTCCTTTTAAAAAATGAGTTTCCTCTACTTCACGGATTGGTACTAGTCCATCATTTGATTGGTAATCGTCGGTATCTATGTACAGTTTTAGTACTAAACCAAATTATCCACTTGCTATTGTTTTATATGACCATCTTTGCTTCTCCACCCTTGTGACATTTATAGCCTTGGCTCCTTCAATCGATGCCACCTTCAGCTCCATCAACCGTCGAGGTAGAGTTCTTCGTCCTCCATTTCCAAACATGACCTAGCCTAGCACCATCACATCGCCATCAGTTACCCCCTCTAATCGACCCTTACCTTACCAATTTTCATGCATGATGGTCGATTGTGGTGGAGCTGAGGTTAAATCATATTATGATGAAAACTTCCCAATTACCTCAATTTTGGAAATTTTGGTTAATCGCCTAAATTCTGCTTCATTCAAAACCAGTCGGTGTAAGTAGAACTTCGCAGATTTGAAGATTTTCCCGAGTTCATCGTTGAAATGTCCACGAATACACACCATTAATATTCACCTTTAGCGACTCCAAAGACTTCAATTTCCAAAAAATGTGTTACCACTTACGGGAAAGACCTATTGAGAAGTAGAGCTTCTTTCCACATAGATTAATTGTGGACAGTCAACATACGTTAATAGTTTTCATCTGACATACAGTTCAATCGTGTGCTGCAAACTCATTTGCAAGTATTTCATAAATGTTCCAACCAACTATGAGCACATAACCTATTGGTTCCCTTAATAGTCGTGAGTGACAGTCCATGGTATGGATAGTGTTACGTACAGTAAATCTTTTAGGTGTATCGATATCCCATTCTCGAAACACCAAATGACTAGGAATATTTAAGGTTAAATGTTTATTTCGTTATCGATTCAACTCATTTTTACAAACTATTTTGTAACTGAAATCTAATAAATAATTCAGATAGGGAATTCTAAATGTAAGAAACAAATGTACTCAAAACATCAAGTATAATAAACACACAAATAGAAATCAAAAACCAAAAGCCTTCTTTATTTCGAATAAGATTGCTTTCAAGAGTTTTGTTCCAAAATCTAATTACAAAACTACATGTAGGGCACACCCTAAACTCCATCAATAGGCAACCAATCAACCAGTCTCTGCTCTACATGCGCACTGCACACTCTGATCCAGCCTGCTCGAACAATCCAAATTAAAACTTGCGTAATATTATCTCAACTGCTTTGATTGACACGTATTTTCCATAGCTATCATAGTGAAATACACTTCAACATAGTTAGAATATATCATATACTCAATATTCCACCTTGATACAATATGTCTCCCAATCCACGACTACTCCAAACTTCATCTTCAGCCAATATCCATCATATTCAAGGTGATACAAACACAGATACTTCCCTAATTAGCTATGGCAAAATCACCATCAATTGCACTTCGCTAATGAGCTCCTCTAAGGCCACTACCCATTAACGAAGTGTTAAAAGCATCCAATCCATAGGTAAAAACAAACAACCCCACATATACAAGAAGAGTACTATATCTACTACTAAAACCAACTAAGCCTCTTTCTCTCCTCATTGTGTCAGGATGTGGCTCGTAGCACCTTATTAAGTGAATCAAGTTCAAGTAATAATCAAACTTAGCAATAACCAACAATATAGCGAACATGGATGTTGCATTATCTTTTATGTGAATCTTTGGTAGGTGAGCCAACTTTTCTTCATTCATTGCTATAAGAAATGTTTCCCTTGTCATCATACGTTTTTCCTCAAGTTGAAAGCCAAATTTTAAGCTAACTGAATTGTACTTTGGATACTGCAATTCACACCACAACATCATGTATAGATTCCAATTGACATAACTACCACTTCAAATAGAATGCCTCTTTAGCCAATTTATTAATAATTATCATCTCAGCTTTTGCAATCATAACGCTCTACATTTTGCAATCTTGCTCTCCAAATAATGATAGTACTTACATATGTAAATACATATCTAGAAGTTGACTTCATTAGATCTATATCTCCATCATAATTTGAATCACAGTAACAACCAAGTTGCATTCCTTTCAATAACTAGTAAACAAATACAAAATTCGTGGCTCTATAAGATATTCAAAATAACTTTGACAACTTCTCATGAGTGAAAGTGACTAAGGATCGAGTAATATGAATAATTATCTAGGTTATATACTTGTGCGGAATAAAAATAAAAAGTAAATAATGATAAGTAAATAACACCATAGATTTTTATGCTGGATCGAACTTCTCGTTCTACGTCCAGTCCTAGACTCCTTCTGGATTTAAGCTGATACCCTCTCTTAACCCGAAGGAATGGGTATTACACTACCTGAGCAATCGAACAAGACTTCAACTGCCTAGACAACCGAATAGGACTTCAACCATCTGAGGATTCTACAATAAGACTTTTAACTACAAATAGTAGAAAAGTATTTGACTGAGTATGCTCTTGAATAACACTAATAATTCGATAATGTACACTCTTCCTATAATCTTCTTCTTTGTGGTATATAATATAGTTTGTGAAGAAAGGAAGTAAATTTGATCACAAAAATTGTACTTAAATAAACAAGTGATCAAAATATAACGATATTTAGAACTAAAGGCTTGTAAGTTCAATAGCAAAGATAGAGAGAATTAGGAATAGAAAGGTAATCAAAACATTGGAATTCTTTGCTTTATATAGTGTTTAACGTTGCAATCATTCGTGAAGAGTAACGGTGAAGAGTTGTGACTGCAACTCTTGATTAAGAGTTGTAACTCTTTACGAAGGAGACGCACCTTTTTAGAAAACTAGCCATTATACATATTCAGCCGGCTGAATAGAGTATGGCAGCCAGCCGAACCGATGATTTTGAAATCAGCAAGGCCACGGTGCATTTTGGCTAGTTTTCAGCCGGCTGAATATACTCATTCATGATATTCAAAAATTGTGCACGTACATAGAATTCAGTCGGTCGACTTGCTTGATTCAGCCAGCTAAATTCCATGTTATATGTGTTGTTCTTTATAAAATTTTAACTGGAAAAACGTGCATGTATATATACCACATAGAAGAGATTTTAACAACTTTTTACCTCTAGACACTGACTCTAAGATAGATAACAACTTTGTAGATTTTGGTCTTCATTTTGATATGTTTTTCTCTTCGTATAAGTGATATCATTTCCTGCAAAAGTGGTTAGTATATGGAGTATGTACTTATATAGTTGTCATTATAAAAACAACGAAGTACAGGGTTCTAACATTCTCTCCCTTTTTGATGATGACAACTATATAAGTTTAATTTTAAATTTAATCAATCTTTAGATAGTTCTCCCCCTAAGTGTATAATCCCCCTATTGATATGATCGTAAATCTCCCCCTTTGTCATCGACAAAAAGGAAATAGATATCTATAAGAGAAATATATAAAAATTATATAGGGAAAGAGCTTTCTTTGGAGCACATCAAAGTACAACAATATTGTAGACAAATAATAATAAACCATCACAAAATATAGACAAATGTATGAATAACATCATAGACATTTAATATAAATAGGATGAACATTTAAACATCACGAAATATAATTCACAGACATCATAATATAGTTCAAACATCACAAAACGAACCGGTAGTTTTACAACGTTACAATAACAAGTCAAAGATAGAACAAAATAACATCATAAGTAGTTCTTTTTTACTTGAAAAAGGGTAGTAATATTTTCAAAGTTTAATATCTCTTTTGATTTGTAACCTGTGAATTATATACATTTTTAATGGTTAATATAAACACAACTTTTATGACATTTAATTGGTTTATCTAAAAATTAGTAGGTTCTAATGCAAAAGAAGATGTACTAATTTGGTTGAAGATGTGCTCATTTCCCATGCAACTTGGGTTCGAATCTTATCAGCCACATTTTTATGCACTTATTTCTTTATTACCTATGGAAATCAATTTATGTATCATTTAAAATAAATTATAATTCTTGTAGAGATATAATTCCAAGTTCTCGTCTTAGTTTTATAAAAGTATTTTCATTTAATGGTTTGGTAAATATGTCTCCAATTTGATTTTCCGAAGATACAAATTGGAGAGAAATAATATCTTTTTCTATGTTGTCACATAGAATGTGATGTCGGATATCAATATGTTTAGTTCGCGAATGATTTATCGGATTTTTTGACAAATTAATTACACTTGTGTTATCACAATAAATCATTGATTTAGAAAGATTTAAAGCGAAATCTTAAAGAGTTTGTTGCATATAGATCACATATGCACACACCAAAGTAGCAAAGATATATTCTGCTTCACACGTCGAGAGTGAGACACAATTTTTCTTCTTACTAAACCACGATACTAGAGACTGTCTAATGAAGTGGCACCTACCACTCACACTCTTTCGGTCTGTTCGACCTCCGCCGAAGTCGACATCACTGTATGATACTAATTTGAAAGGACATCCTTTCGGATAAAAGAAGCCATTGTCTCTAGTGTTGCTTAAGTGGCGCAAATTCATTTCATGGCTCGCAAATGTTATTCTTTAGGATTTGCTTGAAATCGTGCACATAGACACACACTCATCATGATATCGGGACGACTAGCAGTCAAATATAGTAAAGAACTGATCATGCTCTGATGCAAACGAAAGTGACTAAAGATCGAGTAATGTGAATAATTATCTAAGTTATAAACTTGTGCAGAGTAAAAATAAAGTAAATAACGATAACTAAATAACAACAGAGATTTTTATACTAGTTCAAACTTCCCGTTCTACATCAAATCCCATACTCCTTCTGGATTTAAACAAATACCCTCTCTTCGCCCGGAGGAATGGGTATTACAACCACCCGAGCAACCAAAGAGGACTTCAACTGCCTAGACAGCCGAATAGGACTTCAATTGCTTGAGGATTCTACAACATGATTTTTAACTACAAATAGTAGAAAAGTATTTGACTAAGTATGCTCTTGAATAGCACTGATAAGTCGATAATGTACACCCTTCCTATAATCTTCTTCTTTGTGGTATATAGTGTAGTTTGTGAAGAAAGGAAGTAAATTTGATCACAGGAAAATATTTTTGAATAAATAAGTGATCAAAATATAAGATATTTAGAATTGAAGGCTTATAAGTTCAATAGCAAAGATGGAGAGAATTAGGAACAGAATAGCTAATCAAAACATTGGAATTCTTTGCTTTATATAGTGTTTAAAAGTTGCAATCAGTTGTGAAGAGTAACGGTGAAGAGTTGTGACTGCAACTCTTGATTGAGTGTTGTAACTCTTCACGACGGAGATGCGCATTTTAAGAAAACTAGCCGTTATGCAGATTCAGCCGGCTGAATAGAGTGTGGCAGCTAGCTGAATCGATGATTTTGAAATCAGCAAGGCCATAGTGCATTTTGGCTAGTTTTCAGCCGGCTAAATATACTCATTCAGCCGGCTGAGTATACATGATATTCAAAAATTGTGCACGTACACAAAATTCAGTCGACTGACTGGTTGATTCATCCGGCTGAATTCCATGTTTTTTGTGTTGTTCTTTAAAATTCTTTAACTGAAAAAATATGTGTGTGTACATACCATGTAGAAGAGATTTTAACAACTTTTTACCTCTAGACACAGACTCTATAATATATAACAACTTTGTAGCGTCATTTTGGTCTTTATTTAGATATGTTTATCTCTTTGTATAAGTGATATCTTTTCCTGCAAAAGTGGTTAGTATATACAATATATACATGTATAGTTGTTGCTATTAAAACATCAAAGTACAGGGTTCTAACAATGAGATTTTACAAGATTATCCATATAGCGATCAATCACTCCAATAACTTATGCAATATTGGATCTTGTATAGACTATAGCATACACCAAACTTTCAACCACACAAGCATATGGTACTTTTCCATATAGACCTTGTCTTTATCATAGATTAGAGAACTCTTTTCAGAAATCTTTATACACAAAGACATTGATTAATGTACTAATAGAATTTTCCTTCTCCGTGTCAAACCAAGCAAGCACAATACTAATATACTCTTTCTAAGTCAATCTTAGAATTCCAAGCTCTAATCCATATAAATCTTCTTGCCTAATATTGCAACATCCCCCACTTAGAGGCCCAAAATTAATGGCTACAGATGCTGCAGTCATCCATAGTTATTAATCTTCGGTGACCAAATACGGTAATATTGGATAAATTGATATAACGGAAACACATGGATATGGAAAAAATTTAAAATCAATAAACAACTTTCTCATTCCATTTCAGAATATTTCAAATTCATTACATAATCCCAATACGAGTACCACGTTCAGATAAAATATATTTATTACAACATATGCTAAGAGCGATATATGAAGATGCCCCCTTGGATGATCAGAGTATATATATAGGCATTTTAACAACCCTGTCTTTACAATAACAACACAGCGGAATCAAAATAAAAGAGAACTCTAGATAGCTATCATGCCTCCTTCACATCTCCGAAAGCTTATTCGTCTAAAGAGGTACCTGAAAACCTCAACTCCCAAACTACTAAAAATCAATTGAGTACCCAAGAGTTTAAGAGGAAAACATAAACTTCGACTCAGACATAAAGCCTAGTATGAATAATAATCTGCCATCTCAAACCATTTAGATATCTAGTGAGATCACGCCGCTTAGAGGAACAGATTTTCCCCTCACTAGTATCCTAAAACCTTTATAAAACCATATACCGTGCTCCTGCATCCACAATGGTTAAAACAATTCAAAACAATATGATGATTTGCAAACAAGTAAATCAATTCTGAATTTCCCATCCCTATTCATTCTGACTAACTGTCTCATTTATAGTTTCTAAGGTCACTATTAACCTATTAGTTTTCATGGACTTACTAATAACCCGTTTAATGTTTATGGACTCCCTGTACAGTTTCATAGTTTTCATGGGCTTACTATTAACCTATTAAAATTTATGGACTCCCTGTCCTATTTCATAGTTTTCATGGGATCACTAAGAACCTATTGGCCCCTGCCAATAACATCATTGTTTCATGGGTTCTCCCTGAACCTATTGGTAACTCCAATAACTTTCCTCTTATCTTAGTTTTCATGGGTTGACTAGAAACCTATTGACATCTGTCAATAACCTAATCTGGATATAGTTTTCATAAGTTCAATACAAACATATTGGCCCCTGCCAATAACTCTTTCTAATCATAGTTTTCATGGGTTTACTATAAACCTGTCTCCTTGACAACTTCTTTTATACATAGTTTTCATGGGTTTACTATGAACATGTCCCCCTGACAACTTCTTTAATCAATATTTTAGCATCCTATATTATGGTCTTCTGGACCTTTTGGATGCAATTCTACTCATTCAGGAGTTAACTTAATTTATATTCACTACTAGGTCAACCTAGCTAGTTATTCTGCCCTTTCCTAAATACAGTTATGGGTTCATTACAATGTGAATATATATACATATATGAAGAAGTAAACATAATAACTTGGTTAATCCCTTTAACTTATTAATCAAGGAAAACTTCTTCAAAAAATCCATACTTAATATCATTTCAAAACTCTCTATTTTTTCCATGATTTCCATTTAAAATGAGATTGGGTTATTTGTTTTGAAAACTAAAGCTTTCGAAACCTTAAAACATTACTTTCGAAACCCCTGGATTACCTCCTTCGAAAGCATAGAAAACTTCTTTTCAAAACACAAAATATACACCTTTCGAAGCTCTTTAAATCATCTCTTTTGAAAACAAAATGTACCTTTCGAAAGTATCAAAACATTTCTTAGTAATCCTTAGAAACATAGTTTCAAAACCAATGAAAGTACTCCTTTCGAAACCTTTGGGTTTACTCAAAACATCTTTTGGGTCAAAGTGAATATATATGAAAGTATCTCTTTCAAAACCTTAATCCTTTATATAAAATCGTTTAGGGAAAGTTTGATGGCGTTAGCACCACCTTTTCAAAAGTTTCAAAAGCTTTAAGTAAAACATTAAAGTTAGCATCGAAACCCCCTTTCGAAGCCATTGCCTTCGAAACCCTTGAACCCTTTCTAAAGCATTTAGGAAGTGGCTTAATACATCTTTAAAATAAAAGCTACCCTTCGAAAGCATTAATGACTTCAATACTCACGAAAGGCAAAAGAACGGCAGTAGGGCTTCGACTAGGTCAGAACCACCATTTTCAAAAGCATTCTTTTATAAACAAAGAATCTCATTCGAAAGCTTTATTGTTAAAAAAAGAAAGGCGGCAACGGGTATGAAAGTAGCAGGGTATCAACTTGGTTGAAATTTCCGTTCAAAAACAAGGCAGCCGCATAACTTTTGAAAGTAAACAATTGTTTCAACTTTATCGAAAACAATGCTTTTGACATTTTGCCTTCCGCCTTCCTCCAATCCACTATGTACCCATGTTGATATCTTGTGTATTGGTTATGGCTTTGTGGAGTTTCGACTTGATTGAAGGCGGAAATATATGGTCGAAAGTTGCCTCTAATAGAGGGAACCCACTTTTCTGGGTAAATCTGATTTAATGCCAATTAAAGCAAACACTTTCTAACTAACCTGCCTACTTGTAATCATATGATTGGTTGTCTCAACTTTTCAAATCCTTTACATAAAATAACTGTCGCATAATTTCAGATCTAAACCAAGATTAATTTAACAAATAAGCCCTTCCATTAAGCAAAACAATTAAATCATTTAGGTCCTCCTTTCAAAATAATTTAATTCTCATAGTAAATTACTTAGGAAAAATTCCCAAAAACTACAGAAATTTACTTTTAATATGTTATGTAACATATCTAAATTTCAGATCCAAATTCTCAATATAATTTCTGAAATAAATTTCTAAACTCAATTAACCATATTTTCCTTTAAAAATTCATAATATATTTCCATAGCTTGGAAAATTATCAAAATTAAAAACCAACTCCAAAATCATGTTTTACATAACATAAAATTCTCCCATGGCATATGAAATCAATTATATTTGGTTTTACCCTAAAAAACCATGTAAAATCATATTTAAACAATTTTGTTTAAATCTGACATGTTATGATCCAAGCATATCATCATCCAAATCATCATAAAAACGAATTTAATCTTAAACCCGAAAACAAATTATTATAAACAAAATAGAGATGGTATAAATTATTATTCACCTTGATTAGGATAAGGAGATTGGATTGAGATAAAGATTTATTCCCCTTCTTTAATTCCTTAGCTTTATTTGAATTTCTCTTCCTTAACAATGGCCGGCTCCTCTTTTATGTTTGCGTTTGTATTTTTTTTGCAAAATGATGTGAATGGTAAATGAAACTATAAGGAATGAGAATATATAAGGGTAAGGGGTTATGTGTGGCTATTTCCCAATATACACTTGCGTAAATTACTTAACCTACAAACCATTCTTAATTTGTTAACCACGGCCTTCTTATCATTTATTCAAATCTCTATCCCCTTATCACTCTAATTATTTACATTATTCTGTTTAATTTATCTAATTAAAGCTCATGAATAATGTTATCGAAAATTAGGGATGTTACAGGCTCCCCTCCTTAAAGAATTTCATCCTCGAAATTCGGTAAGGACTAAATACTAAACATAGCAATCATCTATAGCGACTCCTAACAACCATACTAGCCTACCTGATTAGCAATTATCTATATAAAGCTAATATAGACAGACCCTCAAAGCATATCAGGATAAGTCTCTCTAATCCTGTCTTTTGTCTCTCAAGTACAGTCCTTCTCGTTGTCGCTCCACTGAATTTTAACCAACGTGATTGTCTTGTTCCTCAACCTTTTCTCATCTCTCACTACAACCCGAACTGGTTGTCTAACAAAAGTCAAATTAGGCTCTACTATCAAGTCTTCCAACCCTGTCGGAGGAATAGTAGTCGCTGGATCATGCACATACTTGCGAAGATGAGACACATGAAATACATTATGGACACCTGCCATACTGCTTAGCAACTCTACTTTGTATGCGAGCTTTCCAATCCTCTTTGTAATCCGAAATGGACCAACATATCTAGGTGCTAGTTTCCTTGACTTTCCAAACCGTACCACACCCTTCATCGGTGATACCTTAATGAAAACCTTATCTCCAACTGAGAATTCTAGGTCTTTGCGCCTCTTATTTATGTAACTTTTCTATCTGTATTGAGCTTCCTTCATCCTTTCCCGGATCAACTCAATCTTCTATGTCGCCTCTCTAACCAAGTCTAGACCTAAGACTAATCTGTCTCTAGTTTTCAACCAACATGCTTGCGATTCGCATGGCCTTCCATACAAAGCTTCAAAAGGCGCCATTCCTATACTAGTTTGGTAACTATTATTATAGGAAAACTCAACCAAATGTAGGTGATCTTCCCAAGATCCACCAAAGTCCAATACACAAGCTCTTAGTAAACCCTCGAGTACCTTATTGACTCTCTCTATCTGCCCATCTGTCTGAGGGTAATATGCAGTACTCATATTAAGCTTGGTACCTAACACATCCTGTAGACTCTTTCAGAATTCGCTAGTAAACAAAGCATCTCTGTCACTGACTATGCTACTAGGAACTCCATGAAGTCTAGCTATGTTTTTCATGAATAACTTAGCTAAAACAGGTGCCTCCTGGTTGACTTAACTTGAATGAAATGGGTACTCTTGGTCAACCTGTCCACGATGACCCATATACTTTCATTTCCTCTATTTGACCTTGGCAATCCATCTATAAAATCCATGGATATCGAATCCCATTTCCAAACTAGAATCTCTAGAGGTTGATGCGATCCACTTGGCTTCTGATGTTCGACTTTCACTTGTTGATAGTTTGTACACTTCCTAACCCACAAACCAACATCTCTCTTCATACCTTCCCAATAGAAGCTTCTCTTCTTATCTTGATACTTCTTAGTCCCTCCGGGATGAATCGTAGACTTGGACCGATGACATTCTCCAAGAACTTCTTTCCTCAAGTCCTCAATATTCGAAACAAAATCGTCCCTTCTTTCTCAACCATCCCTCTGGTCAAGACTAAAATCTTTTAGATCATCAATCTCTGATCCAACCTCAAGCCTTCTATTCTTCTCGGCTAATAGTGGATCCTCCTTCTGCTTATAAGCAATCATCTCGATCAACAATGGTCGAACTTTCAAACAGGACAGCATGGCAATATTTTGACTAGAACTAGCAGTCGATCTTAACTGCACACTACAAGTAGTCAAAACTTCTAAATCCTTCCATTCTGCCAACATAGCCAACACCACATTATGATGTCTTCTGCTAAGAGCATCTGCTACCTTATTTCCTTTCCCAGGAGTATACTCTATACCAAAATCATAAACAACTAAAAACTCCAGTCACCTCTACTGTCTCATATTCAACTCCTTCAGAGAGAATAAGTACCTTAAAGACTTATGATCAGTGTATATCTCAAATCTCTCCCCTAAGAGATAATGCCTCCAAATCTTCAATGCAAAGATTGCCACAGTCAACTCCAAATTATGAGTAGGATATCTCACTTCATGCGATCTAAGCTGTCGTGAAGCGTAGGCATCACTTTACCCTTCTGCATCAACACAGCTCCTAATCCAGTCCTACATGGATTGGTATACACCACCAACCCTTGGTTTCCGTCTGGAACTACTAACACAGGTGCATTGGTCAACAAATGCTTTAACTTAAGGAATGCTTCCTCACATTTATCGGACCAGACAAACTTCACCTCCTTCCTGGTTAGCTTAGTCAAAGGCGTTGCTATCCATGAGAAATCCTTAATGAATATATGGTAATAGCCAACAAATCCAAGAAAATTTCTAATCTTAGTCATCGTCTCTGGTCTCTTCCAATTATTAACAGCTTCGATCTTATCTGAATCGACTGATAACCCTTTCTCTGAAACCACATTACCAAGAAACTTAATCTCTTTCTTCCAAAAAATGACACTTAGAAAACTTTGCCTTCAGCTGATGTTGCCTCAGCGTCTCAAGCACAACTCTAAGATGATCTTTATGCTCTCTTTCATCCTTAGATTATACTATAATGCCATCTATAAACACCAACACAAACCTATCCAAATATTCTCGGAAAACTCGGTTCATCAAATCCACGAAGAAAGCAGGTGCATTCATTAACCCATGGCATTACTAACCACAGGTATGAACCATACCTAGTCTGAAATGCGGTCAAAGGAATAATGTCCTCTGCCACTCTTAATTGATGGAAACCTGTCGCCAAATCCAACTTGGACAACACTCTGGCTCCACACAACCGATCAAATAGATTATCTGTTCTCGGCAAATGATATGCATTCTTGATCGTCCTCTCGTTCAAATTACGATAGTCGATACACATCCTCAACAACCCATCTGGTTTCTTCACGAATACCGCGGCCGCTTCCCAAGGCGAACTGCTTGGTGTAATAATATCCCACTTCCATTGCACTTAACAAAGCATAACTACTCCGGTCAAATTATCCACTGAGAATATAATTCGGTTATAACTATCAGAGTGTCTTAGTGATATCTCCCCATCCTGGCAAAATATCATAGCCTCATACCTTCTCAACCAATCCATACCCAAAATGATTCTAAAATCTACGAAATCGAAAACATACATACTGCATGTAAACTTATGACCTAATAAGTCAAGTTCTAACTGGTCACACCTCATCCCTAGAGTTGCATACCCTCCTATTAGATTCGCAACCTTTAAGGAAGTAACAAGGTATGTGGGTTCTAAGCATAACCTATCAACCAAACACTGGGATATAAATGAATGTGATGCACCGATATCAAATAGTATCCTAACTGGTATACTCTGAATCAAAAACGTACCTTCCATCACATTCTTCCCTTTTTCAGTGGCAGTTGGCTTAGCAGATGATGGTCCAACAGCAAAAAAATTTCCCTTTTCCGCCCTGACTGGCTCTGGACACTGGTTCTTATAATACCCAACTTGATCACAGTTAAAGCACTTCACATTCTTCTTATCTGCAGTCTTCTTCCCCTTGCATGACTGGCACTCATGAGCATAATGATCCTTCTTGTCACACTTGAAGTAAACTAACTTAGCCTTAGCCTTCTTGGCAGCCTTCCCCTTCTGGGCTCCCTTCTTCTTAAATAACTTTCTCTTTTTTCCATGAGAATCCTGGGTTTCAACTGGCTTCTCTCTGGCACAAACAGCAAGCATCCCTTCATGGTGAATTTCCATCTCCACCACTACATTACTAGGATCACGAAGATGTGGCAGGGTCACCCTAGCAATCTCGGGCCTCGGTCCCTTAATGAACCTCTCATTCCTCCTGATGATGGTGTCTATAGTATTATATCCATAACGGGACAACTCATCTAACTTAGTGGCATACTCAACAACCGACATCTCTCCCTGCTCCAGATCTGAAAACTTCCTCAGCAGCGCTGATTTAGCAACCTTAGACATAAACCTTTGCTCAAATCTCCTTCAAAAATCAGCACAAGTCAATTCCTCCTCCGGAACTCCAACAGTCACACTTTTCCACCAATGAAGTGCCGACCCTTCAACTTCCTAGAGGCCAACCTTCTCCGCTGCTCATCATCTAAATCCATATCAGCAAATATTCTCTCACAATGCAACAACAAATTCTCTACCTCTATGGCATTCTCTGTCCCTATAAATGGCTTCCCACCAAGACTGGTGTAATCTCTGCTCAACTTAGCATAATAATTCCCAACTGGAGCCACAGGATTAGCTACTCCAACATTTTCAGTAATACCAGTAGCAACTCCTGCTTGCATCATATTGACGAAGAACTGATACATCGCCCCCATATCCACTGGTGGATTTCTAGCACCCACATTGCATCATCATTTTGGTTAGCATTAGCCAGTCGACCTTGGTTCCTCCTGGTATTAGGCTGAATATTTCCGTTAGTTGTGGTGATTCGTCCACCGAGATTTCCTCTTTCATTTCCGACTTCCATGTCTTCTTTCTCGTGAATCTGCATACGAGCCTTAATAAGATATAGAAGAACGGTCTAAGAGTACTTATATATATATATATATCAAATACAAGTACGTTACTATAGCGTTAATCCAAACCTCGACCTTATTTTCAGATTCACTGGATTATGTTTGAAAATATTTTAGGTTTAAAATTCTTTTAAGTTCTATAAACCTATGCTTTGATACCAACTTGTAACATTCCCCACTTGGAGGCCCAAAACTAACGGCTACGGATGCTGCAGTCGTCCACTTCGACGACCAAATACGGTAACGTTAGATACATTGATATAACAGAAACACATGGATATGGAAATTTTTTAAAATCAACAAACAACTTTCTCATTCCATTTAAAAATATTTCAAATTTATTACATAATCCCAATACGAGTACCACGTTAAGAGAAAATATATTTATTACAACATACGCCAAGAGCGACATATGAAGATGCCCTTTGGAAGATCAGAGTATATATATATACAGGCAATTTAGCAACTCTACCTTTACAACAACAACACAGTGGAATCAAAATAAAAGAGAACTCTAGATAGCTATCATGCCTCCTGCACGTCTCCGGAAGCTTGTTCGTCTAAAGAGCTACCTGAAAACCTCAACTCTCAAACTACTCAAAATCAATTTAGTACCCGAGAGTTTAAGGGGAAAACATAAACTTCGAGTCAGACATAAAGCCTGGTATGAATAATAATCTACCATCTCAAACCATATAGATATCTAGTGAGACCACGTCGCTTAGCGGAACTGGTTTTCCTCTCACTAGTATCCTAAAACCTTTATTGTAACAACCTTGTTTTTCGAAGCTGTAATATTAAACTAATATAATTAAAACAAAAGTATTTGAATTCAATTTTTGATAATATTTGAAAATACGAATAAAAACATTTTAATAAATACAAGAGTATTTTTAAAAATAGATAATTTTTATATGACTGTTATAGATGGAAATTAATTTATTTTACATTAATATGTAAATAATTGAACAAAGATACATGAGTATCAAATTGAAAGAGATTGTTTAATTTGGAAATATATTTTTTCGAATAAAGTGTAAATCAAATTAATTTAAATTAGAATAGATTTACATATCAACAGGGGAATAACTTAAAAGAAAACTAGAAACAAGATAAAATAGAAATGGTAAACATAATGGAGCCCAACCCAATTAAACTAAAACCAGTCCTTTATGTAATTAGGTTATGATGCCTTAACCCGTTCACTATTTCCCAAATGTATTCTTTCCTTTGCATGCCCTAGCCCAAAATCCCCTAATTTGAAAATCAAACGTACAAGGAAAAAAATTGACATAGGCGTGGGGTTTGCTCTTAGGTCGTTTTGTAGTAGCCGCGACCTATAAGACGAGCTCGGGATAGTTCGCGAGAATATGGAAGAGGAGGCGGTATCGCGGCCGAAGGTGGAGCATGTGCACACGAGTCTTTGGACGGAGTTGGAGCTCGTGGCGACGATGGCGGCAGGCATCGCAACTTCAAGGCGAGGGTTTCTAGCGACGCTCGAAGTCCTGTGCTAATAGTGGTCAACATGATTTTGGGTGGAGTTCAAAGGCGGCTGTTGGAAGCTCGTGAGGTTTGAGTGACATTGGCAGATGGAGGTGCTGCGATGGGTAGGCAAAGCGACGTTAAGTGAAATGACACGAAATTTTCGACCCTAAAAATTCCAGATAGTTAGGAAAAGAAGAAAGAGATAGAAGAAGAAGAAACAGAAACACAGCAGTGATTCTCACAAATCGCAGCGGATCAAAATATAATATTAAATAATAATAGTTTACAAAAGAATACCTGTATCTGTCAATTATGTTTCTACATCAGAGTTACACTCATATACAAACACTGGACATATACAAATCGCATGTCTTAGATAAACAGAAATAATATCACAACGGAAACACTCCATACGTTCCTGCCATCCAGCTCGTCTCCTGAGCTCCAGAACGTCCTTACCTGAAAATCGGTAATACTCGGTCTGACCCGAGCATTACATCAAAGTAACACCCAGGTCAGGCTGGAAACTAGCGTGAGTAAACCCATAATATGAAATACCAAGCTATATAACTAAAGTGAATTACCAGGGTAACTCGTACTTTTCTACGAGTTTAAATCTTATTTAAGTCAATCATTTATCTCAAATCAATATCCAAGAATCGTTATCCAGTTTTAAGTATCCATGATACTTAACTTATTTAATTCCAGCCTGTTTGCTTCCAAACTCAAATTTATAAAGAATCGAAGTGGTTTCGGGTATTTACTGATACCCGACCCCGGTCTCTTCGAGTTCAATGTCATCTCTAATCCAAGTCATTAAGTTTTAAACAATACAATTCATATCTAGGGTATCATATCACACAACAATTCAACTCAGATAGGTAACCTACATTATCACAGTTTAACCCATTCATATCACAGCATATTTCAATCGCCCATCAGAGATAAAATCAATCCAAGGCATACAATATCATTCAATCATTCATAAGCAAGATTAATTTGTCATACCATTTCTAATTAATTTAAATAAATTAAATTAATTACTTCAATCACCTTTTAAATCCTGCTTACTTATCATTAATTAATTACAAACCATTAATTATTTATCCTTTAATTACCCATAAATCTTCCATAATTGCTTCCATTAATTAACCTCAAATCACTTTTATTAAGTAATTTCCCTCAAATTACCTTTATTAATTAACCACTAATTACTTCATTAAGTAATTATCTCTTTATTAATCATCTTCATTAATTAATCACATTAATTAATTAACCTTAATTAATTACCTAAGTAATTAATCCTTAATTAATTACCTAAGTAATTAATCCTTAATTACTTCCATAAAGTAATTATCCTCTTAAATTAATTTCATTTAGTAATTACACATTAATTACTTACACTAAGTAATTCACTTAATTAATTTCAAGTTTATCCTTAATTAATTAAACCAATTAATTTTCTTAAATTAATTACCTAAATTAATTAATCATCTCTTAACCACTAGTTAATGATCCCAACATTAACTACCCATTAATTACTTACTCTAAGTAATTATCTTTTAATTATTTAAATCTTTGAAAACTTAATTATCATTCCCTTTAAAAACTTATTCACTTTAAATATATTAAAAACTTAGTTAAACATTTTTGAAAACTAAATTACTTCCAAAATTTTCAACTTTAAACTTATTCAAACTTTTCTTTTGAAATCAAATTATCTAAATAACTTAAAAATCTTTAAACACTTTGAAAACTTGTTGAAAACATTTTGCTTTTGAAACAAATCATTTTAAATAGCTTTAAACTTTCAAACCCTTTAAAACTTGGTTTTATTTGCTTTAAATTTTGAAACTCATTTACAGTTTAAAAACCTAGACAGGTTTAAAATCTGGAAACAAAACATTCCCGAGCCAAAATCAACAAAACCCGAGACAAACTCAAATTTTCCCCGAGCACACTCGCATAATCTTTCCCTCGCGTCATCACGAACCATTCTTCGAGTCGAACACGCGAAAAAAAAACACGAAAACCCCGGGCCAACTTCTTCTTCCCAAACCGAAAAATCCAGATGCACAGATCGGACACCGTGCACATGCACGCTGGTTTTGATCATCGGCGACTATCACCACAACCTTCTACAAGTCGACCCTGACCTTGCTGACCCCTTCGACCCACCTGATCGACGCATTCACTATTGAAACGAAAACGAGCCTCTCAGCACTCATCAGGATTTAAACCTGAACGACCAAATTCCCCTATCGACGACGATCACGTCGACTGGAAACCCGGCCTTCCTCCCAGAGCAGCACCACACTTCAACGTCGCGATTCACCACCTTGCGTTCGAGCTCAATGCGCCATGGACGTCGAGATCACCTCGGCATCGACCCAGACAAAAACAGGTTCACAAACCCTAGATCATCATTCCCTGATCACCACAGACCTCTAAAAATTCCCCTTCCAATTTTCCCGAGAACCTCCATACCCCAGCCTCCTCCAGCAGTGGTCTCGTCGCTCACCATAACGTCGTTCATCTAAATTTGATGATAAGTCAAAATCCGATCATCTTATCAATTCTCGGCAAATACCATCTTAAAAATCACGAAACTCATGTTAAAATTCATGATTCACTTACACGAATCAGGCTCTAAAATCTAAAGATGAAAACGTACACATTGATTTTCAACTTATATTTTGATTATTAGTGTAATCTTAAATTTCCAGAATATTTAGTAAATAAAATCACTTAAAATAATCTTTAAAATCAAGATTACATTGTTATAATCATTTCCTTTTTAATAATCAAAGTCTAATAGTGCTTATCTGGGAAGATAGGAATTTTAATAGTTGATCTGACCTTGATATTCAATAGAGGCATAGATATGCAGACAAGCTTACAATATATAGCAAAAATTCAAACCAGATTCAAGTTGAAACATCTATACAAACACATATTCACCATTATCACACAAATATATTAGCACCAAAGATTTTTGCTTTTAAATGTTTACTCACAGTGAAACCTTGAACAGGGAGACAGAGTTTTGAAATCTGCAACTTCACTTGAAAACTGCAAGTTTAAATTGATTTTGATCTGCTTTTGTTTAACTTAGCTTGCTCTCGAATGAATGAAGAAAAAGAAGACAGGAGTGGATGTACAGATAAGAAAAGGGGTAGGCTGCCTTCTACTGTAAGCTTCTTTTCACCTTTATATTTTTTTATTTATCTTTGGTCAGAGATTTTTTTTTCCTCTTCTTTGACCAGACAAGATTTTGTATGCTGATTTGCTATTTTTGTAGCTTGAGTTGGAGTTTCTTCATCATGATGCTTCCCTATATGTCTACAAGTACTTATGTGAATTGATGTATGAATATATGTATATTCATTTGTTTGTATGTATATATTTGCACTTGCATTTGTTATCACCATGAACATATATATTCATATTCATACATATTAATATTTATTCACTATATATTTACATTTTCCACCATCACTATTTTATATAACCTATATACATATAAGTATACTTATATATTTCTATATGTTTTTAAATACACCCATGTTATATTTATATGTGTTCCACATACATACTTACTTATGTATATTCCTATCATCATTTTATACACATTCTTCACATATTTACTTATGTTCATTTTGTCATTATACATGTGTATATATATATATACATTCTCAATTATATAAACCTTCCTATATTTGATTTTTATATGGGCATACATACACACACACATAGATATATATATGTATGCATTTATATATTTATATACTTATATACATGTTAAACATCATAAGCTTGTATGTATTTTCATTTTTTTCTTTTATGGATATTTCATCTTCATTTAAATTATGGAGTTAATATATATACTTTATTTCTATAAGACTTACCATATTCAGAGATTTTATAATTCAATATTTGTTATAGTTTTCAAATCAATTTACATTTTTTCAGATATTTCCATTATCAAAAATTTATTTGTTAGACTAATAAAATCAATGTTTCAATGATTTAAACCAGTTAATTAGCCAATTAACAGACGTTAAAAATCCGGGTCGTCACATTCCTCCCCCCTTAGAACTTTTCATCCTCGAAAAGGAACGAAGTGAGATTCTTCCTTTTATTGTTTATTACCGATTAAATCATTCTTTTAATATTTTAACCTTCTTACTCCTTTTATTTAAAATTTTAAAACACTTTAAAATCTTCATAATATTACCAAATAGCTTTATATAAAAATACTTTTATAGCTCGATGTCTCAACAAGTCCATCCTCATTCTCACAGAAATTCAGTCTTACGTTGATCAGGCGTAGGACTGAAAATCTATAAGTACTTGGTAAACTCATTTTCAACACCCAGTGAAAATACTTTGGAAAATAATTTTTTTGAAAACATAGAAAACAGTTTCGAAAATAGAGAAAATATCTTTGGTGAGAATGCTCTGGAAATCATCACTCCCATCCATGGTCGCAGTTAACCTAATGGTTACGTTGCCGTCCCGGCAAAATCCATAGATAACTGTAGGCCTCCGCGCCACTCGATTACACCATGGAACCCGCTACAGATCGCAGTTATACCCGGGCTTTACGTTGCTATCACAGCAAAAACCCAAATAACCATAGGCTTCAGCGCCCTCGAATTTCGCTGCCAAAAGAATGAAACTCCTCCACTCAACCATAGATCGCAGTCTACCGATGTTACGTTGCCGTCTCGGCAAAATCAAGTGTAGACTGTTGGCACTCATCCTCCACACGATTTTCGCTATGGTCCACACAGTAGATCGCAACGACATCGAGTTACACTGTCGTCACAGCATAACCCAAATGCCCCTGTAGGCATCAGCGCCCTCGACTTTCGCTACCCAATAATCCTCAGGAACTAGTTTTGTCCGGACTCCTCACAGGATCAACTTTAGAGCCTCCCCCTCTTTGAGGCTCAAGGCAGTACCACCCTATGGCACTCCTGAGAAGTTCATTCAAGGGAGCGCCTTTTTTCCCAGAGCCACTTTCAAAACACTTTATATTATACACATATAGTATTTTCCAAATCATACACCTAGTATGAATTTCATATAAATCTCCTTTCTCAAAATCGATTATCCCAAAATCGATAATTCACAAACTAGGCTTTCCAAATTCCAAATTTGATTTTCCTCAACAATCAAAGCCTTTCCAAATTCAAAGGTTCCCAAAACCTTTTTCCAAAATCATTTTCACAAAATCCTTTATATATACGTATATATATATATAATAACCTTGGGAAATCTTTGAATCACTTCATACTTGTATAAATTCACTTTTATACTTCAAATACTTTCAAAACCCTTTTCTTCTGTCAATAAATTCAACAAGGGGAGTTTACCATATATAACAAAGATATATAACTTTGTTTATCTCAAATCAAATATTCAAATTTTTGATTACTCTTTTGTAAAGTCATTTACCATATTGCTTACTTCTATAAAGTAAATTTTAATCATAGGAGTATTCAATTCCCACTTTACTTCATCACATATTTCACAACATATACTTTCCATTTCAAAAACCATATTACAGTTCTTATCTCCAATTTCAATATCAATCTCATACAAACCCGTACGATGTACCCATACCATCAGTACGCAATATCAATCTGATCACTCACTCGATCTGTAACAACCCGTATATTTGGACCATTTAAATTGACAATAATCCACACATGTCAACTTAAATAGTGCAAAACACGAATCATTAATGGAGTATAAGTATATAAATGAGAATCATCACAGAATCACAGAAAATATATCATAACAGAATAGTGCAGCGGAATTACAACAATGTCATAATAGTAGTTCATGAAGCTACTAAGTAAATACAACAATGTCTCAAATAAAAGAAATACAACAACATAGATGTCCAAATAGTCCAAATAGAAAGAACAATACTGATAAAGATAAGATAGTCTTCAAGTCTTCAGCTCCAAGAAGCAGCAACAGCAATCCTCAGTCTGATCCGAGCATATGCACAAACAAACACTCGAATCAGGACATATATTCTTATACAGATAATATGGTTAAAAATTTGAAATAACAATAACTCAAAGATGGTTGGAATAAGCATCTTTCAGGATCCGATAAACTATCTATATATAGTAGAGTACGATAAGTAGATAATGTCTATCAATAATATAAAGATATCAAAATAGTGTTAAGTCATGGCCCATTCCACCCTTAACACATTTTTATTCCCAAAAGCATATACAAGACCGTAGTTTCCCCAAAACCGGAAGTCACCAGAGGGCAATCCATATACTAAAGGTACAAATCAAAATCGTAGTGGTCGCGCATAAATGGAATACAAGTATGACAAGGCACATGAGGCAATACCCAAGGTAGTGACACTACCGTTCGCCTGATCCGGACTGGTGAGAACGCAACGCCGCAGCGCCTGCAACACCGTGAAACAACACTCCCAAAATCAAGGGTGCGCACCAATCAATCACAAAGTAAATGAATAGTTTACGAAGAAGTGTGTCCACTTGAGGTAGCTAATCCTCCATTGGCTCGGCACAGCTCCTGTTTTAGTCATTTCCAATTTGACACAAGTGTCAAGGCTATCCATTATCGTTCACTTTCTTCAATCATCAACGTTCGTCAATCCAACCACTTCATTCTGGATCATCACTTCGCGTATAGTTATTAAAGTGGTTTCCGGTTTAGACAGTGAGTATGTCCCAAACCGATTCCGGTTCCTTTAATAACCTTCGTGATTATAACACCGATTGGTCGTTAATATATTTCAAAACCAAAACAATTTCAATTTCAATTGGAGTTCGTAAATCGACAATTCATTAGTCTTTCGAAATCAATTTCCAAAATTACGTTTCAAACTTTCCAATTTCAATTTCAACATTTCTAAAATTCAATTTCAAAGTTTTAATTAAAACAATTCAAATATTCATTGCATTTTGTATATAAGTTCATTCCAAAATCATTTAACTAAATTTAACGTTCAAAACGATTTAAATCAATTATCGCTTTCATTCGATATTCATTAAATAAATTTATCCTTAAACAATTTCAATTCAATTTCCAATTCGTTTCGTTACGTCTTAAGTTCGATTTCATTATCAAGGTTTACAACTTATTTACAATTACACTTGTCAAATCCAATTCTTTAAATTACAAGTCTTTCATTTGTTTCGATAAAACGCATTCTATTTCTTATCAAAGAAATTCCTTTCAAATTTCAAAACTTAGTTAAAAACTTAGTTTCTCTTGTTCAATAATTCAATTTCTCTTAATAAAGATATTCAATTCAATTTTTAATTTGGAATTCGATCTCATCAAATTTCAATAATTTCAAATCTTAATTATTAATTATTCCAAACTCATTCATTTATAATTCCAAACTTAATTGTTAATAAATTCAAATTTTAATTATTTATTTATTTCAACTTCGTTATTAATAATTTCACAACTTAACTATTAATAATTTCAAAAGTTAATTATTAACAATTTCAAAACTTAATTTCAAAAATTTATTATCAAATAATTCTACATTTAATTATTAAATAATTAAATTTTAAACAATATTCTTTTTATCAATTACTACTTTAATATTTGTTCCAAATTCAAATATTCACATTTACATTCATTCGAAATTAAATACCAATTTATTCAAACCTTGTTATTAGTTAAAATAAACTTTATTTTATTTAAATCAAAACATTGACCAATCGGATTTAATTTAATTTTCTATCCTAAGTCAAAGTTATTTGGGTATTTATCATTTCAACCCGATTCCATTTAAATTCAAAATCAAAACATACAAAGGGAACTTGCAGTGTGATAGCTGGGATGGTGTCAAAGTAAATAAACAAGCAATAGCATCCATTCACAACAATTCAACAATTTCAAATAATCCCGAAATAATCGCATTAATTCGCGTTTGTTATTTACGCAAATTAATATAACTACTTCTAGAATCTACCCTATCATTTCAAGTAGATTAAAGATTATAACATTACGGTTTCACCTGTCGTTCAATTTCAACTACAACAGTTAATTCAATACGTTCAAGAGTCCAAAGTGAAATCTATCAAATTCTACGTGTCAATTAACTTACAAATTTAAAGGGTCAATTTAACTAATCGAATTTAACATATGAAAGGGGTCAGGTTTAGCAAATCAAAGTTCGACATTTATAATCCAAATTAAATTTGTTAACTATCCTATATCAAATTTACTTGCAAATTATTTTATCACTTAACAATACAATTAACATCCAATTCAATGTCACATAGCAATCATTCATCAAAACAAACTAGCATAAGAATATAGTCGTGAAAATTAATTCACCTTTCGTGGATAAGAAATTTGGCGGCTGTAACGACCCAGAATTTTGAACAAATTAAATTGAAAATATTTAATTAATTTTAAATATTTGAATGATGATTTAATTTGAATCCCCGATATAACTTTGAAATTGGCGATTAAACTTTAAAATTTAATCGATTGAAAATTGAATAAAAATTGGAATCTTCAATTTTAAGCTAAAGAAAATATTTCAAAAGCTTTTAAAATTCGTATTGACGATACTAAAGATAACAGAAGCTTCGGAATCTAATTTCAAACTGTTTCGTTCAGTTTTGAAATTGTATCGTTCGTATCGATATTTGAAAATAGCGTTCCAGGGCACAGTCTCGGAATTCGACGAAACCAGTTCCATTGGGTCCGTAATATTTAATTATTACCGGATTTCAAATTTCGTATTTATCGGAGCTGTTATGTGACCGTACGGTGAGTAAACGCATTGTAATTTAATCGGGTCCAATTTAAATTTAAAATTAGTAAACATCAGCACGTTATCTTCCCTTCCACCACGCCTAAATTTACGCCGAGAATCACGAAGGAATCAGGCAAGCACGATCTTTTTCTCTGCAAAATCACGTCGTTCTTCATTTAATAATAGCCGCTTCCTTTAACTATTTCAAATGCCTCCTCTTTTATCATCGTAAATTCGAAGAAAAAAAATGCCGAACAAAATTCTTTTAAGTAAAAAAATTCATGTTCCCTTTCCACGTTCTCAGTTTTATCAAATCGAAATTGCGATTTGTTTTTCTTCCTTCCCCTAGGCCGAAGACGATCCAATGTCGAGCGAGAGGAGGTGGTCTGGGTTCGCGAGTTCGATCTCGCGTGGAAGGTGACAGGGGTTTCTCGAAGCAGGCGCGTGAGCGAGGCTGACGAATCGAGGTCAGGGCATAGGGAGCTCGCGTTCGAGCGGCGACCTGGCACTCGGCGGTGAGGGGTTGTTCGACGTGAAGCTTGGGGAGCAGGAAATCGCGAGGGGGGATGCGTGATTTGGGGCATCGCGAGAGGGAGTGGCGCGAAGTCGTTAACCTGGGCGCGTCGCGAGGTGGTGATCGAAGCAGCGAGTGGATGTTGGCAAGCAAAAGTTCGACGTCGAGCAAGCTTGTGGTCGCGTTCGATCATGAAGGAAAATAGAGGGTTGCCGCAGTTCGCAAGGAGGAGGTGCTGGTGCTCGCGTGTGCGAGCACGAGATTTGGTCGCGTGATGAAGTTTTGGGTTCGAGGGGAATCGGCAGTAAGGTATTTAGTTTTTATTTTTGGGAAATTTTCGATTTGATTTAATTTAACTATATTGCAAAATGGTTTTAAAAAGGAGAAGTATCAGTTTGAAAATGAAAAATAGGCAAATATACATATGAGTGTTTCAGTAAAGAAATATATATATAACATTATTTGATTTTACAGTAAGTGTTATAAGAAAAAAAATACATATGTTATCTAAAAAGCAGTAAATATAAGCAAAGGTAAGATTTTGAAAAGTTTTAAACTTATATGAATTTTTGTTTTAATATAAGCCTATATAGTTCAAGTGAGAAAAATAAATATACTTATTAAATTGCTAATTTAAATTATTTTTGATACTAAAGATTTTCAAAAAGGGAATTCAATTTGATTTAATTGGTAAGAGGAGAAATTTAGTTCAAGTTTAATTTTTTGAAATTGGTTTAAAACAAAACCCTTGAATAATTAAAATTACCAAATGAAAGTTGATTGTTCGATCACTTCGAATATTTATCAATTACAAAATTTGTTTATACAAGGTATAAATCAAGAAATCAAGTCAAGAATGGAAATGGGATTGCTAATAAAAGCGAAGGTGAGATTTTTCTCACTCAAAATGAATTGCAGTTATTATTGATTTGATTGATTGCTATTGGATGTGATATTAGATATAGTAGGATATATCTATATATATATAGCAATATATACATATTGGCATATGTATATATTGGATTGATGATTTCCCGCCTCGTATAGCGGATGAGACCCTATTGCGCCGTTAGTAAGCGGATTATTTTTATAAAACCCATATACCGCGATATTCCACCTCGAAGTGGAATTGGTATTGTGCTAACGTCTGTGGATGCAGGGAAACAGGTTGGAGGGATCCAACTGGATTCCTCACCAGTATTTATTTATTTACAGATATTGATGTATATTCTGTTATCATATGTTGATATATGATGTTGTTGTTGTGATGGACTAATTGGTGTGTTGCATCATTGGATTCAATTTTGAAGTTTAAAAATAACGATTTTACTTTAAAAGGATTTTTAAAGTGATTTTTGAAAATAGACGTTTTATTGAATTTTTGAATTGATTTATTTCAAATAAATAAGCGTCTAAAATTTTAAAGTTATAAAAGTTAAGATCTTTGTGAAATATAACCAAAAAGTGATTTTTGGAATAAATAGTTGATTGATTTATAAAATGTTTTAAATTGAGATTTTTTAAAATATTATAAACGGTTTACTTAAAAGGTTTATAAAGTTGACATTTTATAAATTAAATTGTTGGTATTATAAAACGAGTTTTTATAAGCGTTAAAATGAATTTTTAAGAATTTATAAATAAATGAAATTTATAAATTGTGAACTTATAAATGGAAATGATTTTGTAAGATAAAGGAATTATAAGTATTTAACTTATAACATGAATTGTTGGTATAAGATTTGAGTTATGAATCGAATTGTTAATAAAGGAGATTTATAAATTGAAGTTTTTATAAATATAAATATGATTTATAAACGTTGTTTATAAATCCGAAATTACTTATTTTGATAAGTGAAATTCTAGAAGTAAATAAAAGGAGATTGATAAATCAAAGTTGTTACCAAATAGAAATAGAATTTATAAACGTTGTTTTATAAATTCGAAATCAATTGGATTTGATAAATTTAATATAGAAGGTTATTAAAGAAGATATATTCGCGATTTTGGATAGCGAATTTTTATTGAAATAAAATGTGTAGAAAATATTGAAATGGGGTTAGTGAAGTATATTCACGATTTTGGACAGTGAAATAGAAGGAAATGGTGGACTATAACACTGTTGTTATAGTAAATGATTTTCGAAAGGAAATTTTTTTATATAGTATTGGGATTTATATATATCTATCTTAATTCCGAATCCCTATACTAGTGATTTTGGAGTCGTCGTAACGATGTTTTACGTAACATTCGTTTTGACTCAAATAAATGTTGTTATAGTAAATGATTTCCTTAAAGAATGAATATATACTTAATTCGATTTAAGTATATCGAATATTTTTCAAGTGTTGAAAATAAATGGATTTGTGAATTACTGACTTATTTTTGAATAAGTATGGAAATGTTTTCCAAAATGAAACGAAATGTTTTGAGAATTTATCTTGGTAAAGATAAATCAAAAATTGAATATTTGAAAACGATTGAAAATCGTATATTAGTAGATATTTTGAAAGATATAAATTCACTATGGAATTTATAAAAGAAATGGGAATTCGTTTTAAAAATAAATAAACGTTGATTTATTTTTGAAGTGTGGAAATTATATATCTAGTAAAGATATTTTGGAAAAAAAATAATTTGGAAGATTATTTGGAATCTGATGATGTTGCGCATCTTTATTGATAGTTAAATAACCGACTATCAATAATTACCTTTAGATAGGTATTTGTTGTGATTGGATGAATTTGAATGCCACACTTATTTTTAAATAAACGCTCACTATTCGGGTTAGTCGGGAAAGGACCATGGGGTCGTATAACCCATTCCGAATATGTGATACGTCGTTATGAATCGCATTTGAAGACCGGTGTTGAAGACCGGATATTTTTGAAAACGGAAGGATTACCGTCGAGTTACTCTACATCGGCTGATCTCCGATTTAGAGGTTTTATCAACCTTAGTGACGGGAAGTCCGGACGTGATTAGAAATTTATCCGGATGTGCAAGGGCTTCGTGAGAAGTGCCTTCGGTTCTGTTCGATCCCGGAACAGACTTGTATGGATTGTGTGTCTGACGTTACAATTTGAGATATAAAGCTGATTTCTTTCAAATACATTTCTGTTGGTGGCGGAGAATTTATTCTCTTAGCTTAACACCCTTCTCTGAGACGTACGAGCTCAGAGGTTATGTAGTTGAAATTTATCAGCGATATATCCCAATTTGGTAACGTGGCATACTGAGTGTTGCTGTGAAATGATCAGTGTTTGATCATTTGCGATATGATCATTTGTTTGATCTTATATCTTTGTGATCATAGGTTGATCATTTTTGTTTGACCCGAAGCATGGCTTTGTAGAAAGCGTAGCTTTGTGGACGAGACTTCGTCGAGCCTCACACCCCGGAAATGGTCAAAACAGGAAGGATGCGGAAAGGTTCTAGGGAGTAGCACCCCTTAGTGTATGTCATTCCTTCTGGATAGAGGTGGTATCATGGTATGGAGCCCAGATACTTAACCTATGTGGTTGCTGCATTTTTACTATGTGGTTTGTTGGAAATCGGGGATCCTCGGGAAGATCGGTTACGATCGGGGGATGGCATACGCGTATCAGTAGTTACCTACTTTTGCAGAGGTAACCCGGCCTTGTGTTGGCAGAGATCTAACCGTAATGTTAGGTTATTTCTCGGGTCGTCTATTCCAGGGACGTACCCATCGTGGATAGGAAGTTCCTTAGCCTGACCATTTGTTGGAAATCCAAACTCCAATACGAACCTTGTACGGTATTAGTTGTAGAACCTGCCATTTACGTACGGTGGTCACCACTGTTTAGATGGTAGCTATAGTAGGCATACGATACTGGTCGTATGTTGGCTAAGATTAATATTATACTTTCGAAAATGATTTCTACACTATGCACTAATAATAATATCAAAAATGATTTGATTTTGCGTAGTAAGCATCTTTGACTATCATAAGAAGAAATCTCCTCCAATTCTGCGTTTGCATTGTGTGTGTGGTGGGAGGTCTTATGGTAGTTTCATTTTCCAAAAGCATTGCGAATTTGTTTTATTTTCTTTGTGAAAAATAACTGTTTTACGATCTCACACCAGTCACCATGACTGACTCGGAGTTTATTGTTCCCTTCTAAACTCTGGGTGCCCACCAATTTCCACACGGGCAGCCTAGAGTTATGTTATCAGGATATTCTGGATATTCTAGAGCTTTGGAAGCAAGCTGGAGGACGAGACGTAGTATTTGTATCTGATAGTATTTATTCCGCTGTGTATTCTGTATGAGGACAAGTTATATAACTGTCCATTGTTGTATATTGACTCTGATGATTGATGTATGTATAAATGGATATAGTTCTTTGTTTTAAAAGACTAGTAATTATCTATTATATATTGTTCCGCTGCGATGTGTAAGATTCTGATATTGTTTCCTGTTCTGCTCTTGTTCTGTTGTTGTCCTTCTTTCTCTTTTCTCTTCTTTCTTCTTCCTTCTTCTGATGTTGTTCTTCTTCTTCTTTTTCTTCTATCTTTTCTTCTACCTCTTCTTTTAAACATTAAAGTTCGCGTTTCCGCCATCCGATCGTTCGACAGTTGCTACAGTGGACGTAGCAGTGTCGGGTTTTCGGAAGACGGATTTGCGGGTCTTTACAGGTTGTATCAGAGCATATGGTTAAGCGACAACCCTGCTCTGTTGGGTGTTACTCATTAGAGATAGAGTCAGCAGTACTCTAGAATGAGTTGAGTGTAATAATAGATATGAGCGCGTATTTGTTATTGAATATAAAATTGTTTTGTATTGTGTTGACTTATCGGTTGATTGTTTATAGATTCTGGTCGGTGCAGTCCAGCTAACTGTAATCGATAGGGGTTTCTAAACTCTAAACAAGATAAACCGACACAGTATTGTTTTAAATAGGGTAAATGAGATAATTTTACCCAAAACTATTTTTGTATAGAAAAAAAAATGATTTTTCTATGAATTACTATAGTATATGGTTGCATGGTTGTTAGGAAAGTGATAATATTGAAATGTTATCCTTGTTATATTGAAATTAAATAAGAAATTGAACTCATAACTCCAAAGTTAAGAAAAATATTCACATATAAATGAAATTTAAGAATGTAAATTGTAAATGTGATTTATTAATGAAACGGAATTCCAGAGAAGTTTTTGGAAATGTTTTTGAAAAGAATTTGAAAATTTTGGTGATTTGGAAAGTTTAAATCATTTTTGATTTGAAAATGGATTTCGAAGGTTTGAAAAGTATTTTGGAGAGATGAAAGCTCTAAACTCTTTTTGGTCGCTGGAAAATAATTCCGATGATGATCGCGACATCACCGGTGTTCATTTTCGGGTTTCCAAAAGAGAAATTGCTGCCAAATTGTTTTTAAATGAAAGTTGTTTGGAAAAATTGGGTTTTGTTTTGGAATTCAAAGGATAATTTGAATTGTTTTCAAAATAGCTTTGAAATGATGGTAAGACTCTGGAATGCTATGTAAAAATATTTATGAAATATTGTAAGTTGATAACCTATACAAATTGAATTTTGATAGAATAAATCTAACTTAAAAGATGGAGTTAAATAAATGTAAGTATAGGTGAATCAATTAAATGAAACTGAAATTGGAAGTTGAGATTCATTTTGAAGTTGTAAGCAATGAATTGAAATTGAAAAATGAAATGAGACTTGAATCAAGTGGAATAAAATCCAAACCTGAGAAAAATAAAATGGATTGAATCCGAATAAGCTACTTTGATAATTTATTAATCCACGAAATACAGAAATGGAGGTTGAATTAGTTAAATTGAAACTTGAATTGTGAACTAAATAAAAGAATGGTTCGAAATTGAAGATAAATTCAAGTAAGTAGAAATAAATTTCAAATGAATGGAATTTACAATTGTAAGTGAATAAAATTGAAACTGAATGTTGAAAACAAATTTGAATAAATAAATTGGAATTTGTAATGAGTTAGTAACTGAAACTAATTTAGAATAGTGCAGCTGTGAATAAAGATAGTTGATGGAATTTAATATTCAGAAGTAAATTGAATTCAAATAGAATTGAAGTTATGAATTAGATTCAAATGAAATTGAAATGTAAAATTGAATCATATTGGATATATAACTTCAATAATGAACTTAAAGATGATATAAGCATATATTGGAAATTTTGTAATTGAATATGCAAAATAGTTTGGATGTTGTAACTAGATATTATGGCTAGTAGGATATACAGGTATAAAAGGAATTGGATTTTGATTTCGAAGATAAATTTGAATTGCTCGACAAAAGGTAAGTATTTGAATTATAATATGAGTTTTTGATGAATTCTTGTCTAGCCGCTTGGCTTTTTCTTTTTCTTTTTGAAATCTGAGAGTCCGTAGGGACGTTTTGTAGTCGTACCGTATTAGCCGCGCAAAGGAGACGCTGGCGAAATTTTTCGAAAATTCCGAGTGTTAGAAAAGTTTAAAATTTGAATTTAAACTCGAATTTGAATTGAGAAGTTAAACAATGTTGTTTGAAACCTGTAATTGAAGTTGGAAAATTTAGTTGAAATTCATAACGAATCTTTAATAGAAAGATTTGTTTTGATTAATTGATAAAACTATTAGATTGTGAAAAATAGTAGACGAGTTAAGGACCATTTTTCCTAACTTGTAATTTCGAGGACGAAATTCTTTTAAGGGGGGAAGTTTGTAACGACCCAGAATTTTGAACAAATTAAATTGAAAATATTTAATTAATTTTAAATATTTGAATGATGATTTAATTTGAATCCCCGATATAACTTTGAAATTGGCGATTAAACTTTAAAATTTAATCGATTGAAAATTGAATAAAAATTGGAATCTTCAATTTTAAGCTGAAGAAAATATTTCAAAAGCTTTTAAAATTCATATTGACGATACTAAAGATAACAGAAGCTTCGGAATCTAATTTCAAACTGTTTCGTTCAGTTTTGAAATTGTATCGTTCGTATCGATATTTGAAAATAGCGTTCCGGGGCACAGTCTCGGAATTCGACGAAACCAGTTCCATTGGGTCCGTAATATTTAATTATTACCGTATTTCAAATTTCGTATTTATCGGAGCTGTTATGTGACCGTACGGTGAGTAAACGCATTGCAATTTAATCGGGTCCAATTTAAATTTAAAATTTTAAAATTAGTAAACATCAGCACGTTATCTTCCCTTCCACCACGCCTAAATTTACGCCGAGAATCACGAAGGAATCAGGCAAGCACGATCTTTTTCTCTGCAAAATCACGTCGTTCTTCATTTAATAATAGCCGCTTCCTTTAACTATTTCAAATGCCTCCTCTTTTATCATCGTAAATTCGAAGAAAAAAAATGCCGAACAAAATTATTTTAAGTAAAAAAATTCGTGTTCCCTTTCCACGTTCTCAGTTTTATCAAATCGAAATTGCGATTTGTTTTTCTTCCTTCCCCTAGGCCGAAGACGATCCAATGTCGAGCGAGAGGAGGTGGTCTGGGTTCGCGAGTTCGATCTCGCGTGGAAGGTGACAGGGGTTTCTCGAAGCAGGCGCGTGAGCGAGGCTGACGAATCGAGGTCAGGGCATAGGGAGCTCGCGTTCGAGTGGCGACCTGGCACTCGGCGGTGAGGGGTTGTTCGACGTGAAGCTTGGGGAGCAGGAAATCGCGAGGGGGGATGCGCGATTTGGGGCATCGCGAGAGGGAGTGGCGCGAAGTCGTTAACCTGGGCGCGTCGCGAGGTGGTGATCGAAGCAGCGAGTGGATGTTGGCAAGCAAAAGTTCGACGTCGAGCAAGCTTGTGGTCGCGTTCGATCATGAAGGAAAATAGAGGGTGCCGCAGTTCGCAAGGAGGAGGTGCTGGTGCTCGCGTGTGCGAGCACGAGATTTGGTCGCGTGATGAAGTTTTGGGTTCGAGGGGAATCGGCAGTAAGGTATTTAGTTTTTATTTTTGGGAAATTTTAGATTTGATTTAATTTAACTATATTGCAAAATGGTTTTAAAAAGGAGAAGTATCAGTTTGAAAATGAAAAATAGGCAAATATACATATGAGTGTTTCAGTAAAGAAATATATATATAACATTATTTGATTTTACAGTAAGTGTTATAAGAAAAAAAATACATATGTTATCTAAAAAGCAGTAAATATAAGCAAAGGTAAGATTTTGAAAAGTTTTAAACTTATATGAATTTTTGTTTTAATATAAGCCTATATAGTTCAAGTGAGAAAAATAAATATACTTATTAAATTGCTAATTTAAATTATTTTTGATACTAAAGATTTTCAAAAAGGGAATTCAATTTGATTTAATTGGTAAGAGGAGAAATTTAGTTCAAGTTTAATTTTTTGAAATTGGTTTAAAACAAAACCCTTGAATAATTAAAATTACCAAATGAAAGTTGATTGTTCGATCACTTCGAATATTTATCAATTACAAAATTTGTTTATACAAGGTATAAATCAAGAAATCAAGTCAAGAATGGAAATGGGATTGCTAATAAAAGCGAAGGTGAGATTTTTCTCACTCAAAATGAATTGCAGTTATTATTGATTTGATTGATTGCTATTGGATGTGATATTAGATATAGTAGGATATATCTATATATATATATATAGCAATATATACATATTGGCATATGTATATATTGGATTGATGATTTCCCGCCTCGTATAGCGGATGAGACCCTATTGCGCCGTTAGTAAGCGGATTATTTTTATAAAACCCATATACCGCGATATTCCACCTCGAAGTGGAATTGGTATTGTGCTAACGTCTGTGGATGCAGGGAAACAGGTTGGAGGGATCCAACTGGATTCCTCACCAGTATTTATTTATTTACAGATATTGATGTATATTCTGTTATCATATGTTGATATATGATGTTGTTGTTGTGATGGACTAATTGGTGCGTTGCATCATTGGATTCAATTTTGAAGTTTAAAAATAACGATTTTACTTTAAAAGGATTTTTAAAGTGATTTTTGAAAATAGACGTTTTATTGAATTTTTGAATTGATTTATTTCAAATAAATAAGCGTCTAAAATTTTAAAGTTATAAAAGTTAAGATCTTTGTGAAATATAACCGAAAAGTGATTTTTGGAATAAATAGTTGATTGATTTATAAAATGTTTTAAATTGAGATTTTTTAAAATATTATAAACGGTTTACTTAAAAGGTTTATAAAGTTGACATTTTATAAATTAAAATGTTGGTATTATAAAACGAGTTTTTATAAGCGTTAAAATGAATTTTTAAGAATTTATAAATAAATGAAATTTATAAATTGTGAACTTATAAATGGAAATGATTTTGTAAGATAAAGGAATTATAAGTATTTAACTTATAACATGAATTGTTGGTATAAGATTTGAGTTATGAATCGAATTGTTAATAAAGGAGATTTATAAATTGAAGTTTTTATAAATATAAATATGATTTATAAACGTTGTTTATAAATCCGAAATTACTTATTTTGATAAGTGAAATTCTAGAAGTAAATAAAAGGAGATTGATAAATCAAAGTTGTTACCAAATAGAAATAGAATTTATAAACGTTGTTTTATAAATTCGAAATCAATTGGATTTGATAAATTTAATATAGAAGGTTATTAAAGAAGATATATTCGCGATTTTGGATAGCGAATTTTTATTGAAATAAAATGTGTAGAAAATATTGAAATGGGGTTAGTGAAGTATATTCACGATTTTGGACAGTGAATATATTGTTAAGTAAAATGGATTTATTTTTGAAGAAGTGATATTAAAAATGAAGTTAAACATTTTAAAGATGTTTTAAAATGTGTTAAATGTCGAAATCATAGATTTCAACATTTATTGTTGAAATAGACGTTTTCGAGAAATAGAAGGAAATGGTGGACTATAACACTGTTGTTATAGTGAATGATTTCCGAAAGGAAATGTTTTTATATAGTATTGGGATTTATATATATCTATCTTAATTCCGAATCCCTATACTAGTGATTTTGGAGTCGTCGTAACGATGTTTTACGTAACATTCGTTTTGACTCAAATAAATGTTGTTATAGTAAATGATTTCCTTAAAGAATGAATATATACTTAATTCGATTTAAGTATATCGAATATTTTTCAAGTGTTGAAAATAAATGGATTTGTGAATTACTGACTTATTTTTGAATAAGTATGGAAATGTTTTCCAAAATGAAACGAAATGTTTTGAGAATTTATCTTGGTAAAGATAAATCAAAAATTGAATATTTGAAAACGATTGAAAATCGTATATTAGTAGATATTTTGAAAGATATAAATTCACTATGGAATTTATAAAAGAAATGGGAATTCGTTTTAAAAATAAATAAACGTTGATTTATTTTTGAAGTGTGGAAATTATATATCTAGTAAAGATATTTTGGAAAAAAAATAATTTGGAAGATTATTTGGAATCTGATGATGTTGCGCATCTTTATTGATAGTTAAATAACCGACTATCAATAATTACCTTTAGATAGGTATTTGTTGTGATTGGATGAATTTGAATGCCACACTTATTTTTAAATAAACGCTCACTATTCGGGTTAGCCGGGAAAGGACCATGGGGTCGTATAACCCATTCCGAATATGTGATACATCGTTATGAATCGCATTTGAAGACCGGTGTTGAAGACCGGATATTTTTGAAAACGGAAGGATTACCGTCGAGTTACTCTACATCGGCTGATCTCCGATTTAGAGGTTTTATCACCCTTAGTGATGGGAAGTCCGGACGTGATTAGAAATTTATCCGGATGTGCAAGGGCTTCGTGAGAAGTGCCTTCGGTTCTGTTCGATCCCGGAACAGACTTGTATGGATTATGTGTCTGACG
This sequence comes from Allium fistulosum, assembly GCA_030737815.1. Classification (NCBI taxonomy): domain Eukaryota; kingdom Viridiplantae; phylum Streptophyta; class Magnoliopsida; order Asparagales; family Amaryllidaceae; genus Allium; species Allium fistulosum. The sequence continues at coordinate 436,156,209 of CM060904.1, read as the reverse complement.
TTACAATTTGAGATATAAAGCTGATTTCTTTCAAATACATTTCTGTTGGTGGCGGAGAATTTATTCTCTTAGCTTAACACCCTTCTCTGAGACGTACGAGCTCAGAGGTTATGTAGTTGAAATTTATCAGCGATATATCCCAATTTGGTAACGTGGCATACTGAGTGTTGCTGTGAAATGATCAGTGTTTGATCATTTGCGATATGATCATTTGTTTGATCTTATATCTTTGTGATCATAGGTTGATCATTTTTGTTTGACCCGAAGCATGGCTTTGTAGAAAGCGTAGCTTTGTGGACGAGACTTCGTCGAGCCTCACACCCCGGAAATGGTCAAAACAGGAAGGATGCGGCAAGGTTCTAGGGAGTAGCGCCCCTTAGTGTATGTCATTCCTTCTGGATAGAGGTGGTATCATGGTATGGAGCCCAGATACTTAACCTATGTGGTTGCTGCATTTTTACTATGTGGTTTGTTGGAAATCGGGGATCCTCGGGAAGATCGGTTACGATCGGGGGATGGCATACGCGTGTCAGTAGTTACCTACTTTTGCAGAGGTAACCCGGCCTTGTGTTGGCAGAGATCTAACCGTAATGTTAGGTTATTTCTCGGGTCGTCTATTCCAGGGACGTACCCATCGTGGATAGGAAGTTCCTTAGCCTGACCATTTGTTGGAAATCCAAACTCCAATACGAACCTTGTACGGTATTAGTTGTAGAACCTGCCATTTACGTACGGTGGTCACCACTGTTTAGATGGTAGCTATAGTAGGCATACGATACTGGTCGTATGTTGGCTAAGATTAATATTATACTTTTGAAAATGATTTCTACACTATGCACTAATAATAATATCAAAAATGATTTGATTTTGCATAGTAAGCATCTTTGACTATCATAAGAAGAAATCTCCTCCAATTCTGCGTTTGCATTGTGTGTGTGGTGGGAGGTCTTATGGTAGTTTCAATTTCCAAAAGCATTGCGAATTTGTTTTATTTTCTTTGTGAAAAATAACTGTTTTACGATCTCACACCAGTCACCATGACTGACTCGGAGTTTATTGTTCCCTTCTAAACTCTGGGTGCCCACCAATTTCCACACGGGCAGCCTAGAGTTATTTTATCAGGATATTCTGTATATTCTGGAGCTTTGGAAGCAAGCTGGAGGACGAGACGTAGTATTTGTATCTGATAGTATTTATTCCGCTGTGTATTCTGTATGAGGACAAGTTATATAACTGTCCATTGTTGTATATTGACTCTGATGATTGATGTATGTATAAACGGATATAGTTCTTTGTTTTAAAAGACTAGTAATTATCTATTATATATTGTTCCGCTGCGATGTGTAAGATTCTAATATTGTTTACTGTTCTGCTCTTGTTCTGTTGTTGTCCTTCTTTCTCTTTTCTCTTCTTTCTTCTTCCTTCTTCTGATGTTGTTCTTCTTCTTCTTTTTCTTCTATCTTTTCTTCTACCTCTTCTTTTAAACATTAAAGTTCGCGTTTCCGCCATCCGATCGTTCGATAGTTGCTACAGTGGACGTAGCAGTGTCGGGTTTTCGGAAGACGGATTTGCGGGTCTTTACAGCGGCGAAGCACGAAGAAGCAGAAAAGAGACGGTACAGCACAAACAACGAACACTGCAAATATCGACAAATGAGACGATATTGATTTAAGCGAACGTTCATATATAATTATAAAATTATATAACTGCGCTTTGAAAGTGTGTACGCTTGTGCACACTAATTACGGATCGTGTAATATGGACTAACAATATATGCGGAATGTTATTTACAATTACTATACAAGTAAATATTCAATAAACTAGCTATATAGCAATTCACAGATATAGAATAGTAAATGCAGTAAACTGTAAAAATCACACCAGGGATTTTTATACTGGTTCGGACCTCCCGTCCTACGTCCAGTCCCAGACTCCTATCTGGATTTTCACAACCAACTACCTCGCTTCACCCGGAGGAACAGGTTTACAACACCCGAACAGCCGAACGGGATTTCGTGCCTCTTACAACACCGAGGACTTCAACAAAAACAAATACAATTGTCGTTGACAACTTGTGCTCTTGATAACACGGATTTGTCACTTGTAGTACACCCTTCCTATAATCTTATCCTCAAAATATGTGAATGATGTTTGTGAAGATTGAAGGAAGTATATTACTTAATTGAATCAAAAGATATGAAATAATTTCAATGATTCAATAAGCAATTGAAATGTTTGAGAGATCAAGACAGAGATCAATAGAATAGAGATTAGAATAATAGAATTGGTTAATTGAAATAATGATTTCATGATGTTTATATAAGAAATAAACAGTTGTAACCTTTTGTGAAAAGGTACAAACAAAGGTCATGATCATTGGTGAAGAGAAAGAGAAGCAACCGTTGAAGAAAAGGAAGTGTCTGTACGAAAGGTTGCTTTCTGTTTGAAAACGGTCGACAGGTCAAAATGGACCAGTAGACAGGAATTTGAATATATATACGTTATGTACACTTGTGCACGTTATCTGTGCATTCTGGGCAGAAACGGTCGACCGCCTTGTTTTAAACCGGTCGACCGGTTTAGCCCAGACTGCACAGTTAATGTGCACTCATACATATATACATTTATATTCAAAGATTGAAGGTATGAGATTATTTGAGGATAGATTTTAACATAAATAACACTACTAACATACCAAATAATCAACCTCTAATGTATGGAGCTCTTTGTGTCTCTTTAAAACAATGAATAACTTCTTTTTGTCGATCACGGCTTATCCCTTTGTCAGAAATCAAAACTCTATAAAAATCTTGACTCAACATTCTCCCCCTTTTTGATTGATGACAACATATATCTGAAACTCTAAATCTCCCCCTGAATATGTGATCTCCCCCTGAGATTTTGTCTGTATTCTTTATATAATATATATATTCCTGCAGATAATTGTTAGCACTTTCTCCCCCTTTGTCATCGACAAAAAGGAGTAATAGATAATCATAGGAATGTATCAACCAGAATATCCACTTTCCTCTTTTCTTAAGTGGGACCTGCAAAAATATAATTAAGACCATGGTACCCACTCTTTATGGGGTCCTAAGAGTTAGATCTTAGGAATCCAAACCCATACGGGTCCGGTATCCCCTTTATATACATAATTAGTATTAAAATGCACAGTATTCATGAAATTCTGAATATATTTATTCCTAATCAAATTGTTATTTGTTTTAGGAACCCATATTTTGATAGTCTTGACAACTTTCTTCTGAAATTTCACAACTGATTTTGGTTTGGAATATAATAAACTAAGATTTTTCATAGCTCCAGTATTTTGTACTTTCTTTTTCCTTTCATTACCAAGATGTTTCTTGGTTTCTTGTTTCCTATATCCCAAACCTTGTTTATTTGAAACAGATTGTGAACTTTCAATGATTTTTGTCAAATTTTCTCGACCTTTGTTAAAGTTAGAAACATTTTGAGTTATGTCATCTAACTTAGTTTGTAAGCTCGCCTTTTCTAGGTCCAGATTTTTGACTTTTGCCTTAAGCTCATGATTTTCAATAGTGAGAGCATCATTTTTCTCTTTTTGAGTTTCAATTTCTTGACTCAAAAGAGATAATTGAGAGTCAACATTAGATGATGATTCTTGAAGTTTTTCAAGTTCTTCTTCTAATATTTTCTTCTCGTCTTTTAACATATCTCGTTCAAACTCTGCTCTACTCAAATCTGCTTTGGCTACTTTTAGTTGACGTTTTATGTCTTTATATTTGACTATTAATTCAGAATTTATATCAAGTAATTCATCAAATGTAGGAATTTGTACCTCATCTTCTGTTGCCATAAAACAAACATTAGCTTGTTCATTCTCCTGATCACTTTCACTTTCAGATGAGGATGAGTCTGAATCATCCCATGTTACTGAGAAGGCTCGTTTCTTTGACTTGTCCTTCTTATGTTTGAATTTATCATTTTCTGACTTCTTCTTTTGTTCTGGACAATCCTTCTGCATGTGCCCCTTTTTGTGACAGTTGAAACATTCTATAGTTGATGAAGATGGTTTGTTTGATCCAGATTTCCTTTTGTTGTAACGACTGGCTTTTCGATATTTTAGGAATTTTTTGAATCCTTTTGCAATGAATGCCAAATATTCATCTTCAGAATCTGATTCATTTTCATCTTTCTCAGCATGAAATGCTACATTTTTCTCTTCTTCTTTCTGTTCTTTTCTAGCCTGCAAATTTGCTTCATAGGACATTAAATTTCCTATCAATTCATCTGGCTTCATGATGGAAAGGTCATTAGCTTCTTCAATTGCTAATACTTTTCCTTCCCATTCACTAGTCAGAGAATGTAGGACTGTTGACACAACATCAAAATCTGAATATTTTTGTCCTAATCCGATAAGTGCATGATGAATAGTTTGAAACCTTGAATACATATCATTGATTGTCTCATTCGGTTTCATTTTGAAATTTTGAAACTGACTTTTCAGCATGGCTATTTTGGCTTGTTTAACCTTGTTAGTACCTTCATGAGTGGTTTTCAACGTTTGCCAAATTTGATATGCAGTAGTGCAGATACTAACACGGTTATATTCATTTTGGTCTAATGCACAAAACAACATATTTATTGCCTTTGCATTTACGGCTGCTGCCATTTTCTCAGCCGTTGTCCATTCTGAATATTCTGTTGTTGGATTCACTATTTCTTTTTGAGTAGCATTCCAAGCATCATAGCTATTTGATTGCATAAAAAATGACATACGTGTAGCCCAATAGCTATAGTTGATGCCATTAAAAAATGGAGGTCTTTGTGTTGATTGACCTTCCGTGTAAGTGTTAGTGCTAGTGCTTGCGTTATTTGCCATATTACAAGAATATATCAAATAACGGTGTTACGGTTATATGATGACCGTGCTCTGATACCAAATGAAAGTTTGTATGCTCTGATACCAAATGAAAGTGTGTACGCTTGTGCACACTAATTACGGATCGTGTAATATGGACTAACAATATATGCGGAATGTTATTTACAATTACTATACAAGTAAATATTCAATAAACTAGCTATATAGCAATTCACAGATATAGAATAGTAAATGCAGTAAACTGTAAAAATCACACCAGGGATTTTTATACTGGTTCGGACCTCCCGTCCTACGTCCAGTCCCAGACTCCTATCTGGATTTTCACAACCAACTACCTCGCTTCACCCGGAGGAACAGGTTTACAACACCCGAACAGCCGAACGGGATTTCGTGCCTCTTACAACACCGAGGACTTCAACAAAAACAAATACAATTGTCGTTGACAACTTGTGCTCTTGATAACACGGATTTGTCACTTGTAGTACACCCTTCCTATAATCTTATCCTCAAAATATGTGAATGATGTTTGTGAAGATTGAAGGAAGTATATTACTTAATTGAATCAAAAGATATGAAATAATTTCAATGATTCAATAAGCAATTGAAATGTTTGAGAGATCAAGACAGAGATCAATAGAATAGAGATTAGAATAATAGAATTGGTTAATTGAAATAATGATTTCATGATGTTTATATAAGAAATAAACAGTTGTAACCTTTTGTGAAAAGGTACAAACAAAGGTCATGATCATTGGTGAAGAGAAAGAGAAGCAACCGTTGAAGAAAAGGAAGTGTCTGTACGAAAGGTTGCTTTCTGTTTGAAAACGGTCGACATGTCAAAATGGACCAGTAGACAGGAATTTGAATATATATACGTTATGTACACTTGTGCACGTTATCTGTGCATTCTGGGCAGAAACGGTCGACCGCCTTGTTTTAAACCGGTCGACCGGTTTAGCCCAGACTGCACAGTTAATGTGCACTCATACATATATACATTTATATTCAAAGATTGAAGGTATGAGATTATTTGAGGATAGATTTTAACATAAATAACACTACTAACATACCAAATAATCAACCTCTAATGTATGGAGCTCTTTGTGTCTCTTTAAAACAATGAATAACTTCTTTTTGTCGATCACGGCTTATCCCTTTGTCAGAAATCAAAACTCTATAAAAATCTTGACTCAACACGCTTACCAATAACGAAGGAAAGAACGAAGGCTGAGAGATTGATGTTGCTGCGAAAAGAACTCAGACAGTTGCTGCAACAACGAGAAAAAAAATTTGTTACTATTTGGCAACCAAAATAGATATTTGCGTAACTATTCTACTGCAATATCTAAACAACTGTGTTTTGTTCAATTATTTTTTTTTCTTCAGCGAACCGACTTGAAAACAATCACCCATATTCTCTTTTTTTTTTAACAGCCATGACTTTCCCAATCTCGCATGCACTATTCACTTTGCTGTCACCCTCCCCCTCACCGTGCATACTTCACACGCATCTCAGTTCCAACTTCCACCCCTCCTACTGCTTGCTGTGATCCCTCCACGCACTCGACTTTCCATTTTTTTTTTATTTTTTTTTATATTTTTTTAAAAAAACACGCACACTCCAACACACACAATACATGCACGCAACATCTCATCACCCTCTTCCTTCCTCCACACTCACGCATACAACGCATGCGGGCACAACAAGACCGAGCCTCATTTTTCCCTTTCACCTCTACGCATACAATCAATATGCACGCACACGGCCCATCATTCTCTTCTCCCAGCAATACAACACGGCCCTACGCACACAACACTACACACATAGATCTGGGGTACAAACAGCTGAGTGGCGGAGCAGTGGAGGGAGGCGACGCGCGGCCGGTGATGGAACACGCGCTGGAGGAGGGTGATCCGGTGAGGGTTGAGTGAAGTTTGTTGTTTCGGCCATCTCATATATTTTTTTATAATTCTCACGTTACAGATGAGAGGAATGGGAGGAGAAATAAAAGAAAAAGAGGAGAAGGTGAATACCAAGAGACGTGAGAACAAGGTGAATTGGAAAAATGAAGTGTCTTTGTTTGCTTTATCTTGTACGAGAATACATGTCATTAATTCAGCTTCAAACGTTTCATTATTCCACACAACCCTTCACACTTCACCTCCCCAATAAATGCACTAATTCAGCTGGCCTTTTATTTTCTTATCAATTTCTTTTGTAACGGGTAGAAGATTTGGGCTGCAACGTGTTTAACTGGTCCGTTTAAACGGTTAAATTAACGTGACGGATGATGCTGGACTTCGATTCGCGCAAATAAATATACCGTTATGATCAGTGTGACGATGCGCTTCCAACGGTACACAGATTATTGCGATACGATGATTTTTATAAAATTTGCATTTATGCCGCTTAAATTGTACGATTTGCAAAACAATTTAAACGGAGCAGGCGATGATAGTTTTTGACGAAATGAATTACATAATCTTGATCAGAATAACTTTTACAACATAACTGTGTAAAAATATTTGGATTTGGAAGATAAATTTTACGCAGCTTTATATGGACTGATATACAGTAAAACGCGAACGAATTTTATTGTAATAATTTGCAACGAAACTTTTTCTATGTCCATATCTGACTAGACGCATCTTATAAACAAAGTTTGGATGTTAGTTGAAATGGTATACAAATTTCAAAATTTTATACTAAAACGATGGATTTAAATTTTTAAATTTGGTCGGAAATTCAGGGTCGTTACACGATCACACAATTTCACTTCCAAACTAGTATTGTCCACCCGACTTTCTAGTGCGGACTCAGATCTGGTTTCTTGATCAGAAATCGTTATTCTCCTTGCATAGGTCATAACTATGATAGAGAATATCTAGAATCAATCAAAAATCCATATCCAGGTTCGCCGTCGAAAATCGGGCGAAAAATCCCAACTCGGATTGATAATACTATCTCGAAATTCTATGATCGAATCTGGACCAAATCACTATGTAAATAGAATAATATACGCACATCCTACGTATTTATCTTTATTGATTATTAGCCAAATCAATTTCCTTTCTATTCACATTCACTTTAATTTTCATTCACTTATTCACAATTGCTTCAATCCCATTTGGATTATCACCTCAATTCTTATCTCAGTTGGGTATTTAATCAATAACAGTTTGAACTCCGACCAGTTTATATTTAGAAAATAGCTTGAAATTTTTTAAAAATAGATAAGTAGTTGAAAAATAATTATTAGTTTGTAAAATAGCTGTAAAACAGTTAAGTAATTGTAAGATAGTTGAAAAATAGTAAAATAATTACAAATTAGTTGTAAAATGGTAACTAGTTATAAAGTAGCTAGAAAGATAGTAATTAGTTTATAAAATAATTGTAAAATAGTTAAGTAGTTCCAAAAAAATTGTAAAATAAGTATAAAATAGTTTGGCTTTTGAAAGAAAGATTGTATATAGTAAGTAGCTGGGAAAATAGATTTAAAATAGTTTATATTAAAATAATTTATTTTGAAAATAGTCCAGAGTCAAACTGTTCAATTCCCCATCAATTCAATTTAAATTTCCACTTTCATTTAAATTGACTCACTTCTAATTTGAATAACTTCAATTTCCCTTGAACTTGATTTATTCCCAATTCAAGTTGAATTAACCTCAATTTCTTTCCAAGTTCAAATCAAATTCCATTTGATTTTAAACATATCCACTTTAATTACAATTCCAAATTATTCACATTAATTTAGACTAATTTCAAATTGAATCCACTTCAATTTCAAATCATTTCAATTTCTATATGAATTAATCCCAATTCCCATTTGATTTTGAACTCATTCAATCTTCAATTTTATTTCAAATTAATCCAATTCAAATTTTCCATTTGAATTTTATACTTATCCATCTTCAATTCTAGTTAATTCAAACTAAATTCAATTTGAACTAATGAAATCTAAATCTCAAGCTTAAACCATCTCGAATTATATAAATTCGAGTTAAATTTTCAAATGTTGATTTAACCCCTTAAATCAAATTAACCTTTATTTTTAAATCAATAATCCAAATCTTTAAATAATATAATTCTGAGTCCTATTCTCAAAATTCCATTTTAAATTATCTTTACTTAACTTATTTCAAAGTTAAATAAGAGTTCAAAACAAATTTTATTTAAAAATTAAATTTATTACCCAATTTTATCTTCCTGTTTTGAAACCAGTTCTTAAACAAATTCTAATTTACAAATTCAATTATTCAAATTTTCTGTTCAAAGTAATTCCATATCCTTAATTTCAAATTAAAGTTTAATTTCCCTTTTATCTCAATAATGGATATATTACCACACTTCATTCCTCATTCATTTAAACAAATCCAATTCACAATTTGAAGATTATTAATAACAATAGGATGATATCATCCAATTTATTTTAAAACATCCATCTATTTTCAATTTCCAGACCTCATACCCATTTTGAGATCACACAAACTCCCAATTCAAATTAACCATTAAAATCCCCAAGTTAGATTCCAATTTCATCTCGAAATTTCCAATTCAGTTGCTTGTTAAATTATTTAACTTTCCCAAAGTTAAATTCAATTTAGTTTCATTAACCTTACCCAATTTGAATTCCTGCTTCAAATTTTAAACTTCACATTAATAATCTTATAAGTTCAAAAACTTATCACCTTGGATATCACATCTCATTTCAAATTTAAAACTCAACATTTAGAGTTTATTTCAACCCATTTTTTATATTAAGTATATTCCTCATATATACATATTATTTCCTTTACACACTAAGTTATCCTTTAATTTTAAATCACCTTTTAGTTTTTTATTCAAAACAGTTTTCAAACAACCCTTGTTTGCAACAAGTCCCTTTTATTCAAATAATACTTATTTATTATTTCTTTATCAAATTGAAACAATTTTCAAATTCTGGACCCAGATTTAAAACTTCACAATTTAGATCATCTTTAGTTCCAATTTAAAAGTCATACTTACCTAAATGTTTTACTTCCCTAAAACATTTCATTATTATCTTATTCTAAAATCACTTTTACTAATTCAGGATTTTATTTTCAGTTTGAATCTATTTCAAACTTACCCTTATTTAATTTCAATTTGGTTATATTTCTATTACCTCTTAATTTAATTCTAATAATTTAACAACCAATTAGCTTAACATTTATTGGTTAAGGAATATTGCTTTATATATATCAAAATATATTCTTATAAAAATCATTTAAAATCTTTATATAAGAAAATAATATGTACGCTCTCATATATATATACACTCAACTCATTCTAGGGTACTATTGACCCTATCCTTATGAGTACACCCACCAGAGCCAAGGTTTTCGCTTAACCTTTCAGCTCTGATACCAAATGAAACGACCCGAAATTTTCGACCCCAAAAATTCCAGAGAGTTAAAAAAAGAAGAAAGAGATAGAAGAAGAAGAAACAGAAACACAGCACTGATTCTCACAAATCGCAGCGGATCAAAATATAATATCAAATAATAACGGTTTACAAAAGAATACCTATATCTTTCCATTATATTTTTACATCAGAGTTACACTCATATACAAACACTGGACATATACAAATCGCATGTCTCAGAGAAACAGAAATAATATCACAGCGGAAACACTCCATACGTTCCTGCCATCCAGCTCGTCTCCTGAGCTCTATAACGTCCTTACCTGAAAATCCGTAATACTCGGTCTGACCCTAGCATTACATCAAAGTAACACCCGCGTCAGGCTGGAAACCAGCATGAGTAAACCCATAATATGAAATACCAAGCTATATAACTTAAGTGAATTACCAGGGTAACTCGTACTTTTCTACGAGTTCAAATCTTATTTAAGTCAATCATTTATCTCAAATCAATATCCAAGAATCGTTATCCAGTTTTAAGTATCCATGATACTTAACTTATTTCATTCCAGCCTATTTGCTTCCAAACTCAAATTTATAAAGAATCGAAGTGGTTTCGGGTATTTACTGATACCCGACCCCGGTCTCTTCGAGTCCAATGTCATCTCTAATCCAAGTCGTTTAGTTTTAAACAATACAATTCATATCCAGGGTATCATATCACACAACAATTCAACTCAGATAGGTAACCTACATTATCACAGTTTAACCCATTCATATCACAGCACATTTCAATCGCCCATCAGAGATAAAATCAATCCAAGGCATACAATATCATTCAATCATTCATAAGCAAGATTAATTTGTCATACCATTTCTAATTAATTTAAATAAATTAAATAAATTACTCCAATCACCTTTTAAATCCTGCTTACTTATCATTAATTAATTGCAAACCATTAATTATTTATCCTTTAATTACCCATAAATCTTCCATAATTGCTTCCATTAATTAACCTCAAATCACTTCTATTAAGTAATTTCCCTCAAATTACCTTTATTAATTAACCACTAATTACTTCATTAAGTAATTATCTCTTTATTAATCATCTTCATTAATTAATCACATTAATTAATTAACCTTAATTAATTACCTAAGTAATTAATCCTTAATTACTTTCCTTAATTAGTTCCATAAAGTAATTATCCTCTTAAATTAATTTCATTTAGTAATTACACATTAATTACTTACACTAAGTAATTCACTTAATTAATTTCAAGTTTATCCTTAATTAATTAAACCAATTAATTTTCTTAAATTAATTACCTAAATTAATTAATCATCTCTTAACCACTAGTTAATGATCCCAACATTAACTACCCATTAATTACTTACTATAAGTAATTATCTTTTAATTATTTAAATCTTTGAAAACTTAATTATCATTCCCTTTAAAAACTTATTCACTTTAAATATATTAAAAACTTAGTTAAACATTTTTGAAAACTAAATTACTTCCAAAATTTCCAAACTTTAAACTTATTTAAACTTTTCTTTTGAAATCAAATTATCTAAATGACTTAAAAATCTTTAAACACTTTGAAAACTTGTTGAAAACGTTTTGCTTTTGAAACAAATCATTTTAAATAGCTTTAAACTTTCAAACCCTTTAAAACTTGGTTTTATTTGCTTTAAATTTTGAAACTCATTTACAGTTTAAAAACCTGGACAGGTTTAAAATCTGGAAACAAAATGTTCCCGAGCCAAAATCAACAAAACCCGAGACAAACTCAAATTTTCCCCGAGCACACTCACATATTCACCATTATCACATACTCACCAGATTCAAGTTGAAACATCTATACAAACACATATTCACCATTATCACACAAATATATTAGCACCAAAGATTTTTGCTTTTAAATGTTTACTCACAGTGAAACCTTGAACAGGGAGACAGAGTTTTGAAATCTGCAACTTCACTTGAAAACTGCAAGTTTAAATTGATTTTGATCTGCTTTTGTTTAACTTAGCTTGCTCTCGAATGAATGAAGAAAAAGAAGACAGGAGTGGATGTACAGATAAGAAAAGGGGTAGGCTGCCTTCTACTGTAAGCTTCTTTTCACCTTTATATTTTTTTATTTATCTTTGGTCAGAGATTTTTTTTCCTCTTCTTTGACCAGACAAGATTTTGTATGCTGATTTGCTATTTTTGTGGCTTGAGTTGGAGTTTCTTCATCATGATGCTTCCCTATATGTCTACAAGTACTTATGTGAATTGATGTATGAATATATATATTCATTTGTTTGTATGTATATATTTGCACTTGCATTTGTTATCACCATGAACATATATATTCATATTCATACATATTAATATTTATTCACTATATATTTACATTTTCCACCATCACTATTTTATATAACCTATATACATATAAGTATACTTATATATTTCTATATGTTTTTAAACACACCCATGTTATATATATTTATATGTGTTCCACATACATACTTACTTATGTATATTCCTATCATCATTTTATACACATTCTTCACATATTTACTTTTGTTCATTTTGTCATTATACATGTATATATATATATACATTCTCAATTATATAAACCTTCCTATATTTGATTTTCACACACACACACACACACACATATATATATATATGCATTTATATACTTATATACATGTTAAACATCATAAGCTTGTATGTATTTTCATTTTTTTTCTTTTATGGATATTTCATCTTCATTTAAATTATGGAGTTAATATATATACTTTATTTCTATAAGACTTACCATATTCAGAGATTTTATAATTCAATATTTGTTATAGTTTTCAAATCAATTTACATTTGTTCAGATATTACCATTATCAAAAATTTATTTGTTAGACTAATAAAATCAACGTTTCAATGATTTAAACCAGTTAATTACCCAATTAACAGACGTTAAAAATCTGGGTCGTCACATTAAGGTCTATAGTGACTTCTATTTCTTAAATCGATGAGTTGTTAAACTCATAAATTCTATATTTAATTACTTTAATTCCTATTGCATGCCTTGCTTAAATTATGAAATTCGTAAATATTAGGCAGTGATTGAATGAAAAGATTAAAATAAAATTGCATGCTATAGTTTCTAATTGGGTTTGTGTTTGAATTGGTAAATCATATGTTTGAAATGTTGGATTTGAATCGATAGTTGAAATTGAATCAAATGGTTAAAAATATAGGTTACATGTTAAGATTATATTATTCATTGCAAGTTTAGGTCGATGGTTGAAACTACATACATTATTTATATGATCGGAGTTTGCCAAATGGCGACTCGGATTGTTAAATTAACTCTATTTGATGAGTAGTATTATCTAGAGAGATTTTTTTTAGAATTTTGGTTTTAGACTGATTTGTTGTTTTGATTCATTTTGAATTTCGGTAAATGGTTTTGATTGATGGATTTAATATTTTTAAATTCGTAAGTGTGATCTTCTTTATTAAAAATTATTTTGGAAATTTTATTAAACCATTTTTAATTTTTAACTGAATTATTAATTCAAAATTTTGTCTCAAGCTTTTAAACTAGTTTTATTATTCACACAATCCTGTAGAAACTACTATTTCAACTATATTTGTATTTACAAGATTATTTTGAAGGCAAATAGAATATGTTACTCTTTTATAAAAGGTATTACAAAAGAAATTGCCTTATTTGAAGATCTTGATTATAGAATTTATTTAAATAATTTTGAAAGAGTTTCAAGCCTTTGTAATAAACAACTCTTCTTTAAAAATGAAATTAGAGGTTTGAAAGTGATTTTGGAAAAATTATATATTGGTATATATAAAAAACTAATTTAAAACTCTTTTATTTTATTGATTATGGATTAACAAAGCTGAGAAGTTTAAAAGTGAATTATAGATAAAATATTTTAGAAATCATTTTCTATATGATAAAATTATATTAATTACTTTCAATCTATAAACTATAGTTGGCCTTTGTTGTATTTAGCTTTTGACTATTTTTATGCAAGCTTGAATTGGATTTTTGTTGAATTTCGTGGCCTTTATGGTCAGCTCCTCTTTTATGTTTGCGTTTGTATTTTATTTTTGCAAAATGACGTGAATGGGAAATGAAACTATAAGGAACGAGAATATATAAGGGTAAGGGGTTATGTGCGGCTATTTCCCAATATACCCTTGTGTAAATTAATTAACCTACAAACCGTTCTTAAGCCCATTTAATTTGTTAAGCACGGCCTTCTTATCATTTATTCAAATCTTAATCCACTTATCACTCTAATTATTTACATTATTATATTTAATTTACCAAATTAAATCTTCTGAATAATGTTTTTTAAAATTAGGGGTGTTACAGATATCTTCTTTGCTTGACCAGTATCTTTTAATCAAATTCTACATCAAACATAACTTTAATAACTTTAATCGATTGGTTTCCTCCCTATATTTAGAAGCAATAAGTATGCCATTAACATACAAGTGTAAATACACTCGATCTCACTATCCAAATATTTGTAAAATACGCAAGCATCTTTTATACTTCTATCAAAGCCAGTACTAAGCATAAAAGAATCAAAGCACTTATGTTATTTCCTATGTGATTGCTTCAAGCCATAAGGTGACCTCTTTGACTTACAAACCTAAATAGTCTTTCCATCTACAACAAACTCGTCTAGTTGCTTCATATAAATGGTCTCTTTTAATTCCCTATGTAGAAAAGTTATCTTCACATCAAGTCGCTCCAATTTTAAGTCATGAATAGCAACAATAGCCAATAAAATCTAGATTGAGGTTGTTATCCCACCTTTTGGTCAAGGCTGAAATGTCAACAAGTTGGCAAGAAATGAAGGATGTCAGAATCGGGGATCGATTAGAAACAAGACTGCAATGGATGTCGTCAAAATTTGATCAGGCTCCGATCGGGACGAAATCAATTGGAGATGATGATCAATGCTAGGAGAGGCCACATTCCAAATCTCAGGTTAATTGGAGTTCGTAGGGACAAGATATGATCGATTCGAATTAGAGAAAGTATGTCGTTCTCGTTCGTATCCATCAATCTTTGTTTTGTTCGAATCCATCAAGTTCTACATATTTCGAATTGATCGGGTTCGAACCGATCAAATAAACATCGCCTCACTCTGTTCGAATCCATTGGATTCGTATCCATCAGGAAATCATAACATTGGCTTGTTCGAGTCGAGTGGTTTCGTATCCACCAAAAAGGCGCCGCCTTCGTGCAATTCGTATCCATCTCGTTCGTATCATGCCGACGCATCGATATTGTTTGCATCCTTCTGAACCACGCATTTCGTATCGATCCCCAAACAGACATTTCGTATCGATCGATCGATGGTCGAATCGATGCAAAACATAACCACAGTTGCTCGATGCGAATAAGATAACGAACGATGCAAATGCTATCGATGCAGAGTCAACGCGAACGAGATGCAATATGACTTAAACTTCAATCTTGGAGCGAACGAAGCGCAAGCAACCCAGTCAACACGCCACAGAGATCGGATCGCTCCAGGAAATTAGCGCCACATCACTGCGCGCACGTGCTTCTGACCAATGCGACAGGAATGGATACGAAATCATGGTTTCGAACTCGGCAACATATGAAAATGGCAATCTCGTATCGATCATATCTCACGAACCATTGATCCAAATGCAACGAAATTTTTACAGTAGCTTCCATACAAGGTAAAGAACAATCCTACCAAGTTTCAGCTCGATTGGATCATTTCTTGATGGATACGAAATTGCTTCGTATCGATCGCAGATCAAGTCGAAACTTGATGGGGTCGGTCGCGTGGGCACCCTCGCGTGCCAGAAGAAGTCTCCCGAAGTTTGAGCGCAATCTCAGCCTCCTACGCCTATAAATAGCCCCCTGAAGCCTGCAGAAAGGGGATCTTTTTGGCCATTCGACGTCGAGACTCTGCCGGATTTAATTCTACTTCTTTCCATTGCTGTTATACTCGAATTCATTCATTGTATCTGCTGTAATCATTTGTAACCAGCAAAGAACATCAATAAAAGATAAAAACCTTTAAGTGGACGTAGGCCGGAGATAGCCGAACCACTATAAATTGGGTGTCACTGTTCATTATTTCTGGATTGCTGTTTGTTGCTAGCTTAGATCTGAGATTTGTGTTTGAATATTGCTGATTTGTATTCATACACTGGTGCTTTCACAATACTTGGGGTTTGTGACCATTTTTGGCGCGAACACTTTGATGCTTTCACTGAGAAGGACTGGCACCCGCTACACAAGATTAGAAGTTCAGATTTGAAAGCTTGAAGATTTGAAAGACAATGACTCGACAAACAAGTAGAAGACAAAGAGCTGAGAGAAGTCAACAAGGAGGAAGTCAAGAGGCATCCTCCGAGGCTGGAGAAGGACAAGCTTCGATTTACATTACCCGAGACGAAATGGAGGCTATGGAAAATTCATTGCATGAGAGGTTGTTGAAGAGTCAACAGGATATGATGCAAACTTTCTTTGAGCAGATGAGAGCTGTAGGAACACAGAACCTTGGACCAACTACAGCGACTGCAAATGTGGAACAAGGAACTAGGGTTGCAGAACCCAGCAGAGGACAGAATACAGAACCAGAGGGCAATCAACAAGGGCTTGGGGGCAGGCCCGCAGGATCCAACACAGGAGGACCTTTGGGAGGAGTCCAACAGGCTAGGGCCGACGTTGCTGCTAATGAGCCACATGAAGAATATGTGCCGGAGTTCCCTCGGGAGCATGGGGGCAACCCCTGGCAGACAATGCTGGATTAGTGGAAATCATTAGGAAGACTATGCGTGGAGGTTTGACCAATAGAGATTTGGAAGGAGTGAACAGGAGTCCGTTCGCTCGGGAAATTAGGATAGCTCAAAATCCACCTAAGTTCAAGTTACCTAGCGTGGAAGCATATAATGGCAAGGCTGACCCGACTGATCACTTGATGAGATACACTAGGCACATGGAAGTGCTTGGGGCAACGGAGGAAGTGATGGCCAGATGTTTCCCGTTGTATTTGACAGATCATGCTGCAATGTGGTTTAGGCAGCTGGAAGAAGGATCTATCAGGACTTGGAGGGAATTGGTGGATAGGTTTTTGGGACAGTTTCGGGTTCATATCAAAAGACCTAAGAACGTGATGACGTTAACATCGGTAAAGCAAAGGACGGATGAATCACTTAGAGCATTTTTAACTCGATTCAATGCGGCGGTTGCTTCAGTGGATCGGCCGGATCCATCGATGGTTTTGATGGCGGCGGTGTCGGGAGTCGGAGAGGATTTAGATTTCAAGGTATCTTTGGTACGAGACCCACCATTGGATCTCGGAGAATTCTTTCATGAGGCTGAGAGGTTCCTTCGACAAGAAGACGCATGTGTGGATTTAAAGTTAAAGGAGGTGAATGCGAACGAGGGTGGAGGACCATCTAACAGAAACCCGGACAAAGACAAAGGAAAGAGGAAACTGGATGACGATTCAGGAAAAGCCAGGAAAAGATGGAAGGATCCGAAGTTTTCCACATACACGGGATTAAACAAGACACTGGAGCGGATATACATGGAAACCCGAAATCGCCTTCCTTACCGGAGGCCGGCTAGGAGAGAACCATCCGAGCGGGAGAGGGCATCAGGAAGGCACTGTCTCTTTCATGATTTGGACGGCCATGATACCAATAGCTGCAGGCACTTAAAGGATATAGTTGAGGAGCATGTGAGGAATGGACAATTGAGGCAGTATGTTGGAACACGGAATGCAGCGATAGAGCAGGAGCAACCACCGCCCACCTCGCACCATGATGATGTGAGGCCCAGGAATGACGGTCGATTGGTTATCAATTGACCAGGATAATATGAAATAAGTAACAAACCATTGGCGAGCAACCAAGTAATTTACACATGTACGGGGACGGAGATAGCCCCTAGGCATGCTCTGAATGATGATAAACCGCGAAGCTATGGTTCACGAAATCTGTTTTTTTCTGTTTTGGATTGGACACTTGATTTTCTGGTTTGGTTTTAGAGTTTGGTTTGAACTCCTGGTTTTGTTTGCTTTCTGGTTTGGATTTTCTTTTGGATGACTGGTTTCTGTTTTGGATGTTGGTTTGGATTTCTGGTTTTTTGGTTTTGATTTGGATTTTGGGTCGGATTTTGATTGGATTTCTATCTGGTTTTTGATAAAAGGTCGTCGGGTATAGATTATGCCTGGCAAGGGATGAGTCACTTTGCCCGAACGTGGTAAATTGACTCATTCAGGTCATCGAGTATGGACTATGCTCGACAAGGGTCCGGAGAGACCAGGATTCGGCCTAGGACTTGGGCCATGTATTATCAATTATCATTTTCAGGTCGTTGAGTATGGACTATGCTCAATAAGGGTCTGGAGCGACCAGGATTCGGCTTAGGACTTAAGCCATGGCATTATATAACGTCCAGGGATACTGGACCAAGGTCGTCAAGTGTGGATTGCACTTGGCAAGAACCCGAAGAGGTTAGCTCAACGTCCAGGGACACTGGACCACGGTTGTCAGGTGTGGATTGCGCTTGACAAGAACCCGGAGAGGGTAGCTCAACGTCCAGGGACATTGGACCACGGTCGTCAGGTGTGGATTGCGCTTGGCAAGAGCCCGGGGAGGTTATGGATTTGAATACCGACCCGGAGAGGTCCTGGATTCGGCTATTGGCTATTGGATAAGAATGGGTCAAAGGCTCGGTCTTCGAGTTCGGATGGACATGGAATTGGCTATGGACTTTGGATATCGGATACGGAATTATTCAAAACACACCTTCTTACCACAAGGCATGTTTTGGAGGGCAAATGTTATCCCACCTTTTGGTCAAGGCTGAAATGTCAACAAGTTGGCAAGAAACGATGGATGTCAGAATCGGGGATCGATTAGAAACAAGACTGCAATGGATGTCGTCAAAATTTGATCAGGCTCCGATCGGGACGAAATCAATTGGAGATGATGATCAATGCTAGGAGAGGCCACATTCCAAATCTCAGGTTAATTGGAGTTCGTAGGGACAAGATATGATCGATTCGAATTAGAGAAAGTATGTCGTTCGTATCCATCAATCTTTGTTTTGTTCGAATCCATCAGGTTCTACATATTTCGAATCGATCGGGTTCGAACCGATCAAATAAACATCGCCTCACTCTGTTCGAATCCATCAGATTCGTATCCATTAGGAAATCATAACATTGGCTTGTTCGAGTCGAGTGGTTTCGTATCCACCAAAAAGGCGCCGCCTTCGTGCAATTCGTATACATCTCGTTCGTATCATGCCGACGCATCGATGTTGTTTGCATCCTTCTGAACCACGCATTTCGTATCGATCCCCAAACAGCCATTTCGTATCGATCGATCGATGGTCGAATCGATGAAAAACATAACCACAGTTGCTCGATGCGAATAAGATAACGAACGATGCAAATGCTATCGATGCAGAGTCAACGGGAACGAGATGCAATATGACTTAAACTTCGATCTTGGAGCGAACGAAGCGCAAGCAACCCAATCAACACGCCACAGAGATCGGATCGCTCTAGGAAATTAGCGCCACATCACTGCGCGCACGTGCTTCTGACCAATGCGACAGGAATGGATACGAAATCATGGTTTCGAACTCAACAACATACGAAAATGGCAATCTCGTATCGATCATATCTCACGAACCATTGATCCAAATGCAACTAAATTTTTACAGTAGCTTCCATACAAGGTAAAGAACAATCCTACCAAGTTTCAGCTCGATTGGATCATTTCTTGATGGATACAAAATTGCTTCGTATCGATCGCAGATCAAGTCGAAACTTGATGGGGTCGGTCGCGTGGGCACCCTCACGTGCCAGAAGAAGTCTCCCGAAGTTTGAGCGCAATCTCAGCCTCCTACGCCTATAAATAGCCCCCTGAAGCTTGCAGAAAGGGGATCTTTTTGGCCATTCGACGTCGAGACTCTACCGGATTTAATTCTACTTCTTTCCATTGCTGTTATACTCGAATTCATTCATTGTATCTGCTGTAATCATTTGTAACCAGCAAAGAACATCAATAAAAGATAAAAACCTTTAAGTGGACGTAGGCCGGAGATAGCCGAACCACTATAAATTGCGTGTCACTGTTCATTATTTCTGGATTGTTGTTTGTTGCTAGCTTAGATCTGAGATTTGTGTTTGAATATTGCTGATCTGTATTCATACACTGGTGCTTTCACAATACTTGGGGTTTGTGACCATTTTTGGCGCAAACAGAGGTATGTTATGTTGGAACTGGGTAAGCCTACTATAACAACCCGTAATTTTTTAGTTTTCAAATTCGAATATTTAATTGTAACAATCCTAAATTTGGAGAATCAATTAATCAAAGTTTGTGATCATTAGGAAATGTAATATGTAAATTTAATTATTTCTATGCTAAAAATGGGAATATATATATTGTTTGAAAGAATTTCATATGCTCAACTTACTTCACAAGCTCTAAATTCATCAAGGCCTTATCTAGACTTGCTAACTCTAGAATTTTCCCATGGCTTCTTAAATACGCTTCATATTGGTCGATAGCTTCTCTTGGAAGCTTTATTTTGATAGCGTTGCTTGAAAACTCTGTTAGCTTCTCTTGAATGCTTTGTTTTGATAGCGTTGCTAGGATGCTTTGATGGCTTATATTGGAAGTTTTATTTTGATAGATTCTCTTGGAAGCTTTGTATGGAAGCTCTATGTTGCTAGCTTCTCTTGAAAGCTTAGTTTTGATATCTTTGCTTAGAAACTTTGATAGCTCCTCTTGGAAACTTTGTTTTGATAACATTGCTTGGAAACTTTGTTTGATAGAGTTGCTTGGAAAGCTTTTATAGGTTCTCTTGGAAGCTTTTATAGGTTCTCTTGGAAGCTTTATTTTGCCTATATATATTTAGAGTTCATTTGCAACGGGGAATAACAAATTTCTTAAGTTCAAAATAATCTCCAGAAAATCCTCCTTCTTCTTTCGGCCATATCTTTCAAACTAATGATCTGAATCAAGTGATTTTTTTGTTGGAAATATATCTCGATAAGAAAGAAGTTTTATTTTGACCATATTACAGGATTTAGAATGTAGGATTATTGAAAATCGCTTGGAAGTGAAGTTATTTTCTGGCCGAGATTTTATTTCTAGAAATACATGACCTCGGTTTTTAAGCCATAACTTTCGAATTTATCCAAATTCAATGATTCTATTTTTTTGAAAAGGTGGTTTGAAAAGCAATAATTTTCATTTGTATCAAAATCTCTAATTCAAAAGTTATCCTTGTCAAAATCAGGTTGCGAGATAGATCATTTTCTGGTCGAAGTTTTAGAGGCAGAATATATACCACAACTTCCAAAAATCATATTAAATTCAAAAATGATCCAATCGACCTCGGATATTCACCAAAACCACCCTTGTTTAATCCTTTATCCATGTTCAAAAAAGTCATGTGGCACTTCCTTAGAATAATTGGAGGAAAAGAGGCAACAAGGAGTACGGCCGTGAGCATGACAGGAAAAGGTAGAGCTAGTCTTGGTTGCCTTGTTATTTGTAATGGTAGGAAGGCTCTAGGGTTCTCACTTTACCCTA
Source organism: Allium fistulosum (assembly GCA_030737815.1). Classification (NCBI taxonomy): domain Eukaryota; kingdom Viridiplantae; phylum Streptophyta; class Magnoliopsida; order Asparagales; family Amaryllidaceae; genus Allium; species Allium fistulosum. Next base: position 436,134,319 of record CM060904.1, on the reverse strand, counting down.
GGAAGGCTTGGACTTGGGATGAAGGGCTTGGTTAGATGTTGGTGAGATCTTTAAAATTTCATTGAACTATATAATGTCGTATATGCAAGTTTAATGCAAGTATAGTGATCATAACACATCAAAAGTTTAAGTTTGAAACCCTTGGCTTTTAAAAGTAAATAGCTAACTCTATTATAATTACTATCACTTATATGCCTTTTACAACAAGTGACATGGTCTATATATAGTATATGAATGCTTGTTTGAAAGTATATGTGAAGTTTGAAAAGTGTTTATAAATGTTCAATAGAATGAAGTGCTAATTATCATTTGATGCTGTGTTATTTCGTGGATTGATTGTAAGACATGTGCTCGGTCATTCTTATAGGAATTTCTTTTCTACATGACTTGGGTTGGGTAGAAATAATTGCGAGCATTTAACAGCTAAAACCTTGCAATCAGAATTTCACAATTTGACTATAAGGTGTTTAGATATAATATTTGATTATCGTAGATGATAATTGCATATGAATCGAGAATGTACATGTTATGATTAGAATCTCACAATTTGACCATAAGATGTTCGAATATAATATTGGTTAAGGAATTAATTATAATAAAAGGAATTTATTAAAAATATAAAAAAATAGATATATATCTTCAAATGAAATGTTTTCCAAAGAGATATTTAAATGTTTTGGAAATAAATATTTATAAAATTGCTTTCCCATATTTCGGATATAAAAGATATTTTAGGAATAAATGTTGGTTCTAAATAATTTGGATCAAAGAAGATTTGAAAAGATATTATTTCAAAAACTTAAATCCTGAAGAAAAAGTATGATTTGATACAAAAGATGTATATATTATTATTCAAAATGATTTGAAATGAAACTGTGGATTTAGTTCAAAGAGATTATTTTCAAAAATAATTATACTTTGAAAATAATAAAGTAAGTTAGATTTAAGAAATCTAAATGCAAGGACATAACAACTCGGATTTTCAGACAAATCAAAATCACTGAAAACCCGTCTATTCTAAAACTACGAATGATAACTACCAACTTAATACACAATATTATTTGATAGATATTCAACATTACTAAATGTATTAGGATACACTTTCAATTAATACAACTTATTGGAGTATTTATTTATATATAGGACGTGCTTTAATGCATACCAAAGTCAAAACTATAAATTTTACCACTGCGCAACTCTGATGAGAAAGTTGTGCAGTTAATGCCCCGCTATTATCCCGCTATAACCCTGCTAAATCTCATAGCGGATTTCTTCCGCTATGATTTTTCCATATTGCCCCAAATATAGCCTTTCCGCTTTAAGCCCCGCTATTTCTGATATATCCCGTTATTCTCGCTATATTCCGCTATTTCCGCTATATATTCTTTAAAAGAAATGAATTGAAAAATAACATTTATACATTATAAAATTATGAAATTAATTTATTTAATTAAATTTTTAATATATTTTTAGAAATGAAAGTACTCTAATATTCTACTAAATTCAATTATGTTATATAATAGTTTTACGTTCATTTACAGTATATTCGCACTTGTTTTTATTTAAAATTATTTATGTATTAATTGTAATTCAATTGAAAGTTAATTTTTCATTTAATTACGATTTATATATTTGTAAAAACATTAAGCACGAGTTTTATATGCTATTTTAGAGTCATCCGCTATACCCCGCTGTATTCTCGCTGTATCCCCGCTATGACTTTTTGCACCTCCGCCGCATTGAATATGTCAAACGCTTTAACTGCATAGTGAGAAAGACAGCAATATCCATTTCCACGAACTTAATAAACATGTTAATGCAAAATAAATTGGAAAACGGGAAAGATATATCAGCACAAAATAAATAGTAAACAATATACAAAAAATGTTATATTATTATTAGGGCTGCATCACTACCATTTGTGACTGCTTACGTATCCTATCTAATTGGTAGCCAGTCAGATATAGGATCAAGCCAATGTAGTTCTCCTACCATAAATAGGACTCAAAGAACCTACAATAAACATACATAAATGCAATTCCCTAACTACATGGCATGTAGCATGCAAATATAGCTTCCAAATCTACCCGCTTAGACCCGCTTAGACTTAACCCTTGCATTTAGATTTCTTTTTTTAGCAAAGGCTAGTGGCGTTGACTGGGCCCCTACCAGATTTTATTGCAAACTAACAATAAAATAAAAATAGCTCAAAACATGCTTCAAGCTTCAAACACACAAGAAAAACAAAAGGAGAACAGACAAACGCACAAACAAAGCAAAAGAAAGAGAAGCAAACAGGAGAAACACGGGAGGATCCCGAAGGAAGGGAAAATTATCTCCAAGTTGAGACCGAAGCTAGGGAGAAGATTGCCATCCTCATCATAGCTTCTAAAATTTCATTTTTCAAAACTTTCCAGAGCACCTCACTGTATCTTCTTCTCTTCTCAAAGCATATGAGATTCCTTTCCTTCCAAATCAAAGTCAAGTATTTCTTTATACACAGAGTAATGAGACGAGATTGACTTGTTCGCCATCTTATGGAGTTGTATATCATATTCCAGTCAATAATGGTAGGGGTAGACAATATGCTGCTACCGGCTAGGATCATCATTCTTCTCCATATAGGAAGATTCACATCACAGGCAAAAAAGATGTGATAACAAGTTTCATTGCTTTCACCATAGAAAAGGCATGAGATACCAAGATTGAGACCAAACCTAATCAAAACATTTCTTGTTAATAATGCTTGATTAATAACCTTCCATAGCATCAGATTTTCCTTGGGGGAAGAATCAGAATTCCATAGATTTCTTAAATCTAATTAAATTTATTTTCAAATATAATCCTTTTCAAAAATAATCACTTTGCACTAAATTCCAGGTTTCATTTCAAAACCTTTAGCATAACAATATATACATCTTTTGTACTAAAGCATACTTTTTCTTCGGGATTTAAGTTTTTTAAGTAATAATTTTTCAAATCTTCTTTGATCCAAAATATTTAGAACCAACCTTTATTCCCAAAATATCTTTAATATTCAAAATATGGGAAAGCACTTTTATAAATATCTATTTTCAAAATATCTATACATTTCATTCGAATATATATATATATATATATATCTTTTTAATATTATAATAAACTATTTTTATTATAATTAATTCCTTAACCACTATTATATTCAAACATCTTATAGTCAATTCTTGGGATTCTAATCACAAGTTGTTCGTTCTCAATTCGTATGTAAATATCGTCTACCATAATCAACTGTTATTGCTAAACACCTTATGGTCAAATTATAAAATTCTAATCACAAGGTATTGGCTGTTAAATCCTCACAATTATTTCTACTTGACCTATGTCTTGAAAAAAGGAATTGCTCATAAAAATGGCCAGGCACATATCAAACAAACAATCAATGAAATGAACACAACAACGAATGGTAATCAACACTTCTATCGAATATTTATAAATATTTCTCTAACTTCACACATCATTCAACCAAGCATTGATATACTAAGTGTAGCCCATTCCACTTATTATAAAAGGCATACAAGTGATAGTGATTAATTTAGAGTTACCTGTTTACTTTTAAGAGTCAAGGGTTTCAAACTTAACTTTTTAATGTGTTGAGTTTACTATACTTGCATTAAACTTGCGCATATGACATTATGTAATTCAAATAAATTGTAAAGATCTCACCAACATCTAGCCAAGTCCTAAAATCCATGGCCAAGCCTTCCTAAGCCAAATCAAGAACCTTAGGACCTTCGTACCATCACCAAAAGCAAAGAATCCAAGACAAGCTCCACCTTTCTCTCTCATGCTCACGGTCATACTCATTCTTGCCCCCATTCCCCCAAATTATTCCTAGGAAGTGCCACACCACTTGTTGGACGTCGATAGAGGATTAAATAAGGGCGGTTTTATCAAATATTTGAGGTTGATTGGATCATTTTTGGATTTGATATGATTTTTGCAAGTTGAGGTATATATTCTTCCTTTAAAACTTCGACTAGAAAATGATCTGTCTTGCAACCTAATTTTGACAAGGATAACTTTTGAGTTAGAGAATGTGATACAAATGAAAATTGTTGCTTTTTGAATCACCTTTTCGATAATAAAAAGTGTCATTGAATTTAGATAAGCAATTCGAAAGTTATGTCTTAAAAACTAAGAGTGTGTATTTCAAGAAATAAAATCTGGGCCAAAAAATAACTTCACTTCCAAGTATTTTTAACAAAAGTAATGAAAGGAGAATATTTAACAGAAGTAATATTGTGCATCCATGCGTGGTTTAGCTTGAAATCATTACCACTTCTCAAAAAAATTCATAAAATTGGAGTTCAAAATTTAAATTTAAGGTATACTCGAATATCATATGATTAGTGACATTTCAGTGATACATGGAAGATAGGACCCATCTACTAACTATCCAATAATCACATAATATATCAATAAGATAAAGCATTTCTTATAAATTAATCGGTTGAGATGTGATAGGATCGATATAGTCAATATCATAAGTGAACATCAAAGTGGTGAATAGTTATTGATTAAACCAACGTATACTAATCATCTTGCAATATAACATCATAAGGAATACTTACAAAGGTATTTCCTGCTTTTTCTTTCCCAATTTGGGTTCAACATCTACCTGTCCTACAATCTAACTATATAGAGAAATATATATAAATAAAAGAAAATATAAATGGAAAGTGGACTATGTCACAGTACTAATGTGAATGCCAATGTACCTATTACAGGATCGGGCCCGACATAGTTTTTTTCTTATGCCAAAATCCAAGATCATATGTGTAACGACCCGGGTTTTCTGACGTCTGTAATTAGGTAATTAATTGATTTTAATTATTAAATTACTGATTTTATAAGTCGAACCAATAAAAAATCAAATAATTAAAGTAACTATATATATATAAATTGGTTTGAAAACTATAATAAATATTTAATTATAAATCTTTGAATATGATAAACCTCATAGGAAAATAAATTATATGAATATATAAAACTCCACCATTTAAAACTAAGGTTAAATGTCCAAAAATGAATATGTATATGTATGTGTGTGTATAATGATAAATGTTTGTATCAATTTAGAATATGTATCTAGATTAATTAAAATAACAGATATATTATAGTTTATGAATATATATGTTCATGGTGATAACAAATGCAAGTGCAAATATATATATACAAACAAATGAATATATATATATATATTCATACATCAATTCACATAAATACTTGTAGACATATAGGGAAGCTTCATGATGAAGAAACTCCAACTCAAGCCACAAAAATAGCAAATCAGCATACAAAATCTGAAATCAAGGTCAACATTTGTACAAATCAAATAAACAAAAGGAAATAAACAATAAAAGTGTAGATAGATGAAGATCTGTAAAATATCTCAGCAAGTACAAAGGCCTAGCTTCTTCTGCACGCCTCTATTCTATGGATATGTACATATATCCATCACTACCTCAAATCATCAGCAAACTCAACTAAATCAAGGCAAGATCGTTTCAACAACTTTTTAAAACCTTTATCTCAGATCAAAGCAAACCCAGCTAGGTTCAGATCATCAAGTATTTCCCAGATTCAAGTTTCATAGGAGCAGCATTCAAGTTTTTCAAAATACAAACTGTTTCAACTTCTTTGTTCATCATCAAACAGGTGAGTAAACACTTAAAATCTGATTTGATTGAATGTGCATGCGATATATTCATGAAATATGATATGATCTCGGCTGTGTATGTTGTTAAAAAGGTTTTGTACGTGAGTAAACTAAAGCTTAAATCAGTTTAAAACTTGGTGCATGTAGTAAATTCTTGAAGTAAAATTGTGATAAATGTTTGCATAAATGTTTGCATGATTGTTTTAAGATGAATGCATGTATATATGTATATAGATATTTGTGTGCATGTCTGTTCATCAGTATATCTTCTCTGTTCTTCATTTACAGGCTTCAAATAAGTTCAAAATTTAATTTCTCTTCCCCTAATCATCTATAAGTTATGAAGTATGAACAACATATGTTAGAAATAGCAAGATATTTGATATAAAAAAAATTTCAAGAAAGAATAAAAGGTAGTTTTTCACTGGAAGGAAGAAATACAGTGAATTTTCAAAGCATGTCAAAATTTGACTTCAATAATTGATTATCTCGTTTATATAATATGATTAATCTTTAAAAATGGTGAATTTTTATAATACAATCCAGATTTTTAAGTTAGTGGTTGTTGTGAATTTTCGAGTTGATCAGAAATGGTTTTCGCTCGATTTCTGATGATCGGCGAGGAGAGGGTGGTCGAGGTCGTTGCTGAAGCAGGCTGGGAGGTCGGGGGGTTCTGGCAAAATGTTCGCTGGATTTTTAAGCCACCGTGGTGGCCGGTCGATGAAGTTTTAGGGTTTAAGGCCCTGTTCGAGTCGACAAGGTTTGTGAGGCGATTGCGAAGGCGTGGATGCATCGGTCCCAATCGGACCGGAGGGGGGGAAACGTCGTGTGGGTCGTTGACATAGCTCTGGTCGTGGTTGCGTAGTTTTTGGTGGTCGTAATCGTTGGGGCGTGGCATTTTTGTTGAGGTGTTAGGTTCCAGGTAGATGCTTGGTAGCTCGTTTTTGATTTCTTGGTAATTTCATCGATCTGGATTGTCGAGATCATCGGTGAGGTCGTTGACGATGTGTTGGAGGCGGTGTGGTTGGTCAGAGATGATTGAAACGTCAGTGCACGTGCACGCGTGCATGTTTGAATCTAGAAGTGATTGTGGAATTTGGGGAAGACGAGTTTTCTCGGGTCTGGATCGAAGGAGATGGCGGGTTGTCTCAAAGAAGAGAAGAGCATGAGTGACTCGAGAGATTTCTCGGGAATTCTGTGATTTGGCTCGGGTTGATTTGTATAGTTAACCAGGTTTTTAAAACTTAAATAATCAAGGTTTTTTTAAAAAGTTTAAAATCAAATTTTTATTACCAGGTTTAAAATTTAAAAAGAAGATGTGTAGCTCGGGTTGGACTCGAAGAAAATTGTGTCTGGCTCAAGAGTTTGGGTTAATTGCTCGATTATTTTTGTGTTGATATCAAGTTAAAGTTTTAGATCAAGTTTTAAAGTATAGTAAACTTTAATTAATCAAGAAGATATGAAATGATTTTGTATAAACTAATTTCAAGCTTTAGTTTAATAAGACCTAAATGGAAATTAAGTAGTTAATTAAGATAAATGGATTATCTTAAATTAATAAAGGTCTTAAGTGATTAGAGAATCATTAATTAGTAATTAAAGAATAATTACATAATGTACTTAATTAAAGAATAATTAATTGATGTAAGTAATCAAGGATAATTACTTAATGAAAGTGATTTAAAAGGATAATTACTCAATGTAATTTATTAAAAGAATTAATTACTTAGTGTAATTAATTAAAGGATAATTAAGAAATTAAAGGTTAATTAATTAAAGTGATTAATTTAAGGATAGTTAATTAATGTGCTTAATTAAAGGTTAATTAATTAATTAATTAAAGTTTAATTAATTTGTTTGATTAATTAAGGGATAATTAATTAATTAAGGATAATTAATTAAGATGGATAATTAAGGTTGATTAATTAATTTCATTTATATCAAATGGTTTGCAATTAATTAATGATAATTAAGCAGGATTAGATAATGAATTCATAAGTAATTGATTCATTTTGAGTTAATTAAATTAACTTTAATTATGAGATTAATTAATCTTGCTTATGATTGATAAACCTGAATTGAATGCCTTAGTTTGTTTGATATCTCTGATATATAATTTGTGATGTTTTGTGATATGAAATACTTTGGTTGAACCGTGATAATGTGGGTTGTCTACCTGTGATGAATTGCTGTGAGAATATGATATTCTGAAGTTAAATTGAATTGTTTTAACTTAAACAACTTGGCTTTAAAAAGATGGTATTGAATTCGAAGAGACCGGGATCGGATATCAGCGATATCCGAAACCACTTCGATTAGAAATCTATAATTCTTTATAGATTTGATTTGAAAATCAAATAGGCTGGAATGGAATAAATTAAGTAAACTAGACCATTGAAATTAAGTAACGGTAGATATTGTTTTAAAATATCAATGGATTTGTGAAATAAATGTTTGGCTATAGTGAGATAGAACTCGTAGTGATGGACGAGTTACCCTGGTTTTCAAAGAAATTTTACAACCTTAGAGTTTCAAGTTATATGGGTTTACTCACGCTGGTTTCCAGCCTGACCCGGGTGTTACTTTGATGTAATGCTCGGGTCAGACCGAGTATTACAGATTTTCAGGTAAGGACGTTCTGGAGCTCAGGAGACGAGCTGGATGGCAGGAACGTATGGAGTGTATTCCGCTGAGTATATTATTGTTGTGTATCTGGGACAAGTGGTTATACTGTCCAGCTTTTGTGAATGATTGTAACTCTGATGTATAAAGATGTAATTGACTAATACAGCTTTCTTTGTATAAAGGATATTATTTGATATTATATTTTGATCCGCTGCGAATGTGAGAATCTGTGTTTTGTTTCCTGTTTCTTCTTCTACCTCTTTTCCTTTTTTTCCCTAACTATCTGGAATTTTCGGGATCGAAAATTTCGGGTCGTTACAATATGCATCCCAATCCACATCGATATCTAGTTTACTTCACATGAATCTAAACCACACACTCGGTTTGGATAAGGTATACCTACTTTGCTTCACAGGGATCTAAACTGCATAATCGGTTTGGATTAGATCCTAGGATATTTTATCCTATTGCGGTCGACATCCAAACACGAAGTAAGGACATACTCTACTTATTGTAGCACCAATATGCACAATAGAGTAATAGTGCACTACCCAAGATCTACGATCTTATACCACATTGACACTCAGTCTACTATACATGAATCGATACTGCACACTCAATTTGGATTAGATCTTATTGCAGTCGGCGTCCAAACACCAAGTAAGGACGTACCCTACTTATTGCAGTACCAACATAGAGTAATAGTACACTACCCAAGATCTACAGTCTTATACCGCATTGACACTCAGTCTACTCCACATGGATTTAGACCACACACCCAGTTTGGATTAGATCCTATTGCAACCGACGTCCAAACACCAAGTAAGGATATACTCTACTTGATTCATTACCAAATAGAGTAATGGTGCACTACCCAAGATTTACAGTCTTATATCGCATTGACACTCAGTCTACTCCACATAGTTCTAAACCGCTCACTCAGTTTGGATTAGATCCTATTGCGGCCAGCGTCCAAACACCAAGTAAGGACATACTCTACTTGATTCATTACCAATATAAAGTAATAGTGCACTACCCAAGGTCTACAGTCTTATCCCGCATTGACACTCAGTGTACTTTACATAGATCTAAAGAGCACACTCAGCTTGGATTAGATCATATTGCGGCCGACGTCCAAACACCAAGTAAAGACGTACTCTACTTGATTCATTACCAACATAGAGTACTAGTGCACTACCCAAGATCTGCAGTCTTATACTGCATTGACACTCAGTCTACTCGATATGGATATAAACCGCGCACTCAATTTGGATTAGACCTTATTGCGGCTGGCGTCCAAACACCAAATAAGGACATACTCTACTTGATTCATTACCAACTTAGAGTAATAGTGCACTACCCAAGATCTACAGTCTTATACCGCATTGACACTGATTCAACTCCATCTGGATCTAAACCGCACATTCAGTTTGGATTAGATCTTACTGTGGTCAGTGCCCAAACACCAAGTAAGGACGTACTCTACTTGATTCATTACCAACATAGAGTAATAGTGCACTACCCATGATATACAGTCTTATACCGCATTGACACTCAGTCTACTCCACATGGATCTAAACCACACACTCAGTTTGGATAGATACAATTGCAGCCGGCATCCAAACACCAAGTAAGGACGTACTCTACTTGATTCATTACCAACATAGAGTAATAGTGCACTACCCATGATCTATAGTCTTATACCGCATTGACACTCAATCTACTCCACATGGATCTAAACCGCACACTCAGTTTGGATTAGATCCAATTACGACCGGTGTCCAAACGTAAAGTAAGGACGTACTCTACTTAATTCATTACCAACATAGAGTAATAGCACGCTACCATGATCTGAAATCTTATACTGCATTGACTCTCAGTCTACTCCACATGGATCTAAACCGCACACTCAATTTGGATCAGATCCTATTGCGGTCGGCGTCCAAGCACCAAGTAAGGGCGTACTCTACTTGATTCATTACCAACATAGAGTAATAGTGCACTACCTAAGATCTACAATCTTATACCACATTGATACTTAGTCTACTCCATATGGATCAAAACCGCACACTCAGTTTGGATTAGATCCTATTGCGACTGGCATCCAATCACCAAGAAAGGACGTACTCTACTTGATTCATTACCAACATTGAGTAATAGTGCACTACCCATGATCTACAGACTTATACCGCATTGACACTCAGTCTACTCCATATGGATCTAAATCGCACACTCAGTTTGGATTAGATCCTATTGCGGCCTGCATCCAAACACCAAGTAAGGAAGTATTCTACTTAATTCATTACCAATATATAGTAATAATGTGCTACCATGATCTGAAGTCTTATACCGCACATCCATCATCTGAAGGTAACCATCATAGACGAAATGATCTGCAAAAACTCTTTCAAAAGTAGAAGTGAAGTATTCTCAAAATACTTTTATACTTTATAAATCATCTTCCAATATAAGTAACTCTTCTCTTTTGAAAAAATCCAAACTTTAAACTTAGGAAATCACTCCTCTTGATCCTCCTTACTTTGCGTGCCTTAACCTTGTTTCCTCAATTGGAAAGAATGCCCCTTATCTATGAAAGCAATATTTTCCACTTAGCACACTGGATGATTTTATTTGCAACGATGCCACTTTTTTTATCCTAAGTCATTTAGTTCCTTTCTCCACAAGCCGCTATTCACCTTCCCTCTTATGCTACTTCATTCCTTTCTTCACAAGCCACTTCATTCCTTCCTTTTCAAGTGACCTTTTAATATGACAAATGTATGCATGGGTTAAATTTAGATATTAAATTAGCTTATTTACATTTGTCAGTTTATACATAAGAACATTCCTTTCATTGTTACGTCATGATCTAACCTACATGTTCATAAACGTAAATATATATAACATTAGTTTTGTTAACTAAAGGAAAATATGTAGATAAATGTATAAACACAAATATATATACTTAAAATTTTGTTAGGCCTCTCTATACGGTGCTCGATAATGAATCAACGCATTATACTTGTTAGTATAAACACTAATAAAAGTTAAACATGCCAAAAATAATATTATTTGTAACTCCGGTCGGATGTACGGTGCCTTATCCTTACTTATTTTATTTATCAAATTACAGTAGTTTTATTAACAATTCCTAGGATGGTCTACTAATCTTAGGTGAAATTTCACATAGGCATCTAACCTAAGATTTGATACCAAAACTATAATGACCCGAATTTTCGGACAAGTCAAAATCGTTGAAAATCCGTCTATTTTAAAACTACGAATGATAACTACCAACTTAATACACAATATTATATGATAGATATTCAATACTACTAAATGTATAGGATACATTTTCAATTAATACAACTAATTGGAGTGTTTATTTATATATAGGACGTGCTTTAATACATACCAAAATCAAAATTATAAATTTACCACTGCGTAACTCTGATGAGAAAGACAGCAATATCCATTTTTGTGAACTCAATAAACATGTCAATGCAAAATAAATTAGAAAGCATAAAAGATATATCAGCACAAAATAAATAACAAACAATATACAGAAAATTGTTATTTTATATTAGGGCTACATCACTACCAGTTGTGGCTGCTTACGTACTCCTATCTAATTGGGTAACCAATCAGATACAGAATCAAGCCAACGTAGTTCTCCTACCACAAATAGGACTCCAAGAGCCTATGGTGCACAAACATAAATGCAATTCTCTAACTACATAGCATGTAGCATATAAATGTAGCTTCCAAATTTACCGCTTAGACTTAACCCTTGCATTTAGATTTCTTAAATCTAATTAACTTTATTATTTTTAAAATATATTCCTTTTCGAAAATAATCTCGTTGAACTAAATTTCCAATCTCATTTCAATACCTTTGAAATAACAATATATACATCTTCTATACCAAAGCATACATTTTCTTCGGGATTTACGTTTTTGAAATAGTATCTTTTCAAATCTTCTTTGATCCAAAACATTTAGAACCAACGTTTATTCCCAAAATATCTTTAATATTCAAAAACTGGGAAAGCACTTTTATAAATATCTATATATTTCGTTAGAAAACATTTCATTCGAAGATGTATGTGTGTGTGTGTGTGTGTGTGTGTATATATATATATATATATTTAATATTATAATAAACTACTTTTATCATAATTAATTCCATAACCATAATTATATTCAAACAACTTATAGTCAAGTTGTGGGATTTTAATCATAAGTTGTTCGTTTACAATTCATATGTAAATATCATATCAAGTGTTATTGTTAAACACCTTATGGTCAAATTATAAAATTCTAATCATAAGGTGTTGGCTATTAAATGCTCACAATTATTTCTACCCAACCCCTATCTACAAAAAAGAAATTGCTCATAAAAATGGCCGGGCAGATATCAAAACAATTAACCAATGAAATGAAAAGAACAACGAATGGTAATCAACACTTCCTTCTATCGAATACTTATAAACACTTCTCTAACTTCACACATCATTCAACAAAGAATTTATATACTAAGTGTAGCCCATGCCACTTATTATAAAAGGTATACAAGTGATAGTAATTAATTTAGAGTCACCTTTTACTTTTACAAGCCAAGGGTTTCAAACTTAACTTTTTAATGTGTTAAGTTTACTATACTTGCATTAAACTTGCATATATGACATTATATAATTCAAATAAATTGTAAAGATCTCACCAACATCTAGCAAAGTCCTAAATTACATAGCCAAGCCCTTCTAAGCCAAAGCAAGAACCCTAGAGCCATCCAACCATCACCAAAAGCAAAGAATCCAAGAAAAGCTCCATTTTTCTCCCTCGTGCTCAGTGCCGTACTCTTTCTTGCCTCCATTCCTCCAAATTATTCCTAGGAAGTGCCACACCACTTGTTGGAGTGGATAGAGGATTAAACAAGGGTAGTTTTAGCAAATATTTAAGGTTGATTGAATCATTTTTGGGTTTGATATGATTTCTACAAGTTGAGGTATATATTCTGCCTTTAAAACTTCGACCAGAAAACGATCTTTCTTGCAACCAGACTTTGACAAGGATAACTTTCGAATTATAGAATGTGTTATATATGAAAATTGTTGCTTTTCGAATCACCTTTCCGATAGAAAAAGAATCAAATAATTTGGATAAGTAATTCGAAAGTTATTGCTTAAAACCGAGAGTATGTATTTCAAGAAATAAAATCTGGGCCAGAAAATAACTTCAATTCCAAGCGATTTTGATAATCATCCACTCTGAATCTTGCAAATCGGTCTAAATAAAAGTTCTTCCTTATCGATAATTTCCAACAAAAAAAAACCCACTTGATTTGGATAATTAATTTGAAAAATATGGCTGAAATAAGTAGGAGTATTTTCTAGAGATTACTTGAACTTGAGAAATTTTGTTGTTCCCCTTTGCAAATGAACTCTAAATATATATAGACAAAAAAAGCTTCCAAGAGAAGCTATAAAAGCTTTTCAAGCAACTCTATCAAACAAAGCTTCCAAGAAAAGCTATCAAAGCTTCCAACCAATGTTTTCAAAACAAACCTTCCAAGAGAAGCTATCGAAGTTTCTAAGCAAAGATATCAAAACAAAGCTTTCAAGAGAAGCTAGCAAAGCAAAGTTTCCAAGAGAAACTGTCAAAACAAAACTTCCAATATAAGCCATCAAAGCTTCCTAGTAATGCTATCAAAAAAAGCTTCCAGGAGAAGCTAATAGAGTTTTCAAGCAATGCTATCAAAACAAAGCTTCCAAGAGAAGCTATCAACTAATATGAAGTGTATATAAGAAGCCATGGGAAAATTCTAGAGTTAGCAAGTTTAGATAAGGCCTTAATGAATTTTGGGCTTGTGAAGTGAGTTGAACATATGAAATTCTTTTCAAACAATATATATGTATTCTCAATTTAGCATAAAAATAATTAAATAAAAACATATTATATTTCCTAACTTTCACAAAATTTGATTAATTCCTTCTCAAAATTCAGGGTTGTTACAGATAAATATTCAAATTTGAAAACTCAAAAATTACGGTTTGTTACAAAGGATTAAGTCTAAGCGGGTAGATTTGGAAGCTACATTTGCATGCTATGTAGTTAGGAAATTGCATTTATGTTTGTGCATCATAGGCACATTGAGTCCAATTCATGGTAGGAGAACTACATTGGCTTGATCCTATATCTGATTAGCTGCCCAATTACATAGAGGTACGTAGGTAGTCACAAGTGGTAGAGATGCAGCTCCAATAATAATATAACATTTTTTTTGTATATTGTTTGCTATTTATTTTGTGCTGATATATCTTTCATGTTTTTCAATTTATTTTGCATTGACATGAGAATTGAGTTCGTAGAAATGGATATTGTTGTCTCTCTCATCAGAGTGCGCAGTGTAAAATTTATAGTTTTGATTTTGGTATGTATTAAAGCATGTCCTATATATATATAAATAAATACTCCGATAAGTTGTATTAATTGAAAGTGTATCCTATACGTTTAGTAATTTGAATATCTATCAAATAATGTTGTGTATTAATTTGGTAGTTATCATTCGTAATTTTAGAATGGACGGATTTTCAGCACCTTTGACTTGTCCGAAAATCTATGTCGTTACATTTTCAGTATCAGAGCTTAGGTTAGGGCCTAAGTGAAATTTCACCTAAGATTAGTATATCATCCTAGGAATTTTAAATAAAACTACCTTAATTTGATAAATAAAATAAGTTGGGATAAGACGTCGTACCTCCGATCGGGATTATGGTAATATTATTTTTGGCGTGTTTAACTTTTGTTTAGTGTTTATACTAATAAGTATAATGCATTAATCCATTATCAAGCACCGTATAGAGAGGCCTAATGAAATTTTAAGTATATATATCTATGTTCATACATTTATCTACATATTTTCTTTTAGTTTGCAAAACTAATGGTATATATATATTTATGTTTATGAACATGTAGGTTAGGTCATGAAGTAACAAAGAAAGGACTGTTCTTATGTATAAAATGACAAGTGTACATAAGCTAATTTATTATCTAAATTTAACCTATGCATACATATGTCATATTAAAAAATAACTTGAAAAGGAAGGAATGAAGTGGCTTATGAAGAAAGGAATGAAGTAGCATAATAGGGAAGGAGAATAGCCGCTTGTGAAAAAAGAACTAAATGACTTAGGATGAAAGAAGTGGCATCGTTGCAAATAAAATCATCCAAAATGCTAAGTGGAAAATATTGCTTTCATAGATGGGGGGCATTCTTTCCAATTGAGAAAAAAACGAAGGCATGCAAAGTAGGGAGGATCAAGAGGAGTGAATTAAAGGCTACATTCACATAAAATTGAGGTGAGAAAAGCTTTCTATATATATATATATATATATATATATATGTATATGTATATATGTATATGTGTGTGTGTGTGTATAATGTATGTATGTATGCATGCATGCATGCATGCATGCATGTATGTATGTATGTATGTATGTCATTCCATAATGTGATAATTAAATTGTTTAGCATTGATAATATTGGTTCAAAATTGTTAAAACACCTTTCAGTAATTCGGTCATAACTTTTGCAAATCTAATCGAAATTTGGATTTTTTTAATGTTTTGGAAAGCTAACTCAAAGTGCTACAACATTTAGGTTTTTTTATTTCCCAAATTCATATATCTTAAAGCTAAAGTCGAGGTGCAAAGTTGAGTTTATACCCAGGCCGAAATGATTAGGAGGATCATCCAAAATCATATTGTAGTATACTAACCATATCTTTTAAATCCTTGAATGGATTTTGTCGAAATTTATCTTATTGGAAATCTAGTTTAATATTCTACAACTTTCATTTTATATATTTAAATTTTGAATGTTTACTGCCTCGGATTCATATAATATTTTTTAGATCCGTTAAATGATTCAAAAAAGATAATTATTTTGGATAATTCTTTCATACTTAATACCTCCTAAATGATTTCCTAAGTTGAAAGTTCATTTTTTTCAAAAGTAAAGAGTTGCTTATATTAGAAGATGATTTACAAAGTATAAAGATATTTTAGGAATACTTTGCATCTACTTATGGGAGATTTTTGCAGATCATTTCGTCAATGATGGTTACCTTCAGATGATGGATATGTGGTATATGGCTTCAGATCATGGTAGCAGACTATTACTCTATGTTGGTAATGAATCAAGTAGAGTCGTCCTTACTTGGTGTTTGGATGCCGGCCGCAATAGGATCTAATCCAAACTGGGTGTGCGGTTTAGATCCATGTGGAGTAGACTGAGAGTCAATGCAGTATAATACTGTAGATCTTGGGTAGTGCACCTTTACTCTATATTGGTAATGAATCAAGTAGAGCACGTCCTTACTTGGTGTTTGGATGTCGGCTGCAATAGGATCTAATCCAAACTGAGTGTGTGGTTTAGATCCAAGTGGAGTAGACTGAGTGTCAATTCAGTATAAGACTTCATATCATGGTTGCGTACTATTACTCTATGTTGGTAATGAATCAAGTAGAGTACGTCCTTACTTGGTGTTTGGATGCCGGCTGCAATAGGACCTAATCCAAACTGAGTGTGCGGTTTTGATCCATGTGGAGTAGACTGAGTGTCAATGTGGTATAAGACTGTAGATCTTGGGTAGTGCACTATTAATCTATGGTTCATATTGGTACTGCAACAAGTAGAGTACGTCCTTACTTAGTGTTTGAATGCCGACCATAATAGGATAAAATATCCTAGGATCTAATCCAAACCGAATGTCCGGTTTAGATCCTGTGAAGCAAATTAAGTAAATCTAATCCAAACCGAGTGTGCGGTTTAGATTCATGTGAAGTAAACTGGATGTCGATGTGGATTGGGATGCATATGATCTTTTCTTTTGACATAAGAAAAGAACTACATCGAGCATGATCCTGTAATAGCTTGTAAGACAAATAGATATTGAACTAAAATTGGAAAATAATAAGCAGTAAATACCTCTGTGAGTATTCCTTATGATTTTACATTGCAAGATGATTAGAATATGTTGGTTTAATCAATAACTATTCACCACTCTGATGTTCACCTATGATATTGACTATATCGATCCTATCACATCTCAACTGAATAATTTATTAGAAATGCTTTATCTTGTAGATATATTATGCGATTATTGGGTAGTTAGTAGATGGGTTCCATCAGCATATCACTGAAATGTCTCTAATCATACGATATTCGAGTATACCTTAAATTTAAATTTGGAACTCCAATTTAGTGAAATTGTTTTGAGAAATGGTAATTCTTTCAAGCTAAATCACATGTGAATACACAGTATTACTTCTGTTAAATATTTGGCTTTCATTATACTTTTCGCTCCATAGAATTTCGAGGACGAAATTCTTTTAAGGGGGAAAGAATGTAACAACCCGTAATTTTTGAGTTTTTGAATTTAAATATTTACTTGTAACAATCCTGAATTTTGAGAATCAATTAATCAAAGTTTGTGATAGTTAAGAAATATAATATGTTTTTATTTAATTATTTTTGTGCTAAAAAAATGAGAATATGTATATTGTTTGAAATGAATTTCAAATGCTCAACTTACTTCACAAGCCTAAAATTCACCAAGGCCGTATCTAGACTTGCTAACTCTAGAATTTCCCATGGCTTCCTAAATACACTTTATATTGGTCGATAGCTTCTCTTGGAAGCTTTGTTTTAATAGCGTTGCTTGAAAACTCTGTTAGCTTCTCTTGGAGCGTTGCTTGAAAACTCTGTTAGCTTCTCTTGGAAGCTTTGTTTTGATAGCGTTGCCGGGAAGCTTTGATGGATTATATTGGAAGTTTTGTTTTGATAGCTTCTCTTGGAAGCTTTGTTTGGAAGCTCTATTTTGCTAGTTTCTCTTGAAAGCTTTATTTTTATATCTTTGCTTAGAAGCTTTGATAACTTCTCTTGGAAGCTTTGTTTTGATAACATTGCTAGGAAGCTTTGATAGCTTCTCTTGGAAGCTTTGTTTGATAAAGTTGCTTGGAAAGCATTTATAGCTTCTTTTGAAAGCTTTTATAGCTTCTCTTAGAAAGCTTTGTTTTGCTTATATATATTTAGAGTTTATTTGCAAAGGGAAACAACAAATTTCTTAAGTTCAAAATAATCTCTAGAAAACCCACCTTCTTCTTTCGGCCATATCATTCAAACTAATGATCCAAGTCAAGTGATTCTTTTTTTGTTGGAAATATATCTCGATGAGGAAGAAGTTTACTTTAACCACATTACAAAGGAATGTAAGATTTTCAAAAATTTCTTGGAAGTGAAGTTATTTTCTGGCCCAGATTTTATTTCTAGAAATACATGCTCACTGTTTTAAGCCATAACTTTCGAATTACTTATCCGAATTCAATGATTCTTTTATATCGAAAAGGCAATTCGAAAAGCAACAATTTTTGTTTGTATTAAAATCTCTAATTTGAATGTTATCCTTGTAAAAATCGGGTTACGAGGTAGATCATTTTCTGGTCAAAGTTTTAAAGGCAAATATATACCATAGCTTCCAAAAATCATATTAAATCCAAAAATGATCCAATCGACCTTAAATATTCACCAAAACCGCCCTTGTTTAACCCTCTATCCACTTTCGAACAAGTCGTATGGCACTTCCTTGGAATAATTCGAAGGAAAAGAGACAAGAAGGAGTACAGTTGTGAGCATGAGAGGGAAAGGTGGAGCTAGTCTTGGTTGCTTTGCTTTTGGTAATAGTAGGAAGTCTCTAAGGTTCTTGCTTTAGCCTAGGAGGGTTTGGACATGGAATTAAGGACTTGACTAGATGTTGGTAAGATCTTTAAAATTTCATTGAATTATATAATGTCATATATGCAAGTTTAATGCAAGTATAGTGATCATAGCACGTTTAAAGGTTAAGTTTGAAATCGTTGGTTTTAAAAGTAAATAGCTGACTCTAAAACAATTACTATTACTTGTATGCCTTTTATAACAAGTGACATGGTCTATATTTAGTATATGAATGCTTAGTTGAAAGTATATGTGATGTTAGAAAAATGTTTATAAATGTTCGGTAGAATGAAGTGACATGGTCTATATTTACTATCACTTGTAACGGTCTGCCTTTTCGATCCCCGAATGTTGACACTAAAACATCCATGGTATTCATGTATCGAGCACCTAAGTGCCGGATAGACGAATTGTTAGGGTAAAGTAAAAAGGAAGAGAAATAGAACAAGAAAGAAGAGAACACAGTATTAGAATCTCATATGCAGAATGATAATATATACTATCTCAAAAGGTCTTTACGTGTGACGACCCGGAATTTTTAGATATTTGAAATTGGAATATTTAATTGATTTTAAATATTTAAAAGTTAATTTTTAACTTGAGTTTCAAATATCACTGCTCATTGGATAATTTAATTATTAAATTAAATAATTTAAAGTTGGGTAAAATATTGAATCTGGGGTTTAAAGCCAGTTAAAAATAATTTGAAGGCTTATAAAATTCATATTAATAATACTGAAGGTGATAGAACTTTTAAAATTGAGTTTAAAGGTGTTTCGTTCAGATTTAAAAATATATTATTTAAATTGAATTTAAAAATAAACTTCCGAGGCACAGTCTCAGAATTCGACGAAACCAGTTCCATTGGATCCGTAATATTGTAGTATTATCGGATTTCAAAATTTCGGAGCGTTTGGGATTGTTGTGTGAGCGTACGATATATAAACGCGTTGAAATTTTATATCGAATTCAATATAATAACTGGGTCCAAAAAGCTATCTTCTCCATACGATCGAATTTGTACTCGGAACCTTTTCCATTGCGTTCGAAATGGGGATACAACATTATAAACGCCTAGCGGCACGCGTCGATAGGAGGTCGAGATTTTGAGCTACGATTTTCGAGACGATTTAAAATTCAAATTTAAATTCAAATATATATTTATCCAAGCCACCTCCAGCTGGAATTATCTCAAATCAGAATTTTCCCTGTCCTTTCCAAAACACTATAGCAAGCTGATCGTGGCACGTAAACATCACATCTTGTTCCCTTCGTTTCTTTTTATCACGCAAAGCAGATCATTAGAAAAATAAAAATCTTCGACCTTCCTTTGTCTTCCCAGTAGAAATAAAACTATGGCTGATACTTTAGAAGAAAAAAAACCAAATCAAATTACTCGTTCTCTTCGAGAGAAAAAGGCGAACAAACAAATGAAATCTCGTCCAGTCTTTCCCATCAAAATCGTTGCTAGCAAGTTATTCTCGTATGGAATCGAAATCGATTCGAGCGCGGCTTGTCATCGGGGAAGGGACGAGTCACGAGACGCTTGGGGTCGCGTGGAACTGTCGAGAGGAGGCGGTGGCACCGTGTTTCGAGTGGAGCGAAGCGGAGGCCGATCTTGGCAATGCTCGACGATTCTGGTAGGAGGAGGAGGCCGGGGTGTCGTTGTCAGGGTGATCGAGGCGCTCGTGTGAAACGAGGAAATCGAGACCGGGGAGGTGACTTCGATTTGTGTGTACGTGGGATTGGAGACAGCGAGGTATTCGTTTTTTCTTTTCGTTAATACTTGATTTAGTAATAGTCATAAATGTATACAGAGCAAAATATATAAAATTTTAAACAGAAAACTTTTTTTCCAAGAAGCATATATATATACACAGACTTCTCTTTATATATATATATACACATATGTGTGTATATAGATAAACAGCAAAAATATTTTTCTAAGAAGCTTGTTCTAAATTTAAAAGTATATGGAAACAGGAAAATAACTATATATAGATAAGTTTGAAAAAAAATATATACATATTTTCACTTAACTAGTTTATTTTAAAATAACGTATTATAGAGATTAAATTTATTTAATTGACTTGTCTAAACTATTTTAGTTACTAAAAGATTTATTAAAGGGAAATCAGTTTTAAACTAAATCATTAGTTAATTAAATATGTCAAATGGGAATTTAATTGTTCGAATATTAATAAAATCATCTAATGTCTGTATAAGGTCTAAATCGGGAAGAAAACAAGCTGGTTTGATCGGACTGCAAGTAAAATAAATCAAAGGTGAGTTAATCTCACTCATCTGGGTTATTTAAATTTAAATGGTTAAATTTAAATAATTGATTGAATGATTGAATTGGTTTGATGTCCTATATTATATATAGTAGTATATAGTATATATTGGAGTTATTGATATTCCCGCATTATATAGCGGATGAGATCCTATGCGCCGCATAATAGCGGATGATATTTTATAAACCCATATACCACAATATTCCACCTCGAAGTGGAATTGGTATTGTGCTAACATCTGTGGATGCAGGGAAACAGGTTGGAGGGATCCAACTGGATTCCTCAAAAGTATTTAGATTGTTTAATATTTCTGTGTTATGATTATTAGACATTCTGTGATGAATTATATTGATAAGTGGAATGTTGGATGCTATGGTTTGATTGGATATATTTGGACATTGAGTTATCAAAATATATAGATTTGGATTTTTGAAAGAAATTAAAAGAGGAACTTTAAGTAAATAATTATAGAAATTTGGATAAATTAAAGAATGAATTGGAAAGGAATAAAAATTGATTTTTGAATTCAAATAAATAAAATTTCGAGTATGAGAAATGAGATTTTTTTTGAATAAATGGGAATAAGTGATTGTTGTAAAATCTCAAGTGTTATTATTTAAAGGAATGAAGAATTTATTTTAAAAATTCAAGGTTTAAATTTATTAGAAAGGATAAAGAAGGAATTTGAAGAAAAATAATATTATGGAATTGGTATTTTCAATTAAAAGAATTTTAAATCATAATAAAGAAATAAAATTTGAAAGTTAATGGATTTTGAAATAAATGATGTAAGTAAGGAAATTTATTTCAAAGTGAAGTATATTGGAAATCAATTGTAAATTGATTTAAGTGTTTGGAATTGGAATTTAAAAGAGAAGTGAGATTTTGGAATTTATAAACTGGGTTTTTAAAGTGAAGTAAAATATCGATGGATATTTGGAAGTATAAATTTCATGGTGGAAGTTTATAATGGAATGGGAATTTGTTTAAAAATAAAATAAAATAAATAGTGATTTATTTTTAAAGGTATGGAAATGAGAAGTGTATTACCTTGGAAAGCCGAGTATATTTTAAAGGAGACTTTTATGTATAAGTTAAAGGCTTTAAAGTTTTGTTATAAAGAAATGTTTTAGAAAATTTATTATTTTAAAATGTTTAGATTTTAAAGTAAGTATTCTTCAATTTTATTATAGTAGTAATTATTTAAAGGTGACTTGGTATTTTGTTTTAAAAGATAAAAATTTAGTTTTATATGTTCTAAAGTAGATTTATTTTAAATATTCTTAAAATATATATTTCTGGATAAGTATTAAAGTAGTTTTAATTTAAATGTTTTAAAGTATATTTTATAATAAAGTGTTTTAAATTATTTTAAAAATCTAAAGTTTTGTACTTGGTGTTTCCAGTGGTAATAAATATTTGGGAATTTATTCCATAAGAAGAGTGTGGTTTGAAAACTGTTTTAAAAAAGGGTTGAAAGTGGAAATATATCTTGTGAAGATATTTTGAGATTAATAAATAATTTGGGAAAAATTATTTATGTTTGTTGGATGTTTTGTGGATGTTAATTGATAGTTAAATAACCGACTATCAATATTGGCCAATGCGTTGATCGTTTCGAAGAGACCGGGATTGGAATTTATTTTCCGAAAACCACTTCGATTCGGTTTGTACGTTTTCATGGGCAAAAAGAGTTTGGAGTCGAAGATGGTACAGTGAAGTGCAAGGGCTAGTCGCTACTAATCCTGAGGATGATTCCAAAATGGATGTAGTAGGAGTAGTGCCTTCGGTTCTGTTCGGACCCGGAACAGACTTGTATGGACGAATGCTTTCAGAACATCGTCAGGTGGGCGATGGGCATTCTAAGGGATATGTTCTCTAAAGGTAACGTTTAGCCTCAAGCCTGATCAACCGGGAATGACTAAAAATCAGGGGTTATGCAGCAAGGCTATGTAGGTAGCGCCCATTAGGGTGAGGTCATCCCTGTCTAGATGTCCCTTTTTATTTCGACTGTGTGGCGGTTGGTCGCGCCAACCGTGGTGTGATCTTACTCGGAATTACCCTTAGGTAGTTCTGGTCTTGTGTTGCAGGGGATCGGGCGTGGTCCTCGGTACGCTGATCTAGACCAGGTACTGTGACAGGTGGTACCCCAGTGCCTAGTCATTCGTTGGAAATCCATTCTCCCTACGTGCTTGTACGGTTTTGATTGTGCCCAACTATTGCTAAAACGTGAGATGCAAGCATTTCAGCTAGATTCTATTTTACTTTCAATAGACACTATTATAATATCAGATGGATTTGATAAAAAGTGTTTTGGCTATCGTAAGGTAAAAACCCGACATGTTTATTTGTGGCGCGGTCTTACGAGATGCTTTTGATTTCAAAGGGTTTGGAAAAGTTTAATAATCCAATTGAGTGTGTTTTCTCACGCTGGTTTTCCAGACTGACTCGGGTGTTGTTTTATTATAATGCTCGGGTCAAACCGAGTATTATAGGATACAGGATATGATGCTGTGGAGCTCAGGAGACGGGCTGGATGGCGAGACGTATCACTCGTACTTGATGTATATTCCGCTGTGTTACGTGTATCGTGTATTTTGTTTGTGAGGGCAAGTTGTCGAAACTGTCCAGTATTGTATTATTGATTGTGTTGTACTATGATGATGAGATGTATAAAACAGTATAGTTCTTTTGTATTAAAATTAGTTGTTATCTATTATATATTATTCCGCTGCGATGTGAGATTTGTTTTCTATTTTCTTTTCTTCTACCTCCTTCTTCTTTAACCCAAATGGTTCGTATTTCCGTTCTTCTTGAGTTGATTTGATGGAGATTAATGTCAATTCAAGAGGTACGGGTTTACGGGCTATTACATTACCAAAATGAAAACCTTTGTATACATACATCAATCGGAGAAAAACTAACATATCATCAGCCTAGATGGTTATAATAACTTGTAGTCACGAATGATGATAGATACAATCAAGTAATGCAGCGAAAAATAAGTACGGTAGGAAATCATCCAGCTCCTCTCCAAGAGCACCAATGAACCACGGCTAAATCTGGAAACATACTCGAGCTGACCCGAGCATTATAAGAGAATAACACCCAGATCAGTCTGGTAAACCAACATGAGAAACTCAAGTCATATAAAATTTATTATATCTTAAAACCTTTCAAAATAAGGGTACATCGTAAGACCACGCCATTAATAAACATAGACGAGTTTTTACCTTACGATAAGCAAACCATTTCTATTATAAAATCTAGTTATAATATAATAATGTCTAAGGTGTGAAATATAAATAATCACATAACTGCGATGCAAGTGAGTGTACATCACAACAATAATAGGTATACAATCATAACCGCTAAGGCACGTTCGCTAATTATGTAGGATTTCCACGTAGATCTCTTCGAAGAAGCCGAATTCGAACTACTGCACAAGGATCAGAGATATCCTTCTAAAGCGTCATACATCTATAATGAATATACCATAGGAAAACCATAGCTGGTCTAGCTAATACCTGATGCATCTCTCCCGCATGCATATCCCAATAAGTATATCTAGAAATGGAGTCGCATGCACCCTATGGGTTTGCTAACCCTACTGGCTATGTCTCTTATCTCTAGTTTTAGTCATACTCGCTGATGAGGCTACATCCAGCATTCCAGCCCACGAGTCACCACTAGAACAGATCTTCCACACGAGCTCTAGCTCGAATGGATCACGGAACCATACATGGATTTCTCAATAGATCTTGGAGTCACACATGAATTCCCATGCCTCAATAGGTCTCGAAATCACACATGGATTCCCACATCCTGAATAGATCACGAACAACTACATGTGTTCGAGCATCTCAGACAGATCTCAAATCTCCACATATATTCCAGCATTACGAAGTAGTCATGACCAATCATGAACCTCATCCAAAGCATAGAACATGTATATGGTTTTGGAGTGGTTATGGTTTCAAGTCATCTCATATAAGTACACTCCTCCGCTTACCTGGTACACCAAAATGAATCAATCGATTTCCTAGGAATCTTTACCCGATTCTGTAGGAAATAAACAGGCACACATAAGAGCGGAGATCACCTCCTAACCGTTTAAGTGGACGGATTTCCTTACCATTGTCCTAGAAAAGCAAAACGAGTTTATACATACAGTATAGTATCACCGAAGATAATTGTACCATATAATCCTTGTGTTTCTTCTAGATATTTCCAAGGTATATTCTGGCGAAGATTTGATAGTCAGTTCTTTAACAATCAAATAAAAAACAGTCCAATACAATGAGAATAATCGCATACGGGAAACTAGTTCTCGTATATTGTCCACAAGCAATAACACACAAAGCACGTTCGGAACAAACAAGCACGATCAAGTCATATAAATGACTTCTAATCCCCATTTTATTGATCTTAATTTATTAATTAGAAACTTCTTTTATTAGTAAAACTCGTTTTTTAACAATAAACCCTTTATAAATGAAACTCCATTTATTAATTAAACTCCACTATTTAATTAAAACATTACTATTCATTTTAACCACATTTCGATACTTCCCAAATGTATTCATATACTTATCTCAATCGTATAAGTATATTCACAAATCAATTTCAAAGAGCTTAAGACAAATGTTACTCGAATACTGTCACTACAAACCCAAAACCATTTCACTTATGATTATCATTAAAACTCCATTTTAAAGACCTAGTAAGTATAACCAAAATGAGTTAAAGGCGAATGTTACTAACACATTACCACAACAAACCCAAAACCATTTCTACTTGTCATCCTCTTTTAATTCCCATTATTAAAGATATAAATATTTTTCCAAACTTATTTACAATATTTTAACACTTAAAATATTATCCAAGGGTTTAAAAACAAATGTTGCTTAGAACATTGTTTACGACAAACCCAAAAACACTTCGCTATTCCGTTATCTTTAAAATTCCATTTTAAGGATCCAATTACTTTTCAAAAGTATAGCTAAATGGGTTAAAACAGATGTTGCGTAAACATCGATACTATAAACCCAAAATCACGTTTATACTTGCCATTTACTTTAAAATAACCATTTAAAGTTCTATGTATAGCTTTACTTATTAATCATGGTTATATACCTTTTTAATCAATTCATAAAACAATTCATTATAACATAAGTGTTATAATCTAAAAACTCCTTTTAAATCCCTTTACAAATACTAAACTTCCTTTTCACAAATAACTTCCTTTTTAAAACTTCTAAATATATTAAAATACTTTTAAAGAGATAGATATTTACATATACTAATTTATTTATAAAACAAGGTTATTTAATAAAATACTATAAACCATTTGCAAAATATTATAATATAAAATCCTTTTATTTCGTAAATAAAAACTTTAATAACTTCTAAAACCATATATATACTAAAATATACTTTTAAAGTACTTTATACATATTTTAAAACCTTCATTTAAAACACCATTCAAAACCTGTTTCATAATTTAAAACCATCACTTTGTAAATCCATAATTGATGCTCAGAAATATATTTAAACCTTGTTATTTCTCGATAGTAAGTATGCTAACATTACCTATCACAAATACGAATAAGCCCTATGATGTCTTCTAAAGTTATCTTTAAAATTGCAGATCACAGTGATTTCAAAGTCCATCCATTGTGACCATTTCACTTCTACCATTTACAATTTCCATAAATGTCCGAACTAATTCCTTTTATGTCCAATACACCCAAATGCATGTAGAACAATCCAATATATATGTACAACAATTTACCCAATTTATCCAATTTAACATATGTCAAAATATAAGGGATTTCAAAGCACGTTTATAACGACTATATCGTTTATAACATTTATAACGTACTATCACTTTTCACAAAGCAATATCAAAAATGCAAACAAGTAGTTTGGGCCACGATACATGTTATATATGATCAAAATAGAGATTATACTCCATAATACTATTATCACCTATTTTACAAAACAAGATGGGGTCCAAAAGTAATAACTTGCATTGTTTGTTATACAGTTTATATTTTTAATGTAACAACAATTATATATACAACAATATATAATTAACTGGTAAGTAAAACTCATCCAAACTCTAGTCAACGCTTTCGTGTTTTCGAATAGTCCAAAATCGAACGATGTTCAATCTTGACTAAAATTTTCACAAGCTCCAAACTCAACAAATCCAACTCCATTGTGTAGATAATCTAGATACGAACGCAACAGCGAAGACGGCGCCTAAATCGGACCTCATATGGACAAGATATGACTTTTATAAGTTTTGAAATTTAAAAAATAATTAATTAACCAAAGCAAATTAATTAACTTAATTACCTTATAAACCATCACTCATCCTCCTTCTCCCTTGTTCTTCAATTTAAACTTCTACCTACACTTGTGCACGTCCCTATGTCACTGACATGCCTAAAACAACCTTCGAACGACGAACGGCAACCTTCATCGAAATCCTCTTTGCGCGGGCTTCGCGACGCTATCCAAAATGCCAGGCCCAATCGATCAGAGAAATATGCGACCCACGATCCAAATCCTTAACCTAGCATTGACCGCCTTTCGTCCCTGCCTCAGCCACCATTGGCCATCGCCACTACCACCAAGAACCTCCCTTGGCCGAGACGCATCCTTCCATGTCTATCGCTTCACTTCTGATGCCCCTCAAAAAATCGCGATTGTAGCTTCTTACAACAACAATTGAAATGTCGCAACCAACTCCTTTACACTGCACGCACCCATACTGGCACGAAACAAAGCCCTCCGCGATAGAAACCCATCGCCACTAACGTCATCTCCTAACTCCATCCACGGCCACCAAAACCTCTTACCCTAGCCTCGACTAGCACCATATCGAACACATTCAAACATTGTCGCACACTAATCAAAGAACACCATCGCAAAGCACTAGTCAACACGAGGCCAACGAACCAAACAACACTAAAAATCATTGCCTAAATCTCTTTAAACAATTGATTGAAGGAAGAATGAAGTGGCGGTAGGCAAATTTCAAAATAGAAGAAAACGAGGGAAGAAGTAGAATTAGGTTTAAGAGTTCATATTTATTTATAGGCAAATAAATATTATATTATATTCTCCTTTTATTTTCATTGTGTGATTCGAGCCTGCATGATCTCACAGCACATCCGATCGTCACAAACTCGTCGGCATATAACAATTCATTATTCTGGATCCAATGGCACTGATTTCGTCAAAATCTGAGACAGTACAGATTGATAATTTCACACGTTAATTAAAAGAATTATTTTTAGAACAATTTTGATCACTTAAATTGTAAATTAAAATTTAAAATAATGTTTTATTAATTAAAAAGGATTTAAATAAGCTTTTGAAACTATTTTTTTGAATTAAATATAAGATTCAATAATTTAAATAATTCCAATATTTAATTATAAATTGTTCAAAAATCGGCGTCATTACAAAGGCTCTAGGGTTCTTGTTTTAGCCTAGGAGGACTTGGACATGGAATTAAAGACTTGATTGGATGTTGGTAAGATCTTTAAATTTTCATTGAATTATATAATGTCATATATGCAAGTTTAATGCAAGTATAGTGATCGTAACACATCAAAAGGTTAAGTTTGAAACCCTTGGTTTTTAAAAGTAAATAGTTAACTCTAAAATAATTAATATCACTTGTATGCCTTTTATAACAAGTGACATGGTCTATATTAAGTATATGTGATGTTAGAAAAGTGTTTAAAATGTTCGATAGAATGAAGTGTTGGTTATCATTTGCTGCCTTGTTTGTTTTATGGATTGATTGTAAGACATGTGCTTGGCCATTCTTATGGAAATTTCTCTTCTACATGACTTGGGTTAGGTAATAATTGCGAGCATAACAGCTAACACCTTGTGATTAGAATTTCACAATTTGACTATAAGGTGTTTAGATGTAATATTTGATTATGGTATATGATAATTACATATGAATCGAGAATGAACATCTTATGATTAGAATCTCACAATTTGACTATAAAATGTTCGAATATGATAATCTGGTTAAGAAATTAATTATAATAAAAGAAATTTATTATAAATCTAAAAAAATTGATATGTATCTTCAAATGAAATGTTTTCCAAAGAGATATTTTGATGCTTTGGAAATAAATATTTATAAACGTGCTTCCCATATTTTGGATGTAAAAGATATTTTGAGAATAAATGTTGGTTCTAAATGATTTGGACCAAAGAAGATATGAAAAGCCATTATTTCAATAACTTAAATCTCGAAGAAAAAGTATGATTTGATACAAAAGATGTATATATTGTTATTTCAAAAGGATTTGAAATGAAATCGGGAATTTAGTTCAAAGAGATTATTTTTGAAAAAGATTATACTTTGAAAATAATAAATTTAATTAGATTTAAGAAATCAAAATGCAAGGATTAAATCTAAGTGGATAGATTTGGAAGCTATATTTGCATGATATATGCTATGTAGTTAGGGAATTCCATTTATGTTTGTGCATCATAGGCTCTTTTAGTCCTATTCATGTTAGGAGAACTACATTGGCTTGATCCTATATCTGATTGGCTACCAAATTAAATAGAGGTACGTAGGCAGTCACAAGTGGTGGTGAGCAGTCCTAATAATAATATAACATTTTTTCGTATATTGTTTGCTATTTATTTTGTGCTGATATATCTTTCCTGCTTTTCAGTTTATTTTGCATTGACATGTTTATTGAGTTCGTAGAAATGGACATTGATGTCTCTCTTGTTGGAGTTGCGCAGCGGTAAAATTTATAGTTTTGATTTTGGTATGTATTAAAGCATGCCCTATATATATATTTATATATATATACACACACACACACACATACTCCGATAAGTTGTATTAATTGAAAGTGTATCCTATATATTTAGTAATGTTGAATATCCATCAAGTAATGTTGTGTATTAAGTTGGTAGTTATCATTCGTAGTTTTAGAACAGACAGTTTTCAGCGATTTTGACTTGTCCGAAAATCCGGGTCGTTACACCCGCAACGGAAGAAATGAGTGAATTTCAAAAAAAAATTACCATTTTGGATCATTAATGGACCTATGAAGTCTACATCTAGATCTTATCTAAATTTTCTTTTAAATAAAATCAATATTTTGTTTAAATTGTTAAATTGGAGATTTGAATGTAACTTAATTTACAGTATTATAATAGATGTATCAAATACATAATTTATGTGAATATATAAATAGTGCTAATATATAATAAAAACATGTAAAATGATTCATTTTCTTCACTTATCCAATGCAATAAATAAGGGAAGATATGTCAAAATATGAAGAGGGAGAAACCTTTCATTTCTCTTCCTTTTTAATTGAATTAATTAATATATTAAATAACACCAACTAAGAGAAATCTTTTCTTTATTAATTTGGATCTAATTTAGTTAAGTGTGAGATATGAAAAGTGTGAATATATCAAATATATTCATACTTTAATTTGTATGACCAAAATGCTAGACATAAAGTAAGTAATATTGATTGTTGACATAGATAGGAATAAATAAGAATAAATTGAATGCAATCACATAAGGAACTAATAAGGTAGCAAATGAAAAGGTGGAATCATTGGTTTATTCACTTTCCCATTTAACAAATTCAATTAATGCAACATTGTTTTACGTGCAAGAGGTATCATGATACAATGACATGAACATCAACTAGTAATTTATATGTATGTGTGTGTGTGTGTATATATATATATATATAATTGCCTCACTTTTAAATTAAAAAGAGTTAAATCGGACTTTGGCAATTAAAGATACAAATATATCAAGGGTATACACACACGCACATATATATATATATATATATATATATATATATATTTACACAAGCATATGTATGTAATATAAAGTCAAAACTTTATAATTAAAATTTTAACTTGACAATTTACATTTCATTCTAAATTAACAACTTAAATTGAATTTTTAGTTTGGAAATGAAACAATATTTGGAAATTTTACAAAAATATAAATTTAGAATATATATATATAATTTAAAATTACATAAAAAGTTCATTCAAAAATTTAATACCAAAACCTTTCATGCTTGCATAAATAATATTCAGAGTGATTGTATCTAATCATTAATCATGCAACAATAGATATTGATTTTAAAATAATAATTAAATTACAACTCATTGAAATTGTGTATGTAAATATTATAAAAAATAATTTACTATAAATTAATTTATAATTATTGTAATGCAAAAGATAACAAATGTAGATCTAAATGAAATGAACATAATCTGTAATATCCCGGAAATTTTAACAATATCAATTTAATAATCTGTTGAATAATTAAATTGATATGGATAATCTTTGATAATAAGATTTGAATTTAATTTAATAATCTGATTAAATTAGTATTAATTGATGATTTTATCTTTTAAAATCTAATAAGATATTTCTATTTGAATATATATATTTATTTATATATATTGTAAATAGAAGCTTTGATAAATTGGGAATTTATATTTAATTTAATCTGGACTTTCAAAGATATTTAAATAAGTAATTTTATAGTTTTAAAATACTTCAAGAAAATATTTAATTGGTTTAAGATATTTTTTACTAAAGTTCAAATAAATAAGATTTACAAAAATGGTTTGTTTCATTTCTTTTTAAATATTTCTTGATAATATAATCTCTTGTTTAAATTATAAAATATGTTAATTTCAAATAATAAATATAATGTATTTTTTTTTTATATGTATGAATTTTAATGCTAAAAAGAATTGTTATTTTTAAATTGATAAATAATTGTATATTCTAATTGAATCTTAGGATCTAATTTAACTTGAATTTGAATTTAAGTTTTGAAATTCAAAAGAATAGATATTTAAATTGTTTTGGATTTTAGAATATTTGTATAAACTTTTATTTTTAAATATAGTTAGTTTTGTTTCTTTTAAAAAGTAATTTATATATAGGATAAGTGTTTAATAAATCAAGAAAAGGTTTTATCTACTTTTAAAATAAATAGAATTATGAATAAATACTTATAAGACAAGTGTCTTTAGCCTAAAGCTTCATTATAACATGTGTAAATAAAAGATAAACTATATTGACAAGTGTCTTTATTATAATTTTCTTTTATTTTATAAATTTCAAATTCACTTATATAAACATATGCATTCTCTTTACTTGATTCTTTCTATTCTCATTTTTCAAAACAAGATAAACTCAGTTTTTCTCTAATCTAAATCTGAAACAAATCAATATTACTTTTCAAGATAATCCTCTAAACTCAAATCAGAGAATCAAATGCCTCAAACTAGAAATTAAATACCTCAAACCAAATCAAACCCCTGTAAATATTCTTCAAACCAAATCAAAGAAATCAGTCTGTAATTCTATTCAAAAATCTGGAAACAACTCAAAAGATCAACCTGCAACAATCTCATTTTCAAACCTCAAAACTGTCTGCATTTTTCAAATCTGGAATCATTTTAAAGCCAGCCTGCATTCTTCTCATCTCTGGAAGCAACATGCATGCAGCTCTAAATCCAATAAGTAAAGACCAGCAATTCAAGTTTTAAATCAAATTCAAGAAACATGCAAGTCCACAGTTTTCAAAAGCTAAAATCTGCCTCTGTTCATTTGCATGTCTGGTGAGTAACTTTTAAACTTAAAATAAAATAGGATTGCATGTTGAATCTCTGTGACATATATAAGTATTGATGTATGAATAAGTGCATTCTCCTGTTTGTATATATGGATGTGGTGTATGGATGTATATGAATTCTGTTTTGTTCTGTTGCCAGACCCAAAATGTCTTTTTATCTTTTACCACTTGATTTAGTTTTTATTAGGAATTAACTTATAAGTAAGTATTGTTTAATTATCATATACTAAAGTTTAAAAAGCCTAGTTAAGTCAAATTCACACCTAAGTGTCTCTGTAAACAAAAACAACAGAGAAATGTTATATAAAGGTAAAAATTTAAACTTGTAAATTTATAACTTCAGGTTTATAAATTTAATAGATAGGTTATAATATGATTTTTAGCAATAATATCATAATTTTTAGTTTCGAATTGAAAGAGCAGTTCTGGTTTAAGTCAGAAATGAAATTTTGGTGATTTTGATTATCTCAATGGAACTGGGGTGTTGAATTCTTCAATGATGGTAGTGGAATGATCATGGATATAAGGAAAATTATTAGAAATCGAATTAAGGCAGTGAGGAAGAAATGATTTAGGTTTTAAATTTTTAAACCTAGTTTTAAGTAAGGTTATGAATTCGTTCGTTCGTTTTCATGGATGGATCGAGTGTTCTAAGATTTTGGGAAAGTGAAGCTCTGAGGTAGTCGAAGTCATGACCGGAGTTGGAGGAGTTCTGGTGGATGGGTTTGCGAAGGCGAGGCGATGACAGGTGGGTGGTTGGTCGCGAGCCAGTGTTTCCAGGTTTCAATTTAATCGAGTTCGAGTTCGAGAGGGATCGGAGGGGAACTGATGGATGGGATCGAAGCTGGGGTTGATTGTCGACTTGTAGAGTTCGTCGTGGGTGGACGGAGCTCAGGCGAGTAGTTGTGCACGTGCACCAGGTAGCAGTCATGTCTGGAATGGTAGCAGGGGAGAGGTCTGGGTTTTCTCGAGTTTTGGTCGAGTGATGCTCGAAGTTTTTAGGCAGGCGACTCGAAGTAAATTAGATGATCTCGAGTACAATAGATGTTGCCAGTTTTAAAATTTAAAACTGCCTGTTTAAAGTTTAAACTGGATTTAATTTTCTAAAGCAATATTTAAACAAATTTTAAATCTAAGTTTAATCTGATTTAAGTTAATTTGAATCTCAGTTCAAAAATAAAATAAATTGTTGAAATTTAAAATATTTTAGCAACCTTAAAAGATTTAGATAATTGAACTTATGTTTTAAATTGCAAGTAAGTTTAAACTTAAGATTGATCTAGAATCTAGTTTAAATCTGTATCTCAGATTTAAAATAAAAGCAGATTTTTAAATCAAATTGTTTTAATAATTTTTAGTGTTTAAATTATATATTAAATGGTAGAATTTAAAGGTAAATTTGATTCAAATTCTTTAGTTATTTATAAGATGAGTAATTTCTTTAACTTGTATAATAAAAGAGTTTAGAAATATTGTTTAAACATGGTTAAAGATAAATTGTTCCATTTTAAATCTTTAAATTTAAAATTTAATTTTGAAGGTAAATTTAAGTAAATTGGTTTAAATACTTTGTAAATGATAACTTGATTTTTCAATAAGAAAATGTTTTATCTTAAAATAATTAGGAATGTGTGTTCATTAAATTATAAGGAAATTTAATGAGTAAATTAATTTAATTGATTAATTAATCATTTGGATTAATTAAATAGGTAATAAATGGTTTAAACAAATTAAATTATGATTAAGGTAAATTGATTAGGAATGATTAATTTATAATTAAGGATTATAAATTAGAGTATTAATTAATGATTAGGAATTAAATAATTAAGTAATTAAATATTAATTAAGTAGGGCTAACACTTAATTAATTAAAATAATTAGAGATTAATTAATTGGTATTTAAGATTTATTAATTTGGAATTAATAATAATTAATCTAAGTTAATTACTTAAGAAAAGTAATTAAAGAATTTTTAATAGTTAATGAAGTCATTAACTATGGATTATTAAATAATTAATTAATGTAATTAATTTTTAATTAGATTAATTAATTTAAAGATAATCAATTATAGAATTTGTTTTAAATGGAATTACTTAATGGAAGTAATTAAGAATTAATTACTTATTGTAATTAATTGAAGTTAATTTGATTAGTTAAGTTAATTAATTAAGTTTAATTAATTTAGAATAATCAAGAGTTGATTTGATAATAATTACTTAATGTAATTATTAAGGTATGATTATTTAAGAAGTAAATAATAGATAATTACTTGAGGTAATTAATTGATTGGTTATGTATTAAGGAAAGTAATTTAAGTTTAATTACTTGTAAATTAATCAAGGGATTAATTAAGAAATTAATTAAGGAAGTAATTAATTTAGTTAGTGAAAGTAATTAAGGGTAGTTAATTACTGATTGAAGATTAATCAAGAGTGATTAATAAATATTGTTTAAATAAAGGTTAATTACTTAATGTAATTAATTTAATTAAGTAATTAATAATTAAGTTGTAATTAAGGATCATTAATTAATATAATTAATGATGTAAATAAGAATTGATTAATTAAGTAATAATTAATAAATGAAGTAATTAATCAATGTAATTAATTAAGGATTAATGTAATTAATTATAGTTGATTAACTTAATTAATTTTAGTTAATTAATTAATGATGTAATTAAAGGTTAATTACAATAAGTGGTTAGGGATAATTAATTTGAGTAATTAATTAAGGATAAATTACTTGAAGGTAATTAAAAGATAATTAATCAAAGATGATTAATTGAAAAAGGTAATTAAAGGATAATTAATTAATTTGTAATTAATTAATGATTAAGTAAGCAGGATTTATAGAATGAAGTAATTAATTTAATTCATTTTAAATTAATTAGAAATGGTATAAATCATTACTTAAGAATGGATGATAATATTGAATGCTTTGCATTGATTGATATCTCTGATGAGATATATGCTGTGTGATATGGATGTTTAGTTGAATTGTGATGATAATATGGATTATCTGATAATGTTGATTATCTATTGTGAATTATCCTTTTATGTGTATAAAGATAATGAATTGAATTGTTTTACCCTTAAAACAACTTGGCCTTAAAAGATACGCTTTGGATTTCGATGAGACCGGGATCGGGTTTCCGTATACCGGATTTCCAGGTCTGGAGACCCGAATACCACATCGATCCAAATTAACGATAGGTCGTGAATCAAGTGAAGATGAAGATTCAGAGTGCAAGGGTTATTGTCGTTAACTCTGAGGGTGATTCCAAAACGAGTGTAACGAGATAATGCCTTCGGTTTCGTTCGAACCCGGAACGAACTTGTATGGATTGAATGCTTTCAGAACATCGTCAGGTGGACGATGAGCATTCTAAGTGATGTGTTCTTTTCTAAGGTAATCGTGACCTCAAGCCTCACAAACCGGGAATGGCTAAAACAGGGGAGGTGCAGCAAGGTTAGTGGGTAGCACCCAAGTAGGACAAGGTTACCTCTGTCTAGATGTCCCTTTCTATTTTCGACTTAGTGGTGCGGTTGCTGATCCCAACCGTGAGGTATCTTGTGCGGGAATTATCCAGTAAGGGATGTTCCGACCTTGTGTTGCAGGGGATTGGGAGTGATCCTCGGTACGGTGATCTAGGCCACGTACTGTGACGGGCGGTACCCCAGTAGCCCTGCCATTGTATGGAATCCAATTTCCAATAAGTGATAACGGACTTGATTGTATAACCCACTTTGTGGCTAGTATGCTGGAATTTAATAATGTAACAATTTCAGCTATTTCATATTTATTTGAAAACCCTAGACCCTATTATAATACAATCGAATTTCCTATCAAATGTTTTGGTTAGCGTAAGGTAAAAACTTACCCATGTTTATTTGTGGGAAGTCTTACGTGATACCTTTTCTTTCAAAAGGTTTTGAAGTTAAACAAGTTTAACCTGTTACTCACACCAGACCCATGTCTGACCCAAGTTGTTTATTTCTGTTTTATAAACTCTTGGGTACTCAAATTTTTACGAGTAGCCAAGGGATTCAGGTTTAGCTTTGACGAATATTCTGGAGGAGCAATGGAGCAGGAGGCTTCGGCGTTCGTAGATATAGTATTCCGCTGTGTTGATATCTGTGATAGTGTCTTGTCTTGTATTTGAGTTGTAATGTCTAGACAGATGTTTATAACTGTCTAGTAAGTGATGTATATGCCGTGTAACTCTGTAAATTGTTGTATACTATGTAATAGTTTATGTTATTAATATAATTTATTCGTTCCGCTGTGAGATCGTTGTTGTTGTTTCTTTCTTTCTTCTCTCCTTTTCTATTTTCTACCCCTTTCTTTTCTTCAAAACGATGCGTCTTCCTGGACGTAGGATGGCGGGTCATTACAGTTGGTATCAGAGCAGTAGGTTGAGTGAATACCTAGGCTCTAAAGTGGTGTCTATCTTGAGAGCGCGTAATTGTTAGTTTTATAAAAATGGTTTTATATTGTGTTAATTGATCGGTTGAGTGGTATATGGATTCTGGTCAATACGAGTAGCTAACGTTATTGATAGGGATCTCTAAACACTTGAACCAGGCCAACAGACACAATATTGTTTTAAAGAGGTAGATGAAATAATTTTACCCAGAAATAATTTCTATATAAAAAAAAAAAAATATATATATCATTTTAAATATATATATTTATGTATTTCTACCTATTTGTTGGGTTACCTGTTCGGGTTTTCCAATATAAGTTATAAAGGTAGATAAGGCGGTAGTGTGTGTAACACAATTACCAATAGTTGGAGTTTGAATGTTTGAGGTTGGAAGTATATATCGAGACTGTAAACCCAATACCGTCTCGAGTAAGCTTTGCTGTGGTGAAGGATTTCATCGATCTCCGAAGGAAACTGTAATGGTTCGGAGTTTATCTTTGAAGTGTGGATGAGTAGAGTTGGATCTGTCGATGAGGCAGAAGTGAGTGATGGTACCTTGATACCTTAGGTAATAGTAGCTGTATGATGAGATACAGTGACGATGGATGTTCCCGAAGATGTTTTCTTTGGAACAAGATTAAGGAAGTGTATCTGCTTCGGTGTTGTGGCTGAGTTCAGCATGGTGTTTCTGTTTGGTTTGGAGTCCGAGTTTCTCGAAGAGCTTTGGATAAGAGCATTTGTGGCAGCAGTGCAGCTCGGAGTATTCTGTGATGGCAGGAAGTTTTCTGTATGAACAGTTTTTCTGGAAGTGAAGTTCAGAAGCAGCAGAGTGGATCCATTTCTTCGATAAATTGGATAAATAAGTGTAAGCTGTTCTGATTGGTAAAGAGAGAACAGTCTGTTTGGAATTAGGATGGGTTGATCGCAAAAGTGACTTGCGATTGTCTGAGTGTTCTCTTGGGTTGTCAGAATTTTCTGGATGTCTTCAGAGAAGTCAGAAGTTTGTCCGCATCTGAAGGTTGAGTTTTCTTATCGACTTGGATTCCAGGAGTGATACCGGTGGTTCAGTCTAGTGAAAGGATGTTTCCTAGAGATGGAGTTGGTGAAGCAGCTCAAGTTTTGCTGGAGTATCTGAGTTTTCTTTATGGATCAGTGAACCTTATTTCTAGAAATGAGTTGTCCAGTCTGTGCTTGTGTTCTACCTCAGATCAGAGTTGAGCAGCGAAAGCAGTTTGGAGTGTATCTCTGGATGGGAGAAGTAAGTTTGGAATCTACTGATGTTGTGAAGTAGAGTTATGTTTGGATCTCGTCTGTGTTCTGATTTGGATAAGTAATTGGTCTACTTGGTTGAATTGTCAGTTCGGATAACTGGAATTCATTGTGTTTTACATATCTCTGAGGGAATACGTATTTGATCTATCTTTGGTTTTAGAATCTGCAGTTTGGGAAGTTTGGTAGTTGAGTCAGACTCGTCTGTAGTCTGATATTCTGTTTAGTTCTGTAGATCTAGATGAGTAGGGGATCTATAGCTTAGTAGTTTAGATTGTTTGTAGAGCGAGTATCCCGGTATATATATATATACTTGGGGAAACTCGAGGTATTTTATCCAGAATTTAGTCTAGATAGATAGAATTGTTTGATTGGATGAATTGATTGCTATGGTTGTTAGAATATGGATGATAGTATATGCTTGTGTTTTAAATTAAAATCTTTAATAAGATTATTAAATTACCTTTGTTTAAATTTCGGGGACGAAATTATTTTAAGGGGGGAGGAATGTAATATCCCGGAAATTTTAACAATATCAATTTAATAATCTGTTGAATAATTAAATTGATATGGATAATCTTTGATAATAAGATTTGAATTTAATTTAATAATCTGATTAAATTAGTATTAATTGATGATTTTATCTTTTAAAATCTAATAAGATATTTCTATTTGAATATATATATTTATTTATATATATTGTAAATAGAAGCTTTGATAAATTGGGAATTTATATTTAATTTAATCTGGACTTTCAAAGATATTTAAATAAGTAATTTTATAGTTTTAAAATACTTCAAGAAAATATTTAATTGGTTTAAGATATTTTTTACTAAAGTTCAAATAAATAAGATTTACAAAAATGGTTTGTTTCATTTCTTTTTAAATATTTCTTGATAATATAATCTCTTGTTTAAATTATAAAATATGTTAATTTCAAATAATAAATATAATGTATTTTTTTTTTAATATGTATGAATTTTAATGCTAAAAAGAATTGTTATTTTTAAATTGATAAATAATTGTATATTCTAATTGAATCTTAGGATCTAATTTAACTTGAATTTGAATTTAAGTTTTGAAATTCAAAAGAATAGATATTTAAATTGTTTTGGATTTTAGAATATTTGTATAAACTTTTATTTTTAAATATAGTTAGTTTTGTTTCTTTTAAAAAGTAATTTATATATAGGATAAGTGTTTAATAAATCAAGAAAAGGTTTTATCTACTTTTAAAATAAATAGAATTATGAATAAATACTTATAAGACAAGTGTCTTTAGCCTAAAGCTTCATTATAACATGTGTAAATAAAAGATAAACTATATTGACAAGTGTCTTTATTATTTTTAATTTTCTTTTATTTTATAAATTTCAAATTCACTTATATAAACATATGCATTCTCTTTACTTGATTCTTTCTATTCTCATTTTTCAAAACAAGATAAACTCAGTTTTTCTCTAATCTAAATCTGAAACAAATCAATATTACTTTTCAAGATAATCCTCTAAACTCAAATCAGAGAATCAAATGCCTCAAACTAGAAATTAAATACCTCAAACCAAATCAAACCCCTGTAAATCTTCTTCAAACCAAATCAAAGAAATCAGTCTGTAATTCTATTCAAAAATCTGGAAACAACTCAAAAGA
Organism: Allium fistulosum; assembly: GCA_030737815.1. Classification (NCBI taxonomy): domain Eukaryota; kingdom Viridiplantae; phylum Streptophyta; class Magnoliopsida; order Asparagales; family Amaryllidaceae; genus Allium; species Allium fistulosum. The sequence continues at coordinate 436,093,887 of CM060904.1, read as the reverse complement.
TCAACCTGCAACAATCTCATTTTCAAATCTCAAAACTGTCTGCATTTTTCAAATCTGGAATCATTTTAAAGCCAGCCTGCATTCTTCTCATCTCTGGAAGCAACATGCATGCAGCTCTAAATCCAATAAGTAAAGACCAGCAATTCAAGTTTTAAATCAAATTCAAGAAACATGCAAGTCCACAGTTTTCAAAAGCTAAAATCTGCCTATGTTCATTTGCATGTCTGGTGAGTAACTTTTAAACTTAAAATAAAATAGGATTGCATGTTGAATCTCTGTGACATATATAAGTATTGATGTATGAATAAGTGCATTCTCCTGTTTGTATATATGGATGTGGTGTATGGATGTATATGAATTCTGTTTTGTTCTGTTGCCAGACCCAAAATGTCTTTTTATCTTTTACCACTTGATTTAGTTTTTATTAGGAATTAACTTATAAGTAAGTATTGTTTAATTATCATATACTAAAGTTTAAAAAGCCTAGTTAAGTCAAATTCACACCTAAGTGTCTCTGTAAACAAAAACAACAGAGAAATGTTATATAAAGGTAAAAATTTAAACTTGTAAATTTATAACTTCAGGTTTATAAATTTAATAGATAGGTTATAATATGATTTTTAGCAATAATATCATAATTTTTAGTTTCGAATTGAAAGAGCAGTTCTGGTTTAAGTCAGAAATGAAATTTTGGTGATTTTGATTATCTCAATGGAACTGGGGTGTTGAATTCTTCAATGATGGTAGTGGAATGATCATGGATATAAGGAAAATTATTAGAAATCGAATTAAGGCAGTGAGGAAGAAATGATTTAGGTTTTAAATTTTTAAACCTAGTTTTAAGTAAGGTTATGAATTCGTTCGTTCGTTTTCATGGATGGATCGAGTGTTCTAAGATTTTGGGAAAGTGAAGCTCTGAGGTAGTCGAAGTCATGACCGGAGTTGGAGGAGTTCTGGTGGATGGGTTTGCGAAGGCGAGGCGATGACAGGTGGGTGGTTGGTCGCGAGCCAGTGTTTCCAGGTTTCAATTTAATCGAGTTCGAGTTCGAGAGGGATCGGAGGGGAACTGATGGATGGGATCGAAGCTGGGGTTGATTGTCGACTTGTAGAGTTCGTCGTGGGTGGCCGGAGCTCAGGCGAGTAGTTGTGCACGTGCACCAGGTAGCAGTCATGTCTGGAATGGTAGCAGGGGAGAGGTCTGGGTTTTCTCGAGTTTTGGTCGAGTGATGCTCGAAGTTTTTAGGCAGGCGACTCGAAGTAAATTAGATGATCTCGAGTACAATAGATGTTGCCAGTTTTAAAATTTAAAACTGCCTGTTTAAAGTTTAAACTGGATTTAATTTTCTAAAGCAATATTTAAACAAATTTTAAATCTAAGTTTAATCTGATTTAAGTTAATTTGAATCTCAGTTCAAAAATAAAATAAATTGTTGAAATTTAAAATATTTTAGCAACCTTAAAAGATTTAGATAATTGAACTTATGTTTTAAATTGCAAGTAAGTTTAAACTTAAGATTGATCTAGAATCTAGTTTAAATCTGTATCTCAGATTTAAAATAAAAGCAGATTTTTAAATCAAATTGTTTTAATAATTTTTAGTGTTTAAATTATATATTAAATGGTAGAATTTAAAGGTAAATTTGATTCAAATTCTTTAGTTATTTATAAGATGAGTAATTTCTTTAACTTGTATAATAAAAGAGTTTAGAAATATTGTTTAAACATGGTTAAAGATAAATTGTTCCATTTTAAATCTTTAAATTTAAAATTTAATTTTGAAGGTAAATTTAAGTAAATTGGTTTAAATACTTTGTAAATGATAACTTGATTTTTCAATAAGAAAATGTTTTATCTTAAAATAATTAGGAATGTGTGTTCATTAAATTATAAGGAAATTTAATGAGTAAATTAATTTAATTGATTAATTAATCATTTGGATTAATTAAATAGGTAATAAATGGTTTAAACAAATTAAATTATGATTAAGGTAAATTGATTAGGAATGATTAATTTATAATTAAGGATTATAAATTAGAGTATTAATTAATGATTAGGAATTAAATAATTAAGTAATTAAATATTAATTAAGTAGGGCTAACACTTAATTAATTAAAATAATTAGAGATTAATTAATTGGTATTTAAGATTTATTAATTTGGAATTAATAATAATTAATCTAAGTTAATTACTTAAGAAAAGTAATTAAAGAATTTTTAATAGTTAATGAAGTCATTAACTATGGATTATTAAATAATTAATTAATGTAATTAATTTTTAATTAGATTAATTAATTTAAAGATAATCAATTATAGAATTTGTTTTAAATGGAATTACTTAATGGAAGTAATTAAGAATTAATTACTTATTGTAATTAATTGAAGTTAATTTGATTAGTTAAGTTAATTAATTAAGTTTAATTAATTTAGAATAATCAAGAGTTGATTTGATAATAATTACTTAATGTAATTATTAAGGTATGATTATTTAAGAAGTAAATAATAGATAATTACTTGAGGTAATTAATTGATTGGTTATGTATTAAGGAAAGTAATTTAAGTTTAATTACTTGTAAATTAATCAAGGGATTAATTAAGAAATTAATTAAGGAAGTAATTAATTTAGTTAGTGAAAGTAATTAAGGGTAGTTAATTACTGATTGAAGATTAATCAAGAGTGATTAATAAATATTGTTTAAATAAAGGTTAATTACTTAATGTAATTAATTTAATTAAGTAATTAATAATTAAGTTGTAATTAAGGATCATTAATTAATATAATTAATGATGTAAATAAGAATTGATTAATTAAGTAATAATTAATAAATGAAGTAATTAATCAATGTAATTAATTAAGGATTAATGTAATTAATTATAGTTGATTAACTTAATTAATTTTAGTTAATTAATTAATGATGTAATTAAAGGTTAATTACAATAAGTGGTTAGGGATAATTAATTTGAGTAATTAATTAAGGATAAATTACTTGAAGGTAATTAAAAGATAATTAATCAAAGATGATTAATTGAAAAAGGTAATTAAAGGATAATTAATTAATTTGTAATTAATTAATGATTAAGTAAGCAGGATTTATAGAATGAAGTAATTAATTTAATTCATTTTAAATTAATTAGAAATGGTATAAATCATTACTTAAGAATGGATGATAATATTGAATGCTTTGCATTGATTGATATCTCTGATGAGATATATGCTGTGTGATATGGATGTTTAGTTGAATTGTGATGATAATATGGATTATCTGATAATGTTGATTATCTATTGTGAATTATCCTTTTATGTGTATAAAGATAATGAATTGAATTGTTTTACCCTTAAAACAACTTGGCCTTAAAAGATACGCTTTGGATTTCGATGAGACCGGGATCGGGTTTCCGTATACCGGATTTCCAGGTCTGGAGACCCGAATACCACATCGATCCAAATTAACGATAGGTCGTGAATCAAGTGAAGATGAAGATTCAGAGTGCAAGGGTTATTGTCGTTAACTCTGAGGGTGATTCCAAAACGAGTGTAACGAGATAATGCCTTCGGTTTCGTTCGAACCCGGAACGAACTTGTATGGATTGAATGCTTTCAGAACATCGTCAGGTGGACGATGAGCATTCTAAGTGATGTGTTCTTTTCTAAGGTAATCGTGACCTCAAGCCTCACAAACCGGGAATGGCTAAAACAGGGGAGGTGCAGCAAGGTTAGTGGGTAGCACCCAAGTAGGACAAGGTTACCTCTGTCTAGATGTCCCTTTCTATTTTCGACTTAGTGGTGCGGTTGCTGATCCCAACCGTGAGGTATCTTGTGCGGGAATTATCCAGTAAGGGATGTTCCGACCTTGTGTTGCAGGGGATTGGGAGTGATCCTCAGTACGGTGATCTAGGCCACGTACTGTGACGGGCGGTACCCCAGTAGCCCTGCCATTGTATGGAATCCAATTTCCAATAAGTGATAACGGACTTGATTGTATAACCCACTTTGTGGCTAGTATGCTGGAATTTAATAATGTAACAATTTCAGCTATTTCATATTTATTTGAAAACCCTAGACCCTATTATAATACAATCGAATTTCCTATCAAATGTTTTGGTTAGCGTAAGGTAAAAACTTACCCATGTTTATTTGTGGGAAGTCTTACGTGATACCTTTTCTTTCAAAAGGTTTTGAAGTTAAACAAGTTTAACCTGTTACTCACACCAGACCCATGTCTGACCCAAGTTGTTTATTTCTGTTTTATAAACTCTTGGGTACTCAAATTTTTACGAGTAGCCAAGGGATTCAGGTTTAGCTTTGACGAATATTCTGGAGGAGCAATGGAGCAGGAGGCTTCGGCGTTCGTAGATATAGTATTCCGCTGTGTTGATATCTGTGATAGTGTCTTGTCTTGTATTTGAGTTGTAATGTCTAGACAGATGTTTATAACTGTCTAGTAAGTGATGTATATGCCGTGTAACTCTGTAAATTGTTGTATACTATGTAATAGTTTATGTTATTAATATAATTTATTCGTTCCGCTGTGAGATCGTTGTTGTTGTTTCTTTCTTTCTTCTCTCCTTTTCTATTTTCTACCCCTTTCTTTTCTTCAAAACGATGCGTCTTCCTGGACGTAGGATGGCGGGTCGTTACATAATCGACATACTATTAATTGAGAAAGGAGTTATCGATTTTCATGTTACAACATAGTCAATATAAACATAAATAAATCACACAAATCCAAGCATATAAATATAGAGAATATGTAAATGAATTAATTAGAAATTACCTTGAGAAGTTGCCATCAAATCACACATTGAATGATAAATCAAAAGCACTTAGATTCTGTGAACCGATCTTATTACCCAAAGCTTTGAAGCACACCTTGAAAATGAATTCCCCTTAGGATGTCACCTAGAAGTCACCCCTTAAATGATGATATCTCCTCAGATTGTCACGATCCTCATCATATCCATGCAAGAGATGGATGAATCACTTTTGTTTTATTTTATTTGATCTATTTATTTGGAGTTGAAAGATTTTGGAAATTTGATTTTTGTTTTCTGCCATTAAAAGTTAGGAGGAGAGAAAGGAAAAATTGAATGAGAAAGAATGAATTTGTATGTACAGAATGCATTAGAGAATATGTTTTATTTGAAAGAATGAAATCTTTCCCATTATTTAATTAAAACTTCCCTAATTAACTCCATTGATTGTTTCTCTCTCTCCAATCCTTTCTTTTCATATGATATATCATCGCATGACATAAAATTTCCACTAATCATGTCATCAAATGACATAAAATTTCCATAAATTATTTCATGCAATTATCTTTAAATTACATCAATACCGTATATCAATGTGTGCAAATATAACTTTTATAAATGCATTAAAATAATTACAAAAAACTTCTAAACATCAAGTAAATAATAACTAATATTTCTTAAATATCAATTAATTTAATCTATTTACAACATTTTACAAATTCATTAAATCATGTGGTTTTTCATAGAATTCATCATTACAGTTGTGCGACTCAAAGGTGTATATTCATTCAGCGATTAATGTCGAACTATTCGAATATTAACATTCACACTCACTTAGCAGGTGGTATGACATTTTGGCAAAATTTATCACTTATACATCTTTTTGGTAAAATCCAATTTTACTTATTATAAGCGGTACCCGATAGTGACAATTATTTACACTAATTATGTTCTTCAAAACTATATCATATTAGGACTTATAGAGTTTGGTAATGGTCAAAATTCTAATATCGTCCACGTTCAACTTTATAGCCCAAACACAAAGTCCTTGGTTCAATAATAACAATTATTATAAACTAAACTGCTTTGGCTAAAGACTTTGACTTTGAGTTGACATCAGTTTACCTTGATGCTAACCTCATATAACTGAGGAGACTAATCCTCTCTTGAGTAGTGTTTCACTTCCAAAGCTTTCACTCGAGTCAACTATAGTCATTCATGGATGTCGTGCCATGATTTAACAATAATCAAAGTAGAGCTTCCACATTAAAGATCAATTGTATTCTCAACACGAGAGAACTGTGTAAATTAGTCACATCGATATTTTCTATTTGACCTTAGTTATATTAACCAATAGAAAACTATCAAGTAAGTCATTCCATAGTTATCCAATAACTATCAGTATGTAACCCTAGGTGCCTCCAGCAGTCATCAGTAATACATTGCCCAACATTTGGAAAGTGTTACGTACTCTAGTCTCAATGGATATATCGATATCCAGTCTCGATACATCTTGATTAGGAATATTTAAAACAGTATATTTATTTTCACTGTGATAAATTACTCATGGCTACAACACTTTGTAGCTACTATCACAAAACATACCATTTATTGGATTTTCTATCAAATATACTTTTAATTAGATTAATTAATTAACATAACATGTTATATCAAGTATATAATAAATTTTATTTTTGAACAAGGTTGGTTATTAAGTTAGATATATGTAACAAATTACATAATTGCCCTAGGACATATCCCTAACTCTATCAATCTCCTACTTGCACTTGAGGTCAATTATGGAATCTTATTCCAACTTCTTCAATTAGTTTCCTCAAAACCAATTGGGTCAGTCCCTTAGCGAACGGGTGTGATATTATGTTTCAATTATCTATTCCGTCAATCAACTTTCTTCAACAATGATAAACTGTTTTATCATGTGAAACAATTCAAAGTATGTCTCTCGACTTCAAGCGAGCTCTAAGTTCTGTTACGAACTATATTGCAACATTGTTATCATATAACAATGTTATGAGATTTTCAACATTTCAAATCACCCTTGACTCGGTTATAAATTTTTGCATTTACACATTTATATACATTGATTTTATTACGGCGCTATTCAAAGCGATGTATATAGCCTTTTTAATTGAATCAGCCATAGTCTTTCATTTGAAACATTTCTAAATTAAAGATTCTTAACTTGAATTTATTATTGACATATTGTACTCAATATCACTTAAGAAAATTTGAGTCTGAACACTCTTTCATAAGGAGTTTGTTGTTTCTATAAACAATTCTCAAGTATTTCATAAATACATGAGAACACTTCAAACAACCATTTAGTGACATTAATTTGAATTTGAAATTTGCTTCACGTATCAAATACATATACAAATCATGATATCATAGACAACATAAAATGTATGATAATTTTTACTGCCAATGTATAAGGAATCAACCTTACATGTTCCGTATTAGACATTTTAATAAGGTGTTCTTACATATCGTTTAGGACATTCCCAACATCTATTATACTTACTATAAAAGACATCATTTACAAATCCAACGTTAAGTATTAAAACAACTAAAACTGAATTTAACACTTGTACATCGTTAACAATCAGTAGTGTATTGTTTACTTATGATTTAGAAATATCTATGTACCTTTTAACTTTCTTTCATATGAGCACACGCTTCCTCTGCACTTTGATTGACAATCAAACTATTTCATATTTCTATTAAAACATTTTTTCAATTTTGATGCTTATAAAATGATACTTTCTATCATTTCTTTGATCATTTCCAAAAACCCACAAATGCAATATCGCTCCCACTGACTTCGAGACATTTTAGTTGTTTATGCGTAAACAGTCTAGTCTAAATCTATATTTAGACCTTTATGTTTCAACATATATATACCAAAATCCAAAGTCGCACTAGACGATAATTTGGTGAGTAAATCTGAAATAACTTAAGTACGTTGAATAACGAATCTATTATGCTAATACAAACAATATAAATTTTGTGAGGTTATTCTTATTAACATTGCTTATTAAATTCCAACTACAATAGTCTCTAAAAGACACAATCACGGTCGACAGATCACATCCCTTCAGATACGACTGCCAAAATCGTATTTTGATAAAGTACTTGGAATACTTTTGGATTCGTCCATAATGCCACATCATAGAGTTAATACTCTTAATGGTTTAATTAAACAACCGAGGATTATATATTTTTGACATTAATAAGAAACTCATAGTTTCTTTCCAATATGCAAGAATATTTGTTAGACACTAATACAATGTGTTCGTTAGGGTTAGTTAATTTCATTTCATTTCATGTAATGAGTTTACCTTTAGATCGTATCCAATTCCATTTTACTATCAATAATTTCTCAAAGAAATTCCTTCACTATGAAATTGGTATTTCTTGAAACAACAATTGTTCCTTAATACAACGAAATAGGTATTCATAAACTTTTATGAATGTCCTTATTTATAAAACTAATTTGTTTCAAGTTTACAAAACTTACGTTCAAAACATAAATATGTCATCTAATGACAGTTTTTCCTAAAATTCTTTAGGGAGATTCATACCAGATCCTTCATGAACAATTATTATGTGTTGAGTTTCGATTCGCACAACCTGCCAACTCCTTAGCCTAGGATATGTTGAGGTTTCTATAAACAATTATCTTGTATGATATTGTAAACTATTATTCAGATGAAATAATATTAACCTTGTGTACTACTCTTAAGTACATGAATTTATAGAACGATTTTTTCTCAAATTTACTAATCATTAATCGTGCTTTGTCCAACAAAGTTCGATGACTCATTATCAATACAGCATTATGTGGTATAGGGAGAAGTTACCATTGAGATTGAATCTTTATTCAGTTTTAGGTACATTCGGAACTCTTTTCAATCTGATCACCTATTTGATCAAATCGAATCATTTTACTTTATTGCACGTTATTTTATTTACTTTCATTTTATATTCTATGATCTTATCGTAGACATACTACATGTGTATTAAATACATGTGTCCATGTCGGTGATAAATTATTAATGAATATAACCAGTATGTGGAATCGATTTGATATTAGTATAATTGTGATTGCATACATCAATATGTATCAATCTGAAGAGTTTATCAACTCTTATGATGCTCCCGCTAAATGGGTGCATAGCCCTTAATTGTTTGAGATATAATTAGCTAGTATCATATAATAAAAATTATTTCTCAAAACTACGGCTTAGCCTATAATTCCAAAATAATTGTAAATAATTTTTTATACTTCATTATTTTCCAATGCATCATTTGAAAAAAAATACCACATTATAGTTTTATTTCATAATGAATATTCATAATATTCACATTGAAATATAACTATGCTTACTTTTCAGTTGACACCGAAAAATTATCATTACTTCATAAATAATGTTCGCTTTGTTTTACAAAAATAATTTTCATAATTTGACGCAATCAATAAGAGTTATATGGCATGCTCCCACTATTTCTTTCATTCCTATAATAGCATACTGAATTTGGAGGTCCATTATTCACTTAATATAGACTATTCATTTCATATACTGTAGCTAGTTTACAGTGGAGAGTTCTTCGATCGAATATCTTAAACTCAAAGAAATAAATCTCATAGAAATTGATTTTCTATACAAAATTACATTTTGAAATAGAAACCATATTTATTATTCCAATGTTAAGTATCATATCGTTATTATTAAAATTCTCGTTTTCGATGTTTCTTTATAAAGCAGAGGTGACCGTTCACTCTCTTCATCCCAATTGTACATTAAATCACATTTACTATCATACATTCGTTTTCCTTTCTAAATGGTCAAACCATTCAAAAGAAAACTCTTACTACTCTTTAGAAAAAGCACATTCGATTCTCCTTAACATTTAAGGACATCAAATGTGTTGCGCTTTGAGTAAAGCGATCAAACTGACATTTCAGTGATCAAGTTCTTAGATTTATACTGTGGTATCGGTCTTATGTTACATTTAACACAATATGATTTTTTATGTAATCAATCAAATTGAATACTCGATCTCATAGTTCTATTTATTGGATTATTTCAAATGAACTAATTTCATTGAAGTATCGTACATTATGAACTGTGATTGTTCCCTGTATAACACTTACTAGTGCGAACCCGTGCTTCGCACATGGGTTGGTAAAAACAATTGTATATTAATATGAAGTCAATAATAGTTGAAAAGTAGTTTAAGGGATTAATTCATCAAACAATAAACAGCAGCCAACTTTGAGCACCAATGCAATGTTGCAGGGAGTTACCGCATTGAACTTATAAAATAAGTGCATGTTATTATTTGCACTTTGTTAGCACACGACGGCTTATTATGGATCTTATTGGTTTCAATACATATAATAGAAATGCATGCTTGCTATCACGCCAGTAGCATTAAAGTAATAATGATGTACAACGTATTAGCTATACACCCCCTTTTCTATACATAATCTATTTCCGAATAAATGCACTTGTTTCATTGTTTTGAAAATACGATATCTAAACAAATTTGCTAATATACAGTTGGAAAAAAATATAGTGAAATAACTGTAGACCAATATTTGTATTTTATACTACACAGAAATATCAATCCTGAGGTAGATGGTCATATTCCATATTTAAATACCTGTTTTCATGCAACTATTAGCTTCTTTTTTAAAACAATAAATATAAATTTTTATTTGTAATTTCTGATGTATATAATGCATCACAATTTTAAAATTTAGGATATCTTTATATTACATTATGCATAATGATAAATGCATGCTAAACCAAAATAGAAACATAACTATCTTTAAAATGCCCAAGTTGAAAATTCAGTTCACTACAAAACAAATAGTATAATTAAACCACCCTGCAGCTATATTCTACTCAACCACACTCAGAGATCTAAGGTTTATAACCAATTGTATATAAGTATAATCTCAAAAATAATGTAACATAACATAAATAACAACAGCTTCATTTTTACTTAAAGACCGAATGTGGCCAAATATGATCCAAGTTTAGGAAGGCAGGTGCTTGTTCTTCTCTTTATAAACCTCTCATATTTGATTGTGATGCATTCAATCTCAGGTCACGGAAAGTGGTAGTGATCATCAACATTATCAAAATTCAGCGTTAGACCCTACAATGCATTCTGTCACACTTTGCCTGGTCATTTCCAGATGGAATTTTTATTGCTCACGCATATCAAAAAATGTACGTCTAAGATGCCCTAATTTTACTTAGATTTTTTGAAGCTTTGGCACATGTATTCAAATAATGTGAACCTACATGATGGAAAAACAACGTAGTTTGAACCTTTTGTATCCATGATAATCCTCTATTAGAAAAGAAGAAAAATTATCATCAAATATAGGCCTAACACAGTTTTATCAAAGAAACAGCAAATTAATGCAAGTAATAGTATAAGGCAAAACATATTGACATGCTTAATCTTATTTACAGAGTAAAAGACAACATTTATTGTTAAAACCTAGGATATGTGCAACTCTAGGTAGTTAAAATAACGATGTCATGAAGGGATGCAGCACATAACATCTGCTTTCATTGTTCAGCCATGAATTTTATTTTAAGTTGTGATGTCAACTTGAAAAAGGTTTAATGTCCTATGAAGAAACATGAACAGGGTCAAAAACTAATCAACTGAATTGTCTATACTGGCAATATATTGATTGGCTTCACCATCCTGAATCATTATGTATTAAAACATACAGAGAAAATACATTAAAAATCATACCATACTAGAAACCTATGTAATGTATATATCATTTAATAACCAATCCAACGATCCAAGTTCTCAACTCTTTTACAGCACAGTGAAAACGTAAAGCAGCTATGTACTTTTAAGTAAACAATCACTGCAACATTGTTTAATTTTTAACTAAAAATAGGTAGACGGGTATAAACCAAGCATTTAGATTTTCTACTTTAAAGGTAAAGGCTTAATTTTTTATTGTCAACCTCCCTTCTATGTTCACATTGAATCCAACTAAAAACAGAAGCACCTTTTATGTAAAAAATAGCCAAAAATTATATATTTTGTTATCTAGTGTTAAAAACAACATAGCTCTAGAGTCCTTAGCTGCGATGTTGTCATCTACTATTTTCTTGTTTCTAACCATTGTAGACTTTAAAAAAAAATTGCCAGGTAGAATTAATTGAATCAAGCCACCAAGATAATTATAGTACTTTGCAGCTACGTTTAGCGGATTTCATTTCATTTGTTTGTGCTACATATTTTTGCAACTATTGAGAATAATCATATATTATATAACCTGTTTTAAACTGTTTCCATTCAGAATTGTAATTAATTCATCAAAGAAAAATGAATTGAGTGCATATTTTTATCTTTCATTATCCGATGTTGCACCCTTTGAAAAATTATAGAAATTACAGTCCATCGAGAATGTGTTATTGTCAATAGTTATGACCATATAAGAGTTGTTGTTTCCCACTCTTATCTTAAGTAGATGGAACAAAAAATTACTTTACCATGCATGTATTTAAAGGTTGGAAACTATGGGGCATATGTCTTGATAACTTGGGTGAATTTTAACATTTATTTAGGCTAATCTAACACATATTTTAACAGCTAATTTTGAACTTTTCAATGCATTTTAGCATTAAACTTGTTTAGGTTGGATAAGTTTAGCGAATTTAAATGTAAAGTCTGTACAATGATAAAGGCATTTTTGGTGATATATTTGTTGACGTTTATTGTTAATTAGTTAATGGATGTATTCTTTTCATTCAAATGCCGCTTTAAAGTAGGAAGATTATTATTTTACTATCCTTTAAATACTATTAGGTTTTTTTAGGTGACGATGCCTAAGTCATAAATTCACCTTTAATATGAAGAAAGTAATTTAGCAAATTAAATTTGCAAGATAAAATCTATTAAAATTCTAGTTGTTCATGGTTGTATAAATGGAAAACATAATAGCAACGAAATGGAACTAACATAAGAACAAAAGTGAATTTGGGATTACCTGAAAGCATAAAGAAGAGAAATCTACAACAAGTTTTGGAAGCAAATAAGGTGCACTGGGGAACCTTAGCTAGTACCTAGTCTATTTTGAAATAGAATTAAGAGGTGAAGGTAGAAAATTATCTCAAGTAGTTCGAGAATTGTAAAAACCACTTGAAATAGTTTAAGAAATTAACTGTGAAATTCGATGATTTAAAAGAAAATGGATAAAGGCAATGGCACATATAAGGGGAAGTTTGGAAGTTATACATGTGGATAAAGTATATGAACACAAAACGATAGCCATTCCTCGCTAATATCAGAGCTTGGGTATTCTTCACTAAATGAATGATGAAAGAATGGTAGTACAGGGTGTCTTGTGGAAAGTTATACAATGAATTAGTACTAAATATGTAAAGGAGGTCATTTTGTGAATAATCATACACATGAATTTCTAGGGAAAAAGGTTTCATTTTGAAAATTTTGGGAAAGAAAAAACATAAGATCATATTAAATTATTTATATATATATAAATGAATTTAGCTTCTTGGTTAATATTTTATCTCTACTACTAATAATGATAGTTCAATTAACATACAATCAACCGTGTCTTTTTGAAATTCCAATTTTACCCTTACATTCTTTCGGTCCCCCTTTCTCCCATTTTCTCGCCTCTGTCTGCTTACGAAAGACTAAAAAACCCTAACAGAAGCGATACCAGTAGATTTCACACCCAACATCTCTCCAGCGCCTCTGCCTGCTAACGTAAGACTACAAAACCCTAGCAGTGGCGATTCCAGATCCAACGAACTGCATAAACTAAGCGCACTTCAAGGCGATTTCGGGTCGAACGCGTTTCCACCTATTCTCCAACAAGTCGCCAAAACCAGGGTTACTTCGCCGCGAATCCAACTCCAACGTCTTCTCCAGCTTCGCCTAACGATTAATGCTTACAAATTGATCAACGATCGACTTAGGTGCGTTCACTGCTCCATAAGTATTCGGTAAATTTGAAAGAAATTGTGTTAATGATTTAATTTTATGACATGTCGAATTGTGCTGACCTTCATGTAGATTAATAAGTGCGAGTAGTTTTGAATTTACTTCTTTGGGTAGTCGTTTGCTTTCACCTATTTCCGATCTGCATATTCTATATGAGCTTGGTGGTAGGATGTTTTCGATATATTTTGTTACACAAATATTCACAGATTTAATTCCATGCATTAAGTTTTTAGAATTTGTAGTAACCTGACATTATAAGATTTATACATTAACAATTGGATTAATGTAAAACTAAAATGTGCCTATGTACACATCCGTAGACAAAGCCTTTGCATCTTATGTATGAAAACATAAAATTAGAGCTCAGAAGTCTATATATGATATATGTTTCAATAGTTTATGCTTAGAAATTAAAAGATAAATTATTGAACATTAAATATTTTGAATGAAATTACTTTTTAGGAGAAAATCCATTAAACTATAAATTTTATTATAATAATTAATACACTTGATTATTTACCTGTCTTCAAAACATTGGCTAGGCTAAAAAAAGGTGTTAGATCATAAGATAAATATTCATATGAATAGTGATTTACTCTTTACTGAAACTACATAAATGCTTATAATTTTTCTCTGCTTTTGTTTTCATCGCAATAATTATTACTTTAGAAAATGCTTATACTTTTATCTTTAAATAGAAATGTTTGAGATCCCTTGAACTATGATTGATTCTTTGCCTTTCATTTTCATTACAAAGAAATTACTTAATGCAATCGCGTCCATCGTATGTTATAGTGCAAAATCAAACTAAAAGTAGATGATTATGTACACAAAACAAAAAGAAAATATACTAACTTCCACATGCAGGAGGTAATAGTATATTTTAACATGTAACACTTGAAAAGAAAATGCATAGATTATGCATTTTGTTATACTAAAAAAATGAAGAAACAATGCCTCCAACAACTACATGTTGAGTTGATATATAAGTGAATAGTTTTTGTCAAAGATTTTACTTTTTTGGCATTCAAATGAATTTTATTGCATAAGATAAATAAAATATTTGATGCTGGATAATATTTGAAAATGCGTTAACTATCATAGTTTGGTTTAAACAATGACGTGTTGTGGAAGGGAGATGAGAGCAGATCTAGATCTAGATTTTGTTGTTAAAACTAAATACATAATATGACGATAAGAAAATGAAAATTAAGTTGAAAATTCTTGATGTGTCTCTTTAGATATGAGAAGCAAAAGAATGTTTGCTTCCATTGCATGGCAGTAGTACTTAATTATGCAGATCATCAATTACAACATTTCTGAGACTCCCTGTAACTAAGCAACCTTCTTATTTGGTAAGAAAAACATATCTGTAAATTAATGTCTACATTTTTGTACGTTTCCATATATCATCTCAAGATATCAAAAGATATAAGTGAGAAAAGTGAGAAAAAATTACGTTAAGCTTCCAAAGTCTATTGGAGGATGACATTGGCACATCAAAACTTTTGGATTCAGCAAATGATATAAGTGAGAAAACTGAAAAGACAATGCAGTTTTTTCTTCTTTCGCCTACATGGTTAATACCCAAAAACTGCTCAAATTATTAGCATCAATTCTTTGTTTGCTTATTTCAGTCAATAGTTTTAACCTTTTGTAATTCTGCAGGGAAAAAAATATCGAGGTCAGGATCCAACAATGCTTTGGCAAAGAAGACATGGACAAGGATGTTCAGATAAAGATTTGAGATTTGAAATGCTTTGAATAATGTGAGTTCTTTACTGCATTTTGCTATTATTATTTTTAACGTGACCACCAATCAGCTTCATTGTGCATGCCTAAAGTTATGACCAGTAACATTTAGTTTTTACAGTCCAACTTTCAAAGAAGAAATGACTAAAAATCCATTTCTTCGTATGAGTTTCATAATGGATCCATATTCTTTGTTTTTTAATATTTAAAACATATAATTTGATCTGTTATTGCTGTTTAAAATGCGATATTTTGATCTGTTATTGCTTTGATCCTTTAAAGCAACATATTTCATTTTTTTCTTCAAATTTTACTAATTCTCTTAGATTATTGCATTTCTGAGCGTAAACAGTAACGTTTTCCCTTCGAGGAAACTGACTGCAAAACACTATCTTGATTCTACATTTATGGTTTTGCTTTTTCTTTTCGTTTTGTAGCAATTATTAAATAATGTTTGATTTAGACAAGCAACTCTTTTTCCAAGGCACCGATCGTTTCTCTTCTTATTTCTGATAATTTAATTTACAAGTATTAAAGAATGTTTGGTTTAAGTGAATAAACGATTTGCACATGGGCAGACACTTCTCTTTGGTTGGGTTTATTTGATGTGTGTATATATTTATTTCTCTACATTTAGATTTACAAAATTACAAATGTTTTTCATGTTGATCTTTCTTCATACTTTAAGAGTTCTATGGGTTTAAATAATTGTGAACTTCTCGAATATGGCTGCATTCTGCTCCTTACTGAAGTCAATTAAAATATTTTACAAACTACAAATTTATAGAAAGTAAAAAAAATTATAGTTTCTGAAACTTCTTTTAATCCACAGACCGCTATAGGTGAATTGTGAAATTGATGTAACAGTTCTCCACATTTAGCTTTACAATATTAGTGACAGTTCTTCATGAATTGTGAAATTTAATTTCATTTTCTGTACTTTTTTTTTAACCATCATGTTGT
The DNA here is from genome assembly GCA_030737815.1 of Allium fistulosum. Taxonomy (NCBI): domain Eukaryota; kingdom Viridiplantae; phylum Streptophyta; class Magnoliopsida; order Asparagales; family Amaryllidaceae; genus Allium; species Allium fistulosum. Next base: position 436,077,388 of record CM060904.1, on the reverse strand, counting down.
TTGAATATCAGGATTTTCAAATCTGCATACATCTTCTAATAGCAAAAAGTTAAGAGTGCTTTTCAAAATGTAACAACTTCATTTACAAAACTAGAGTCATATAATATTGATGTAACTATGTTTAATTAAATTAGTCCTTGCATTGCTGGAAATTAAAATCTTAGATTTGTGTTTAATAACATACCCTTGCTATCTGCGTTAATGGGTTTTGAAACTGCAGTACATTATTTTCCTTTTTTCGTAGTTTATGGTGTTTGTCTTACGTTTTGTTGATGCATGTAAGCAATTTCAACTTACACTTTCAGTTACAAATTTTTATTGTAGTTGGCTTGACCACAGCCCATCTCATTTTCTCTACACCTGTAACTCCTTTATAAAAGGTTTTACAGCCATATCATAGGTCCAAATTTACACGTAATCCTCAATAATATACTAATTAAATTTAATGGAATTGCAGCCTCTTAAATATTTCTAATTATGTTATTTTTTTAACAAAGTGTCTGTTATATAAACAATCTAATGTATACGTCTATTATATAATGTCTGCAAAAATTAGGTGCAATTTTATTCCTTCTATCTTATTATAATTTGGATATAGGTTTGTATATTTTTGTATTAAGTTGGTTATATTTTACACGTTGCCTTTATTGATTTTGTATGTTGACAACAATCAGTTATTTGCTCCTATATACAATCATTTTACCATTATTTGTATACTTATATAGTAGTGTAATTGCAGGTATATCTATTTTTAAAAAATAAGTATAATACATTATTAGTAATTTTAACTTCCAACCAAATTCGTAGCATTATACATGCATATTGTGCATGCTTCTATTTATTAGTAGAAAAGAAATTGCATTTCGTTAAATTAAAAAATAAATATAATTTTTATTTGAAAATAAACTTTAAATACTATTTTAAAAAAATACAACAACAAATTAAAGTCTTTAGTCCCAAAAGGCTTTAATTTATTTTAATCCATTACTTACAACAAATAATCTTAGTCTGCTTTTCATAACTGATATGATTTTATTCTTACTATATATCTACTATTACTTACCGCTACATTTCATCTCTTATTTTCTTACACGTATTTATTTATTATATATCTGCATTATAGGCTCCTGTCCGTAATAAAAATTATTTATATATAGCTGTAAAATGGCTGGAAATGTAAAAGTGCGCAAAATGATAGTAAGTGTTGGTAATTAGTTGGAGATGCTAACTCTTGGTGGAGAGGTCTAGAAAAGAAAGAGATATTTAGAATTTTCTATGAATATGCATCCAGTATTAGTTTGTTATCCAGTCATTTGACAACTTTGGTTTAGTCATTAATGTAGTTATTTGCACAATATCAACTGCTCTTGCAAATGCTTATATCGTTTGTATTCCTAAATGGTTTTATCCCACACTGCACAGGGTTTCTTTTTGACTGTCCAACGTGCTATGAGAAATGATTTGTTTATAAATAAATGACAACACAACATAGACTCATTTCAAAAGATGAACGTTTATTTTCAGTTAACAAGATAGATGTATAGTGATTGCCGTTTTCCATCTTCATTCGTATTACAGACTTCCAAAAAAGCCCAGTTTACCATAAACTATCTTACTGGAGAGTCCAAACGAGTGGCTGTGTTTGACACATAAATATTATCTCATTACCAAACCTTCATCTCCCACTTTCATTATATTTCTCTCCCTAGCAATGTGGTTATTCTTACCAGAATGAGTAGGTTTTAATGATGATGTATATAAGAGTTGATGTGATCTTTCTTATAATTCGTTGGTTTGTATGGTTTGTGTGTTGTTGTTAAATGACTGTAATTATAATGATCTGCAATTTGTTAGTAAACAATATGCTCATGAACTGATGCATTATATTGTATTTTTATATCACAGATTTGAGAAGAAAATACAGTATCCAGTCCTATTAAAACAAGTAAATGGAAAGCAGCTTTGCGGATGAAGCCAGTGGCGTATTATTCCAGTCTTCAAACAACCATCTGTTGCTAATATATTGTAACAATGATAGTGGATTTATAGTGGATTTTAAGTTGGCAATTATTAGATTACTAATTATAAGCTTAGAAAGTTAGAAGCACTAACCGATGAAATATACAAAGCATAAAGCTTTATACATTGCTGTGTGTAAACTGTAAAGTGAGAATTTGAATTACAGAGATTCGACTGTGAATAATTTGCATGGCTTTAAGTGGAATTAGAATATACCATATCGATTAATGTTAGTTTGTGAATTATGGTTTTATTATTGTAAAAATATTTCTGTGAAAGGACAAAGATAACAATGCACGTTCCAGTATTTCCTTCACCGACTTAATGATCCTATGAAGTGAAAACTTTGAGAAAGATGTATAAAACTGTGTATTTTTGTTATTCTTTTAATGAAACTGTGTATTGGTCAGTGACATTGTATATTTTATGTTGGAACCAGCTCATAAAATTTGAGTTGCTGTTCACAGGAGCTACATTTGTGGTGACCATGTTTGCAGTAGTTACAGGTGTTTTTGGAATGAACTTCGTGGATTCAGTATTCGTGCCCTCCAATTTCAACTTGGTCATTGTGATATCATGTGTGCTATTATGATGCAGAAATTACTGAGGTGGGGAGTTGATACCTCCTACAAAAACTATTCTTACTTCAGTGTTAGTCTACAAGGAAGGAACTGATCTGGATTTTCTACTACCTATAAATGTGCTCAAACTTTTTTTTTTGAAGTTAAGTTGTGCTCTAATCATTTTTTTACTAATATAAATCAAAGAGGTACACTTACGTTGAGTTTTTATTATGTATCATCAATGTTTATTCATTTGATAAACCAATGGAACTAAAGCTTTATTTAAATAGAAAAACGTAGAATGAAAATCAGCATTAACAAATAGTTTGTTATTTTAAACTATCTTCTATTGAATGAAACATGTTTCTTCAGTAAATTAATTATTTTTCACTCAAAACACTTATTCATAGATTGTAATTTCTGATTTTGGTGGTTTCTAAGAAACCGTATATAGGTGGAGAGCTCCTCCGAGTCATATGAATGCTTCATACTGCTAGATTTCTCCATCGAAACAGTGCTCCAGTTAGAATCAGAATTTTCCCTACGAACTAATTTAGAAATTAACGAAGATAAAAACCTGGTGCCATTGCATGGGAAGCACACATACAAAGAATGATAATAATTTTTGTGCAAAAAACAATATCTAACGGTAATATTTTTGTATGCAAAACAAGCAAGAAAGTACCACAGTCTATGTTAACACTTGAATCAGATATGAAGCACTTATGTACTACTATTAAAAATATTTTAGTTGTCCTGTATTTGTGTTATGTGTCACTGTGTCTATGTTAACACTTGAAGTGACAAAAGAACTTGAACCATCTGCCAAAGAAAACTACTACTTTAACCATGGTACTACATAAAGTCCACGTATGAAGTGACAGAAAGTCCACATAACATAAGGGCACGACCATCAAAACATGAGTAATGTATGTTGATTTTAAGAAAGTCCATGTTAATTACTGTAGTACTCACATTTGGTGCAAGGCTCCACACTGATTAGTAGAATATATTTTTTGGTTTCTTGGATTATTATGGTTCAGTCGCTTACAATACATATTTATTAACTCAAACCCATAGTTTATAGGACTTTTTAATTATGTGGTCGATTTCATAATTCATTAATGTGGTTTGATTCTTTGGTTATAAAAGTAATCTACATGTTAAAAATAAAAAGAAAAAACCACCATGTTACAGATAGAAAGAAAAAACCACCATGGTACAGATATAAAGAAAAGAATATCGTTCATTAATTATACGCAGGTCCATCTAACTAAAAGATACATTTTTGTTCACAACCCACACTAACTAAAAGAGCATATGCGTTTATAAGTATGAGTATTATTTCCATTTCCAATTGTATAAAATAAACTAAAACAAAAGAAACAAATGATAAAACTTTTCTATTATAAAAAAATGGTTCTACAATGGTTCTACAGTTGTTTCGGTTTATCGACCGTTGCTTTAGATTCAGTTAATGTTGCCAAAGGCACTCTCAAATCTACCTTCAGTAGTGCAACTACAAATTCATGTGCATTGTGATTAAATGCAGGTCCACGTGGACATGCAGACAATGATACTATCAAATTTATTTTTATGGGTATAACTATAAATGCATGCACATTGTGATTGCAGGCCCACCTGGGCGTGCATATACACTCGTATATAATAATGGTAATGAGTCACCACCACTAGCAACTTCAAAGGATACCTAAAATTTTTTTTATACTTTACTTCTTAATGAATAATAATTATTTGATGGTCATTAAATTCATGTTAACCTTAACCAAAATCATACAGATTAAATAAAAAAACACTGTAATATCAGATTCATTTAGTACATCCAATAAGAACACTATACCATCAGTATAAATTGATTTCTGGAAATGAGGGAACATTTTGTTTCTGGGTTAAAACTGTAAAGTGATAAAGATAAGGAGCTATTGTATTTAATAAACAAAAATTCGAATATCGCTCATAATTATGTCATATATTTTTTGCTTCTTAATGAGTACTAATAATCTCTTGTTGAGGATTGATTAGTTTTTTTGAAATAAGTATATAGTGATTACATTCAACTCAAAATCCATGTTACAAAAATTGAAGGAAAAATATGAATCTACAATAAAGTATTCTTTTAATAATTGTAATAAGAAATATTATGGAAATAATGCATGATTAAAAAGAGTTTATTTCATCAACCTATTTCTTTGAGGGCACTGCACAATTTGTAGATTCACAGTAATCATTTTGAGATCCAACAACAAGAACAAATGGCAGCTTAGAAACTTCTATTTCCTTTCTATATTTCAAAATGTGAAGGTAGGTGTTGATTGTGCGAACATATATTTAGCAAAGTATAACTATTAGTAAATAAACGTTTTTCACTTATATAAATCATGTTCTAAATAAATCTAAGTACCAAATATATGAAATGGATATATACACATAGAGAGCGAAAGAGGGGGAGAGAGAGACAAACATATAAATGTTTATGAGAATCCAACGTGCACCTAATTGCTTCTAAGATCATACCTTTGAACCTTCTTAGTTTGCCATCACTGAAAAATGAAACCTAAAAAGAAAAACAAACATAAAAACTATCTCAGCATTTAACATCAAATTTTGAAAAACAGTAAACACAAAATGGTTGATTCAACTACTTAAGTAATCATTTGAAAAGCATAAATCCGATGAAACCAAAAAAAATATGGACGTGACTTCATTGGAAAACAAATGACGCCCTCAAGCCTTGGCTCTTCTCCACCCACTAGAGGTAAAAAAAATTGCGTATTCATGGACATGAAGTAATCCGAAAAGAATCCCCTAATGTATATCAATAATCAAAATACGACCTCCATATGGGCTTTAATAATAAAAATATTAAGCATTTTACCATAATCAAATATGATTCTTAAATTTACAACCCTTCAAAGCATAAAATTTCAATTACATCAGCGTAGTATTTTCAAAGTAACCAAATTAAAGCCCATGACATGTGGGAATATTTTTTGTAATATTTGATTTTATATAATTTTATTACCAAACTCTATGCAAATATAAATTATTACATTGTTCCATATATATAATATAGTAACAATTGATGCAAGAAAAGTTGTAGAAAAAAAATACAGGACTGAAGTAGACTTGTTTTTAGCTATTTGAAGTATTGCCATCAAGTTTAGTATTTCTTTTCTCTTCATGAATACTTTCATAACAGCTAGCATCAAAGGTATAGCAGTTCGATCCATAAAATTTTGACTCTTGAAAATGTGGCAAGAAGAATAATGTTACAACTCTAAGTTTATATTATATCCTGTAACAATCAACATTTATAGTGTTCATAAAATTAAAATAGAAGTCCACAAAATGTCTACATAGGAAATAAAGTGTTTATTTGATATTTTAGTTCAAAAAATATTTGATAACGCAAACTAAATTTTTGACGTTTTGAAACTGCATTTATGTAAGCATAATTTTCATCAGTTCCTTTTTTAATGCTCTCTTAACTCTAAAGGAAAGATATAGATGTATATGTATATATGTGTGTGTATAATTATTATAGGAGTACACATATAGAATTATCAATGGTGACAGTTTGAATATGACAATGTGTTCCACTGAGAATCAGGTAACTCGTCGCAAAACTAACATGCACTCCCCATCAAAGATTGTTGCAAATAACCTTGGAGTATTGCATATAGCTTTTACAATATGATACAACCGCACATATGAACTGAATATAAAGTATAGTAAGAACTAAAATGTTATATGTAGGAAAATAAATATGAAGTGTATGTTTGTTAAGTATAGTCTTGGAATGAGGCTTCTTGGTTTAAAATTAAGCTGACATTGTGTCTTCATGCAATAAGTTATTGGAACCCGATATTATCAAAAACTTATTTTCTTAAAGTAAGGTACACAAAGGTCATGTGAAGACATAAATAAAGTGTGTTGATTGCGATTTAGTGACAAATATGTATAATCGTAACACAGGGAACAAAAGCAGATTATAGACTCAACTGTTGTATATTCCGTCCAATGGAAATTGTAAGGAGGACTTGGTTGGCTTTAGGCAACATGGAGAAACAATGGATTATAGTGGTAAAAATCCAAAGCGTGCCAAACAAAACTTTACATATAAATTTAGTAAAAGAAGGCGTTCTATCTTGAAGGACAGTGAAAATTCACAAGATCAAAATTTCTCAAAATTTCAATCGTGACCTCGGCTATGCTAGACGGTGGTGTATTGCTAGTGAAGTTTATCTTCAAGGAAGAGAAAATGTGCCACCTATTTTAGGGTCGTAGAATATAGTAAAGACAAAATGAAATATGCAAATATGCTTTAAGTTATGTAACACCACGTAGATGATGATAGCAAAACAAATTGGAAGGAATATACACGTTCTTCATTGCTTAATAACGTTTATATTGAAATTAGTTTCAATTATTATTGCATGATACAATCTATTTGAAAGTGGAAAAATAATGAACAATTTTAAGAGAAAAATGAATTTGTAAGTTGTTTCAAAAGTAACGCTCTAGCTTAGAAAAATTAACATGAACGTGCTCAATACCCAATATAGAAATTAATGGTGTTTCTTTTTTGAAATTCATTTCTACTTTTAAACCATGAGATTTATGGGCTAAAAAGGAAAAAATTAATCAAGCTTGATTTAAGTTAAATAGGTTTTGTGATAGTTAATTATAAAATTAATTCCAACAAAAAGCAGAGAGAACTTTGGAACGTATTACAAACCCAACAGATGAATATACATAGTCAATAGTTTGAGGTAATAAATCATTAATCTCATTTCAGAATACCAAAGAAAACATTGCCAAAGTATGCAATTTAAATCATCACTCATTGCCAGACAAATGAACTATTTCAAGAATAATACACTTTAATGTTTAATAGTATAAGTTTCAATAGTATCTAAGTGTGAATACTCGTAATTTAAATATTTTCATATTTACGTTAATGCTAACCATGCATGCTAGATGTCAAAAACAAATTACTTTTAAGTAAATTGAAATATATATATGAAATAATAAAAAAAAAATATACCTAAATCAAACATAAATTTAAACTGATTCAAGAATATGCAATTGAGGAAAACTACAGATGAAGTTTTCAATATATACCACACGATTTTGAATTAGTAGAACCTGTAAGCATAAGCTTGAACATATACATCGTTGTACTAACAACCAATTGATGTAATATTCACATTGTAAGTATGTGTGCTTTATTCATTCATTGCAAGTATAAGATGGATCAACAACTGGGAATCTACTTAAACCACACATAAAGCTAAAAATGTTAACATTCCATGTAATGGTCAAAATATCAATTCAAAAAACATATGGTATTCAAATTATGGACGCAAAGTCTGATTAGACTTTTTTTTAATTCTTCTACTCATGTTAAATCTCATAGGTGTCAAAAACAAATGTGAACAACAATTTTAAATCCTTAAGTATAGTTCAAAATATTGGTAATACAAATACACCTAGTGGTTTATTTATATGAGAAAATGCAACAAAATTTGAGAATTATATATATATAGCATACATTTGAATACAAATATGACTATTCTCATAAATGGTTGAAGCATGTATATTTATAGTCAGTATTCCGAGGTAATAAGTTTTTACTTTTTCTAATATCACTTGGCAAAAAGCGATTGAAAAATTTTAGACGCTTAATGATAATCCGATGAATTAAATGCACCTAAACCAAACATAATTAATTAACAATAAAAGAACAATCAATCTGAATTTAGCAAAAGATAACCAATATAAACTTTTAAGAGGAACATTCAACCCCGTAGCAATCAATTTATAATCATCCCAAAAGAAAAAATCGTATGAATCCCTTTACTAACAATGGCAGAAACCGCAAAATAACCAACTCTAGGGTCAAATATCACTGTCAACTTTTAAACACCTATACCAAGTAACAATGCCAAAAAACAATATCAATTTCAAAACAAACTAATATAACCATATAGATAGAAATGGAAAACATAGTTTCAATGAAACAAAAAATTAAAAAACATCAGAGCAGGAGGGAATGAAATAAGACCTAAAGGCATGGTGAAAAGAATTTTGTGGCAACACAAAAAAAAACATAAAATCGTCATAGCAACATCAGCGATTAACCTTCCAAATGCATAGGACAGGGTAAAAGTTGTGGTTAGCATTCAAGTTCATAATTGATTGATTATTTCATTAGTAATTGTAGAATGATGAAATAACATGCAATTGAAAATTTAATTTAGCCAAAAAGCATACAAAAACAGAAAAAAAGAGTAACAAATCTAAAATCGGTACCTTGAATATATTTTATTTCCAATAGGGAGGAGGAAACGGTCGATTGTGTAGAGTTACTGATGCCTAAGTTAGCAGAGCTAGGGCTGATTGAAGCAACCGAAAAAGAGAGTAAAGTGATTTTTGTTCGGAGTAAAGGATAAAAGCAAGAATTAATGACGGAAACCCTAGCTATTTCCTGATAGAAGAGAGAAAGAAACAAAGACTTGATTATAGAAAGGAGAACTGAAAGATGATAGGAGAGAAAGAAACAAAGAAATGATTATACAAAGGCGCCGCTTCATTTCAGAAAACACTCGGATGGCTTCTACGCTGTTGAAATGCAACTCAGGAGTAATATAATAGTATAGATATGCAAAGTATATGAATCAAATATCCATTCTTGTATTGCTTTTAGAGTTCGAAATTCATAGAATGTAGTAAAGGGTCTTAACCAAATAGACATGTAAGTGACCATATTACGAACGTATTAAGTAGTTGTAAAACTATGCACTTGCATGGGTATAGAAAACATTAACATGCAATATGCATTTAACAGCGAGTATATGTTATATTTCCATTTGTCAATTTTCAATTTAGCTCATTTGTATATGTTAATTGATAAAGTTTTATCATCATATTAAATGCACAAATTTATCATTGTAGATAATTATAACGTTATTTAGCATATGTTCTTACAATATTAGAAAGGTTAAATGTTACCATTTTATTTTTCTAATAAGGCTCTCCTAGTATTTCATATTTCTCCAAAACATAAGATGAAACATAGAAGTCTTTTGACTTCACTAGTGGGTGTTAGGACTCGTCTGTCTTGGAATTATGACCTTGAGTTTGCTCAACGAATCATAGCCCCAACAAACGATGGATAACTCCTTATCGATTGTATTATAGACAACTCCTAACCGATGTTTCCTTGTCCTAATCTTATTTCAACATCGAGTTTGCTTGACCAATCGAAAGAGATTATTTACTTGTACCTACCATATCGTGACGACCTAAGTATAGTATATGTACCTTGAGTTTGCTCAATAATACATAGAGCTATCTTACATCATCTATTCAATATATTAATAATACTACACATAAAATCCTTAGCTTGAGTTTGCTCAACAACTAAGGAGTATGCAAGTAATTTATTAATATATATGTGGTATAAGACAACATTATATTGAAGATTTATAATCTTCGATATATTATATTGAGTGGTATCGACTTATAGAATAATGTATTTCTTATGAAATACCCTTGTGATTCAAGTGTCAAACACATCAGAAATCACGGTATACATATATTTATCTATGTATTTATTTCTTAAGTCTATTTGGGTTTCTTTAATGTTCCACCTTTAGTATATACATTCATATCATATAAGTTTTATTATCATATAACTTTTATATTTCATATCACTTATATAATAGTCTTATGTATAATATTATATTAATTGAATCTTATTTAACTAATTTTAATTAATTAACTCTCTAATTAATTTTATATTAGTATCCCAATACAACTTTTATATTGGACATATCTACTATAACCTTTATGGTGTATACTGTAACCTTTATAGTATAACACATATATTTTATATATGTGTATTTTTATTTAATTAATCAACCTTTAAATAATTTATTTAATTAAATTATATTAATTTTAAAATTTATCCTATATATACATATATGCATACTTATGTTATCTTAAACACTTTAAAATAACATAACATATATCAATATATATAATACATACATATAAGTATTAATTAAGTAACTCATTTAATTAATTAATTTTATTAATCATATTAATAAACTTTAAATTGTGAAATTAATATTCAAATAGTTTCAAACATTTTGATATTTTCATTACCTTCAAACATTTTGAAAATTTATGTTATATTACAACCTTTTATAATAAACATGATTTTATTTTAAATTTTACTTTTAAATTTAAAATCTTGTCATAATTTTCAAAAATATTTTGAAAATCAGCCCAAGGCCCAATTCAAATAGGGCATTTTCTATTAGGGGCAACCTTTGGGCTTACTTCACCTTTTAGGCCAGGCTGGTAACCAGGTAGAACAGGGTACTTGATTACCTAATTCCAATCTCAGACGTTACCTTTCTAGACACCGTACTAAGTGGGCAAGCTTAATTAGTTAACCCTAACATTACTAGTTTAGACCGCATAGGCTATTGGGCTCCGATACCATTGTTAGAACTGGACTAGCCCACAACGGAAGAAATGGGTGAATTTAAAAAAAAATACCATTTTGGATCATTAGTGGGCCTATGAAGTCTAAATACATTTAGATCTTATCTAAATTTTCTTATAAATAAAATCAATTATTTTATTTAAATTGGTGATTTGAATGTAACCTAATTTATAGTATTATAATGGATGTATCAAATACATCCATTTATGTAATATATAAATAGTGTTAACATATGTAATAAAAATATGTAAAATGAATTTATAGAAGGATATATTTCATTTCCTTCTCTTTCCTTATGCAATAAATAAGGGAACATGTGGCAAAATATGAATAGGAGGAAACCTTCCATTTCTCTCTCTCTTTAATTGAATTAATTAATATATTAAATAACATTAATTAAGAAAAAGTTTTTATTTATTAATTTAGACCTAAATTAATTAAGTGTGAGTTATGAAAAGTGTGAATATATCAACACCAGAAATAGGGACCTAGTGTGCAATGCCCCTGCCAAATATATTCATACTTTAATTTGTATGACCAAAATGCTAGACATAAAGTAGTAAGACTAATTGTTGACATGGACAGGAATAAATAAGGATAAATTGAATGCAATCACATAAGAATTTAATAAGGTAGAAAACAAAAAGGTGGAATCATTGATTTATTCACTTTCCCTTTTAACAAATTCAATTAATACAACATTGTTGTATATTCAAGAGGTATTATGATACACTGACATAAACATCAATTGGTAATTAATGTATATATATAATTGCCTCACTTTTAAATTAAAAATGGTTAAATCATACTTTGGCAATTAAAGATACAAATATTTCAAGTTTATATACACACGCATATATATTTACACAAGCATATGTATGTAATATAAAACCAAAATTTTATAATTAAAATTTCAGTTTGACAATTTACATTTCATTCTAAATTAACAAATTAAATTGAACACTATAAATTTAGAATATATATATATATATAATTTAAAATTACATAAAAAATTCATTTAAAAATTTTATATCAAAATCTTTCATGCTTGCATAAAAAATATTCAAAGTGGTTGTATCCAATTATTAATCAGGCAACAATAGAAATTAATTTTAAACTAAGAATTAAATTACAACTCATTTGAAATTGTGTATGTAACTATATAAAATATAATTCATTAGAAATTAATTTATAATCATTGTAATGTAAAGATAACAAATGTAGATCTGAATGAAATGAACATAATAGACGTACTATTAATTGAGAAAGGGGTTATCAATTCTTATGTATAATATAGTCAATATAAACCTAAATTAATCACACAAATCCAAGCATATGAATATAAAAAATATGCAAATGAATTAATTAGAAATTACCTTAAGAAATTGCCATCAAATCACACTTGAATGATAAATCAAAAGCTCTTAGATTCCGTGAATCGATCTTATTACCCAAAGCCTTGAAACACACCTTGAAAATGAATTCCCCTTAGAATGTCACCTAAAAGTGACACCTTAAATAATGATATCTCCTCGGATCTTCAAGATCCTCATCATATCCTTGCAAGAGATGGATGAACCACTTTTATTTTATTTTATTTGATCTTTTTATTTGGAGTTAAAAGATTTTGGTAATTTGATTTTTGTTTTCTGCAATGAAATGTTAGGAGGAGAGAAAGAAATAAAATGAATGAGAAAGAATGAATTTGTACGTACAAAATGAATTAAGGAATATGTTTTATTCGAAAGCATGAAACCTTTCCCATTCTTTAATTAAAACTTCCCTAATTAATTCCATTGATTGTTTTTCTCCCTCCAATCCTTTCTTTCATATGATATGTTATCGAGTAACATAAAATTTCCACTAATCATGTCATCAAATGACATAAAATTTTCATCAATCATTTCATGCAATTATTATCTTTAAATTACATCGATATCGTATATCAATGTGTGCAAATATAACTTTTATTAATGCATTAAGATAATTACAAATAACTTTCAAACATCAAATAATTAATAATTAATATTTCTTAGATTAATTTAATCAATTTACAACATTTTATAAGTTAGTTAAATCGTGTGGTTTTTCAAAGAATTCATCATTGCGGTTGTGCAACTCAAAGGTGTAAATTCAATCAGCGATTAATATTGAACTATTCGAATATTAACATTCACACGTCACTTAGTAGGTGGTGTGACATTTTGGCTGAATTTATCGCTTACACATCTTTTGGTAAAATCAAATTTTACTTATTATAAATGGTACCCGATAGTGACAATTATTCACGTTAATTCTCTTCGTCAAAACTATATCACATTAGGACTTATAGAATTTGGTAATGGTTAAAATTCCAATATCATCCACATTCAACTTTATAGTCCAAACACAAAGTCATTAGTTCAATAAAAACTATTGATCGAACTGCTCTGGCTAGAGACTTTGACTTTCAGTTGACATCAGTTGACCGTGGTATTAACCTCATATAACCGAGGAGAGAATCCTCTCTTGAATAGTGTTTCACTTTGATGCTTTCACTCGACCCAACTATAATCGTTCGATGGACACCGTGCCACAATTTAACTATAATCAAAGCGGAGCTTCTACATTGAAGATTAACAATATTCCCACGTCGAGAGAACTGTGAAAATTAGTCACATCGATATTTTCTATTTGACCGTAGTTATATTAACCAACAGAAAACTATCGAGTGAGTCATTCCATAGTTAACTATTAATTATTAGTATGTAACCCCTTGGTGCCCCCAGCGCTCATGAGTAATACATTGCCCAACATTTGGAGAACGTTGCATACTCTAGTCTCAGTGGATGTATCGATATCCAATCTCAATACACCTTGACTAGGAATATTTAAAATGGTATATTTATTTTCATTATGATAAATTACTCATGGTTACAATACTTTGTAACTAGTATCACAAAACATACCATTTATGTATTTCTATTAAATATACTTTTAATTAAATTAATTAATTAACATAACACATTATATCAAGTATACAATAGAAATAAAACACCTTTTATTTTTGAACAAGATTGGTTATCAAGTTAGATATATGTAACAAATTACATAATTGCTTCTAGGGCATACCCACGTCTATCATGTTAGACTATAGGGATGAAGATCTCTTCATACTCTTTCTCTTTTTATGTATAAATCATTTCGCTACCAATCTAGCCTTGTGTCTCCCATTATGATTCGCCATGAATATCAACTACAACCTACGGCTCGAATTTTCAATGGAACTAATCCTCATGTCTTATTATTCCATTAGATGACACTTCCTCTTCCATAACACAAATCCCCTTCAAACTGCCACTTCATCAAGGTCTACCTGATTATCCTAGATTATAGGCAATGCATTGTCAAATTTATTGCTATGGTTAAGTTTTACATAGTGCTACTCGCTATAACTCTATAATGCGTTCCTAATACATTGACTAGCCCATATGGCTCCAACATTGCCTTAGTTACCATAAGCTTCACCTCAAACTAAATCCTCTTTAGTGTCATGAATATCACCCTTACTACTAGAAGAGGTTGGAATGTCATGTGATGTCTAATCAATTGCATTTTATTTATCATCAGTTGTAAGTGTTAGTTCCTGAGATGATGGTTTTGATGACAACAACCTTAGGACTTGTTATAAAATATAAATACTAATATTCTTGTCTAGATATATATGTATATGCAGGATATATATATATATATGCAGGCGCTGAAGAATGAAGAATGTACAGTATAAAGATTCAAGACTGAGTATAGAGATTCAAGATTGAACACTCATGAGTATCAAGAGTTCAAGATTTCAAGAGTTCAAGAGTTCAAGAGTTCAAGATAAGTAATAGTGTCTATATTTATGTTAAAACTTCATGATAGCACTAAAATCTTTATTCAGATTTTAATTGTGGAATGGAATCCACCTTCTCGCTTTAATAGTAGGATGGAACCGATGACCTTCTCTAGTGGAATGGAATCCACGAAATTTTCAAAATGATTTGTTTTAAATATTTTTCCAAAAACTTTTTAAAGTCATCTCTCTCGGTTTAAATATTTTAGCCTTAAACTGTTTTTATTATCTTTTATATTTTGATTTCAAAATCATCTTTTGTTTTTAAACTATCTCCTGGTTTTAATATTATAGCCTTTGAATCTATATTCTATGCTTAGTTTTTAATATTACTTTTATATTATAGATATTTTTTTTAAGATTACATATTAATCTCTTTTATAAGTTTAAACTATATTCAAAATGGTTTATAAACTTCAGAAATTGTTTTGACAAGTTTTAGAAAGAAAATCCCTTTTAAAAAACAAAAATAAATTTTCAAAATTAACTAGGGCATGTCGACATACCCCATCCCCTCATGTCGACATGGTAGCCGTAGAAATTCAAATTTCAAATTTTCAAATGAAGTGTCTATTCGTCATAACCTTTCATGAATGGACATGACTATTGTTCTTCTATAAATACCAGTTGTTTTCAACGAATTTTAAGTTAGTTTTTCTTCATTTCTTCACTCCTTCTCCACTCAAGTATTCTCTTATATTTTAACAAAACTCTACGAAATCCTAAGTGAATCAAACTTGATCATCTCTAGTTTGATTCTCTATCACTCTCACTCTCAAAGATCTCAGTGCTATTTAGATTTATAGGATCATTTGTAATCAAAGATCGAAAGATCGAAGTGTATCGATTCTCTCTCTATCAAAGTGTGATTGGAAACGGTGTAATTGTGGCCTATAAATCAATTGGGTGTGGTTATAGCCCGTAAATCAATTAGGTGATCTTATAGCCTGGTTAAATCAAGAGAGTTTGCCCTAGACTCGAAGACAGGAGGGTGTATCTCATGGCCTTGAAATCGAGGTTGTAATATCGACATTATATTTGAAAAGAAATCTACACAAGAAATTGTGTGGGACTGGATGTAAGGTAACTCGGAACCAGTATAAAATTTTGATTTATTCTTTCCTTTACTGCTTTTTATTTACTATTTGCATATGTGTCTGATTCTGTGATTGTCTCTGTGTTTGTGAATTGCATCTGTATGTGTTTAATTTCAAAAGATTTCAAAAATTCCATAAAATCCATTAAACATTATTCACCCCCCCCCTCTAGTGTTAAACCAGCCTTAAAACCTGTAATTCACATTTCCAACATTTGGTATCAGAGCATTGGTTTTCAAAGTTTTCATAATCTGGTTTTTGAAAAGTTTTCAAATGGCTGCCAACACTGGTAATGTCAATACTATCACTAGTTCATTTGTAGAAGGTCAGTCTACTGCTAGACCACCACTTTTTAATGGGAGTAACTATGCATATTGGTCATGTAGGATGAAAATCTATTTACAATCAATAGGATTAGACACTTGGAATATCACACAAACTGAGTACATTGAACCCACAACAAATTTTGCACAGTGGACCGCTGAGCAAAAGACTGTTGCACAAAACAATTCCAAAGCCATGAATATTCTATTCTGTTCACTTGATAGGAATGAGTTTAATAGAGTGTCTGTCTATAAGTCTACATATGAAATCTAGAAAAACTTTGCATGTTACTCATGAAGGAACAAGCAAAGTTAAACAGGCCAAAATATCTATCTTGACCAATCAGTTTCAATTATTCAAGATGAATCCAAATGAGTCTATTTCAGACATGTACAGTAGGTTCAAGACATTGTGCACTCATTAATTGCATTAGGAAAGAACTTTTCCAAAGAAGATCAAGTTAGAAAAATTCTGAATTCACTCACTCCGGAATGGGATTAGAAAACTCTAGCAATTGAAGAGGCTAATGATATTAGTACTCTAAAAATTGAAGAATTAATTAGGAATTTGATGTCGTTTGAAGCACAAATGCAAGGGAGAAGAGAAAGCAAGGCCTCAGAAAAGAAATCAACAGCGTTTAATGCAATAATAGATGGTTCAGACTCAAACAATGACGACGATGAAGAAATAGCCTTGATGACAAGAAATTTTAGAAAGTTTCTGAAATACAGAAAGATGAACAACTATAAGAGAAATAATTACATAAATTCTGGAAATAATAATGAGACTCTCAACAACATCAGATGCTACAATTGTGATGAGCCAGGCCACTTAAAAAGAGATTGTCCACATCCGGATAACCAAAAATTCCTCCAAGTAATGATTCGTCAAAGAAAAGGAAGAGAGCGTATACTGCTACACTAGACGATTCAGACTCATCCTCCAGTGATGAAGATCAGAAGACGGAAAATTTAAATATGTTCTTTACAGCTATTCACGAATCTGATGATCTCGGGAATATGGATTTAAAATAGGTACGCATTTAAATTATATTAGTTGAAATTGTTTGCTTGAATGTTTGAATGTTTGATTGTTTGCATGTTTTGAAATTGCTTGCTGTTTGAATTTAAAATTTTAATTTTCAAAATAATATTATTTTAATAATATTTTTAATATTAAAATATTAATATTAAAGTGTTATTATATTTATATTATTTCAGATAAAATATAAATTAGATTATAGGATATATATATATTAAACATAAAAAAAAATTAATCACATGTAATATAGGACCCATATTGACATGGCCCTACCCCCTATGTCGACATCCCTACCAGAATTTTGAAATTCAAATTTGAATTCAAAACTTTGAATTTCCCTCCACCTTTTCACCAACTCCAAAGCTCTGAAAAGGTGTCTCTTGACCAGAGAACATGACTATCGAATATCTATTTATATCCTTAACTTTATTCTATCTTTTCACTTTCATTTCAAAATTCAAACTCTCTTTCAAACTCTCAAGCTCTCTACTCTCTTCAAAAATGGCTTCCTCAAGCACTCCCTCCACTATTATGCTGTCCAAAGCCATCAAAGAATTCCTTTACAATGACCCGGAAGCTATCAAAGCTTATATAATCTATGTAAACTTTGGAAAAGTCCGTACGGGAAAATTTACTATTTTCAGTGATTTTCCTTTATATGAACTCAATGTTCTTTTCGAAGAGAATCAAATTCTCAGTTTAATTGATGATTCACAAAATGATTTTGTTTGTTATCCAAATCTTCTTAAAATGTTTTATGCAAATTTGAATAGTGGTTTTTATGATGGTAATGAAGGGGAAGTTTGGAGTAGTGTTAAAGGAACACAAATTGTTTTAAATAGTGAGATTTTGGAAAATATTTTGGGTTGTAAGTATACGGGAATGAATCTTTCAGATTTTCAAGTTGATAAACATGATCGTGAGACATTTCATCACATTTTTGAAGGAGATGATAACTTTGAATTTATAAATCGAAATTTCCATCCAAAAGCAAGAATTGTAACCCTTCTTTTGCAACATACCATAACTCCAAGATCGGGAAATTTCAATCACCCGACCTTAAAAGTTTGTAAGGCACTTTTTGCTATTTATGGGCACTATGACATTAATTGGACGCAAGTAATTTTGGATGAACTTCGTCCCAAAAAATTTACTTTAGGAGAAAACACTTTGTATCATGAAATTTATCTTACTTGGATTTTTAAATATTTTGGAGTTGATTATAAGAGAGAGGAGTTTGTTTCTCGAAAAGTGTTTAACCATGCAAATATCTCTCTTATGAAAATCCCACTTGTGTTTCAACCATATGAAACACTTACCAAAAAAGATGAAAGGTTGGCTCATAAAGAAATGGAAGAAGAAGAGGAGGAGGAGGAGGAAGAAGGGGAGGAGATGTAGATTGAAGAAGAAGGAGAGGAGGAGGAAGAGACATCATTGGAAAGTATTGAATACCCTATCACTCCTAACAATCCATCCAATAAGACACTTCTCAAAAATCAAAAGATAATAGTGGAAAACCACCGGATTCTCAAAAGATCTGTTGATAAAAAGTTGGACAAAATTTCCACCAAAATGAACAAGTTTTTTGGGAAAGTGAGTCGCAAACTTGGATTATCATCATCTTCATCATCCTCTATCGAATTCTAGTTTTCATTTCATGTTGTATTAGTTTGAGTCTTTCGATTAGTTAATGTTATGTATTGTTTATGTAATGTTAACTAAAATTTATCAATGAAAATCTTTTATTTCTGCTTATTAGCTTTAAAATATCTCTGGAATGCTTGCTTTTATATTATATAAGTTTATATATATAGACTTGTACGTAATATAAAGAAACAAAGCATATTGCCAAAATCAACAAGGGCATGGACACCCCCTACCCCCATGTCGACATGTAACAGCCATAAAGTAATTTTTGTTTTGAATTTAAAATTGACATAACTACCTTGTGTCTTTTCATTTCAAACGACTTTCTAGCCCTATAAATAGCTATTTCTTTTAGAAAAATCATACTTTCAAACTCTTCTTATTTTCTATTGAATTTCTTCGTATTTTATCAAATAATGGCCTCTCATATTCATGATCTAAGTGAGAATCTTGAAGAAACTCTCAATTCCTTCAAGAACATACTTACTTTTATCCTTCGCAATCAATGTCACTTAGAATTAAGCCAAATGCAGATAATAAAGGAACAAGAAAGGCACTTTGATGCCATTCGATGGATGATTTCAGCCCTCAACAAAGAAGAACTCGAAGCGATTCCAAAAGGAACTCTGAACAAGAATAATAAAGAATGGGATGCTATAAAGTCAGATCCTATCTTCGGTGAAGAAGGATGGGTTAAGTTCCAAGAAATGTTTGATTTGACTTGTATGGTTTACTTAGATTTGATTTGGTTTGAACTGTTTGTTTTGATTTGACTTGATTTGAATTGTTTGAATTGGTTTGAACATAGTATGTAATATATGATTGAAATGATGTGGTTTAATAAATTTACTGATTGATTATGTTTGAAATTTTCATATCTCTCACATTTACCTTACTATATTTTGCTCATATTATTATGTATCTCATTTATATTCTACTATACTGTATTATTATCCTATATAGTGTTATAGTATTAGTTTAAGGGGGAGTTATGTAGCTTAGGATTATTTTTGTTGATGACAAAGGGGGAGAGTTATAAAATAGGTTAGATAGGCTTAGATTAAGGGGGAGTTAGTAGATTAAGGGGGAGTTGGTAGATTAAAGGGGGAGTTGTTGGAATAAGGGGGAGTTACAGTAGAATCAGAGTTTTGTGGAGTAGATTTTATAAAAAAAGGTTGTCATCATCAAAACGGGGGAGATTGTTAGTTCCTAAGATGATGGTTTTGATGACAACAACCTTAGGACTTGTTATAAAATATAAATACTAATATTTTTGTCTAGATATATATGTATATGCAGGATATGTATATATATATATGCAGGTACTGAAGAATGAAGACTGTACAGTATAAAGATTCAAGACTGAGTATAGAGATTCAAGACTGACGAATTCAAGATTGAAGAAATCAAGCTGAAGACTCATGAGTATCAAGAGTTCAAGATTTCAAGAGTTCAAGAGTTCAAGATATCAAGATAAGTAATAGTGTCTAGATTTATGTTAAAACTTCATAATAGCACTAAAACCTTCATTCGGATTTTAATTGTGGAATGGAATCCACATTCTAGCTTTAACAGTGGGATGGAACCCATGACCTTCTCTAGTAGAATGGAATCCACAAAATTTTCAAAATGATTTATTTTAAATATCTTTCCAAAAACTTTTTAAAGTCATCTCTCTCAGTTTAAATATTTTAGCCTTAAATTGTTTTTATTATCTTTTATATTTTGATTTCAAAATCATCTCTTGTTTTTAAACTATCTCCTGGTTTTAATATTATAGCCTTTGAATCTATATTCTATGCTTAGTTTTTAATATTACTTTTATATTATAGATATTTTTTTAAGATTACATATTAATCTCTTTTATAAGTTTAAACTATATTCAAAATGGTTTATAAACTTCAGAAATTGTTTTGACAAGTTTTAGAAAGAAAATCCCTTTTAAAAAACAAAAATAAATTTTCAAAATTAACTAGGGCATGTCGACATACCCCATCCCCCCATGTCGACATGGTAGCCGTAGAATTTCAAATTTCAAATTTTCAAATGAAGTGTCTATTCGTCATAACCTTTCACGAATGGACATGACTGTTATTCTTCTATAAATACCAGTTGTTTTCAACGAATTTTAAGTTAGTCATTTCTTCACTCCTTCTTCTCCACTCAAGTATTCTCTTATATTTTAACAAAACTCTGCCGAAATCCTAAGTGAATCAAACTTGATCATCTCTAGTTTGATTCTCTGCCACTCTCTCACAAAGATCTCAGTGATATTCAGAATTATGGGATCATTTGTAATCAAAGATCGAAAGATCGAAGTGTATCGAGTCTCTCTCTTTCAAAGTGTGATTGGAAACGGTGTGATTGTGGCCTGTAAATCAATTGGGTGTGATTGTAGCCTGTAAATCAATTAGGTGATCTTGTAGCCTAGTTAAATCAAGAGAGTTTGCACTGGACTCGAAGACAGGAGGGTGTATCTCGTGGCCTTGAAATCGAGGTTGTAATATCGACATTATGTTTGAAAAGAAATCTGCACAAGAAATTGTGTGGGACTGGATGTAGGGTAACTCCAAACCAGTATAAAATTCCAGTGTGTTCTTTCCTTTACTGCTTTTTATTTACTATTTGCATATGTGTCTGATTCTGTGATTGTCTCTGTGTTTGTGAATTGCATCTGCTATGTTTAATTTCAAAATATTTCAAAAATTCCATAAAATCCATTAAATACTATTCACCCCCTCCCTCCCACTAGTGTTAAAGCAGCCTTAAGATCCGTAATCCGCATTTCCAACAGTAACAACCCCACTTGTAAGCTGAAAGTGGGAACAATTTACACCTCCTTTCACTTATTTCCATGTAAGACTGGATTGTTAGATAAGTCTTCTAAAGGCTTGAACATAGCTAAATCATGAAAGGTAACATGCCTTAAGTGAATAATTTTACCCTTCACTGTCATTTGCATAACCTAGCATGACATATTTGAAAGCTCTAGGGGCTAACTTATCATTTCATATGTTAAAAATGTATACTAGACAACTAAAAATACAGAAATAGCTCAAGTTTACATTTTTGCCATTCCACTTTTCCTTTAGGACCTTCCCACCAATAGTAAAGCATGGAATCTGATTTGCATTATGAGCAGCAGTTGATGTAGCTTCAACCTAAAAGCTTATATGCAAGCCCGTAGTCAATCTCTAGCAAGGAGCTTTCTTAAGTAGAGCTATATTCATCCTTTCAATAACTTCACTGGACTATGGGTCCCCAGGTGACATACCACGCCATCTACGATAGTCAAGGAACTCCTTTGAGATATATTCACCGAAATTATCGGATCTTAAAACTTTTAACGTCCCACTGGCTTGGTTTTCGATAACAGCCAACCAAATTTTAAATTTGTCAAAATCTTCTGACTTAGCTTACATTAAATACACCCGAACCTTGGGCGAGTGATTATCAATATAAAATACAAAATACAGAGCTCCATAAATGGATGATGTAGAAACCAATGCCCAAACATTCGAATGAACGTAGTCAAGTACCCTCCTAGAACTGTGCTTACCAACACCAAAGGATACTCTACTCCGCTTAGCCAATACACACTCCTGATAGAAATACAACTTGTTGAAGCTTTCTCCACATAATCATATTCCTCTTACGTACCAACTCTGGATTCTTCTCCGAAGTATGATTTGATCTCAAATGCTAAAGCTTGGTAGCATCCAATTCTCTATCACTATAAACTTCAACACAAGAATCCAAGGGCACACTGTACCCTTGAGCAGATACAAATTTCATATTACGATACCCTTCATCATCACAATTTCATCTTTAGAAACCCTTAGACTATCTCACAATAGTAACTTCCGTCCCAATGATGCTAACTTGCCTAGAGAAATCAAATATTTATGAAAACCTTGAACATAACTAACACTAGTTAGGGTACGGATTTTACCATTATACATTTGAATCTGCATTGAACCAATTCCCAAGAACATGCATGTAGCATAATTCTCTATAAGGATTGTATTTCCCTCCTTGTTGACATTGCAAGAGAAGTAATATTTATTATATGTCATATGAAAGGACGGACCAGAATCTAGAATGTAATGATCAGAAATATCAGATGCTACTACCATCAAAACATCATTACTATCATTGTTCTCCACCTCAATAGATGAAGAACCAACCAATTTCGTCTTATTCAAGTCTAGACAATCTCTCCTTCAATGGTCCAATTTCTTGCAATGATGACATCTACCATATCTAAACTTACTCCGTCAACCAAGCTACTAGAATTGGAATGTTCCCTAAGTTCTTCATTTTCTTCTCAGTCTAAGCTTTCATAACAAACAAACTTGACTAACATCCTTCAATATTGTCACTTAAACCCAACTACT
Source organism: Allium fistulosum (assembly GCA_030737815.1). Taxonomy (NCBI): domain Eukaryota; kingdom Viridiplantae; phylum Streptophyta; class Magnoliopsida; order Asparagales; family Amaryllidaceae; genus Allium; species Allium fistulosum. The sequence goes on along the minus strand of CM060904.1, from coordinate 436,053,890 downwards.
TATCTGATCATGCAAATGCTCACTAAGTAGACTAGTCTTACATCATCTAATGTTAGGGTATCTCTACCATAAATGAGACTATTGGCAAAACCAGTTTATCGCTTTGGAAACGAAGATGGCTGAATCATGGTCTTTTGCTCCTCATGAATTTTCCAAATCAATAGCCTTCATCTTCAATATAAAATCATCAAACACACTCGGGAGCATTGTAACTCAAGCATCATCTTTCATCTTATATAAAAAAGATTCTTAATAATAGTATATGATTGATTAACGAATTTTTCATGTAGGGATCCTCCAACTTCTTCTAAATACCTCTAATAGTAGTTTCATCACCAATTTTAATGATAACATTTTCTCTCATACCATGTTAGAGAGCAGTAAAAGCTCACTCTTCCATCACCACCAGCTAAACAGTTGAAATATCTATAGATAACTTTTCGATCTCAAACACTACACAATAAACCCCACCACTTTCATCTTCCATTGCCCGTTCTCAAAATCATTGTCTCCATTTCACTTCTCAATCCCAATAGTGAACCAGCCACCACATAGGTACCCCCAACATATGATTCAACTACTAGAACCGAACTATGTTTCGATGTATTCTCATCCTTCGAACCTACCATTCTATCAAACACCTTCTATCCAATATCAAACCTTATCGCTCTAATATTAATTATTAGGGTTGCCGATAATATCAATTAGCTAATTCAACGGCGAACGCTTATGTAGAACTGCTTATAGGTGAGATAAAACGAAAAAATCGAACAGTCGAATCTAATTCAATAGTTTACAACTAAACGCCAGCAAAATTGAAATAAACCAAAAGTAAAATGGTCGCATAGATTTATAATGGTTCCACTATCAATGAGATAGTTTACATTCACTTTGGGAGAGAGGTATTTCGGTAATAATGGAGAGAATTTACGAAGAGATTGATAAACTTTAATGGAGGCTATTACAATAGAATAAGAAGAACTGAATTTTATTCTCATGCTGAAATCCTAGGTAGAATGATATTCTTATAAGGTGTTCAATACTCAAAACTATATGCTCGGTGGAATCCAGGAGTTAATGTGCAAAAAGGCTAAATTGATGAAATTACCCTCGAAATAGGCTAGGAATTGAGCCATGTTCACCATAATTGATCAATCATTGTAAGCATAACTGGTCGATCGGTTATGACTCTGTTTAGCTACAAGGTTTGCATGTAGCCAACTGGTCAAACCGTTGTTAGGAGATCGATCAATGTTCCATGCTCTATGTGTGCATTTCACACTTTAAATTTCTTTTTCACAACTCTGATTAATGCATCGTCTTTTCCTTATCAACTATAGCGGAATTCTCATAAGTTTAGGTACATTGTATCACATATCATTTTAAAATTATGGGAAGATACTGTTCTTTTTTTTCAAGTGCTTTTAAACTGGACACTATTCGTGAACACCTTAACAACAATGCACCAACTCCAAAGACACACACTTCAGTGTATTTTCGAAGAGATTTGCACAAACAATGGGATACCATAACCCCTCTTGTCCACATTTTAGTGCTTTGGCTAGATAAGATACTTCAGAGATACTGTTATTTCTATATTTTGATCAAGATTAGAACATCAACCTTAACTTGATAACAAACTAAATAAAAGATTTGATTTCATCCATAACATGCGAGGATGATCAAATAAACTAATATTAATAAGAAGACAATTGTTTGAATTATTATATATAGAGTCCTATCTCTGGGCTTTAGCCAAAAATGTCATATACACAAATTAATTAGTTTACCTTGAGCCATTATATAATATCTCTTTGTAGGTTAAGTTCAGCTACATATTCTTTTTCTAAAAAGTTATTTAAGCTCCCAATATCTATTCAGTATTATTTAAAAAATATTGATTTTAATCAATTTTTCCTCTAATTTGATAGAACAATTTGCTTATAAGCTAGAGCATAAAAGATTTGACAAAAAGTTTGTCTTCTAAAGCAAGAAATCCACCAATGCAAGCTAATCTGGATGATGATCGTGCAAAAATCTTGAAGGGAATACAAATACTTTTGGTTTTATGGAAAAATTAGTAACATTGCTGGAATCATTAGATTATGATGGTATATTTCCCTCTCATCTATTGATTATGTATTGTTTGCTAATGATTCAAGCTGACAGCCTGCAATGCAAAACTCTTAATGGGATTGAATATGCTTCTGGTTATCTAACGATTCCAGCATCGTTACTAACTTTTCCTTCTCTACCATTGATTATATTAGATTTGTTGACTTCTTTTCTTACATTTTTGTTTTTAAAATTTAATTTCATATAGTTATTTTCTCTTCATATCCATTTCCTTGTTGATGATTGTCAATTTGAAGAATTTTAAATACAGTCTAGTGTGCACCTGACTATGATACATGATTATATACAGATATTACTATACTTTCAGTGGCATCAAAAATAAAAATAAAACGCACTGAACTAAATTTTTGTGAAAGAGTATACGTCCACGTTGGTCATACCACGGACAGCATAATATATGAATTACGAAGCATGAAGAGAAAAAAAAAGGAAAAAGGATAGGAGAACAGATATAAAGAACTAAAAGATATCATTCTCGTTTACTTTGCTCCACCATATTTAGATCAAACCAATAAAACAACATATCACCGTATAACTGGACGGAGAAAAAATAACTAAATTCATAGAAAATAGGCTATGGTTGGTTTACCGTTTTGAGTTTTCGTTCATGCAAAAATGCACACTACGCATGTATATTGTAAAAAACGATCATTTTAAAAAACAAAGTTAACGTACAAAATAAAAAACAAATTTTTTACATGTTTTAAAAAATAATGAAAGCACTAAAAACAATTCATCGTTCTGTCGTCCCTTCATCACCTCTGTTATGCTCTCCATCTTTCTTTCATCCCCTTCGTCGTTCCTCTACTATTCTTATATTATATAATTAATGTTGAAAACTCAAAATGCAAAATACAAAATAAACCAAACGGACCCTAAGGTAGTGTTTGGTTTAAAAACGAATTTTGAGTTTTCTATTTTTAAATATGTATGTCAAATACGAAAGGAGTGGAGTGACGACGAAAGTGATAGAAGGAAAATGGAGGAACGACGTAGGAGATGGAAAGACGACGAAAGTAAGGACTATTTCTCGTGCTTCTGTTATTTTTTAAAACAAGAAATATTAAAAAAAATATTTTCTATTTTGTATGTTAATTTCATTTTCAAAATTAATTGTTTTCGAAAATATATATACGCCTTGCGTATTTTTAACTAAAATTATGAAGGCAGTTTATTTTATTTATTTATTTATTTTGAAAAATAGGTGATACTTCGTGAGAGTTAACATATTTGAAAAAAAGGTATTAGTTGCATGATTTTCATAGGACAAAAATATATGAAGGTTAGGTTTTGATAATTAACCTGCTTGAAAGTAGCTAATGGAATCTTTGAATAAGCTAAAATGTTTTTGTTTCAGTGGGATTGCCATGCTTTTTTGCACTTGGTATAATTCATTTGGAAGGCCAACTAAACAAACACCCAATTTTTATGGGGATTAAAGTTTGATGCATAATTTATTATTTTTGAGAAATACAAAGGAAAACAAAATTTCGCTACCCTAAAGTATGCAAAAAAGACCATCGTAACAAAAAATGAATGTCCTTTCTAATAAGCACTGCCTTCAATGTTATGCAAGAAATATTTTTCAAATCAATTATACCATTAATATGCAATCAACAATCAAAAAGCATCTCATCCAGAATAAAGGGCATCAAAGTAGAAATGATGTGCTACTATAGTTCTACCTCTCTGTACTTTCTTGTAGATGATAAAACGTCCAAATACTAGACTTTGAAAATAAAAATAAACATATGCAATAAAAGAATAAACAAATACAATAAAAGAGTAACACACGCTGCCCCCTGTCGTATTAATTACATAGCTTGTGCTAGTCTGTCATGTTAATTACACATTTCTATAGTGATTTCCACTCTTTGCACCCAAAAAGGATAATGCAGCATACATGTGTCTTCTTTTTCTTCTTTTTTTTTTTTTTTTCAACCCTTATCCTTTGATTTACCACACTAGAAGATCATAAACTGGGGATAACTACTCCAAAGGGGAAATAGCCTTAAAAGTAGGACTAGAAAATATTCAACCTCTTAATTCATGTAGTATGCTCCTTGCCTCTGCTAAAGAATTGATGATCTCTACTTGCTTAATCCTAACATTAGAAATGTTTTGAAATGGAACATGCAAGCTCTGATGTTCCTCATTCAGCAACTGTAAAGAATTTAAATCCATCACATCACCCAGAATGCTCTGCAAATAAAAATGAGTATTCAAAAACTGCAGATGAAAGTAAAACATAAAGGTTCCATCACCCTACACAGAGTAATTAATAAAACAGTTTACTCGATATCATATTTACTATTAGATTCATAAACCATAAATACTAAATTACATGGACAGATCAGTGGTAAATTTTGCTGCCCCCAGTTTCCAATATTTAAACCGTCTTTTAGCTAAAATCATCAAACAGGTATTCAATATTATAGTTCAGCTTCTTTTTATTTTGTTAGTGTTTAATGCCTGTTAACTTTTGGAAGTTACAGTGTTGTTTTCAAATAAAGATGGATATCAGCTTGTCATAGGGAAATTGCTGTTTACGAAATTATTTAGTAATAAGATACAATTCAGTTTTATACTATAATATGAAAACTGATTAAGAAAACTAATGTCCTTTTGTTAGTAGAAAAAGCACAAAGAGGGTAAGGTATGTTGATAGCTCTATTCCTAACATAAAATATTATCAGATAGGCTAGTCCTCTCACGAATCACCAAAGCTGTCAAGGGAACTGCAATGCATATTGCAATATAGAAAGATAACCTATGTGCACAGCTAATCTGAGCTGAGAAGGAAGGTGCAAGTAGTAATTGCAGCGCAGAGTGCGATATAGAAACATTACTTTTGTGCACTACTAGTCTTAGCAGACGCATGCATAAAATTAGAAATTTATGCTAACAAGACTGAGACTGTACTCACAAAATCCGAGCCATTGCAAGCAGAATGAATGACAAGCCTTATTAGCTTCTCCTCTGAGCAACTAAACACTTCTTCCGCTTCAGATGTAAAAGAAAACCCAAGAGTAGTGGATTCATGTGCAGAGCCGTTATTTTTTATAATAACTCTATGGTGCTTCTTCAGCATTTTTTCCATGTGATGGCCAACAGTATCACGAGAACTGTTACATTCATTCGTCCTTGTACTATTATGACTGGAGGAAAAAGGCCTTTGGCAAATTTCGCTAAACCTGAGAAGTCTTTCAGCTCTACTCCCACTGGCCCAACAGCAAGATAGTGATGAACCGTCGTCTGTATAGTGTGATATAAACAGGGTAAATTGAAAGAATATTTAGCTTTCACTGTACAAGTTGAAAAATCATGCTGCAAACTTGACTTAAAGGGAGATTGGAAACACTTGAATTTATCAAGACTTTTAGGCTAAAAGGCTGCTTTTTATTTTTGGCTATTGACAAATACGATGGACAACTGAACTGTGAAAGCTACTTCCCATTTTCATGGATTTTGCATAATGGTGAGCCTTGCACACCAGGTTACTTACATGAATACACCCATAAATGTATAGAATAATCATTTGAGTTTAGATCTCTAGACTACATCCAGAGTATCATTAGATTTTGCTTACTTTTATGTGTCGCAAAATAAGCATTTTATATGAATACGCGAGAATGAGATTTAGGAATTACATGGTTTTTCATGCTATCTAACATTCATATCAAATCAGTTAGTTAGAATCATGAAATTTTAGAGGGTTCCTGAGTTTCAAAACGAAGCTTCATGGGGACTCCTGAAGGCTGAAACAGTCGGCCTTTCATGCTTCCACCCATAAATGAAGAGAATAATCATCTCAGTTTAAATCTCTAGACTATGTCCAGTGTCATTAAATTTTAATTCTTTGTACATATCACCAAGTAGGTGAGATATATGAATGCTTGAGATTCAGGAATTACACGATTTTTCATGCTACATAACATGCCATATGTGATCAGCTGGTTAGAATCAACTTTCTTTCCTCGTATGTTTATTCTTTCAAAGGACTTATTTGCAACCTCCTCCAACCTATACATTTATGGCATCATTAAACTCATTCGTATCAGATATGCTATAATCGCTTTAATTCAGTATTCTTCCATGTTATGAATATCCTACTTATGAAAATTGCCTAAACCGAGTTCAAGCTGCAGAAAGAAAAGGACTTGAACAAGCAATGCACTCTACAAACTAATATACGGTGTTCTTTCAAATAGTTGTGTTCAGATAATGATCTGATTTGGGTCTGGATTCTGCGATAACTGTTATATATACACCCATAGACCCTAAGTTACCAATCCAACACTTAGAGCATCTCCAACCGCTGACTATAATTATAATTACATATTTCTAATATTACACATGTAATTCAAAACTTACCCAGTATAAATCCAGCTAGATTTATGTTGACCGCATGATTATTCAACCGAACCATTGATTGAGATTCTGAAGAAATACCAAGTAATTCCAACACTATGATACAGATAGTCTTAACCTGTAGACACCAAATCAGGAGAGAAATGTGAGATGAATCTTAAAACACACCCTTGATATACCCTAGGTGGGGGAATACGTCTCTCAGAGCTTATTCTCTGGTTCATTCATACGTAAAGGATGTACTGAACCATGTAACAGAATCACCTTACCCTGCATCTGAAACGATATAACTTCCCTTCCATGCACTGATTCAGCTGTGAAAACATGCCTAGTGTGATTATATCAGATGCCTCTTCAACTGAAGTACGGAATCTTGATCGAGACGTAAATCCTTTATTAAAGTATCGTCGATCATGTTCTTTTATGGAGTTAATTACAACAAAAGACACAGGTGTCAATACCAATCTGTGGCATCCATTAGCCTGACTGAAAGTAATATAGACATTAGATTTGAGATAATAAAATACTCTAAAAGTCGTATACTTCCATCAAATAAATTCAATTATTGTGTTTGTGTTTTGTGTGTGTGTGTGAGATTAAATTAAGCATGTACTTTAATGGTATATATTAAAAATAGGCCAAATCATCTCTACTGATAATATACAATTACTGTACTAATAATAAATAAAAGTAGCTCATTTTATTTTTAGATTCCAACTTTATCTAGGCATTCTCCTTCTCTCTCACCCTCCAAATAAAATACAGCTTGCTTCATTAAAAGATTGCAAAAGGACTTGCTCTCCATGAACAATGATCTCCAATGATGATAACAAAAACTAACTTATTTCAACTGTATGTCACTTTTCTAATATACAGCTATCTCGATACATTGTTATATTTGGAGACAAATATGTTAGAAAAAGTAGTAGTAAACTGGTGTGAACTTGTTCAGAAGAAAAGGAAAAGAGACGAATAAAAAGTACAAAAACCAGTTAAACAGCTAGCGCACAAGTAGCAGCCAACCTCTCATGCACCAACAGTCGGCTGGTCGCTGCAGAAAACACAATTCAAGGGTTGCTAGCAGAAAACACAATTCAGGGGTTGCTACAAGTTGATCGCTAACAACCTTAGGTAGATTGCTAACTACTGAAATCACAACTCATGAATAGCTAATGGCTGACAGTTTACATCTATAGATCGACCGTTGGCGGTCTGTTTTTCAAGTTATGCTATATTTTCAGTGATCTAGAGTGCGTCTATTTTTATCTAACTGTTTCTAATGATTAGAGGCTTTCTTATGTCCCGTTTCTCATTCTTTATTTTATAGGAAATCAAGATCAAATCCAAAAAATCAAATAATTAAATTAAAAGCCTTAAAGATAGAATTGAAGGTTTTCAAAATAGAATTCAAATTGTAAATTGCAAAATCTAACCTTTAAATCAAAACTAGATTTGAAATGTAAACCGTATATTCAAAGGGTCCATGTTTCAAGGATTATATACGCTCGCATGCTATAAATTTTTCTCTATTGGGATGTCAAATAACATGTGAGTGTGAAAAACTTTTTTACCTTTTCCATAGTAATAATTTATAAATTTGAAGTTGATTTGAATTAAAACTCAAACCTTATTTTTCTCTCTTGTTTTATCTTTAATTTGTTTCGAAAACAACAAAGATTTAATTACAATTTCAAAAAGAATAATCTACATTTTTTTTTGATATGAATTGAATAATCTTTCTCAACCTCGATTTTAATTGAATTTTGAATCACAAATTAAGGATCGAATCAAAATTAGAAAGGTTCAATTTTAAATGGGATTCAAATCGCAAAATTTTAAGATTTCTAAAATCATATCTCTTGTTCCTACGGTAGAAAAATTGAAAGACCTATCAACGGGTAAGTTATAGAAAATGGAATAAAAAATTCTTACCTACATTCAGTTGTGAACTGCAAACCTGTGAATAATACAAAGAAATGGAAACATATGGATACGTTTGACACATCAATTATGAATCTAAAGACAATAGACATAAATATTAATAATGATCAAACACATGCATTAATTCACCATCCAAGGAGTACATAGTGTTTATAAAGTCAATGATTTATGAATGGTGTTGATTAATCTGACAGATGATGTGAAGGCGATATTGTTGTAGTAAGACGATGATAGAAAAGTTGGCTCATGCGAGCGCCGATAGTGATACGAGGAAGAAGATAGAGATAAACATACGAGGAAGAAACAACAAGATGGAGCGAGTTTTCAATCGATCTACAACGAAGAGATAAGAAGAAAGTTTCATTATAGAAAGTAGCAAAATGGTGGAGACAAGCAGTGACACGATAGTATTGCCAGCTTGTATTGCCTCTACTTAAAGTACAATATGCATTATCGATTTAAAATCATCATATCACATGACACCAATTGAAGTTATCTCATCATTCATCCAGAGTTTGATGAATATGTTACTCTTATGAATAACATCGGATCATGTATTCGTATTGTCACAGATGTAAGTAGTTTTGGTTAGAGGATTTCTAGACATGATGAGAAGTTATTGATAGATATGGACTTGTTGATAGTGACGAATGGTGTTAGAACAAATAACTTGTATCTGCTGAAAATAACAATAGTGATGGAAAAACCAACGATAGTAATTGACTCTAGTTATTCAAACTTGACTCAATCAATCACCTTATTGTAGGGTACATAAGCAAGAGTTTAGTTATGTTACAGAGGCTTGGTTTGGTTGATGGATATTGTCATTCTAAACTAAGCTTCAAAATGATTATGTTAATGGAAAGGAGGCCTTTTTTGATATTAGTACGCATCAAACATCCAAAATTCAAGAATGTGTTCATAATAATGTGGGAAAGGCCACACAAGTTCCGTCGTTAGATGGAGCCAGATAGTTCGCTTATTTCATTGATGATTTCTCCTGAAAAATCTAGGCATATTTTGTGAAAACCAAAAATGAAATTGTTATTAAGTTTCAAAAATTAATACCCAGTAGAGAAACAATCAAGCAAATTGCTAAAGGTTTACACAATGATAATGGACTCATGTCGCAAAAAGTTACTAACAAAAGGCATACTAGGGTAAAATCAAGCATTTTGTTAAACTGGATAATGCAATCTAGTGAAGTATCAGAGTATATAATTTAGATAATTTTAAAAAGAACTCATTGCATGAGGTTGATAGATTAGTTGAACAATTTTTTTTTGTTCAAAGCTATTTATGATAGTGTTTCTTATCAATCACTCTCCTTCAATTGTCATGCACGAAGATGCTCGCAGAGATGTGGAAAAGTGAGCTAGTGGATTGCTCAATCTTAAAGCATTTTATTGTGCAGCTTATGTTCATGAGAGGAATAAGTTGAAGTATAGATTAAGCAAACATATTTTATTAGATTAAAGAAAACAGAAGAAGACTTATGTGGTTTGGTGTCATACTGCTAGACGAGGTGATGAGTAAGCATGCAAGTTCTAATGAGAACGCTTTATTAAAGGTGAAGTCTCCATCAACTAATGAAAATTTGAGGATAAGGGGACAATATCAAAGATAATGAATGTTATCGGTTTCTTTCTACAGCTATAAAGACGATGGTACTTTCAATGATGCCCTGGTTGATGAGAGTGTTTTTTTTAGATTAAAAATGGAACTTTATCACAGTCATGACCGATTAGATATAGGAAGAGGCCTATGTTGGTATCAATGTTTTGAGCTTGTGGATTTCGATGATACAGAAACATATAAACTTAGTATAGAAGAACTCAATGGGGACTTTGAGATGATTGACCAAGCGAGGACAAACAAAAAAATTAAGGAGATTGTGAGAGATGACGTTAAGAAAGTTCTCTCCCGATACGAAATAAAGACGATGAAGTTGACTAGCGCTCCATTGACCCCTCATTCTAGTGTATCTCCTATACAAGATGAACATAAATAAAATTGTGATTGATAGTTCTCATACAAAAATTGTTGAGATATGGTGTTTCTTCCATATGCTTTGAAAATGTGTTGATTGATAAGTTTGAGCAATAATACTCAAACTTGCTTAGCTTGGTTTAGAGCTAGTAGTATCATGGAACGCAATTCCATCAACGAGTTATTGCTAGTTGAGTTGAGAGCATATGAATGACACAAACTATGTTCCTCGAAGAAGCAGTCGAAGTGATCAATTATATTCATGCTCAAACCTAAGTGATGAGACTGAGCACGTTTATAACATAACCATGCGTCAAGACTTCATAAACTCTCTTTCAAGGCAAGCATCATATTTGTTTTAGATGGATAAAGAATCAACTTATGGACTGTTGAATAGTCTTCGGACTAATCATTAATGAGTTCCCGCTTTCCATTCACGTTAGACGGTTATTCCTGCAAGAAGACACTCCTTTATCCTTGGCGCTTATAGGCATTTTATATTCCTCTATTTCCCTTGGTCAATTAACCAAGCTTACATTTGGTAAGATGCTTATAGTGTTGGACCAATAAGAATAATGCAACAAGACGGACCATTAATATCTAGGTGTTTTTAGTTTTAATTGCAACCCCTGAATAGATACATCGTGCACGCTTCCAACCTGGCCTTATTTCCATTCCAGCCTTCCCTATTTTAAATATTTCCATTGTATCCCATAATAAGAAAAATGCTCCTTGGGCCAATCAACAAGGAATATACCTATGACCAATAAGTTAATAGCAGACCGCCCTACCACTGAACTATTAAGGCGGACTCTAAATGACATTTTTCTTTGTTATTGCTTAGAGCTCCTTTTTCCATCCAAGAGTACACTAATATAGTCCCGCGAAGCCTATTACTCACAGAAGAAAGTGCTTAAATTTACTTTTTTTTTTGCGGTCTTCATAGCAGAGAAGTGTGAAGTTGTAGAGGAAATGAAGCAAAGAAATGAAAATTTTGTGAAAACAAACATACACGCAGCAGTCGACAGCTCATATATCGATGATTGACCGATCGCTGCAGGAAACACAACTTGAGGATTACTTGTGGTTGACACAAGCAAGCATCCATAAGTCGATCGCAAACTGTTGTAACTTACAACCAATGTGTAGCTGGTGGTCGACTGTATCTATAGATAGATCGCTCTTATTGATTTACTTATAGTTTGCATTGTAAGTGAGATCTAACGGCTCTTATTGCTCAGGGGTATTATATGTTACATTTCTTCTTTATTATTTTTAATGAGATCAAGATTACATCAAGTAATCAGATTGAAAATCCTAGATAATATTAAGGAATTTTGATATATTTGGTATTCGCTTCTTAAATTGGTTCTTAGGTCCACTTGGTAATCTTGTAAAAATATATTATATTTTTTGTAATTGAACCACGAATAAAAGTTGTTAGATCAATGATTTAGATCGGACTTGATCGAACCCTAGTATATCGTTACCTTAGATTAACCTCTGTCCGTGGTTATGATTGGATTAACATTGTGTGATGATTAAGTATTTACTCTTTGACTACTGCTGGTATTCAATTGAAAAATGCAGATCAGTGTATTCCACGTAACATAGAATAACCTAGCTTTACCAAGTATAAAATAGAACAACCTAGCTTTACCACAAAGCTCAAAATAAATTCCAACTCTCCTTTTGGTTCCCTCATAAATTTTCACTTACACCCTCCACACCATTGATTTCTATTTGCTTCTTTTCATAATATTTTCCACTCAAGTCCTTGCTACAAAACTTGGATTTTAAATGACAAATCTCTTAATTCCCTCATCTGTTTTCACAGCCTTTCGCATAGAGTGTTTGTTGATCATATTTACAGGACGTAATTACATGTAGTAGCTCGTATGAGTAGGAGCATCAAAGATTTTCTTCTTAAAAAACGGTTTTACTATATGAAATCAACTCCAGGAGAATAACTGGAAAGTAAAAAAAGCACCCTAATCGTAGCTATAAGTGGAACAGCTGCTTACATCAGCTTTTAACAATATGGAAATTTTTGTTGCATTCGTATTTCTGGTGAGGAAGACAAATGTGTCCTTTTATCATTGATATTCATTGTCAACAAATGCACGCAGTTAAAAAAAAGAAAAGGGAAAATCAGTTTGTGTCCACATTTTGCATTCATTTACCAAACATGCTGTTAAAAATCACACAAGAAATGTTTGTTAACATCATCCATAGCATACCATGTCAGGAGGACTCGGTGAAAAGTTACATTAGCACCAGGTCCAAATCCCAAAGGATGGGCAGCTTTCATGTAGCCATCGACTTGCACCTAATATATGCTATTAGATAATATAACTGGCCAAAGTAATGAAAAATAAAAAATACTAAAACTATAAAATACCTTGTGTGGACCATCATTCAAGTGGACAGCAAATTCACAAGCCATCCTTTGAGGGTGACATAGTTCAGTGGTTTCATTGCAGTGGAGTATCTGCATATTTTCTATGTTACCACATACTGAAATTAGATTTCCTCGAGGCAAATCCTTGCCCTCGGAATCAGAACAATTCAAACTCATCCCAACCTTGGACTTCAAAAGCTGATAACAAGACAGCACACTTAACACTTCACCACATTTCGAAAATATCCTGCTCAAAAGATCTTTTTCGACGGTGGAAAGATGAATCTGAACATCTGAATTACAATGAATTTGGCTATGTGATTGTTTGAGGATGATGTTACTCTCCGGCTCATCTTTTTCACAAGAAAAATATGTGCCCGGTGACGATGGCACACACATACTATCTTCAGAGGGTTTTTTTATATCCATGAACTCGTCAAAACAGAAGGAAACGCTCAAAATGTCGATTTGAGGAGTGATAAGAATTCTACCCTGACTGCATATATTACGAAGTACCATCGCACGGTGTTCTTTGTAAGAAGAGCTTAGAATATAACAGCGACCTATCTGAAGAGCCTGAGGCACAAAAATAATGCAAATTTCTGTATTAGAAGTTAGAAAGCTATTACTGAATGAGATGTCATGTAATAAATGTGATTAATAAAAAAAATGTACCTCATATTTGAAAAAAGTATCAAATTTGAATTCTAACAATATCCGCACATCCTGACATATGCTGTTCTTGGTATAGCATAAGAACCCAGGTACAAAAGATAATTTACAATCATATCTTTTAGACGTCAACTGGCATGCAATTTTGGAAAGGTTCATTTTATCCGGGTATGTAAGTTCCTCTGATCTATCAGCTAATTTTCTCTCTTTGAAAAATAGTTTATAGGGCAGCACAATAGCTTCAACGTACAAAATATGACTGCAAGACTTGAGGGCATTCCCCAAAGATGAAGTACCTTTGAACTAAAAAAATGACAAAAAAATTGTATAAGAAAAGTTAGAAACCGGGGGAGAAAATAAAGACATACAAAAGATAAAACTTACCTCGGTATCTGCATTCTCAACTGTTGAGAATTTATGAGTTACAAGAAACAAAGGTGTTATTTCATTAGCTGAATTCAAGATATTATCCGCAGGCTTTAGGGAAGCAAGTCGAAAAGTAGCACTAAGGCAAGTTGAATTGGTGAGATAAAAGACAACATAAATCACAAGCTTATGCAGTACTTTCTTTAGAGGAAGCAACTCGAATATATTTCTAAATGAAAATGCTTCCATAAAGTGGATTTTAGTATCATTTTGTTCAGAAGGCGATCCTTCCAAGACTAATTTGTAATTTCTAACCTGAAAATGTAATTGCATAATTGATCAGCTCAATATTTTCCCTAAACATATAACATTATTAGCCACTAATAGAAAGAAATTTTTTAAAAGATGGTAACATAGCAGTACAACACAAAATAGACTGTCATGCGAAGATACTCTATCTAGAATTACCCGTTGCTAACAAAATAATCAAAGAGAAATAAAACAATCACTAAACAATATCAATTCAATCGCATGCACCCAAACAGATGATAAATAAATGAGACACTGATATAACGTGCTTCGATCAAAATTGGTCTAGATCCACAAACCCAACGACTTTCATTAATTCGCTATATCACAAAGTTTATTAGAGAGAATCAATCAATTACAAGATTATTAAATTCTAATATGGTGCAGTCTCATCAATAATCTTCAATTATGAGCTAATTTATAGAGAAAACACAGAATCATCAAAACCGCTAATAGTTCTTGCATCCCATTTCTAGAGTTTCTATTACTTTTCTTAAGAATATGATATTTTTGTTTCTAATAAAGATGACTGCATCTTAAAATAATTTTTTAGATACTTGGGTGTCGTCGAGTACAAATTGGAACGATTTGATGTGTACAGGTGGGTCCAAAATGAACCCAAAAACGAATATACAAATATAAGCGGTAAACCTATAGATGCTACTGGTCCATCATTAGCAGCTCTTGGTTATCAGCAAAAAATGCACATACAATTTGCATTATTGGCCACCATGAATGTGATTCAAATGTGTGGTAAAGCCACTGTTTTGAAAACTGCTTCAACCTTCAGAACCGTGAACCAATCCGGTCCGAAATTCAAATAAACCTTAACTTACATTCAACTACCAGAACTGTAAGAGAACCGCAGCTAAACTGAATTAAACCCAGTTTATTTGAAACATTTTAACCAGAGTAACAAAAGGTTAGTTTTAAAACCAGGCCCAATAATTCCAATCCCCGAAAAGTTGCATGTGTAATAAAATAGTTCCAAGGCCAATCATGCTTCTGAATGCATTGAGGACCACTGCTTTAAAGGGTAAAAGTGATAAGCTCTCAATTTTCAGACGAGGAGGAACTTTTATGTTCACACAGTTTCTATTTTAAGTATATGCTTAGTTTGAGTGTAAGGTACTGGTTCAAACCTGCTGACAGTAAATTTTTATGTTTACCTTCTTCTTTATATTTTCAAAATAAAATCCTTACATTTATTATATTCACATTAATTGGATTAAACGTATAAAACAGAAGGCTATATTCTATTTACATGGATCCGGCGGTTCAATCGGTTGGACCATGAAAACCTTCAACCTTGGACCAAAGTGGTTTGATTGTAAGTTCGGTTTTAAAAACTATGGGTAAAACCCGTAAGTAGAATAATAGGTGTGCCCATTGCACAAGTATCATCAGCCAGGACCTACAATGGAATAGGGCATTCCCAAATAAAACAAAAACTAAGATGCAACCCTTGCATTATATATGACAATGATAAGATAATGTTGCAAAAAATATGTTAAAAAATTGAACCTATGTTAAAAATTGAACCTATGTCACATGGTTTAGTTATCATTGTTCATACTCTTCAGGTAAATGAGGTATAGATTGGTTTCTTTGAATTTAGCATTTATCATGTTAATAAATGGAAAGTATATTTGCATTTTTTTTGATTAATTTAAAATTACATTTTTGGGTTAGACATATACTAAGACAAATTTCTAATTTATTACTTGATGTATAGTAAATTCATTGAGATAAAAGATGGCTATATCCAAAATTCAAATTTTGAATTCAAATTGTTGGTAACTTTGAGAATGTGGATGCCCTAAGTGAAAATAGTGATGATAGCCTTAATGAATTTTGAAGATGTGGAACATTGTTTGAAAATACTATGAGGAGAGTAAAAATCTTACTAGAAGACAAAAGGAGAGAGGGAAAACAATTGTGTTTTATGGTTATATAAGTTATAAATAAGATGTAACTCATAGTAATGTTGTACACAACACTATTAAAATTTTGAAAATTTTGTTTAAAGATTCAATCTTTTGTAATGTGATTTACAATTTTTCTATCTATGCTATAAATATAATAAACACAATATTGATTATATTTTTTCTCCAAGATTTAACAACTGTTATATCAATGAATGAATATCAACATATCAGTTTATTTAGTTAATTTATAGTTTTTTTTTTTGATTCATGTAAACATTTATCTAGAATCTTAGATAAATTTTGAAATGTTTCACTTGATGTGTAATAAACTTGGTAAGATAAATTCAGGATCATTGTTTTAAAAAACCCGATTCGATACTTGCCTACAGGGCCGGCTCAGGGGCTAGGCCAAGCAGGCGGCCGCCTAGGGCAACCCCCCTCGACTGGGGCAACAATCGGAAAAAAAATTAGGTTAGTGATGAATCATAAATTTTATATAAATACGTATTGATGTCTACAGTTTTTCAAAGAAGTGTTAGCTTGGTTGGTAGTGCACATGAGTATTATGAGGTTGGGACTTCAATTCCTGTGGGCACTTTTTTGCCTTTTCATTACTTTCCCTCAAATTGAAATAGGTTTTGCTTTCGACTGAATTTTCGAGTGTCAATTTCATGTATCAATTTCAAAAATTATTTTCAAAACATTATGTGAGATCATATTTATGCTTTAAAACTTGCTTAATTTTTTTCATAATTTTCTTGCCTCACCTTTTCTGTAGTCCCACGAAGAAAATATATATATTAAGAAGATCTAAAATTGTATACATTTATATTATATTTGGTAAACATTGAATAGTTAGCATATCGAAAGTTTTCATAATTGCAAATTCATAGGTTCAACATTCAAGATTGGCACATTCAAACTATAAGCCTTAGGAATCTAACTTGTGGAGTTTTTGGGTAGTTTATTACGAATGTTCGAATACATTATATTCTAAATTTGTTTAACTAAATTTGTTTAATTGTAAGTTGTGAATGTTTCTGTAAACCCAAATTTGCAACAAATCATTATATCATTTATAATGAATACCAACTCTTGGAAACACTGATATGCATGTAATTATCAAAAATTCATATGCTCTCAGACCATATTATTAATATTCACAATGGACATGTTTATTCCGAAATTGATAACCCATATTGATTCTCAACTTTGATTATTTTATTTAAAAAGGCAACATAATATTTTCTCGCCTGGGGCAACCCAAAGCTTTGAACCGGCCCTGCTTGCCTAAAGGAGCACCTCAAGACAAAAGAAGATAAAAACGCCTTGAGGCTTTCTCAAAAAGGCTATTTACCTCTGAGGCTTTGAGGCATACGAAGCATGCATAATGTACGTCTCGTACGCCTCATACTGCTGAGACACGTGACTTAAGAAATTTTTTATCTGTAATTGTAAATATTGATGCTAACAGAAGTTATTTAACTCCAATTATTTAATGACAAGCAAAAAAAGACAATTTAAGAAAATGAAAGTAAATGTTTTTTTTTCTTTTTGATTACAATATCAGTATGATCAAGTAAGATTGTTTTTGAAACAACGATCGAGTGTTACATAATGTATTTTCTCAACAACGATAATTAAGTCATTATTCTCAAACAAGTTGGGGTCGGCTATAGATGGAACTCAAAACTAAATGACAAAGTCAATTTAAAAGTAATAATAACAATATTATATATATATAACGTGAAAATACAAATAAAGATAAAATAAAATAATTAAACAAATAATAATAGTAACAATAATAAGTACAATAAAAAACTTAAAATTAAAAAATTAAAAAAAACATGATAATAATAATAGTATTAATGGTAATAATGGTACTAATAGTAATAAGGACCGAAGACCAAACACTATGTCTTTGGCTCCTATTCACCAGTCCTATAATCTAAAACTTACAACACTAACCCTAAACCAACCCTACGTAAAAAACGCATAGCTCATGGTTCTGATACGTGGATCGCTAACTTCCACGTGCTCTCCTGTCCGACATCAGCTCTTCGGATATATTTTAATCCCTAAGTCTTTTTTTACTACTTCCTCTCATATCAACATTGGTCGACATCTACCTATCTTTGAGCATTCGATGCGATCTATAATTCCAAAGCGCACAGGTGTTTCTGAAGGTCTCCGTTGGAGATGTCCAAACCATCTTAAGCAGTGTTGGAGTAACTTCTCCTAAGTTGATACTACTCCAAGTTTGTCATGTATATCATCATTCTTAATTCGGTCTTGTCTTGTATGACCACGGCCATCGCAGCATATGCATCTCTGCTACACTTTTGTTCTGGACGTGTTGTTTTTTAGTAGACCAACATTTTGCACCATATAGCATCACAGTCCTAATTGTCATTCTGTAAAATTTCCTTTAAGCTTTTGTGAGATTTTTCTGTCACTGATGCTGGTCGTCATTTCACCTATCCTGCTCGAATTCTAAAATAATATCTTCATCAATCTCACCATCATACTGCAACATTAACCCTAAATATCGGAAGGATCCCTTTTTGGCACCACTTGTTCGACCAGAATGACATCTTCATCCTCTGACATGGTACCGCTGAACCCGCACTTAATATACACTTTTTTGATTCTGCTAAGTCTAAAACTCTTCCATTCTAAAATCTGTCTCCACAACTTCAGTTGTCTATCAACCCTTATCCTAGTTTCGTCAATCAGCACAACATCATCAGCAAAGAGCATACACGGAATCTCACCTTGAATACCCTTTGTAACTTTCATCCATCACCAGGGAAAAAATGTAAGGGCTTACTGACCTTGATGTAATCCTATGTTAATGGAAAAATCATTGGTTTCACCATCGCATGCTCCGACACTTGTCACATCATCGTAAATATCCTTGATAAGGGTAATGTACTTTATAGGGACTCTCTTCTTTTCCAGAGCCCACCACATAATTTTTACGATACTTTGTCATTGGCTTTCTACAAATCGGTAAATACCATGTATAGATCCTTCTTTTGCTCCCTAAATCTCTCCATAAGTTGCCGTATCAAGAAAATCGCCTCTGTGGTCGACCTCTCAGGCATAAACCAAATTGGTTTTTTGAAACGTTTGTCATCCTTCTTAATCGATGTTCAATAACTCTCTCAAAGCTTCATTGTATGACCCATAAGTTTAATACCTCTGTAGTTTGTACAACTTTGAAATCTCCTTTATTCTTGAAAGTTGAAACTAATATGTTTTTTCTCCACTCATCTGGCATCTTGTTTGATTTGAAAATATTATTGAACTTAGTTAGTCAGGCTATCCCTGCATCTCCAAGGCATTTCCACACCTCAATGGGAATGCCATCATGCCCCAACACCTTGTTTGTTTTCATCCGTTTTAGCGCCTCCTTTACCTCGGACTCTTGAATCCTCCGAAAAAATGTCTGCCGGTGCCATTAAAAGAGTCGTCCAGCTCGATTGTAGTGCTATCACCTTCTTCATTGAATAACTTGTCAAAGTATTCTCTCCATTTATTTTTTATCTCATCGTCCTTCACCAAAAGTATATTATTCTCATCCTTGATGCATTTAACTTGGTTGAATCTCTCGTCTTCCTCTCGTGGAGCTTAGCTATCCTATAGACGTTTTCTTCACCGTCCTTCGTACTTGGTTTTTGATATAGATCTTCATACTCCAATCCCTTACTTCATTCACCACTCTCTTTGCGTTCTTCTTTGTCGCCTTGTACTTTTGCATGTTATCCTCACTCCTGCGATGATGCAAACGTTTGTAGCATTCCTTCTCTTTGATAGCCTTTTGCACATCACTGTTCCACCACCACGAATCTTTAAGTTCGCGTTTAGTTCCTTTTGTTATCCCAAACACCTCAGTGCCACTTTTCGATTACGCGTTGTCATCTCATCCAACATGTCATTTGCTTCTCCTTCCATATTTCATGCCCCTTCTCTCATCACTCTATCCTTAAACACCCATACGGCGTCTCCTTTGATCTTCCACCATTTCGTCCTACTAATCTTGGCTCCTTTATCCCGTCGAACATGTATCCGAAGATGATACTCAGATATCAAAAGCCGACGTTGTGAGCCGACACATTCTCTAGATATGACTTTGCAATCTACGCAAGCTTGTTTGTCATCTCTTCTAGTAAGGATAAAGTCAATCTGGTTGGAGTGTTGGCCACTACTGAAAGTAACTAAATGTGATTGTCTCTTTCTAAAGAATGTATTAGCTATCATGAGATCATAAGCAATGGCGAAATTCAATATTTCTTCTCCTTCTTGGTTCCTATCGTCATATCCAAAACTACCATGCACTCTCTTAAACCCCTACTAGTTGTGCCAAAATGGCCATTGAAATTTTCTCCTATGAAAAGTTTCTCGCTACTAGGCGCATCTCTCACCATGACATCTAAATCTTCCCAAAAATTCCTCTTGGCGGTTTCACTTAAGCCTACTTGTGGGGCATAGACACTAATGACGTTCAGAACCATATCACCAACTACCAGCTTAACTATGATGATCATATCTCCTTGTCTACTAACGTCGACCACTCCGTTTTTAAGGTTCTTGTCAATTAAGATGTCTACCTCATTCTTATTACGTTCTTTTCCCGTGTATCATAACTTGAAGCTTGTGTTCTCCACCTCCTTTGCCTTTTAGCCCATCCATTTGGTCACCTGAACGCATAAGATATTTACACGTCTCATATTCATAGTATCAACTATCTCTTTTAGCTTTCATGTTAATGACCATACGTTCCAACTACCTAACCGAATTCTACTTTCATAGACTAACTTCCTTGCCCCTCGCACCCATCGCGTAAAGTGCGAAGACCCTTGCTCATTTATCACTACATCGGGGCGTCTATGTAACGCGCCACTAAGGAAGTGACGACCCAGCTCTTGCATACTTATCATCATACCCGAGCCTCGATATGATGCGCCACTAAAGGAGTAGCGACTCAGCCCTTACTTATTTATCACCATACCCGAGCCTCGATATGACGCGTCGCTAAAAGGGTTATGCCCCAACGAAATATAATACGGTTCCATTTCCATAAGAGAGGTTGTAGCTTTTATGTTGGTTCGTCAAGCCTATAACAACCCTCCTTATTTATCCTGGCTTATGACAGGCTGCATAGAAAACTACACAAGCGGAGTTATGTATTTTCTCAATTGATATTTTTGTTAAATTTTGAATTGTCAACATTGAACCTCCAAATAAATTTTTTTGATCGCTTTAAATTGGTAAAAGGTGCCCAAGAAGAAATTCTTTTGATATTTAGGATCAATGTTGCAGTATAATGATGAGATTGATGAAGGTGTTAGTTTTAAAATTCGAGCGGGATGGATGATATGGCGACCAGCGTCTGACATTCTCTGTGATAGGAAATTCCCACAAAAAATTGAAGGTTATACAGAACGGTAATCGAGCTTGCAATGTTGTATGGTGCAGAATATTGGTCTACTAAAAGACAACACGTCCAGGATATAAGTGCAGCAGAGATGCGTATGTTATGATGGAGCTGTGATCATACAAAACGAGACCAAATTAGAAATGATGATATACGTGACAAACTTGGAATAACACCAATCAAAGAGAGGTAGAGGTCCCGCATGGAAAGAAGTAGTAAAAAAGGACTTGAATGATTGGAATATATCCAAAGAGCTAGTGTCGATCAGGAGCGCGTGGAAGTTAGCGATCCACGTACCAGAACTATGAGCTAGGATTTTTTGCTTAGGGTTGGTTTAGAGGTAGTATTATAAGTTTTAGATCATAGGACTAGTGAATAGGGGCCTAAGACGTAGTATGTGGTCTTCGGTCTGTATTTCTATTAGTTCCCTTATTGTTACTACGAGTGGTATGGCACGTGTTTCGCGCATGATGATAGCACGCACTTGAGTGTGAATTGTTTTTTTACAAATTGTATACGTGTAACTCGTTCAAAAATATATAATTTGCACAAATATTTAACAGTATTTTTACATTGAAATGATATGCAGTTAGTTTTACTTTCTAAATTGCAACATCTAATTTTTTTATTAGTTTGGATTTTTATTTGTATTATTATTAATAAAGAACGAATTTAATTTTTTATTATCTGTTATTAAAATAAAAAACGATTTTGAAAAAATAATAATTTTTTAGATCCTATTTTTAAGTGATATTAAGATTCAAAAACATAAGGGCATTTTGAATTGGTAAAGGAAACCTATCTGTTAGATCATATTTTTAAGTGATATTAGCATTTAATAATATTTGTAGAGGGGCATTTTTGACAATTCACGTTGATATCAAAAATGTATGACACCAAAATTATTACAACTATTAGTAAACGAGTGTCACGGTGCGTGGATTATTTTCCTTATAAATTGTATGTATATCTTTAAATCAGTTAAAAAAATGATTTTTTATTTTCAAACGATATTAATATTTGTATATTTGTAAAGAAGTATTCTTAATTTATAAAAGAAGTTTAATTTTAGATCCTATTTTTAGAAGCATTTTTAATTTGTAAAACATGTTTAATTGTTAGATCCTACTTTTAGGGGCGTTTGAATTTGTAAAAGAAGTTTAATATTAGATCATATTTTTAAGTGATTAAGATTTGATAATATATAGAAGGGCGTTTTTGGTAGTTCACGTTTATACCAAAAAAGTGTAACACCAAAGGTATTACAACTATTATTAAAGATATTATTTTTAAAATTTCTTTATATATTTTTATTTTTTATTTTTATTTTACTTATTTATTGTTGTTGTTGTTGTTATTTGTTTAATCATTTTACTTTATTTTTTTATTATTATCATGGTTTTTTTAATTATTATTGTTGTTATTGTTACTTTTAAATTGACTTTGTCATTTGGTTTTGGGTTTCATCTCTAGCCGACCCCAACTTGTTTGAGAATAATGACTTAGTTGTTGTTGCTGCTGCTTTAAATTGGTAAAAGGAAAAGTAAATAAAATAATAACTTACATGATTTCATACTGCTTATAGTAGAGATTGATTTCACTAGAATCGATCAAAGATCATTTTATAAAATGTAGAAGAAATTTGAAGAAATAATAAATTACATATCATTATTGAGCTGAAAACTAAATACGAATTTCTTCAAACATACTAACGAGGATTGAATCATTTAAGATATGTGTGTGCATAAATCAAGTGCTTAAATTATATTTATTTATAACTTGAATTATTTATACTTTACAAAAGAATAATAAAGAATGGTTAGGACTGAAATCGTTAAAGTTAAGTGTTTATGAATTTACTTATTTGCGGTTTTATATAATTAATTGTCAACTTATATTATTAATCGAAAATTAATAATAACAAAGCAATAATAATTTACGCCTCAATATTTATCCAAAAACTTACGCCTCAGCGTTTTAAGACTTACGCTCGCCTCACGAGCAAAAAAAAGCCTCATGTACACGCTTTCGCATTTTAAAACTTTGTGCTAGATAGATCTATCTTTGAGAAGTTTGTATTTAAAAGGGATGATAATTTTAAAGATGTCAAAGACTAGAAAGAAAATATTGATAACCATATTAAAGAAGACGGATAATTATTTTAGTAATGTATAGAACATAATACAAATGAGGTGGAGTCTTGGCGCAACGGTTAGGTCGCCCGCATTGTGATCTGAACGTTCAGGTTCGAGTCCGAAAACAGCCTCTTCGCAATGCGAGAGAAAGGTTACATACATTATCGACTCCCTAGAGCCCGCTATCGTGCGGGAGCCTCGTGTACTGGGTTCCACCTTTTATAGAACATAATGTAAATATCAATGGAAAGAGTAAGGGAAGTAAACGAAATTTTTGAAATATTTTGAGAACTTCAAATAATGAGAGAATCAAAGATAAGAAGAGAAAATCATCCCACTTTACTATTGTTAAGTAAATAACAATTAGGTTTACAACAAAAATCCTTGCCCATCTCTAAAGCTAGTGAAGCTCGAAAGGTCTCTTAAAATAAGATTAAAGAAACAAAAAGTAAGGGGTGACATTAGCAGTAAATCCATGATTATAGGAGCAACGTTGGTAGGGTGTAACTTCTAATAATAATGGTATAAAGTTTAAATTAATCCTTATTGTTCATATTACACAGCTGACGGCCAAATTTGAAACATACTTTGTGATGTATCAGTCCTCATTAAATCAACTCCTTGCAAAGGTTTTAATGGTAAATTGATAGCTACCTAAGGGATAGTTCAAGTACCCCCACTATGTAGACTTCACCAAAAATCACAAATTAAGATGGTTGGCAATATTAGAACCTAGAGTAAGCTATTTCCATAATGGCACCTTTATTCAATTCCAAAGCAAGAATTATACTAGTACAGCATATATAATTACTTAATAAATACTTGTTAAAATGATATTACTCCTTTTCCATTGAAAATTTAAACTTTTTGGCTAAACCACACTACTAGAAAATGTTTGCCAACTTAGCGCTTTAATATGCATTTTGTTTACAAACCTCGAGTGCTCCAACAGAATATTTTTTGCTTTAATACAAGATATTCAAAAAATGAAACTAAACCAGGAATGAATATTTTTTCACTATGTAATTGTCAAAATAAATGCTAAAAGAGGACACGGATTCTCAACACGATGGGAATAACTTTTCGAGACGATTGGAAATAGTTATAAAATTAATTTTAGTTTTTTAAAATGACGGAATGGAGAAATATTGTGACTTAATACAGAGTGTAAGAATCTTATATTGCAAGAACAATGAATATAAAACTCATGGGATGATAATCCCGAATAATATGATATGTTTCACCTCATAAATGTCCTCCCTATTGATATTTGGAAGAAGATCTGGTATCACAACATCAATACTTCCTGTTGCATCAACCAATTGCAGCCTTCCCAATGTTGACATCTGAATACATATATAGTATACGAGTGATATAAAAGTAATAAGATATAACATTTCTAAAATATTAAACTAAGAAACATGGTGTCATGCTTTGACAGAAAATACATGAGAATTTATTATACATTAAGGATACAATATGTTTGTGTATGTAGTCATAAAATAGATACATGACACATTTAAGTACTGACCTTAAGGGAGCCCATAAGAATAAAACCTAGATCCTTGCTTGATATAATTTTTCTAATTGTATTGCAGGAAGCAGTTACATCATTGCTAGCCTTGGTAGCAAGGTGTTTTCTTCTTCTAGTTTGTTTTCGTAGCAGTGACATCCATAATGTTTCACATTTGCAGATGAAACTGGAAATAGGCCCTACCTATATATAACCAGAAAGAATGCCAAAAACAAAGAATCGGAATGAATTTAAAATACTTAAATTTTAACAAGTCTGGTGCAGTGATATAAAAAGGAACTCTATGTTACAAACAGTTACCAGTTTAAGAGCGGACGTATTGGATTGTGCCTCACAATTGGAGTGTTCATGCTTGCAGAATTCCTTGAATATTCCATTCTGCTAGAGCAGACTTAGTGTAACAGTACACATAGATAATAACAAATGTCACAAGTTGCTGTATATTATTCAAAAACTATCTAGAGATAATGAGTGAATAAACAAATAAAACCAGTACAACATAGAACCACAGCATGACGACTGAATTCACACAGTCGTCATGATATATACACAATAAAAAAGATCGAGCTAAAAGTAACGAATAAGCAATTATTAAGCCAGAGAAATAAAGTAAATACCGATGAATAAGCATGTAAGTGTGTAGTGAAAGTGAAAGGTATCTGCTATATACTGTATTGAGAAGTGATGGTCTAAATCACATATTAGGCATCTATGGCCACCGATCCCAACCAACAGAAACATGAGTTATGGACACAAAGTGAACACACGCTAATCAATGGATGGTCACATAATATGTGTGCGAACATTGTTCAATGGAAGTTGAACTTTTGAAAGCAAAAAAAAATGAAGAAGAAGAAGTTATTTTTCAATTCAAAAAACTCAAAATAATTTAAACACTAACAAAATTATTTTTGTTTATTACCTATTTCTAAGGGTTTTAGTGGACCTAAAACTATTTAAACACCTCAGAAGGTGTGTCAAGGAAACATTCCAATGTCCAGGTATCGCATCCGAGTTAATTGTTATTATTTACAGATTTTCAAGGGATTGTTAATGGACCTTAAAACTCTTTAACACACCTCAAAGGGTGCATTAATGAAAAATTCCAATATCCATTAATCTAATCGCATCTGACATAAAATAAATGTCAAATAGATGCAAGTATAATAGTCAAACAAATAGATTGTTCAAGCGTTGAATACTATAAGTAATGTATAGGTATTGTGGACATGTCAAATCTATTGTAACTATGACCGAATAAGACAAGTTCCATGGCCAAGATAAACAATATACATAGCAGCATTTTTTCGTTGTTCAAAATGTTTCTTTTTTTCTTTTTTCTTTTTCAAATTTAGGATGCCGATCCATGTACAACTGAGAGTTCTAGATCAATTACTAATCAAGTGTACATTGTAGTGCATATTATACCACATGCATGATACATCGATATACTCTACTAAAAGTACATAAACTAATGTCCTTCACGGATCTCACCTGAGGCTGAAAGTGGTGTGCACCCAGGTATCGACTTGCATATAGCTGGGCCATCCCTTCATGCTGATATAACACAAATGAAAAAAAATACAAACATGACTGTAATGTGCAAACATACTATGCAAAAGATATAAGATATGTCTGTCAATAAACATTACTCCAAATTAAACAATTTTAAAATAGCAAGGTTTGTATTTATAACAGTAGCAGTTAAAGGAAGTTACTTTTTTTGAACCCAATATCTCTTTATCGGAGTAGATGTTGGAAAATTTTCTCCGAAAACATGAAACCAAAAGCAGCATCCTAAAAGATAATAATAATTGTGTCAATGAAATTCAATAGGTTCAACTGTTGGCCTTGAAGAATTTAATTAAACATTCACCAAAATTTAGCAGGCAGAGTGAGAGACTCAGTGAACTTCCCTAACATGCTCTGGTTGTCCGTGCGAACATATGACCTGTTGATGAAAGTGTATCAAACATGATATATCCCCATACTGATCAATAAAGATATGGGATGTTCGAATTAGTACCACAGTCACCTAGCATCTGTCAATGAGAAGGAGAGAACTTTAATGCTGGTTCTAGCACAAGTACCAAGAATTGGCATCTTGATCCAAGAATATTTGGGATCTATAATATGAAAATTCATGATAGAAATCTGAAGAAGAAGTTGAAAGTCAAAGTCAGAAGAAAAAAATATATAAGGGAATAATTGATTAAACCTTAGTTCTGGGGTTAGAAGGATTTATAAGCAAATGAAGAAACTGATTTCGACGATAAAGATTTTAATTTATTTTTAGTCGTATTTTCCGTAAAATATAGTTCAATTTCTGCTGAATATAATGTGGGACAATAAGTTAAAATTTAGTATACACAGTATGAAAGGGAATACGATTATTGATAGGAACCTTGTTAGAAGCATGGGCTTTCTTCATGGAACTCTAATAGGGTTTTGGAAATAACCCACAGTTTGATCTAAATGGAATCTCATACATGATTTTGCATGTATGATGTATGTATTTTCCACTTTATAATTTCATGTTGCTTATCTATTGTGTTTTTACTGAAATTCCATTCGTACTGGTTGGATAAAACAATTAGGTATCGTTCAGATCAATGGTTGAAAAGTTTATGCTTAATCTGAAAAGAAAATGGAATTAAAATTCAATTATTACGGGATTCAGCTGAAGCTTGAAGTGTAATTGATTAGAATTTAGAATATTCTACAAGAAAAGGTTGAGACCTTCACCAATTAAAATTGATGGGTTTGTTTTTCAATGTAGACCTGTATAACTCAAGCATTCCTAAAGAGTGGCAGTTAGGAGGAAACTAGTTTGACAATATGTCCAAATTAAGTTGTCTAAAAAAGCATTATACTGATAATATATGTTGCAAGTATTTTCAAATAAAGTAGATAGATGTGATATACATAGTTGTTTGACTTGAATACTAAGCAGAAAACTAAGGAAAAGACCAAGCATTTCAAGGTAAAAACTGTTTTCCCCCCAGAGTAGGCTTAAGGTTGCAAATTAGGTAAATCTCTTTATGAACATTTATAAAGTATACAAACAAATATAACTAGGGATGTAACTAAAATTGATTTGACCTGATCCAACCTAGTGGGTCTTGGGTCTATCGTATTTGGGCCCAGTCAAGTTCTTTAGATTGAGTCTAGTTTTGTCTAGCCCAACTTATACATTTTAAAACTTGCGCCCAATCATACCCAAGTTAACGGCACTAATTAAAGTTTCAATTGGGTTGGATTTTTGTATCAACTTACAGTTCTCATACCTTGCTTGAGATCCATTCATTTGGTTAGGTTCAGTCCTAGTCAGCTTTAAGCAGGTTTTGAATTTAGTTTGCAATCTCAAACTCAGTTGCCAACAATATTTTCTAGTACTATGACAATGAATCTAGATTTAGACTTTGGTTTTCAAAAAATTGTATTCTTATTAAAGACATAGTAAATTTCAAAGCTGAAATTAACTGCTAAAGCTTCACTATTAATAACCAGCAGACCTGGATAGCAACAGTCAACATAGTAATAACATTGCATTCAAAATAAATATAGAACTTCAAATGTCTAAATGTAGTTTAAGGTTAAATACTTGTTGATTGTAACGTTTTGTCTGATACTGCAAATTAAACATACAACAAGTCGATGCAGATTAAAAAAAACAATATTTATTTATTTACAGCACAGTCAGACCATAAAAGCACCAAATTTTATTTTTGTGTGATTATTCTATAAACCATTGGTTGTTTAACATATGTAAAAATATAAACATTAAACGCAAGCATGATTAGTACTTGTATTCTCAAAAACGTACATACAATAAATAATATATTCACATCACGCAGTCGATGTGCTAGTAAAATGAAAAAGAAACTCACAACAGCACCAACTCTAACGGAGTGTGGGGGAGCAAGTCTCATATTAGTAACTGAAAGCCAAACTTTATTGTCCAACTCAACAGCCATACCATGCATGTAAACCCCGGTAACAACTCCATTATACACTCTCGCTAAATCCATCCAATTTGGCTTGTTAACAAATGGAATTTCACACAAAGACACCATACAGTTATTCAATGTCACAAATATTTCATATGATGTGTTTCCTCCGCCTACACATATCAACTTTTTCTTTAACCCTGAAACCACAACCAACTTCCCAACAAGCATGTTCATCACAGCCCTCCACTTATAACAAGGTTTGATGAAGTACACATAATTACTGATATTATCAAGAGTAACCACTTCGGCAAGAAATCCCACAGCTGAATCCCCTCCACCCTTCTTATAAGGCACAGCAAATGTAGGGCTGATTGATTTCAAAACACCAGTCAATTTCGCCACACTAAGACCCTCAAGTGCATGATCCACTAAATCGGCATTTGCTTCAACCCACTCCCATCTGATAATCTCTAATATCCCTCCTCGACCATCATGATGTATTTTGTCCTGATGGTCGAAAGGGAGGAAATTCCATGCGAGGACCCGTATTTGTTGATTGTTCGCGAAGTTGCTAAGATTGTGTTTAAGATCGAGGAGTGAACAACAAACAATAGTGGAACCGGAATCGGAGAAGGAAAAGCAATGGTCAATGCAGGAGTTTCGGTGAGAAGAAGAGAGGCTAATTGTGCCGGAGAGGATGACTGGTGTTCTGAATGTAGTAAAGAAAGTTAATTTACGTGGCTTTGGGGGAAGTTCATTGAAATTTTTATTGGGAGGAGGAGAGGAAGAGGAGGGGAAGATGGAGGATGCACCGGAAACAGGAGTAGAGAAATGTAGGAGTTCAGCTAATGATATTCTTCTAACCGTATTCAGGATTCTTTCATCTTCCATGATCAAATATTTTTGCTAATTTAGGGTTTTGCTGTTTGATTCGAGACTTCTACTGGGCGAATTGTGTTGGCCCAAATGTATTTTTCCTGCACCCCAAGCTTTTTCTAAATTAAATCCTGTTTTTTCTAAATAAAAAAAAACGCAGGTTAGCTTGCGCTTTTTAAACATTAAAAAAAATTTGAAAATTTCAAAATCAGAAAACGCAAATTAGCTTGCGCTTTTCTGATAGAAAGTGCAAGTTAACTTGCGCTTTTCAAAATTTTGAAATTTTTTTAAAAAATTTAAAATTTCGAAAAAAATTCTAAAATCAGAAAAGTGCAGGTTACCTTGTATTTTCTGTCAAAAAAGTGCAAGACACCTTGCATTTTTTATTTTTCAAAAATAGGGACCAAATTTACATATTCATTTCTGCAGGGTTTTTCCTATAACAACATCAAAAACAGGAACCTGAGACTCTTATCTTGCCCCGATTTTATCCCTAAAACATCAGCTCAGACCCTATTATTTTCTTTTATTATCCATTTATCTACATATCACAACTCCAGCTTATCTTATTCTTCCCCTTTCATTTTCTTAGTGATGTACACAATAAATTGGCTGTGTTTAGCACTTCTAGGCAGAAATGTATGTGACACACGAAAGGGACAAAGGAAATTGACATTTTGAAATAAGCACAAAAGGAGAATGGTTGACGAAAGGAGAATGCAACGAAAGGGACATGAAAGAAGATTATTATTATTATTATTATTAATTATACTGTTATGTATTTGTATTGTTATAAAAAAATTAAAACTGTAACTAAATCCATTAATTTGATAATCCATCTACAGTAATGGTACAAATACAGTTGCATTGGTACAACAATTTCGAATTACAGATACAATAATAATACAAGTGCAGTTACAAAATACGAATTACTAGTTCCCCAACGTAGTCCAGTCGCAACCGGTTCATTTTGTATGTCATCTCCAACGATTGCTATGGAATTGTTGATTTTCTTTCAACTGGTTCACGGTTGTTATTTCTGCATGTTCGAATGTTACAGTACTCTTGTAGAAATTCTTCTGAAACTAGTTGCAGAACTATTTTGAAATTGAAATTGGGCGATTTCAGATCTGAGCTACGTCCTTATAACGACTCGTAATTTTATCACTTTAACTTGAAATATTTAATTAATTTTAAATATTCGAATATAGGTTTATTAAACATAAATAATCATGTTTTATGTGATAAATAATAATGGTAATTTTGTTTTGGAAACATGTGTACAAAAATATATTCTTTGGAAAAATATCGATAATATAACCGAAAATCGTTTTATCGATAAACAGTTTTTCAACCATCAAAAGTCGCACATGATTTTTTTTACATACACTTATTTAATTATTTAAACAAAAATAAGGAATAAAAATAATTTTTCCTTTTTGAAAATAAAAATAATTATGATGTCAACGATGATGTCATCATTTTCAAAAATCAGCATTTAAGGAAACTTTTGGTATTTTGGGTATTTAAATATTCAAATAATTTTTTTAAATGATAAATAATTCATTTTAATTATTATATAATTATAATAATTGATTTATAATAGTTTTATAAATGTATATACTTTTTTTATAAAGATATGCAAATTTAGCCGCAATTTGGCAGTTTAACGGAAGGATTTTGCAATACTTGTCGGAATATTGATTTATATGGTTTTATAATTCAAATGAGCACGTTTTTATTATTCTAAGATAATAAAAAAATATTTTCAAGATTTGTTTACATATTATATATATATATATATAGTTTAACTGAAAAGTAAAAATATGATCGAAATTCGGATTCTGGATTTTCAGTGGTTTATCAAACAGAAGTTATAATCGAATGCTGCGTCCTGGTTTGTCAAATGACATATATATGTGCATATATACACATAACGTGTACAAGCATATAAGAAGTTACCAAGTGCATTTACACATTTACCTTAAGTTCAAAAATATAAATATTAAGATATTTTCAGAACAAAATCAAAAACAAAACTCACCATCACACTACAAGCCAAGTGCATATGGAGGTGCACATGGAGGGGCACGTGGAGGAGGGGGTGACATGTGTACCAGGTGATGGGGGATACATGATGATGTTGGAGATATTTTTGGTGATTACTTAAGTGTTAAGCATCCAAAATGCTATAAATAGCACCATACCCCCTCACTTATTCTCACACCAATTCTCTTCTTCTTTCTTCTCTTCTTGAAGCTCTTTAATGGCTTCCCAAAAGTCATGAGGAGGTTACGAAAAAATAATGAGAAAGTTATGATAAAATAGTATGTAAATATATATATACATATGCACACACACACATACAATATCCATACACCTCAAAAGCAAGTTCATTCTCCTCCTCTACCCTCCTCAAATCCACGGCCGCCACCACCATTCACCCTTAGCCGAGCTAACACCCTCAAGAGGGTCATGGCTGAGCATGCAAGAAGAAAGGAGGAAGATCCGGGAAACTCTGGAGTAAATAAAACGGAGAGAAATGCTGCCAAAGTGTCGTCGGAATCAATTCAGGAAGCTTCAGAAAAAGTTTGACGGAGTGGAAATCATTAGTGAATACTTGATTTACGTACGCCATAAAATGTTTAGAAAATAATGATATGCATGTTTAATTAGTAAATTAATATGCTTAAATGATTAATATGTTTGTATATTGGTTGATTATATAGTTGATAACTTGGTTTTGATAAATATAACAAATAATGAGAAATCATATTTATCAAAATAGAAATGGTTAACTAATTAACCATAGTTAATTCATGAAAAATAAATCCATATTAATATGTGTATGGAGTTTATTAAGCCTCTTTATGGTTTTGAATTCAATAAGAAAAGTTAGTTGGATGGTTTAAAATAAAAAAAAATATCACTTTGAAATTTATTTAAAAAGAGAAGTTTTGATTTATTTTGGAAAAATAAATTACAATGTTTGATTTGAAAAATGAGAATTTGAAAAGTTGAAATTTCATACAAGATATCATATTAGAAGTTTATAAATGGATTTTCAAATAAAAAGATAGTAAATTGAATATTATAGTGTGGAATAAAAGTGAATATGAGTTTTAATATGAAATATATTATCCAAAAATAGTTTAAAATGGTTTAAAATGATTTATTATGATTTCAAAATAGTTTAAAAGTGTTTTGGCCAAGTTTCATAAAATTTGAGTAAAGTGGTAAAAATGAGCCATCGCGTTTCGGTAATTCGTGATTTCGCAACCCGAAAAGTTAAACGAATATGTAGGGTGGATTATAAGTCGGAATTCTTTGAAATAAGAATTTCCGGACCCTAGGGGTTATAGTTTTCAAACGAAAAAGAAAAATCGAGATTTCATTTAGTAGAGTTTAAAATATGTCCAAACCAAGTTTTCAAAATCGTCGCATTTTGGCAGTTCGGAAACCAAAGTGGAAATTCTTTAAAAATGGATATTTTTTAATCTTTAAAAATATGAAATAAATTCCATAAATATGTTAAAAAAAAATTAAAAGGGATTTAAGTTATAAAAATAGACTTATATGAAATGGAAAATGTGGTTTGATCAAAGAAGCTTTAAAAACACTGTTCACGGCAGTTTATACGATGGTTTTGGTCACTTTTGAAAATCAGGGTTTTAGCTTAATTATTCTTCCCCGATATTTTTAATAGCCTTTTCAAATGAATGATTAAGTATTTTGAAGGTGATTTAGAAGTTATAATTATTTTGAAGGAGTTTAAAATTAATGGTTAAAATGAATTTTTTTATAAAACTTGGGTTTTTCTTCCCAAATCTTTTGTGAATGGTTTTCAAATAATTAATCAAGTATTTTAAAGGCAATTAAGAAGTTTGAAAAATATTAAGGTTAGATTTGATCAAATAACTTAACCGTCGTATGGGTGAAAGAGAGATAGTCTCTAGGCTTGAGTTTGGAAAACTAGTTTCCTGCTCTCCCTAGCTATCCGGACTGACCCGACGGAGGGGATAGCTAATTTGATTTACTCAAGTTGCATCTTCCTAAGATAAGAGAAAAAGAGATTTAGGATAAACAAGATTTTAAAATAATAAAGATTTTGGAAGCATATAAAACATTCTAGTTAAACTCTATGTTAAATTCCAAGGAGGGAACTCGTACTACCCATATGAATTTAAAACGTGATTTCACCATTATTCGATGAATAGTACGGGTTGAATACGAAAATCAGTATTGAGTATAACTAGTCTAATTTCTATGGATCCCTTTTTACTCAATACTAACTTGTTTGGGTTTACAATAAACAATGTCTTAAATAACATTGTTTTTGACCCATTAAAGATATGTTTTAAAAATGTGAAATCTTCATTAAGATTTGAATTATAATAATAATAAAATATGGAAATATTTTTCCTAAGTAATTAAAGAAAACTGGTTTGGTATTTCCAAAGATGAAAAGGGGTTTTAATTTACCAAGGATTTGATAAAAGAGACTAAATGATTCTGTATACTCTTGAAAAGTAAAGGAATAATTTGAAAGAATATATCTCTGAAAGATATATAGTTTGACAAAAATATAAATTGATTGGATGTTGTTTGATAATCACATATATACTTGACATCTTTTTATCGTTGATTGGTTCGAAGAGACTGAGATCGGATTTAGATGATTCCTATCCGAAACCACTTCGAATCAACATATGCGTTTGAAAGTGAAGACATGTTAAAGGCGATGATTTTTGAAGACGGAGACCTTCATAATGTAGGGCCGCTTGCCACTAACCTTTGGGGAAATTCTCATATTATATATATGGTGGCATTAGTGTCTTCGTATTGTAAAACTTTGATTTACAAGGACTACTTGCTACTAATCCTAGGGGTGATTCCCAAATAGGATTGAGTAGAAGGAGTGTCTTCGGTTTGTCCTTCACCTGGACAACTTATATGGATGAATGTATGATATTGCATTTCTAAGACCACGTACATTGGTTTTGTACAAACATATATCTATTTAGTGGTGAAGAGGTAGCCCCTCTTATACTTAACACCCTTCTCTAAGGCATATGAACTCGGGGGTTGTACTTTTGTGGAAATCAATAATGTGTTGTTAGAAATGGTAATGTGGCATTTTAAGTGGAATTTGCTTTTTGAAAAGTAAAGCGTGGCTTGTGCAAAGCAAAGCGTGGCTTTGTGGAAAATAGAGTGTAGCCTCACGAGCCTCACATCCCAAAGATGATATGGGTAATTATGGGCCTGCAGGACGTATTTCATGCTATCGATTTATTATGGATAGAGGAGTCTAGTACCTGGACCCTCAATGGTTTAAATAGATAAGTATTGGAGGCTCGACTGAGACAGAGCAAAGCCAACGAGATACGTTGTTCCATAGTAGTGTGACAATGCAATATGAAGGCTTGCTTGAGACAAGTGACTAGTCACCGGGGACTATGATTGTTATGCGT
The DNA here is from genome assembly GCA_030737815.1 of Allium fistulosum. Lineage (NCBI taxonomy): Eukaryota > Viridiplantae > Streptophyta > Magnoliopsida > Asparagales > Amaryllidaceae > Allium > Allium fistulosum. Next base: position 436,018,368 of record CM060904.1, on the reverse strand, counting down.
TGATTTTGCATCGGAGGAAATAGCCACTAGTTCCCTATCATTTTGGAAATCAAATTCCAATATGAGCTTTACAATTTTAGTTGTATTCCCAAAATAGATGTAATGCTTTGCAAACATTTTAGCTACCCCTTGCGTATCATATACACCGTTTGAATCGTCCAGGTATTGATACATATTTTGTATATATTTATTTGAAAAGTGTTTTCAAACCAATGTCATTAATACTCGGATCTTACGAGATACCCTTTCGTTTCAAAAAGGTTTTTGTTTAGCATCGATCCGATCTATGACTCTGTCATATGATTATGGTTCAAGTTTCTCATGCTGGTTTACCAAGCCAGATCCGTGTATTTTTAATACCCGGGTCAGATCGGAGTAGTTTCAAATTTAGCTGAAGACGCTTGGAGTTTCCAGAGGAGAGTTGTAGATCTTCATCAACATATGGACGTAGATTATATTCCCGCTGCATTAGTTTCATTATTTGGTTTTTCACCAATTGTAAGAACAGAGATTTATAACTGTCCAAGCTGAATTTTGGTTAGACTCTGATATATATATTCAAATTTTCCACTGTAAAGATTATTGATATTATAAATTATTCCATTCGTGTGAGATTATGTTCTATCTTCATTTTCTTTTTCCCTAAATATCCACCTTTCCAGCACTTGGATGCTCGGCACATGAATGTCGTGGATGTATTAGTGTCGATTTCTGAGGGACGAAAAGGTGGGTCGTCACAGTCCTTCTCTCTCCTCTTCCACTTCCGCTCGCGATCCCTTCCCAGTTCGGCTACCCTAGTTCTCTGCGATTTCCTTCCTCTCTCACTGCATCTCCAAACCCATTTGCATCTTTCGACTTCTGCCCTTACTCCTCTTCCTGACCTTGGCTGGCTCATTTTTGCCCTCCGCCTGCTTTCTCCCTTGACTTTCACGATAGCTTCCTACTTCCCAGTTTGCCGCCTTGGACTGTTTCAATGTATGTTCCTCCAATGTTGGATACGCTCGACATTTTTCCTCCTTTACCTTCAAAAACTGGCGCTGGATTCTGTCATTATGGGGAATTATTTCTGCAACACATCATTGCGTCAAGGTGATTTCTGGTGCATCCTCTGCTTCGAATTCTGCTAAGTTGTTGGGGGCTGTTCCAGCTATTTCTGAGCTGTCCTTGGGTCCGCTGATCTCAAAGGCCTTTGTCGCAGCTTTTTAGGTGAGGTAGCTTCTGAATCTTCCTTGGTTAATAATGTTATTGCTCCTTGTCCTAGTGAAACTGCCATGCCACCTAACCCCAGTTAGTGGTTGGTCCTTTCTGTTTAAGAAAAGACCTGGAAATGCGGATTCTTATGTTCCCAAGCAATATGCTATTGATTTTTTGGATAGCCCTGTCCAGCCTCCTAAGGAAAATATTTGACGCTGATATTGCTTTTTGAAAGGAATATTTAGTTGGTTTCTTTTTAGATGAGGCTCCTCACTTCCCTATTGTGAAAAAGCAAGTCCTTGGGATATGGAAATTTCATGGTTCGATCTTCGTCAGATGTGATAACTCGATGTATTTTTTTAAATTTTCCGACCCTCGAGAGAGATCCCGTGTTTTGAAAATGAACCCAATTATTATTATAGGCAAAGTGTTTATTATCACCCAATGGAATCCATCTGTTGACCTCACCTGTGAGCAAGTTTTACCTATTACCGTCTGGGCCCATATCTCCAATACACCCTCAGTTTTCCAATCTCTTGAGGGGATCAATTAGATCGTCAATCATGTTGATTAGCTTATATGTTTTGACATTTCCACTAAGCATAGGCAGCTTCTTCGCTTTGCTAAGGCTCTTACTGAAATCGCTCCCTCTAGACAGTTGCCTTCTTGTATTTCAGTTTCCCTTGCCGGTGATAGGGTAGCCTTCGTAGATATTTTGTACCAGCGGAGCCCTCCCATTTGCGATCATTGTCACACTTTTGGTCATATTATCGGTTCTTGTTCTCTTGTCGGTGTTATGCCTGATGATCTCCCCCCTAAAATTCTCTTCTAAAAGCTCCTTCCAGGCGATGAAAGATCAAGTCCCCAGTCATCCCCACCTTCGACCCTGCTGCTCCATCCCGTCTTCTTTCGCATGTCCCTCCCTCCATCCCTTATGTCGCTTCACCCTCAATTGTGCCTCCTTCGACTGTCACATTACTACCTCCCATATGTTGCATGGCTGATTGTCCAGCTTCTCCCCTAGTTTATCCCCATATTCGCCTTCCCCATGTCGAACCCGATCTTCCTTCATGCCATTCTCTAATCACTACTCTTAAGAAGAAATTTGTTCACTTCATCATTTATGATCCTTCTAATGCGGAGGGCATTGCTTCAGAACTTGCTGAAAAATTGGCCGAAGGTACACAATTGATTTGGAACAAGTGGGCTTGGACTTGGTCCCATAAGGATACAGGTTTGTGCTACGATTCAAATTGGAAAATCTTCTCTATGTGGATTTCAGAAGATGAGAAGGATGGGCGGGAATTATATTATAGACTAATGGATGGCGAGCTTTTCCTCTGCAATGACAGTGAATTTGGTTGCAACAATGAAGACATCCTTGCTGCTCTGGACTGAGGCTAAAAATATATCTTCTCACCACTTACTCCCGGTTACTATTTGGACCTTATCGCTTGGTTCCGTCAGTGTGCGGGACTTTAGGTTAGGATGCTTCTTTGGTATACTCTTAGTGGATTTGTAATATTATTGCCGGTATTTGCCTTTTGGTATACTGTTGTGGGGCCTGCTCGCTTTTTTGTGCTATTTGTTATATTATTGTTATCTGATCAAGCATGTTGGCAGTATTTATTCGGTGTGGGCTCCTTGCCCTGTACTTCCATACCTTTATATATATATATAGTATGGCCATATGATCCTTAGATCATACAACCTTTATACAAATAAAAAATCTATTTCCTTCTTCCTTTAGCCAAATCCGCTTTCTTTCCCTTTAAAATAAATGCTTTTTCCCTTTTTTACTTTATCACGTTTAGATCCAAAATAATATTAAATTTTCTCTCTTTATAAAGAAACGATGCTTCTTTTATCTCCTTTGCACGCTGAAGCTCATAGTTTTACCGCACCTTGGAACATCGTCGATGTGCTTTCTTTTTCGGCTGCAATGTTGGAGTCCAGATCTGAATTGCACTATATGAAGCTCGATGCTATGAAGCTGCTACCTTTGAAGATGCCGAAGGAGATGGTGCCATTCTAGATTGGTTCGTTGTTGCCTATAACACTGAAGTATGGATTCAGAAGAGTTGTCCCCATGCTAGGATTTGGAAATTATTGATGCATCGCCTATAGAAGTCGAACTAGGTGCTTGAGTGTTGATGCTACCTGGCCTCTAAAGTTTGTTTGATGTTTGTGTTAATTGCAATGTGATTGCTGCAGTGTTGTGGTTGTGTTGATGGTTGATACTTGTGCCGTGCCTTTGGTTGTATATAAGTTGCTTTGATATTGGTAGTTGGTTTTGGTTGCTGAGCAGATGTTGTATGGATTGGAATTGTGATTTTTGTTCTGAGTTAGTATGTGATGAGGCTGTGATGTCATTTAAATTGAAGATGAAAGTTTTATGGTGATGATTATGTGAGAATTGGCTTGTATTTAATTTAAATTTTTTTGAACTTTGGCTTTGTGATAAACGGTTTTATCCCTAATGCTTGAAAAAATTAGATGCCTAAAAGGATAAGCTTGTTGTTGAAGTGTGTTGTAGATACAATGTTTGGAGTCTTTGGACTGAGGATTATCGAATTGTGTTTGTAGTGATGTGGTTGTAGAAATATTTTGTGAAAATATGATAAAGCGTTGAGATGGAAAAAACTTTAAATTAAATAGAGGGATATCCCTAAAGTATAGTACTACAATTTGAAGAAGCTCTGAAATGTCTGTTGTTTAAATGATTCAGTACACCGATTGTTGAATGGGTACTTCTTTTGAATGATCGTGTGTTATAAATATCATCGTGAACTATTTTTAGTATACATTGACTTAAATCAGAACCATGTAAATACACAACATTAAATAAACACGTTAAATACAACATATATTTATTAACACCAAACATAAATTATTTACAATATCTCACAATTTATCTCTTTTGATAATAGTAAACGTATGTTAAAATTTACAGATAAATAATAGGTGTGTTTGGTATATGACATATTGATTGAAAAATAATATATAACAAGTTAACTATAAACAAATTTTTGTTTTGATTATTTTTTTAATTGTAATACACTCTACAAATAATATTCTACATAGCAAAACATTTACGTCCAACATGTTGTTGCATTTCTATAGCATGCGCATATGGAACTACATGTTTACCATCAATAGCCCCAGTATAATTTTTAATGAATGGGGGATATTGGTTGAAGAAACCAGACGAGTTGGAAGTGGGTGAAATATGTAGATTTCAAAAAAATTACTATTTTTTGGTTTATTGGGCATATGAAGTCTAAAGAGTTTATTAGATCCAATCTAATATGGTTTTAAATAAAAGCTTATTTTATTTATTTTTTGAAAATGGAGTCTTAATTTTAATCAACATGAGATTTATAAAAAACAGAGCATATCAAATATGCTCTTGTGTGTATGTGTGTGCAAGAGATATTTGTTAAAGTTAATTTAGAAAATAAAACCTTTTGTTTCTGTTTCTTAAACTTATTCAATTAGTTGAGGGAATATTTTGTTTTATTAGAAAAGGAAATATTTCATTTATCTCTCTTTAATTAAATTGGTTGATTTAATTAAATGACATATATGACCAAATTTATTCTTATTATACATAGTGAGTATATCAAAACATGCTCCACTATAAAATATGTAAGTGGAACGTACAAGCAGTATGCATGGCTAATGTGACCATGTAAGGTGTTGGAATTCACACCGCAATGGACTCATTTGTCCCCTTATATATGCATTTGTTATCCATAGTTTTGATTTATGCATAAATACACGCATGCATGCGTAGAGATATGTTAAAATTAAGTTTGAATATTTTATATGCTTTAAATTCTAAAATTAACAATTATAAATCTAGTTTCAACTAAGAGGGTTTAAACATTGAATTTTATAGTTTTGCAAAAAAAGTCTATTTTGGAAACTTTGTGTTAAAATAACACACACATATACACACACACATGTGTGAGTATGTGTACACACGGATGTGTGTGTATGTGTGCATGTGCGTATGTAAAGTTTGCAATCTAATATATTTTCTAAAATTAAAGCGACAAATTGAAATCTAACTTTAACTTAAGAGGAATTCAAAAGGTTTGTGATGTTTTACAAAAAAGTCCAATTACGTTTTTCTTGGTTAAGACAACTTTTAAAAAAAAGTAAATAATATATAAATGAATTAAATTCAAAACAACACACATGTATTCAATTTCCAAAGTGATTTCTAATAAACAGGATATGTAGTTTATTCATGTTTGTATTTATAACAAGTAATAAAATTATATCAATTTATTAAAAATGATTTTTCGATTAAAAAGTTATTTTTTTGTTAAATAATAATTTCTAAAATAATAACAAAATAGGTAGGATAACTACGGCATAAATTCGTTGAAAATGTTCGGATCTAAACTGTATAAACAATATGAACAAATAATTAAATGAGATGTGGCAAAAGGGATCTAAGCTAAATAACTAGATAAATATATAAACAAATAAGATATAAAAGTATAAGATCTAAACCATGTAAACATGATGAACATATAAATAAATAAAATTAAAATGTTACCTTACAATGTAGCCAATAAAACATACCTTAACGGTGAATGTGGCTCTTAAATTCAACTGAATCATCCTTTGGATTTTGCAAAGATCTTAAAGCACCACCTTTTATTTATATTGATTTCTTTATTGGAAAATTTTATGGTTAAGAATCCATTAATTTGCGACCATGGGAAAAGGAGGGGGAGAGAGAGAAAATGAATTGTCTGCAGAGAGCAAATGAATGAATATAAAATAATTTATTTTAAATGAAACATTTCAAATTCCCACCTTTAAAACTTTCTTTCTTCAATTCCTCATTAAATCTCAACCAAATTCCCTCCTCCCATCATGCATGGCCTACCATAGATGGAGGCTAATTGGCCCTTAAATTAAAAGAACCATATCTATGGTGTTTTGATGATGATAACCAAATAACAATGATACTAATGATCTTCATCAAGTACATTACATATTTAGTAAGCAGTCAATGAAGAGACAAGAATAAAAGCACATATCAGATGATACTTTGCTTCAAAGTAATACTATAGGATTACATTAGCTTTAGAAGACTTACAATGGTGTCAAGGAACATATCACTGTTAAGATACACTCAATTAAAGACAGAAGAATCTCAAACAAAAATATGAAAGAGTCACTCGACTGAATCCATTTCCAATAGACTGAATTGAATTCCAGTCGATTGGAAAAGTCTGCTAAATATACTATTCGGTCTTTTGTTTTTGGTTGTGGTCTCTAGATTGTTTTCTACAAAGAGTTAGTCAACTGAACTCTATCTCCAGTCGACTGAATGCACAGTAAACGGTTAGTTCACGGAAAGGTGTCTTCACATCTTTCATGTCTAGGTTGCCTCTCTTCATTTCGGGATACTTCTGAAAAGTTGTGACCCTATTTTAGCATCCTTACAACACCTATAAAATCCCCTAATTATCCCTGAATCTATATACTACTCTATGCTTTGAATTCCACATCAAAAACTCTCAAACACAAAAACAATAGTCCGAACTTCAAAATATTCAAATAATATCAACTAGAGTGCTTCATCTCCACATCCCATATTTTAGTCGAATAATGTAACTACCTGCCTTTTCGACCCTCAAAAGTCGGCACTTAATACATCCATAGTATTCAAATGCTAAGTATCCAAGTGCAGGAAAGGCAGATTGTTAGAGTAAAAAGAAAAGGAATATGGAAAACAAAATCTCACGGCTAAATGATCACATATATAATATAATAAAAATAAAAAAGCTGTCGCTCTAAGATACATGGTATATCAGAGTTAAAAACAAACCTCACAGCCTAGATAGCTATCACTTCCTAATCTTACAATTGTTGGTAGGTATACATAATAATACACCGGAAAATAAATATACTACGGTAAGCGAACATCCAGGCTCTACTCCATGAGCTCTATGCCCCCACCAACGATAACCTGGAAAAACTCGATCTGACACAAGCATTATAATATAATAACACTTGAATCGGTCTAGAAAACCAAAGTGAGAAAACTCAAGAAATATGATAAACATATAAAAATTTGTGAGATCACACCGCTAAACACAGAATGGGTTTTACCTCACAGGAACAACATCCATAGATGAAAGAATGGAAACACGTCAGAACAAAATCAGACTTGAAAGAATAAGCATAATTAAGGTAAAAATCCAAACTTAAAGGATGGACAAAAATAATTAAACATAGGAGAGAACAAAGGCACTTATCGATGCAATTAAGAAAAAGGTTAATTCCAAGGTTCAAATAGAAATAAGGAGAATGAATTTATCCAACATGACTAGGAGGGTGCGCCTTCCACACCGAAAGTACATCTATAGATAAAATATACTTGGAAGCCCATGCCAAACACGCAACACTCCTAGGAACTTCCAGGCTAAACCCTATTAAACTTTTGTGGGCATCCAAATATAATCACATCACCGCATGTATGCTACAACAAATCTCTAAATAAACATGAATATACCCTAATGGGTGCGACCCACATGACTTGGCTCCCACTCGCTCTTTGGTTTTAGTTATCTACAGTGTTGGAAGCCAAAGCTCAAAATGAGCTACAAATCATCTTAGATTGACGGAGCACAAAGAAGAATATCAAAATCGATAGTCGATGAATCAACTATCGGAAACAAACTAGTACTACCCTAGGAAAAAACAATGAAGCCAGACAGGTTAGGGCAGTCTTGCTTCCTATCTTGACTCAATACATTCTTAACTTTAAGAATAGCAAGAGTTTAAATGCCCGAAACGAGCAACAAAATCGTCTTGAATCGACGAATACGAATAAGATAGCAGGATCGATAGTCAATCAGTCAACTATCTGGAATAACAAAATGATCGTATATGAAAACTAAATCTCTTACACTTCAACTCGTCGATCCTGAACTAGCACTACCCCAGGGAAAACAATGAAGCCGGATAAGTAAGGGCATTGTTGCTTCCCACCTTGTCACGATAGCATTCCTACTTTAAGAATAACAAGAGTTCTTTCAACATTTAGTGCTCAGTGTAAGGCTAAATATTTTCTATAAATGAATTAAAGAATTTCGAATATAGCATTTTCGATGAAGGAAAGCAATCCTCTGGGCAAGCTTTGTTTAGGTTAATGAAGTTCGTGCAATTTCCCCACTTTCCATTTGGTTTCTTCACCAATACTGGATTAGCAATCCATTTTTGGATATTGAAAATCCCTTATGAAATTATTTCTTAATAGCTTTTCAACTTTTTCTTATATGCAGCATACCGAACATTATCAAGAGGCCATCTCTTTTGCCTTACAGGAGGATATTTTGGATCAATATTTAGGCAATGGCATATGACCGAAGGGTCTATTTCCACATCGTCAATGGACCATGCAAATGCATTGAAACTATTTTGAAGGAATGTTATCGGTTCCGCTCGGATTGATGTGCGAAGGTAGGTTCCAATCTTAATAGTTTTTATTAGATCTTTTGGGTCAATGCAAATTTCTTCAAGGGCTTCGATAGCTGTAGCGTTTTTGGCCCTTGGATCTAACTCAAGTTCAATATTTTCTTCTTGCGGAACTTATTGCACTATGTAAGCACACTTCCCCTTTCTACTAAAAGATTTACTATTTGGTCCAACTGTATTTCATCAAATTGCTTTCGGTAGCATGACATTCGAACTATGTTTCCTATAATTGTGTTCTCATGTCTTGATGGAATTCTTGAGAACTTTCGGCTATATCTCATAACCCCAAAATTAGTATAATTAACAATCTTTCGGTTCCTTCTTCAAGTATGGCTGTTTTTGGGTATGAATCTATAGGTTGAATAACTTGTTTTCCTTTGGTTCTCTCTTTATTTCTGAAGGGGTTTGTAATTTATTTTGGTTTGACATCATTCTCGTACACCAAACCTTTTCCTTTATTGATCATATTAAAGCTTATATAGTATGGCTATTTTGAGACCCACTGGTATCCCCTTACAGAACCCTCACCACTCTCGGTGGGGAACTTTGGCAATAAATGTTTAAATGAAACTTATCCATCAATGGAAACTAAGGTCGGCCTTCCAAAGAAGGCATTTGTAACACCCCTAATTTTAGTATAACATTATTCATGATATTTAATTGGATAGATTAAATAGAATAATGTAAATAGCTAAGGAGAATGAGATTTGGTCATTAATAAGGTCGTGCCTTGATAAATTAACCAATGAGATTGTTTTGGAAAACTTAATATATATATATATATATATATATATATATATATATGAGGATATATGAGAAGAGCAATTTAGGTATAGGCCTATCTTATATCCCTTAAACCCTCTCTCCTTTATATCATTCTCGTTTTTCACAAACAAAAAGAATCAAAAGAAAAACCTAAAGAGGCAGTCCATAACCTAGGAGGAAGAAGCACGAAATCAAAGGGAAATTCAAACAAAGTTTAGAGGAAGCTAAACCCAAATCAAATCTCAACTCCAACATTTAAATCTAAGGTGAATAATACAAGATCCATCTCTTTTGTTTGTTTTAGAGTTTAGAGTTTGGTTATGGATAGTACCTGGATGATTATTGTTTGTTTTGCCAAAATAAGGTAGTATAATCATTGTTTGGACAGAATAATGATTTATGGAATTTTTATGAAATTATTTCAGTAGGTTTTAAGGGTAAAAGCTAAGTTTTTATTCTCCAAATAATTCGAAATTTTGATAAGATATGTAAAGGGTGATGGTTTTTTAATTTCATAAAATTTCAAATTAAATTGAATATTTTCTAAATTTCCAAAGAAGGAAATTAGATTAATTTTGGTTTTTAAATATTAAAAATAATTAAAGAGGGTTTTGGCTCTGAAATTTTTATATGATGAAGAATATGGTATTTTGGAATTTCTGTGAATTTTTGGGATTTTTCCCAAGAGATTTCAAACTATTATGAATTTTATATGCTAGAAAAGCATTTAAAAGAAAAACTAATTAAGGATATCAATTAATTAGTTTGGTATGTGTTTGGAAATGTATGCGGCGGTAATTTCTAAAAAGCATTGTTAAAGAGATTGTTTTATCAAATAAAAATTAGACAAGAATTAAGGTTTAGTGAAAAGCAATTACTTTTATTAGTAATAAATCGGTTTTTATTGATAATTACAATAGTGTCATGTCGTTATTACTCTCGTCGAGCTTGAAGTAATGCCACTCCAATGAGTGTTAATACTAACATAGAAGGAAGCATATGATGGCTACTTAGGTAGCTATGGAATGAATCCAACAGTGTCTACGCCGACATCATCCAGCAATGCCACTTCATGATTAATCTAAGTCGACGCCGTCCCACTTCGACTATGATGTTAATTGAAGCTGCATACTATTATTTCTAATGTCTTCGAAGTCCACATTGCAAAAGGCAGGGACATCGCTTGTTATGACTTTGACCCTATATGTATTTTAAGTGGCATAATAGCCGAAGTAAGTTAAGTATAAGGTTTTAAAGTGACCCGCTAGTCTACATGTCGTTATTCATCAAAGTCTACAACATTATACTATTTGGCAATGATGCTGCACTTCTTCCATTTAACACCAAAGAGGCTTTGTTTTTGTTTAAACTAAAACTTTTTTAAAGAGGCAAAGTGGCCCATGTTTAAGAGGGTCGATGACCCTATGTTTTCGGCAGTTAGCCAACTGTTTTGTAATATTCTAAGGTTCTATTTTAAAAAGATGTGATAACATGTATTGTAAGAGGGCTGATAACCATATTTTCGACATAAAGTCTATACTCAAAAGAATTTTAAGCTTGTCTTCAACCTTGGATAGAGGTCAACATGTATTAATACCACATGTCTTATACTCCACTTCATCAAAGGCGGAGCACCTTAATCCTCCATGTCAACACTATTAGGACGTCGGCGTTGATCTATATTAACTAAATTAAAGGCGGTGAGCCAATTGTTTTATGACTTCGATTTTAAACATTAAGAATACCAATGCTATTTGATTGTAGATGTCGACACTATCATTGGAGACACAGAAGTAGATTAATTTCGATAAACTAAATGTTATATAAATGCGACTTTATCATTGGGATATCAATGTATTTTCTTAAATGAGTTCGACACCAATCGTTGGGTATACTAATGTACTTTACTTTGAAATGTTATAACTTTAAGGGGAGATAACCTAATTGGGGACACTAATAGACGTAGGTTAAACATGTGAGTAACATGAATTAAATTGTTAAATGATAGGTTCATAGTCATCCTAGGAAAACTATAGGATGTGTGATGGATAGTCCACATCATACAGGAGATGGATAATCTCTATGAGGTTAATAAAAGGTTCATAGTCATCATAAGAAAACTATGGGATGTGTGATGGATAGTCCACTTCATTGTAAATTACATGGAATGTGTATGATGGATAGTTCACATAATTTAAACAATAGAACCATATATAAAGGGTAGTTAATATGGTAGGGGAAGGGTAATCCAAGTAATAATTGCATTCGAGATGGATAGTCCACATAACTATGAATATGTTTAAATGTGAGATAGGTAGTCCAGATAATTACGAGATGAGTAGTCAGATTAAAATAAGACAGATAGCCAATTTAAATTATGATGGGTAGTCATTTGAAATTTAAATGGATAATCTAATAATTTGGGATGGGTAATCCAGTATACTTCGCATAACTACATGTGCTGTTTTCTATGTTTTAACCATTGTAGATGCATGAGCATGGTATATGGTTAATGTATTTTGGTTAAGATACTAGTAAGGGGAAAACTCATTCTGCTCAGCCGCATGGTCTTACTAGATATCTATATGGTTCGAGATGGTAGGTTATTATTCACACCAAATTGTTTGTCTAACCCGAAGTTTTTGTTTTTCTCCTTTAACTCTTAAGTACTCATTTGAATAGGTTGGAAGTAAGGGCTTTTGGGTTCCAGTAAGACGAGTAAGCTTCCGGAGACGTGTAGTAGGCAATCTTGCTATTAGGAACTTTATCTCTTTTCGTTGTGTTGGACCGTTTAAATGTATGTAATTGGAAAATTGTATAATTGCCAAGTATTTGACACTTTTCTACCAAGCGGGCATTTTCATATGTCGTTTTTGAAGTATTTTTTAATATTTATATTTTCTCTAAACGTGGGTTTACGAATGGATTATATAATGAATGAGAAAATCTTGCTTTTAAATTGTAATGAAAGTTGTCAATAGAAAAGTGTTCAAAAAATTTCATATTCGTGTGTTTTTTATGTTCTCAATGTGTTTAACATAGTCGCATTCTATCACTGCGAATTAATAACCATGGATGACTGCAGCATCCATAGCAGTTAGTTTCGGACCTTAGAATGAGGAAAGTTACAAGCTGGTATCAAAGCATAGGTTTATGATAGAACTAAAAGGATTAAAGATTTTTTGGAAACATAATCCAAATGAACCAGAAAATAAGATTGGGTTTGGGTTAATGTTATAGTAACGTACTTGTATTTGCTATATATAAGTATGTATTCTGCCCTCTCTCTTAGATCGTTATTCCGTATCTTACTAAGGCTTGTATGCAGATTTACAAAAAAGAAAGATATGGAGACAGGAAACAAAAGAGTGAATCTAGGTGGAGGAAGCACCACAATCAATGGAAATTCTTGGCCTAACACCATGAGAAACCAGGATCGACATGCAAATGCTAATCAAAACACAAATGCCAATGTAGGTGCTGCGACCCTACTAGTAGATATGGGGGCTATGTATCAGTTCTTTATCAATCTGATGCAAGTTGGAGCAACTGCAAGGGTAGTTGGAGGAAATGCTAATAATGCGGAAGGAGTCAATCATATAGCGCCAATTGGTAATAACTATGCTAAGCTAAGTTGAGATTACACCAGTTTGGGTGGGAAGCCTTTTTTGGGGACTTAGGATGCAATAAAAGTGGAGAATTGGTTGTTATGTTGTGAAAGGAATTTTTGTTGATTTGGATCTGAATGATGAGCAAATAAGGAGATTAGTTTCAAGACAGTTGCAAAGAGTTGTTTTGTTCTCATGGAACGGGGTGACCGTAGGGGTACTAGAGGAGGAATTGACTTAGGCGGAATTTCGAAGGAGATTCGAGGAAAGATTTTTGTCTGAAGTAGCCAAGTCAGTCTTGCTTAGGAAGTTTATGGAGTTGGAGCAGAGGAAAAATGTTAGTGTTGGAATACTCCGCTAAGTTTGATTAGCTGTCCAGACATGGGTATGCCGTTGTTGACACTATTATCAAGAGGAATGAGAAGTTTATCCGGGGGTTGAGATTGGAGATTGCTAGGGCAATTATGTCACATCTCCGAGATCCATTGAATGTAGTGGTAGAGATGGCTATTAGGAATGAAGAAATGCTTTCAATCTTTGGAAAAGAGAAGTCGGTAGAGAACCAAAATTCTCGGAATAAGAAGAGGAAATTCTTTAAGAAGAAAGGAGCTTGGAAAGGTGGAGCTACCAAAAAGTGAAAAGCTGATATAGTTCGTTACAAGTGTGACAAGAAGGGACACTATGCTATGAATGTCGATCTAGTGATGGCAAGGTGGTTGTAGGGAAGCAGAATGTGAAGTGCTTTAACTGCGACCAGATGAAGCATTATAAGAATAAATGTCCAAAAGCAGCCAAGGGTAATAAAGGAAAGGTCTTTGCTTTAGAACCATCATCATCTAAGCCAACAGCGGAGGAGAAGGGAAAAATTGTGATGGGAGGTACACTTTTGATTCATAGCATGCTAGTTAAAGTATTGTTTGATACCAGTGCATCATATTCTTTTATCTCTTAGTGTTTAGTAGATAAGTCAGATTTAAGACCATCATACCTTGGTAATTCCTTAAGGGTAGCTAACCAAATAGGAGGGTATGCAACTCTTCGAATGAGATGTGACCATCTAGAATTTGAGTTGCTAAGTTATACTTTTGTCTGCAGTTTATATGTGTTTGATTTCATGGGTTTTGAGATTATTTTCGGAATGGATTGGTTGGGGAAATATGATGCTAGGATATTTTGCCAGGATAGGAAAATATCAGTTGGACACCTTGATAGTAGTGATCAAATTATAGACTCAGTAGATAACTCAAGTGTGGATATTTGGGAGCAATTGAAGTAAAAGATGAAGTGAATCAGGTTTTGGTTGCAAGGGAATTTGCAGATATTTTTTTTTCCAGTTACAAGACTACTACCGAAACGAGCTATTAAGTTTCAAATAGATCTTGTACCTGAAGCTGAACCCGTAAGTAGACCACTTAGCAGGTGACACCTACCGAGATGAAGGATTTAATAGTATAAACAGTGGACTTAGAAGGAAAGAGTTTTATTAGACCAAGTAGTTCGCTTTGAGGAGTGGCCATGGAATTCGTAAAGAAACTGGGCGGGTCGTTAAGATTGTGCATCGATTATCGTAAGTTGAATAAGAAGGCGATAAAGAATCGAAATTCTTTGCCGAGAATTGATGATTTATTTGATCAGTTGAGTGGAGCCAGTATGTCCCAGTTGGATTTGGTGATAGGGTTCCATCAGTTGAGGGTGGCGAAGGACAATATTACTTTGACATCGTTTCAAATGAGATATGATTCGTACGAGTGGTTAGTAATGCCATTTGGATTAACTAATGTGCCAGCTTTCTTTATGGACTTGATGAATCAGATATTCTGATAATACTTTAATAGGTTTGTGTTGGTGTTCATTGACAACAATTTGATATATTATAAGGATGAAAAGACCATGAGAATCATCTTAGAATAGTACTAGAGACGCTGAGGCAGCATCAACTAAAAGCGAAGTTTTCGAAATGTCATTTCTAGAAGAAGGAAGTGAAGTTTCTTGGTTATGTAGTTTCAGAGAAAGGGTTGTCAGTCGATCCAGCCAAGATCGAAGCCGTAAACTGTTGCAAAAGACCTAAGACGGTTACTAAGATAAAGAGTTTTCTTGGATTAGCTGGCTGTTATTGGAGATTTATCAAGGATTTCTCACGGATAGCAACACCTCTGACTAAACTAACTAGAAAGGTCGTGAAGTTTGTTTGGTCCAGAAAATGTGAAGAAGCATTCCTTGAGTTGAAGCATTTATTGAGCAATGCGCACTTGTTAGTAGTTCCAGATGAGAATCATGATCTAGTGGTATATGCGGATGCATGTGGAGCAGGCTTAGGAGCTGTACTGATGTAGAGGGGTAGGGTGATTGCCTACGCTTCTCGGCAGCTCAGACCATATGAAATTAGATATCAGACTCATGATTTGGAGTTGGCAGCGGTGATTTTCACATTGAAAATGTGGAGACACTACCTCTTAGGAGAACGATTCGAGTTGTACACAGATCATGTCTTTGAGGTATTTATTCTCTCGGAAAGAGTTGAATATGAGAAAACAGAGGTGGCTAGAGTTTTTAGCAGTTTATGTTTTTGGTATTGAGTATACACCAGGGAAAGGAAATAAATGTTGATTCATGAGTTTTGATTCATGACACAAGCTTCAGAGATCATACGACGAGAATACTATATGAAAGCGACAAAAAGAAAATAAGTGCATACCGTGCACTACAAAGGAGATAATTTTACAATCCAGAGATTAGTATGGATATTTTATTTTATTGAGTCTTAGAATAATGTTAAAATCATTCCTCAAATAGTCACACATACACACAAAACATTTTATATCAAAACTGTGTTCATTGTGCAAATAACACCAGGTCGGCCGACCGACCAGGATCCTCAGTCGACCGACCCTGTATCATGTGCACAGTGACTTTCTGTTTTGTATACGTTTTTAAACTCAGCTGACCGGCCAGGTTTTCCGGTCGACCGACCAGAGAAAAACGGCTAGTTTTCTGAAGAGACGCGATCATTTCATGAAGAGGAATGTCCTCTATTTCAAGAGGCATGGACACAACTGTTAACTAAAACTCTTCATAAAAGATTACAACTCTTCTACAACTATATAAACATATTCAATTCACTTCTACAATAACCGATTCTTGTTTATTTTTCTGAAATCTAATCTCTATTCATTTCTGCAAATAAAAGCTTTCATTCTTATTTAATATCACTAGAATCCTTGAATTAATTCATATACTTCGATTCTACGTGATTATCTTCCTTCTAAATCTTCACACACATATATACTCTTGAGGATTTGATTATAGGAAAGTTGTACTATCAAAAGACTATCAGTGTTATTCAGAACACATTCGTCATCAAACAATTTGTATTAGGTTGAAGTCCTCTTCGGTTGTTGAGGCGGAAAAATTCCTGTTCGGCTGCTCAGGTGTCGTATACCTATTCCTCCGGGTTAAGTGAGGGGTTTAGTTTAAATCCAGAGGGTATTCTGGGACTGGACGTAGAACGGGAAGTTCGAACCAGTATAAAAATTCCTGGTGTGCTTACTTTACTTTTTATTTTACTGCTATTATCAGTTTCCCACTTATATACCATATTACACGATCCTTAGTACTACACGTACACTTTCATTTGGTATCAGAGCAAGGTCATCTTATAACCATCACAAAGTTATTTGATATTTACTTATTTCTAGTAATATGGCAACCACACAAATTAACGATGTTAACACTCACACTAATTCTAGTTTCACAGAAGGTCAATCGACTTCACGACCTCCACTTTTTAATGGTATAAATTACAATTATTGGTCAACTAGAATGAGAATCTTTATGCAATCAAGTGGATTTGATATCTGGAATATTATACAAAGAGAATACACAATTCCTACTGAAGAATACTCAACTTGGAGTAACACACAAAAACTAGATGCTACATCAAATGCTAAGGCTATGAACATTTTATTTTGTGCATTAGATAGAAATGAATTCAATAGAGTTAGCATGTGCACTTCCGGTTATGAAATTTGGAGAACTCTTAAAGTTTCACATGAAGGAACGAACAAAGTTAAATTGAGCAAAATTTCTATGTTGAAACATCAATTTGAAAATTTTAAAATGAGGCCAAATGAATCTATAAATGACATGTACTCTAGATTTCAGGATATTTATCATGCTTTATTATCACTAGAACAAAAGTTTACTGATTTTGATGTTGTTACAAAAATCTTAAATTCTTTAACGGACGAATGGGAACGAAAAGTCCTAGCTATTGAAGAAGCAACTGATTTGTCAACATTAAAACCAGAAGAGTTGATAGGTAATTTAATGTCCTACGAAGTAAATTTGCAGGCAAAACGAAATGGAGCACAAGAAAAGAAAAATGTGGCATTCCAAGCAGAAAAAGATGATTCCGACTCAGATAATGAAGATATGGCAATGATCGCTAAAAATTTCAAAAAGTTTTTGAAATTCAACAGAAACAAATTCAAGGGAAACAAAAATAATTCCAACAACAATTCCAATAGCAGCAAACCATCATCTTCAACAATGGAATGTTATGAATGTCATAAGAAAGGACACATGAAGAAAGATTGCCCAGATCGTAAAAAGAATAATTTCAAGAAGGATAAAACCAAACGAAAAGCTTTTTCAGTCACTTGGGACGACACTGACTCATCATCCTCATCAGAAAGTGAAAGTGATAATGAACAAGCAAATGTATGCTTCATGGCTTCGTCAGACGATGTACCACATAAGAAGAGAGGAAAATGGATTTTAGATAGCGGTTGCTCAAAACACATGACTGGAAACAAAGAAATGTTGTCAAACATTATATACTCAAATGGAGGAGCAGTCACCTTTGGAGATAACTCAAAAGGATATATCATCGGCAAAGGCAATGTCAATAGCAATGGTACATCTAATTTACCTCTCATTCCTGATGTTTTATTAGTTAAAAATTTAAAACATAATTTATTAAGTATTAGTCAACTATGCGATAAAGGTTTTAATATAACTTTTTCAGAAAATAAATGTAACATTTTTGATAAAAATCACAACATTATTTTCGAAGGAAATAGAGATAAAAATATTTATATCTTAAATATGAACGTTAATAATGATTCAAATTTATGTCTAGTGGCTAAAGAAAACGATTCTTGTCTTTGGCACAAAAGATTTTGTCACATCAATTTTAATACCATCAACAAACTAGCTAAAAATAAATTAGTTAAAGGGTTACCTAATATAAAATTCGAAACTAACATATTTTGTGATGCATGTAAATTAGGAAAATTAACAAAATCTTCTTTTAAATAAAAAAAAGTAATATCTACAGAACAACCACTTGAACTTTTACACATGGATCTTTTTGGTCCAACTCAAGTGCAATCTATTAACCATAATAGATATGTTTTTGTTATTGTAGATGATTTCTCTAGATATACTTGGATTTTCTTTTTGAAAAATAAAAGTGATACTTTTGATAATTTTAAAGTTTTTGTTAAAAGAATTCAAAATATTAAAACATTGAAAATTAAAAATATAAGAAGTGATCATGGAGGCGAATTTGAAAATGAAGTTTTTGAACAATTTTGTAACAAGAAAGGTATTAACCATAATTTCTCTTTTCCTAGAACACCACAATAAAATGGAGTTGTAGAAAGGAAAAATAGAACGTTACAAGAATGTGCAAAAACTTTACTAAATGGAATAACTTTATCGAAACATTTTTGGGCAGAAGTTGTAGCTACTGCTTGTTACGTACTGAATCGCGTTTCTATTCGACCATTAACTAAAAATACACCATATGAACTTCTAAATGGAAGAAAACCAAATATTTCATATCTAAAAGTTTTTGGTTCCAAATGTTTTATTTTAAATACTAAAGATCAACTAGGCAAATTCGATCCAAAATCCGATGAAGGTATATTCGTTGGATATTCGGAACGAAGCAAGGCTTATCGAATTTATAATAAACGAACTCAAATTATTGAAGAAAGTTTACATGTTTCTTTCAACGAAAATTTTAAAAATATAAATCCAAGTGTTACTATTGATTCTGATGATGAATCTACTCAGAATGAAAATAATAATACAAATGAAAATCTTGATATTCATGAAACCAATACAAACGTGACTTCTAATATAATAAAATCTCCACCTAGAATTTTAAGAGATCATCCTGTGCAAAATATAATTGGAGAAGTTAATACGAATGTTAAAACCAGACATCAATTAAATCAAGTTGGTCATGTAGCTTTTCTTTCTAACATAGAACCTAAGAATATAAAAGAAGCTTCAACTGATGACTACTGGATACTTGCCATGCAAGAAGAATTAAATCAATTTAAACGAAACGAAGTTTGGGAACTCGTTCCTAGACCCAGTGATCAATTAGTCATCGGTACTAAATGAGTTTTCAAAAATAAAGCAGATGAACTAGGAAATATAACAAGGAATAAAGCTAGATTAGTTGCACAAGGATATAAACAAGAAGAAGGAATTGATTACGAAGAGACGTTTGCTCCAGTCACCCGACTTGAAGCAATACGAATATTATTAGCTTATGCGTGTTTTCATAATTTTAAACTATATCAAATGGATGTTAAAAGTGCATTTTTAAATGGATTCATAAAAGAAAATGTTTTTGTTGAACAACCACCTTTGTTCAATCATGAAAAATTTCCAGATCATGTATATAAACTTAAAAAGGCGTTATATGGTCTAAAACAAGCACCACGTGCTTGGTATGATCGTCTTAAAGGTTATTAATTATAATCTGGCTTTGAAATCGGTAAAGTAGATCAAACACTCTTTATTAAGAAAACTAATAAAGATATTTTAATAATTCAAATATATGTTGACGATATTATTTTCGGCTCGACAAATGAAAAATTATGTCAAGAATTTTCAACTATAATGACAAATGAATTTGAAATGTCTCATATGGGAGAATTGTCATATTTTCTTGGATTACAAATTAAACAAATTGAAAATGGAATTTTTATTAATCAAGAAAAATATTGTTATAACTTAATCAAACGTTTTGGTCTGGAAAACAGTACTGCTGCCAAACCAACTCCTATGAGTACAACGATTCATCTCGATAGAGATGAAGATGGAAAAAGTGTTGATCAAAAGTTATATCGTAGTATGATAGGTTCTTTACTCTATTTAACAGCGAGTCGACCCGATATTATGATGAGTGTCTGTTTATGTGCTCGATTTCAAGCAAATCCCAAAGAATCACATATGAGAGCAGTTAAACGCATTATTCGTTATCTAACTAAAACCAAAGATTTCGGACTATTTTATCCGAAAGAATGTCCTTTCGAATTAGTTTCCTATAGTGATGCTGATTTTGGAGGAAGTCGGACGGATCAAAAAAGTATGAGCGGAACATGTCACTTCATTGGACGTTCCTTAGTTTCTTGGTTTAGTAAGAAACAAAACTGTGTTTCTTTATCAACGTGTGAAGCAGAATATATATCTGCTGCTTTGGCATGTGCACAAGTCGTATATATGCAACAGACATTACAAGATTTTAATTGTCATCTTGAAAAATCAATAATTTACTGTGATAATACTAGTGCAATAAATCTTTCTAAAAATCCGGTCAATCACTCAAGAACAAAACACATTGATATTCGACATCATTTTCTTCGTGATTGTTTGGAAAAAGGATTAATAAATCTAGAATTTATCAACACTAAAAATCAAATAGCTGACATTTTTACTAAACCACTAAATGAAAATACTTTTATAAAACTAAGACGTGATTTAGATATAATGTCGTTTAAAGACTTATGAATAAAAATATGCAAAAATATGGAAAAACAAAAATTATTTTATTTCTGACAAAAGCGGCACTCGAACTCATGACTTCTGACTTATATGTTAGATGTTATAGTATAGCCACTTAAGCTATGGGTGTTTCTTGTTCTAGCTCTATTTACAATCTGTATCATTAACCTTAATTTCATAACAGACTATTTTTGACTCTAAAGCATTATATATCATTCATTTACAAACAGTTTTTGTTTAAAAAGTTCTGTGATTAAAACTAAAATTTGTTTTTAAACCACTATTTTTTTAGAAAATAAATGGTTATATATACATACATATGTTTATTGAATAAAACATAAAATACAAAAAATCTTCTTACAAAACAAAACTTGAAACAAAAATGTCTTCTAACAATGACGTCTACAATTCTGAAAATTCTCATCTTTCATACACATCCCCGGACGACGACTGTTCTGATCGCATCCCCGAAAATGGTCCCTACCCTACTTTTCCATTGCCTAACCGTGTTCTAGACTTCTCATCTCCAGATAAAGAACCTCGACACGGGTGGAAACCATGGGAAGACTCCCATACAGGCTATACACCTGAAAAGAAGAAAGGGAAAAGTACAATGGTAGTATCTCCATCAACCAAACAAAAGATTGATGAAATACATCACTACCAACAACAACAAATGAATATGCAACGGGAACTTTATTACGAACAAAAAGTCACGGCAAGACGTTTAAGTTTCCTTGAAAAGATTGCCATGAAATTTTGTTCATCTAAGAAGGATGATGTTGCTGAACCTTCTTACAGAACTCCATCTTCTTCTGACCATGTTCAATCTCCAATAGCTCCAATATGGTCACCAGTAGAAAATGTTCCATCTCCAAATTCATGGGAACGTAGATGCTGATGAACCATGGCTATAACTTAATATATATATATATATGTTATTATTTTGAATAAGATGTATAGATATATATGATGTAATAATATAATTATATTTCTATAATTCTTGTTTGAAAAACAACATAAACTTGTTTGTTCACATGACTCGGTCGACCGAAGAGACTGAGTCGGTCAACCGAAGCTATCCTGAGAAGGTTTAAAAAAACAGATTTTTGTCTAGTCGGTCGACCGAACAACCTGACTCGGTCAGCCGAACTTGTTTCCCGAATGATATTAGAAAATTTTTTTAAAGTCGGTCAACCGAGCACCCTGCACCAGTCGACCGAAGCTCTTCCCGAAAGTTTCAGCACTATTTTATACCACAAGTCGGTCGACCGACCCAGGTCTTTCAGTCGACCGAACATGTTATTCTGCTGAAATTGCCTTCATACTTTAACTCATCCATTCACCTTTTTATCTCACCTCTTCACTTTTACTCTCCCAAAACAGATTTTAAACCCTAGCCCCCATTACAACTTCCTCAAACTTCTTCAAATTCCTCAAAGAAATAATGGCCCCTAAGAAGAAATCTAAGACTACTGCTGGCTCATCTTCTTCAACTCCTGTAGACTCTCAAATTGCTTCTTGGCTAGTAAGTGACAAAGCTTAAGAAAGATGGATAAGGCTTCAAGATGCCAAAATTTTTAAGGAATCTTTCGTAAGTTATCCTGATTTTACCTCCTACGGTATTGAAAATGCCGCCCTTGAAAGTGGTCTTGATACATTTCTTGACCATAGGAAAAATAACTTGAAAATAAATCATATAATGGTCAAGTTATTTCTAGCTAATCTCAACCTCGTAAATCCACCAAGAAACACTGAAAATTGTGTTTGGACATCGGTGTGCGGCACTTCGATCTTTCTATCCATTGATCGAATGAATCATATTTTAAATGCTCGACCGGGTGGAATCTCGTTACATGATGTAGACTGTAATACATCAACTCGTGACCGCCTAAGTCATCTATTCTTTGAAGATGACGCTACCGATTTAAGGCAAACTTCATCCCTCCGACCTAAAGCACGACTCTTTCATCGATTCATGATGAAGTCTATTGTTCCAAGAGGAGGGTCATACCACTTAGTATATCCCGAAAACTTCAAGACGTTATATGCTATGTGTGGAAATATTCGGGTAAATTGGACACAACTTCTTATGGATGAATTCCTTATGTTCAACCAAGGAAAAATGCTCCATATTTATTATGGAGAATACATAATGCGGTTGATTAATAACTTTGTCACCCATGCTCCGGAATCCGAAACATCCAAAGTTCGTACCTTTGACTCACGAACAATAAAACTAATGAAGTTACCCGATGCGCCGTCCCAAATTTCAACTTTTCAGCAATGGCGTACTATTCCGCGAGAACAACTACGTCGCAACTATTCTACACCTCAACCATCCACTCATTCCACAGAACGTATAACTCGTCAAACCTCAATTCAACGACCACCTCCCGGAACTAGCACAGCGGCTGCCATTGATATTTTGGCCCAAAATCAACTAGCTTTGGATTCTCGCCTTCGAAAAATTGATGGGCGTTTCAGGAAGATCAAAGGCTTCTTCGTAAATTTATGGGATGCCTTATCATGTACTTCTGAAGCCGGTGCTTCATTTGTTGCTCCTGGAAAAAGACCAGCACCAAATTTCTCTTGGTCTACATCCGATAACACAAGTTCCAGCACATCGGCAACTCCCGCACCTACCACTCAAAGACGGGGTAAGGAACCGGCTCCCCTCGATGAAAATCTTCATCCAGAAGAGTGGGATACCGACGATGATGAGGAGTAATTGTAGTATTTTTACAATTTATTTACTTTCAAGAATTTCTTGTACTTTATTTGTTTCTTAATTATTGTTATGTTATGTTCTAAGCAAACATCTTTAAATCATTTCTATTTAGGCTCAAATATGTACTATGTAAATTTAAATGTTTCGCATTACTTTAATCTGTTACAAGTATTCCTTTTTGTCGATGACAAAGGGGGAGAAATGTATGCAAACTAACGAATTTTTGCAGAAAAGTCGCCATATATTCAGGGGGAGAACTATAATATATATGTCAATATTACTTCGTCACATAAGTATTGTCATCAATCAAAAAGGGGGAGAATGTTGATTCATGAGTTTTGATTCATGACACAAGCTTCAGAGATCATACGACGGGAATACTATATGAAAGCGACAAAAAGAAAATAAGTGCATACCGTGCACTACAAAGGAGATAATTTTACAATCCAGAGATTAGTATGGATATTTTATTTTATTGAGTCTTAGAATAATGTTAAAATCATTCCTCAAATAGTCACACATACACACAAAACATTTTATATCAAAACTGTGTTCATTGTGCAAATAACACCAGGTCGGCCGACCGACCAGGATCCTCGGTCGACCGACCCTGTATCATGCGCACAGTGACTTTCTGTTTTGTATACGTTTTTAAACTCAGCTGACCGGCCAGGTTTTCCGGTCGACCGACTAGAGAAAAACGGCTAGTTTTCTGAAGAGACGCGATCATTTCATGAAGAGGAATGTCCTCTATTTCAAGAGGTATGGACACAACTGTTAACTAAAACTCTTCATAAAAGATTACAACTCTTCTACAACTATATAAACATATTCAATTCACTTCTACAATAACCGATTCTTGTTTATTTTTCTGAAATCTAATCTTTATTCATTTCTGCAAATAAAAGCTTTCATTCTTATTTAATATCACTAGAATCCTTGAATTAATTCATATACTTCGATTCTACGTGATTATCTTCCTTCTAAATCTTCACACATATATACTCTTGAGGATTTGATTATAGGAAAGTTGTACTATCAAAAGACTATTAGTGTTATTCAGAATACATTCGTCAACAAACAATTTGTATTAGGTTGAAGTCCTCTTCGGTTGTTGAGGCGGAAAAATTCCTGTTCGGCTGCTCAGGTGTCGTATACCTATTCCTCCGGGTTAAGTGAGGGGTTTAGTTTAAATCCAGAGGGTATTCTGGGACTGGACGTAGAACGGAAAGTTCGAACCAGTATAAAAATTCCTGGTGTGCTTACTTTAATTTTTATTTTACTGCTATTATCAGTTTCCGCACTTATATACCATATTACACGATCCTTAGTACTACACGTACACTTTCAATAAAGCCGTGGATGCACTTAGCAAGAAATATCAGAATATAGTGTTAGCTACGTTGGTCGAATGGAAGGATTTAGAGGCGTTGACTACTTGTAGCATGTAGTTAAGATCGACTACTAGTTCTAGTAAAATTACAGCCATGTTACCTTGCTTGGGAGTTCGACCAATGTTGATCGAAATGATTACTTCTAAGAAGAGAGATGATCCATTACTAGCCGAAAGGATTATAAGATTGGAAGGTGGAACCGAGATCGATGATCTAAAGGATTTTAGTCTTGACCAGAGAGGATGGCAAAGGAAGAAGGGACGTTTATGTGTTCTAGATGTTGGAAACCTAATGAGGGAAGTTCTTAGGGAATGTCATTAATTGAAGTTTACGATTAATCCTGGGAGAACAAAGATGAATTCGGATATGAAGAGAAGTTTCTTTTGGGAAGGCATGAAGAGGGATGTAGGCTTATGGATGAAGCAATATGCAAATTGCCAACAAGTGAAAGCCGAATATCAGAAGCCAAGTAGGCTGCTTCAGCCTTTAGATGTACCTGTTTGGAAATGAGATTCTATATCCGTGGATTTTATTAATGGATTGCCAAGGTCAAATAGGGGAAATGAAAGTATATGGGTTATAGTGGATAGACTAACCAAGAGTGAACGTTTCATTACTGTCAAGTCAACCAAGACGACACCTATATTGGCCAAGTTGTTTATGAAGAATATTGTTTGATTACATGGAATTCTTAGTAGTATAGTCAGTGACAGAGATGTTTTATTCACTAGTGAATTCTAAAAGAGTATGCATGAGGTATTAGGTACAAAGATTAAAATGAGCACCTTTTATTACCCACAGACGGATGGGCAGACAAAGAGAGTTAAAAAGGTACTCGAAGATTTTGGTGGGTCGTGGGAAGACCATTTTTACTTGGTTGAATTTTCCTATAATAATAGTTATCAGGCTAGTATAGGAATGACACCTTTCGAAGTTTTGTATTGAAGGCTGTGCAAATCACTACATGTTGGTTAGAGACCGGAGACATATTGGTCCTTGGTCTAGATATGGTAAGAGAAGCCAAAGAGAAAATTGAGTTAATTCGAGGTAGGATGAGAGAAGCTCAGTCTAGACAGAAAAGTTACACAAATAAAAGGCGTAAAGATATAGAGTTCTCAATTGGAAATCGTGTTTTCATTAAGGTATCACCAATGAAGGGTGTGATACGATTTGAAAAGTTAGGTAAACTGACACCAAGATATGTTGGACCATTCCATATTCTAGAGAGGATCGGGAAACTCGCGTATCAAGTTGGTTAGCAGGTGTCCATAATGTATTTCATGTTTCTCAACTTAGGAGGTATATGCATGATCTAGAGACTAATATTGCTCTGACTGTATTGGAGGATTTAGTAGCAGAATTAGATCTAACTTTGGTCATACAACCAGTTCGAGTTGTAGCAAGAGATGAGAAGAAGTTAAGGAACAAGACAGTCGGATTAGTGAAAGTCCAGTGGAGTGACAACGAGAAAGACTGTATTTGGTAGACAGAGGATATGATTAGAGATACTTATCCTGAGCTGTTATTATGGTATGTTCAATATTTATTGTATATAGACTTTATAGCTGGTATGATATACTAGCATTGTTTGCATGTTGATGTGCTTGTTTTATAGTCCTTCCTGAATTTCGAGGATGAAATTCTTTAACAAGGGGAGCCTATAACACCCCTAACTTTAGTTTAACATTATTCGAGATATTTAATTGGATATATTAAATAAATAATGTAAGTAGTTAAGGAGAATGAGATTTGGTCATTAATAAGGTCATGCCTAATAAATTAACCAATGAGACTGTTTTGGAAAACTTAAAATATAAAATGATATACGAGAGAGGCAATTTAGGTATAGACCTATCTTATATCCCTTAAACCCTCTCTCCTTCGTATCATTCTCATTTTTCACAAACAAAAACAATCAAAAGAAAAACCGTAAAGAGGTCGTCCATAACTTAGGAGGAAGAAGCATGAAATCAAAGGGGGATTCAAGCAAAGTTTAGAGGAAGAGAAACCCAAATCAATCTCAACTCCAACATTTAAATCTAAGGTGAATAATACAAGATCTGTCCCTTTTGCTTGTTTAAGAGTTCAGTTATGCATAGTACCCGAACGATTATTGATTGTTTTGCCAAAATATGGTAGTATAATCATTGTTTGGATAGATTTATGGAATTTTTATGAAATTATTTAAGTGGGTTTTAAGGGTAAAACCTAAGTTTTTATTCTCCAAATGATTCAAATTTTTGATATGATATGTAAAAGGATATTTTGAAGATAACTTTTTAATTTCATAATTTTCCAAATCAAATTGAATATTTTATGAATTTCCAAAAGAGGAAATTGGATTAGTTTCGGGTTTTAATTATTAAAATAATTAAAGAGGGTTTTTGGATCTAAATTTTTTATATGATGAAGAGTATGGTATTTTGAAATTTCTGTGGATTTGGGATTTTCCCAAGAGATTTCGAGTTATTTTGAATTTTATATGCTAGAAAAGCATTTAAAAGGAAAATTTAGTTAAGGGTATTAGTTAATTAGTTTGGTATATGTTTGGAATTTGAAAACTGTATGCGGCAATAATTTCTGAAAAGCATTATTAAAGAGATTGTTTTATCCAATAGAAATTGGACAAGAATTAAGGTTACTTTTATTAGCAGTTTTATTGATAACTATGATAGTGCCATATAGCTATTACTCTCATCGAGCCTAAAGTAATGCTGCTCCTATGAGTGTCGACGTTGACATAGAAGGAAGCATATGATGGCTACTCAGGTAGCTATGGAATGAATCCAACAGTGTCGACGTCGACATCATCGGCAACTTATGTTCGACAGTAATGCCACTTTATGATTAATTTAAGTCAATGCCATCCCTCTTCGACTATGATTTTAATTGAAGTCGCATACCATTATTTTCAATGCCTTCAAAGTCCACTATGCACAAGGTAGGGATGCCGCTTTTTGTTACTTCGACCTTATATATATTTTTAGCGGCATAATAGTCGAAGTAAGTTAAGTATAAGGGTTTTAATGTGACGCTGCTAGTCTTGATGTCGTGTTCAACAAGGCCGGCGACATTATACTATTTGGAAATGACACCGCACTTCTTCCTTTTACCACCAAAGAGGCTTTGTTTTTGTTTAAACTAAAACTGTATTAAAGAGGCAAAGCGGCCCATGTTCGAGAAGATCGATGACCCTATACTTTCGGCAGTTAGCCAATTGTTTTGTAATATTCAAAGGTTTGCTTTAAAAAGGTGGACAACCTGTATTCTAAGAGGGTCGATAACCCTCTTTTCGACATAAAGTCTATACTTAAAAGAATTTTAAGCTTGTCTTCGACCTTGGATAGAGGTCGACGTGTTTTAATACTGCATGTGTTATACTCAACTTCATTAAAGGCGTAGAGCCTTAATCCTCCATGTTGACACTATTAGGACGTCGACATTGATCTATATTAACTAAATTAAGGGCGATGAGCCTAATGTTTTATGATTTCCATTTTAAACATTGGGGGTACCAATGCTTTTTTGATGGAAGATGTTGACACTATCCCTGGGGACACCAAAGTAGATTACTTTCGACAAACTAAATGTTTTATAAATTCGACTTTATCATTGGGATACCAATGTATTTTATTAAATGAGATCGACACTCATTGAGGACACCAATCATGGTAGGGGGTGGGTAATCCAAGTAATAATTGCATGTGAGATGGATAATCCACATAGCTATAAACACGTTTAAATGTGAGATGAGTGTCCACATAATTATGAGACGGGTAGTCGGATTAAAATAAGACGGATAGTCAATTTAAATTGTGACGGGTAGTCATTTGAAATTTAGATGGATAATCTAGAAATTTGGGATGGGTAATCCAGTATATTTTGCATAACCATAAGTGCTATTGTCCATGTTTTAACCATTGTGGATGCAGGAGCACATTATATGGTTAATATATTTTGGTTAAGATACTAGTGAGGGGAAAACCAGTTCCACTTAATGGCGTGGTCTCACTAGATATCTATATGGTTCTAGATTGTAGGTTATTATTCACACCAGACTGTTTATCTAACCCGAAGTGTTTGTTTTCCCCTTTAATTCTTGGGTACTCATTTGAGTAGGTCGAGAGTAATGGCTTTCAAGTTCCAGTAAGAAGAATAAGCTTCTGGAGACGTGCATGAGGAAATTTAGCTATTAGAAGCTTTATCTATTTCTGTTGTGTTAGACCGTTTGAATGTTTGTAATGGAAAAATTGTATAATTGCCAAGTATTTGACTCTGAGCAACCAAGGGGGCATCTTCATATGTCGCTCTTGGAGTATTTTGTAATATTTATTTTTTCTCTAAACGTGGGTTTACGAATGGATTATGTAATTAATGTAAAAATCTTGCTTTTAACTTGTAATGAAAGTTGATAATGGAAAGTGTTTGAAAATTTTCATATTCATGTGTTTCTGATATTCTCAACATGTTTAACATAGCCGCATTCTGTCATCGGGAATTAATAACTATAGATGACTACAACATCTGTAGTAGTTAGTTTCGTGCCTTAGAATGAGGGATGTTACAACATTATATACCAACGGTACATTCATCACAAAACATTATTTCAAAGATTTTAAAACATGAATCAGAGCCAACTTCGAACACAAGATTGCATTCCCTAGAAGGAATGACTCCTTCATAATTGAAACTATAGATACGTGTCCGCTCGACTTAAGTATGCTTTTAGGCAAGTCTATCTTATCGAATTCATGCTTAAAGATAATGTTTACAGTTGAAGCAGTATCCATCGTAATTTTAGAAACATCTAAGAGACCAAGTTAAGTAGTAATCATAAGAGGATCATTGAGAGGGTGACAGACACCTTGCTTTTCAAGATCACCAAAAGTAATCCTTGGTTCAAGCTTCGTTATCTTCTGGATCTTCTTATCTAAAACACTGATACTTTAGCCCTTTGGGCTTCATTGATATATTTTTTCCAACTACTGTTGCTGGACCCGACCGCATGTGGGCCTCTAAAGATCACATTAAAAAAATTCATGGTGTCGGTAATGATCTAGGCACCTGTAACGATTATTGCACATTTTTGGGTATAAACTATAGAATATGATGGTATGTGATTTTTGTTTGATGATAATAAACATATATATATATATTATATTCATTTCAATGTATTTGTTATTGTACTATTTTATTTTACACATAATTAAATAAATATTTATTGAATAAAATAAATAATACAGAATTTAAATTCAAACAAATATTTTATTACAATTTTGAATAGTACAAATTTGAGCTCTCACTACATATATACATTATCAATTACAATACAATTTTGATTACATCACAAAATTCACTTTACAATGTTCACCTCACTACATATCACTCATTCACTCGTATTTTATCTTCAACTTTATTCCAGATTGAATCCAGCACTGAATTATCTGCAAAATAAACACTGACGCAGTAAAATTGAAAAAGAAATATTTTTGCAATGTAAAATAAAATGCGTGTTTTTTAAAATATTATTTGCCTCAGTTATTTGGGTTGTTCGTCATCATTTTCTTTTGAATTCATCATACACGAACAACTTGTGACATGCACAGTGTATCACTGTACATGCCACAAAGCCGTGCACACCGATGTATACTTCATAAAATTGTAGGGACAAGTGAGCACAAGGTCAAACCTGAGCCATAAGCTGGATTCAACTCAGGTGCAATACAAAAACATCACAAAATTGTCAAGTACCAGTTCTCATGCAACAAGAATCCTAAACCAACATAAAACATGCCTCGACCAAAAATTCAATGTGCACACAGGAGAACAGACTCGATAGTGAAGTCATGAAGCAATATGAAATGAAAACAACTCAACCATTCAAACCCAGGACACATGCACAAATCAAAGGCACAAACATGACTCAAAGCATTGCAAGGAACCAAACTTCGAACCAGACCAGTGAACATGAAGACACAATGCAATAGAGCAAAGCAGTTCAACATGAATGAACCCAGACTGGTCAGAACACACATATATCAGTTCAACTTGACCAAACACAAGTCCAGACTCAATGAACACATGATAACAAAGTCAACCTGAAAGCATTTCAAAAGAAAGCAGTCGAAGCAAACAATACAAACCAGACAACAATACTACAACCAATCTCGACCAAATCATCATAACCCAAAAACCAGACAAGTTCAAGGAAAATGTATTAACATGTGGAACTAGAGACCATCATGGGTATGTACAGAGCATTCAACTCAAAGCAAAGAGACCAGATTAGTTCAACATGATCCAGACCAGCATACATGTGTATACATGTACAAATATGCAGTAACATTCACTACACATATATATACATGCATATGTATGCATGTATATACATGGATATGTGCATGTTTTTCAAAATCAATGAGCTACTGTTCAAGTCTACAACATACAACATGACAAAGTGGTGAACCAGCAATGAACCAGACCAGATCAATGACAACATACAACATGTGTAACGACCCTGAATTTTTAACAATTTAAATTGAAAATATTTAATTAATTTTAAATATTTGAACGATGATTTGACTTGAATTTCAAATTATCAGAAGGAATTGGCGATTAAATTTTTGAATTTAATCTATTGAAAGTTGAATAAAATTTGAATCTTCAATTTTAAGCCGGTTAAAAATAATTTAAAGGCTTAGAAAATTCATATTGATAATACTGGAGATAATAGAAGCTTCAGAATTGAATTTGAAAGCGATTTGTTCAGTTTTGAAATTGTATCGTTTAAATTGAATTTAAAAATAACCTTCCGAGGCACAGTCTCGGAATTTGACGAAATCAGTTTTATTGGGTCCGTAATATTGAATTATTACTGGATTTTAAATTTCGTATTTATCGGAATTGTTTTGTAAATACACGGCGTATAAACGCGTATAAAATTAAATCGAATTCAAATTGAATTTCTGTAACAACCGGGGTTTTGCCCAAAATTATAATCATTAGTAAATGATTTAAGTGGACAGTTAAATTTCTGTTGTTGTTGGAATTTTTATAACGATAAAATCTTCGTTAAATTGGCAATATTAATTTCTGTTAATTTTATTGAAATTGGTAAAGGGATTGGAATTCTTTTATTTAAATTTTTATTGATACGAAATAAATAAATATTATACACATAATTTAAAAATTTAACAACTAAATTAAACAAAACAAATTAAATATAAAACAAATCAGTTTTAAAAAGGAAAAAAAATAAAGAAAGAAAAAAATAAATAAATAAATAAACATGTGTTGGCCCATGCTTCAGCCCATACCTTAACCCTACCCCCCACGACCTTAACCCTTATTCTCTGTTAAACCCACGCACCCCCCTCCCCTCTTCAGATCGAACAAACGAAAAAAAAAGAAAGAAAAAAAAATGGCGACTTGATAAAACTAGGGCTCGGCGATCTCGTTCGATCTGGCGAATTTAGGGCTTCGAGAAAGGGAAACAAGGGGGGCGATCAATCTTCGTTCATCTTCCATCCTCGGTTCGCCTCCGAGAACTAGGGTTTCGTTTTCGATCGGCGAATCTTCGCTCTGCTCACCATTGCTCCAATTCACGCCTCGTACAAAGTGAGTAATTTTATTACTCACATCTAATTTAAAATCCTACGATCTTTTGTTTTTGATTTCCATGATTCTGGTATTTGTTGGAAACTGCTGCTTTGAATTCTCTGGACTTTGAGTTGATTTTATTTGGCCTTCAGTCATTTTTTTGTGTGGTGATTTTGACTTTTGTGGTTGAACTTGCTATTGTTGATTTCTTTCGTAAACTTTGTCATCTGAGCATTTGGGTATGTATTTGACGATTGTCAGTGTTCATCTCCTTATGGAATAGTTTTTCTTGGTCGCTCACTTGAAATCACTGTAAGTTGTAATTACATGCTAAAGTGAAATTTAGAGCTTTGTTCTTCCTGAAGCCACTTGCCTCCTCTATCAGTTTAAGTGTGTTTGTATCGTTCTTTGTCTCCATGTGTATGTACTGCCTTCCAGTAGCACTGCTAATTCGTACGTGCATTTCAGTAGTATGCACTATCCACCCGTAGCACACCGAACCAAATATCAGGCACCACTTGAGTTTGCACTTGCATATCCATTTTAAATAGCTATATCACCATGTCATGCTGTCTGCACTCGATTATTCTCATCTTCAACAATGATATTTTGGGTCATGTTTAAGTGGATGTACTGCAGTCCTTATATTTTAGTTTCATAATGACTCTGGTCTGTTGACTTTGACATTGAATTTGTTTAAATGCGTAACCTGCTTTGCCTTGTCATTGTATTTGTGTTCTGGTCATTATTTGCATCACAGTCAGGTTGCTTTAGTCTTGGCCTCGAGCTCTTTGTCATGTGCACACTGTATTTACTTCTGACCTTTGAGCAAGTTCATTGTTGCAATTATTCACTGAACTTTGATGTTGTAGTCTGCATTCAATTTGTTGTCGTGGCACATCACTGGTTCATGCCTGATTCACTGTGTTGTTGTAGCTGTTGTTGGTTGGTTGATGTACTTGGGTCTTCACTTGGAATTGCACTTCCTATATATGTGTATACATATGCATATTCATATGTATATATTTATATGGTAAATTTCATTGATGTTGTTTCTGGATCGCATTTGCATTATTTGGAGTCAAATTTGAAGCTGTCTTCATTTTAAAGTCACTTCTGTTGCATGTTTAGAACTGGACTGACCATATGTACATTTTTGAAATACTTGCATTTCATTTGAACTGTGTGTAAACAGTTGTCTTTGGGCATCCATCCCAGTAGTTGTGACACTGGTTGCCCTGGTCTTTAGCTTGAAATCACATAGCTGTGATCATATTTGTCTGCACTTGGTCATTCATTGGTTTGTTTAGTCTGGGTTGTTTTCATTTGCAGTTGCACTTGAGCATCTGGTCTCATGTTGCCTTTGTCTGTGCCTGTTCACTTGACACCATACATGTGATATTTGTTGAGTCTGGGCATTCTTGTATTACTTGAGTACTGTAATTTTCGATTCATCATTGTTTCCAGGTCTTGTCTCTGTTCTTTGCATACTTGAATATGGTCTTGCACTTAACTTTGACCTGTCTGCATTTCATACCAGTAGCTTGCACAGATTTGAAGTTGTGCATGTTGTTCTGTCTTCTTTGTAGTTGCACTATACCTTGGGGGCTGATCATTTGTATACTTACATCCTTGTATGTATATATGTGTATGGCCATTCTTTGTACCACCTAGTCCTGATTGCATATGAATTGATTCATTGTTCCATTTGATATTGTAGTCTGATATTCATTTCTTGACCTGTCTGGTTCATCTTGTTTGCCAGTGGCATTGCTTTGAATTTGTGTAGTCTGACCTTTTGTTCAGTATAGTCATTGTATACGTGATGGACATTCGCTTGGTTTAAAACTGGTTCTCTGTCTCGTTTAAAAGTGATACTTTTATTTGTCTCTAAGTATGCTAGTGGGCCTGGTTCATCTTGTAGTCTCTACTTAAACTTTGAACAGTCTGCATTGTTGTTATTTTAACTGCTTGCTTTCACATGGTAGCTGGACTAGCCGAGTTGCTGATCATTTGTATGCATACATTCTTGTATGCATATAGGTGTATGGCCACTGCATTCTGGAATCCACTATTTGAGTTTGACATATGCATTTCATTTTGCTCCACTGGTGCCCTTATCTGGTATACGTGATGTAGTATATATGTTTAAATATTGAGTCACCTCTGTACATCTGGTATTTTGAATCTATGTTAACCTGTTCCATTGCTTCATAGCTAAACTTGCATTTGCTGGTTCATCATTTGGTTTCACTACGTATTCCTTCATCATGTATACCCTATGTTGTATCTGGACTTGTACATTTGGTCACTGTTGAGTCTGCATTTTTGTAAGCTTGAGTTTGTATATTCTTGATGGTTCATGTATGTTGAACTTTGACCTTGGCAGTTTCTACGCACTGTAGTGGCGAGGCAGTGCACGCGTACGTGTGTACTGCAGCCACCACGAAATCGACAGTTTTGAATTGATATTTCTTTGCGTCGTGATGCATTGATTTTTATGCCATATTGGCGAGGCCGTACACGCGTGTGTGTACGGCAGCCAATCAAATCTTCGGTGATCTTAAAGTGACAATTTCAATTGTTTTAAATTGATTTAGTCGAGTTGATAAATTGTTTATCTATCTCTGTTGATGATTTAAATATGTTGATTTATTGTTTAACACTGTTTAGTGTTAAAATTTTCGTTATCCGATTTCTTTGTTAAAAGGATTGGATAGACGGGAATTATTGTGACTGTCGTCTATTTAAATTATTACTGCCTATATGCACTAATAAACTGGTTTGAATTAGACTGACCTGTGTATTATTTTCTTTTGAATATAATACTCGGGTCAGACCGAGTATTTTTACAGCTTGAAGATTTTCGAGCAGCAAAGTTAGAGAGAGAGTAAAGAATCACTTTAGTTTTCAGAAGAAAATTGTATTTTTAGATATTCCGCTGTATCAGTATTAAAATTGTATAAACTCTGATGTATTCTAAAAGATTTATAGTAATGAAACCAAGATTCATTTGTTTAAATTCATTGTTATTATCTGTGTTTCTGTGGCTGATTCTGTTTAAACCTTATAAACTAAATAACAATTCGTCTTTTTGAACGTTTCAAGTTGGTTTAATTACCGACTGGAGGCGGTCAAAAGGGGGAATGTTACAACATGGATTCACAAAAAGCTTCAGACTGCATGAACAAGACTCCAAATGTACATGAACACAATGCAACATCAAAACATCCACATATGCAACCAGACTCAATGCATTCCGGCACAAGAATAAAATGAACAAAAATGTCAATGGCACCAGGGCAGCGCACATGAAA
The DNA here is from genome assembly GCA_030737815.1 of Allium fistulosum. Taxonomy (NCBI): domain Eukaryota; kingdom Viridiplantae; phylum Streptophyta; class Magnoliopsida; order Asparagales; family Amaryllidaceae; genus Allium; species Allium fistulosum. Next base: position 435,982,448 of record CM060904.1, on the reverse strand, counting down.
TAAGACCAGACTTCAAAATCAAGTTCAGTTACAACTTGAACTTGAACATATACAAAATGCCCAAGAAAATGCAGACAACAAAACATACTCATGAAACCACAACTACACCAGACTTCAACATGAAGTGGACTCAAGGCAGATGGATTTAGTGCACAAATGTATACATGAAGCCAGCAACACAAGTTCATCATAAAACAAGCAGAACAAGGCATCACAACATACATATATACATGCATGAACACACACACATATATATGCAGTGGAAACCAGACTTCAATCCAAGCAAACAGTGAATGATGATATACAAATGTTACAACATGAAGTAGAGTTTACAGAAAAATCAAAACAGTAGCAGGTTGAACCAGTACAAGCAGTGTGAACATTAGTCAAGAAATATAGAGAATCAAAGTCGTAGGTCACACATTTTCAATCAGAGCAAAAAGAAATTGAACAAGTCGAAGTCAGATTTATCTCAAAAATACACAATGCCAAAGTCATAGCAGAAAACTACGGAACCAAAATTCAAACACATCAGGGAAAAGAAGGAACCGACTAAAGCAAGTCAATAATGACAAGTCAGAGTAATCACCAGCATTCAATCGAAAATCAGTGGCCAAGCATAGCAACGTGAAGAATTCAAACAAAATAAATACAAACGATAATTTAGGGTTCGATCCCTATAAAACCCAGTTACATCATCGACAGTTAAATCATTTGAGTTTAAGCAAAAAATCACAGAGCCAAGTTTCAAATAAAATCCCAAATCAATAACCCGAATCAAGTTCGAACCGAAGCAATCAACGGAGGAATTAAAACGGCAAAAATCACATACCAATTTCACAGGTTCGAACTCGACCTTGAAGCAGCCAGAAGCAAGCGAAGCGAATTGAAGAACGAAAGATAATAAATTTGGACTCCAAGTTGCGGCTTCAAGGGATTCAACAAAACCCTAAATTCTAGAACGAGAAACAAAAGGGAGCGGCCACGAAAATAAGAAACGGGAAGACCTTCTCTTCATTTAAGTATTGAGTGGACCGGTTATATATTATATTGGGCTTAAATTATATAAAAAGGGTTTTTTTTGTTTACTTTTATTTTGTAATTTTTTTTAAACTTTTGTAAAATTCTAGTCGTGTGACTAGGGACGAACTATGGTGGTGTAGTTCGAGAATTCGCAACTCAGTGGCTGTGTTGTGGTAGGGTTTTGAGTGTAGAGTTAGGTTAGTCGATAGCGGGTGTCGCAAGTTTACGTGTGTAAGTGTCCGACTACTTAATTTCTAGTAGAAACCTTGGGGGCAGCACGTAGGTAGGGTTTTGCCGAAGCTGGGTAAATTTGTGTTGTTCTATTTCCGTTTTTACTATTCTGCTATTACCTGTGCTGCAATTATTTTATATATTTCGCATTAATTTTTATTATTATTAGTATCACCCTATTCACCCCTCCTCTAAGGTGAAATCGATCCTACAAGTGGTATCAGAGCTAGGAACAAAAACCAATTTTTGTTTTAAAAATTTGATTTTTCTAGAACAAAATTTTGTTTTAAAATTTTTGGTCTTTTAAATGGCTTCTTTTAATAATGTTTTTGCTGGGGGTCAGCCCATAATTAGACCACCCATGTTCAATGGTGAATATGCATATTGGAAAAATAGGATGAAATTTTTTCTGAAAACCATTGATGCTTGGAATATTGTTGAGACAGGATATAGGACACCAACTATAGAGGTAGATAATCAGGAAATTGAAAAACCAATGGATCAATGGAAAGATCTTGAATATAAACTACATAATGCTAATGCTAAAGCTATGAATTCTATTATTTGTTCATTGGATCAAATTGAATTTAATCGTGTCTCACATTGTCTAACTACGCAGGAAATTTGGCACACACTTGAAGTGACTCACGAAGGAACCTCCCAAGTCAAAGAATCTCGCCTTGCCATGCTTCGTAGCAAATACGAGAACTTCACAATGGCCAAGGATGAAAATGTCAAAGAGATGTACGGACGACTTTCTAATCTCATATACAAATCAAAAGCGCTTGGAAAACCATACACAAAAGTGGAAATAGTCCGAAAAATCCTTAGAGTCCTTCCATGAAATTTTGAAGCGAAAGTTACTGCCATTCAAGAATCAAAGGATTTGAAACAAGTTAAAGTTGAAGAACTCATTGGAAATCTCACCACTTATGAGCTAGAAATGAAATTCAAGGAAGAATGTGAAGGGAGTGATACTCGAAAGAAATCAATATCTCTCAAAGGAACAACTGAAAGTGAAGATGATGATGATGGTGCCGCAGAACTGGCACTGTTAATAAAGAGATTCAAAAGGTGGAACCACAAATACGGGAATCCGGCTCTAAATCAACAACTGAAAAGCAGAATAGTCAAAGTTCTAGACAACCCAGAAGAGCAGGAGATCATATGCACAAGTGCAACAAACCCGGTCATATCAAGCCCAATTTTCCTCAGAATCGACTCAGCCAAGGAAAGAAATCGAAAAGGAGAAGTTTTGCAGCTACATGGGGTGAAACTGATGAAGATGATAAAAGCACTGGCAGTGAGAGTGAAAAAGGAAATATGTGTCTTCAAGGAGAAACAACTAACAGTGATGACGACGAGCCAAGCGAGGTATCAAATCTTACTCATTTGGAATTACTTATATATTTTCACGAGGTAAATGACTGTTTTGAACGACTTAGGGAGAAGTACGCTAAAATTGAATCACAAAGAGATAGTTTGATAGAATTAAATAAACAACTTGACCAATTAGTTAAAAACTATTGAAATAAAAGCCCTAAGTGTGACAAGTGTCCATCATTCGAAGAAGAAATTAAAAAAACAAAAATTAAATCACTTGAAAATGAAATTCTGATTTTGAAAGAAAGTGAAAATACAAGGAGAGAAAATTCTATTAAAAAGTGCACTCAATTGTTAAATGAAAATGAATCTCACAAAACACAAGTCCAACAATTGTCTACAACTTTAGGAAAATTTTCCAAAGGAAAAAAAATCGTTAAATATGCTATTAGGGAAACAAAATGTTAATACTGTTAGACAAGGACTTGGGTATAATCAATCTGAACGTGTTAGAAACGAAATTAATCAAGTCAATTCAAAGTGCACGATTTGTGGAAAAACTGGACACAATCACAATATTTGCTGGTATAGACCTAAACACGTGAAAACCATTCCAATTTGGGTTCCCAAAAGCACGAATGTAAAATTCCTTAATGTCAAACAAATCTGGGTGCCGAAAGGAACAAATATAAATTGTCTAGGGTCTACACAAACACATTTTTCAAAATCATTTGTGACTAACAACCATGGACCTATAAAAACAAATAGGTCACTAAATTCTTTTCTTGCGTAGGTATGTTGGCAGGCTAAGGAACAACAACAATGGTATCTGGATTCTGGCTATTCCAGGCACATGGCAGGTGACAAATCAAAGTTCCTTAGCCTAGTATAAAGGTGGCAGAATCACAATGGGCAACAACGAAAAATTATCGGCAAAGGCAAAATAGGTAACAGTACATTTATCTTGAACGATATATTAAATGTGAAAATCTGTACCATAATCTGATTTAATTCAGCCAGTTATGTGATAAGGAAATAAATGTTGATTTTGATTCTAATTTGTGCAAAAATGTTGACCAATCATCTTTTCACCCTTGAACTATTTCATATATATTTGCTTGGACTAACTATATTGCAAGTTTAGGTGATAAGAGATGTTGTTTTTGTATTGATTGATGATTACTCAAGATACCCGTGGATATATTTGTTTATTTTACTGATTTTAGACTTGTCATTATGTTCACTGTTTGTTTATTTGCACGGTTTCAATTCAAATCCAAAAGAATTTCATTTAAAAGCTGTAAAAGGGATTTTAAGGTATTTGTTGCACACTCCACGATTTGGTCCATGATACCTATCTAATGATAACCTTGAGTTAAATGGGAATTCAGATGTAGGTTACACTGGTAGCCTAGTTGATAGAAAAAGTATTAGTGGAACGAGTTTTATGTTGAGACATTCATAAGTTGCATCACATTTTCAAAGAAAATATATGCATATTTTTCATTTCAACTGATTTTCAATTAGCAGACATTTTTCTTATAAAACACCTTTAAGAAAATAGTTTTTGTTGACTTCATTTCAGATTAGGCATTTTTAGAAAATTTTATTTTATAATTATTTTTGGATTTGATCTTAAATGACTACATTAACTAATCTGACTCCCTACTGATTATCGAAAAGATAAATAGTGATTGAAAAAGTGACGAGTGTTGATATTAATCATATATTATAACTTGAGACAGTATATTTAGTAAATCTCTTTAAAAATTTAAACAAGAGTTATAATAACTTTTGATGGTAAAAATTCCATAACCATCTCTATTTCTATCATATTTCTAACGACCATCACTCATCAAAATCCAATATAGTATGTCAAAATGTGGTATTTTAAATGAGAAATTATTCGTTTTTATTTTTTTAGCAATACAAACATTCAAAGTATTCACTCTCATTTAAAAGTCATCACGGTTATGCATGGGTGAATTACTTGGAACATTTGTTTATGTGCTTTCATGCTCATTTAAAAGTCTTCACGGTTATGCATGTATGGAACACATATCAAATTTGATTATTAAATAGACAAGTTAATTCTAATCTTATTTAAAAGTCCTCACGGTTATGTGTGGTTAGAAGATGCTTGAAATTCATTTTTTTATAAAAATTGAGAATACTACTAATCTTATTTAAAAGTCCTAACGATTATGCATAGTTAGTAGATATTCAAATTCCTGATATAAATATACCACAAATAGACACAGTTATATGGTTTTATATGCCGACATCATCCCTAACACTCTAAAGTGGAATATGCGCCTAACAAAGTATTTATGATTTTTGTTCGATTTTTTTATTGAAATTTAATATTTATACTCGATTGAGTATTGATGTTGTATTAATATCTATCACTTTATCTCTATTTTTCTAACACTATTACTCTTTTGCTGATAACAAAAGGGGGAGAGAAAAATTAAGATTTTGGCAAATAAAGTTCAAATTTTTTTATTTTTTATTTGCATATTCTCATCTAGGTTCATTTGCATATTTTTTTATTTATTTTCATGCATATATGAAGAGGGAGCTTTGTTGTGGAGAGGGAGCATTCAAATAGGGGGAGTAAATAGAGTTCATCAATGATCAAATACATTTAATAGAGTCAAAATCTTAATATTTGTTTGTTATCATCAAACGAGGGAGATTATAGAATATGCAAGTATATAATTTTTGTTTGATGATAATAAACATATATATATATTCATTTCAATATATTTGTTATTGTACTATTTTATTTTTCACATAATTAAATAAATATTTATTGAATAAATTAAATAACACAGAATTTAAATTCAAACAAATATTTTATTACAATTTTGAATAGTACAAATTTGAGCTCTCACTACATATATACATTATCAATTACAATACAATTTCGATTACATCACAAAATTCACTTTACAATGTTCACCTCACTACATATCACTCATTCACTCGTATTTTATCTTCAACTTTATTCCAGATTGAATCCAGCGCTGAATTATCTGCAAAATAAACACTGACGCAGTAAAATTGAAAAAGAAATATTTTTTGCAAGTAAAATAAAATGTGTATTTTTGAAAATATTACTTGCCTCAGTTATTTGGGTTGTTCGTCATCATTTTCTTTTGAATTCATCATACACGAACAACTTGTGACATGCACAATGTATCACTGTACATGCCACAAGGCCGTGCACACCGATGTACACTTCATAAATTTGCAGGGACAAGTGAGCACAAGGTCAAACTTGAGCCATAAGCTGGATTCAACTCAGGTGCAATACAAAAACATCACAAAATTGTCAAGTACCAGTTCTCATGCAACAAGAATCCAAAACCAACATAAAACAAGCCTCGACCAAAAATTCAATGTGTACACATGAGAACAGACTCGACAGTGAAATCATGAAGCAATATGAAATGAAAACAACTCAACCATTCAAACCCAGGACAAGTGCCTAAATCAAAGGCACAAACATGACTCAAAGCATTGCAAGGAACCAAACTTCGAACCAGACCAGTCAACATGAAGACTCAATGCAACAAGCAAATCATTTCAACATGAATGAACCCAGACTGGTCAGAACACACATATATCAGTTCAACTTGACCAGACACAAGTCCAAACTCAATGAACACATGATAACAAAGTCAACCAGAAAGCATTTCAAAAGAAAGCCGTCGAAGCAAACAATACAAACCAGACAACAATACTGCAACCAATCTCGACCAAATCATCATAACCAAAAAACCAGACAAGTTCAAGGAAAATGTATTAACATGTGGAACGAGAAACCAACATGGGTATGTACAGAGAATTCAACTCAAAGCAAAGAGACCAGATTAGTTCAACATGATCCAGACCATCATACATGTGTATACATGTACAAATATGCAGTAACATTCACTACACATATATATACATGCATATGTATGCATGTATATACATGGATATGTGCATGTTTTTCAAAATCAATGAGCTACAGTTCAAGTCTACAACATACAACATGACAAAGTGGTGAACCAGCAATGAACCAGACCAGATCAATGACAACATACAACATGGATTCACAAAAAGCTTTAGACTGCATGAACAAGGCTCCAAATGTACATGAACACAATGCAACATCAAAACATCCACATATGCAACCAGACTCAATGCATTCAGGCACAAGAATAAAATGAACACAAATGTCAATGGCACCAGGGCAGTGCACATGAAATAAGACCAGACTTCAAAATCAAGTTCAGTTACAACTTGAACTTGAACATATACAAAATGCCCAAGAAAATGCAGACAACAAAACATACTCATGAAACCACAACTACACCAGACTTCAACATGAAGTGGACTCAAGGCAGATGGATTTAGTGTACAAATGTATACATGAAGCCAGCAACACAAGTTCATCATAAAACAAGCAGAACAAGGCATCACAACATACATATATACATGCGTGAACACACACACATATATGCAATGGAAACCAGACTTCAATCCAAGCAAACGGTGAATGATGATATACAAATGTTACAACATGAAGCAGAGTTTATAGAAAAATCAAAACAGTAGCTGGTTGAACCAGTATGAGCAGTGTGAACATTAGTCAAGAAATATAGAGAATCAAAGCCGTGGGTCACACATTTTCAATCAGAGCAAAAAGAAATTGAACAAGTGGAAGTCAGATTTATCTCAAAAATTCACGATGCCAAATTCATAGCAGAAAACTACGGAACCAAAATTCAAACACATCAAGGAAAAGAAGGAACCGACTAAAGCAAGTCAATAATGAACAAGTCAGAGTAATCACCAGCATTCAATCGAAAATCAGTGGCCAAGCATAGCAACGTGAAGAATTCAAACAAAATAAATACGAACGATAATTTAGGGTTCGATCCCTATAAAACCCAGTTACATCATTGGCAGTTAAATCATTCGAGTTTAAGCAAAAAATCACAGAGCCAAGTTTCAAATAAAATCCCAAATCAATAACTCAAATCAAGTTCGAACCAAAGCAATCAACAGAGGAATTAAAACGGCAAAAATCACATACCAATTTCACAGGTTCGAACTCGACCTTGAAGCAGCCAGAAGCAAGCGAAGCGAACTGAAGAACGAAAGATAATAAATTTGGACTCCAAGTTGCGGCTTCAAGGGATTCAACAAAACCCTAAATTCCAGAACGAGAAACAAAAGGGAGTGGCCACGAAAATAAAAAATGGGAAGACCTTCTCTTCATTTAAGTATTAAGTGGGCCGGTTATATATTATATTGGGCTTAAATTATATAAAAAGGGTTTTGTTTTTTGTTTACTTTTATTTTGTAATTTTATTTTAAACTTTTGTAAAATTCTAGTCGTGTGACTAGGGACGAACTACGGTGGTGTAGTTCGAGAATTCGCAACTCAGTGGCTGAGTTGTGGCAGGGTTTTGAGCGTATGGTTAGGTTAGTCGATAGCGGGTATCGCAAGTTTACGTGTGTAAGCGTACGACTACTTAATTTTTAGTAGAAACCTTGGGGGCAGCACGTAGGTAGGATTTTGCCGAAGCTGGGTAAATCTGTGTTGTTTTATTTCCGTTTTTACTATTCTGCTATTATCTGTGCTGCAATTATTTTATATATTTCCGCATTAATTTTTATTATTATTAGTATCACCCTACTCACCCTCCCTCTAGGGTGAAATCGATCCTACACAAATGAGGGTGTGTCGCTTGCCAACTCTCGGTTCTTAGAAATCCATCAAGTTTTCCTGCTCTTATAAACCTAGTTATAATGTTCTTCAGGAATCTACAATATTTTATATGGTGGCCATTTTGCCTATGATAAGAACAATATATGCCCCCTAAGTTGAATACCAGTTCGCTTGTCTTTTTCGTCGACATATATTGTATCCTATCTTGAGTTAGTGCTTAAATCAGAGCATATGAGCGGGTTAACATGAGGGTCTCCATAGTGTGTTACTCTCATTTTGAGTTCTTTGCTATTATGAACCTCCGACTTTCGTCCATCCATCCTTGACTCTTACCCAAAGCCCAATTTGATTCCTCAATTCGGATTTCTCCTGGAGCTCTATAAAAGAACTTGTTCAGGGATGTGCCCTCTTGTCCTTTTCAGTCATTCCAGAATGGCGTATTTCTTCACAATCCCAAAGCAGTGGCTATCAACTTTGACCTATTTGACATGCCTTTGACTTTGGCGGCGGTATCATTAACCCTTAGGCAATAATCCTTAAGGGATTCCATTTTCTCTATCAGATGTCAGCTGATAAACTTACCCTAGCCCGGGTGTCTCTTGAAGAAAGGAATCGAGTCATAAATTCTATAGTTAGTTGAGCCCATGAATATATTGAGTTTAGGGGATGATTCTGAAACCATTTTAGTGCACGTCCAATGAAAGTCGTTGGCAAGAATCTACACTTAATTTCATTTGAGGCTCGAATGGTCTGCATATGTATCTCATATAAAGTGATGTGATCTTTAGGATTGGTTGATCCATCATAAAATAGCTTTGGGATTCAAAATCCCATGGACAATGGGGATTTCATGATCTTAGTAGAAAATGATCGAATCTTCTTAATTTCCGGTTCCATGTAAGACCAAATCTTTCTTCTTGAAACTTTTGTACTTGTTCAGTTCGTTTCAATACTAACCTTTTTGTATTTCAATCTCCACCGAGACTTAGATGATCAACATGTTTTGTATCAACACTTATGCTTTCATGGCGAACCCTATCAGGCTCACCGAGACTTACCTCTCGAAGCTCAAAGTTGAGGACTTTTCGGGTTGATCCACTTTGGCTATTCGGGAGGCCTCTTCCTGAGCTTTGATAGCAGCTCTCTAACACATACAACTTTAAGTTCTTCCTTGGTCATTTGTTATTTACCAGTGATTTAGCCAACCCTTAATGGCTGGCTTTCTTCATCAACGAAAGCAATAACTGTTCTTTCCATACTTCTGAATGTTTTCTTTATCTCAACTATGTACTCGTCCAAACGCTTTGTGGTGTTTTCAACAAATGCCAACATCATTTCTAAAATTTCTCATCGCCAGTTATCGAAGAGGTAGATCCTTCGACGACATTTTGATTTATCGTTCCAGCAGGTGTTTTGACAATATCTTCTTCAATTGGCGAAGACTGAGGGTTCTTTCTCTAAGAAGATTTGGCTTTCATTTTAAGGAAAAGATTGATATGAAGCAGGTAACAAGAAGTAGTATGCAGAAATGGTGGTTGGATGACCCTCCTTCTGGCGTCAAAAATGTTGGATTGATTTTTAGTCAAAGTCCAACACTCCAAAGTTCCAGAGGTGAGCTTAGGAAGTAGTAGTTTTAGAGGGAGAAATATGGTGGAAGACAAAAAGCCTAGACCGAAGGTAATAAAAGAAGAGTACAGTAAAATAAAGACATGAGGGTTTATAGTGGTTTGGGAGCTTATCTCTACGTCCATTGTTGTCGAGTTCCTTTGTTTCTTTGTTAAATGAGCCAAAAATGGATTTACAAGGTCATGTTGGCACTATCCACCATAAATGATCTATTTGAAAAAGTTTAAGTTTGGAAAGTTAAAATGATTACAATTGATTATAGCGGTATGCTCACAGTCTTTCGGGGTTCGAATCCTCTTTATATGAATTTGTGCCTTGTATTTACAGGCAACTTGCAACTCTGTCATTGATGTAGAGATTTTCTCTTAGATTGTTGCCTTGGCTCGCTTGTAGGGTTAAGATCTGGACATGTGTTGTCATCTGGTTGCTTGTAGATTGACACAGATTGATAACATGATATTTTTATATATAGTTTTGGACGTCTAGACCCATATATTTTGTATAAGTTTTAAGCTATCTGAGTCGTTGATATGTCTGGAGGCTATCTTAGCCATTGATCTCAGTTCTGTATTAAGACACACTAGGCCTTTAATTGAGAGAGCTCCGATCATGTATGTTGAACTAGGCGCTTTTTGGCCTGTACACTAGATTATGGCTGTCTAGGGACGTTTCTTTAGATAATGACTGTTGGAGGGTCTCGGTGTATGATCTACAAGTAACATGTAGTCTCGGGACTGTAGCACGCCTTGTCGCCTTTAGGCTTTCGGTATGAAATTGATCTCGTAACTTATGCTCTCGTTTGGAGGCCCACTTAAAGGCCCATGCTTTCGTTTTAAGGTCAGTTGGGTAACCATTACTTTCAGTACGAGCAACACATGCAATCCTCGGTTTTCTTTGCATTGTGGGCCCATTCTTCGAGTCTTATATTGCTTGACATCTAGCTTTCAGACATTTGTCTATGCTACGGTATGGGAGCTTAGCCTTCAGATTGAGATTCCGAAGAGAGCCATACAAAGCCATATACAAAGTTCTCACTGATATTTAATACTCATGGGAAATCAAATATAGATCAGAGCTTCCGAGCTTAAGCCAAAGGGTTAACCTTTCGGTATTCATGCGTAATACGGAAGGCAGCGGTGGGGAATTTTCTACAATGGGCGAAAGTCTGACAGTGCAATGTCACATGAAGGTAGAAGGCCCACGAGTCATGAACTTCTTTTCTCAAAGAAGAAACAATGACAGTATCTGAGGAATAAGCATCAACAAATAAATAGAGGTTGAATCTAAATATATAATAAAAAACTTATGGCTTAGATTTACAAATTAGGGTATAACACTCATGGCTCAGATTTATAATAAAAAACCGAATATATACATATAATGTTTTCAGTTTTAATAAAATAAGCGATTAAAAGGTTTTTATTAGCAGTCAGCCTCAGTTTCGACTACGAACAACCTCTTATCGGTTAGTCTTGGTTTCAAAGTGATTAAAAGGTTTTTATTAGCACATAACATCTACGAACGAGACTATGAAATAGTCGGTTTCAGTATTAGGCAATAAGGCCCATCATAGAATACGCCCAGATCACCAAGATCTTATATATATATATATATATATATATATATATATATATAGAGTCAAGGACCACCAGCTCAAATGGTAAGTGATATGACCTGGTAAGCTAAGTCCCAAAGGTCAGGGGTTTGAACCTCCAAAATATCTAAATGAATGTAAGGCCACTGGCTCAAATGGTAAGTCATATGACGTGGTAGACTAAGTTCCAAAGGTAATGGGTTTGAACATCCAAAATATCCAAATAAGTGTTCTACTCATACTTGAATAAAGTATCACTCTTATTATAGTTACTACTATTATAATTGTTCTGTACCATTATTTAGTTTGATATTTTTATTTTTTTTGTACTAATGCGAATATTTTTTTTGTTAAAACATATTATTATTATATGTCTAGTTAAAACTAAAAAAAGACGACAAATGTTTTTTTTCTTCTGAAAATTAGATTACCATACGACCAGTTATCCGGTGTTATGCAGTTGTACCATTAATAACCTATAATACAAAAGGGAAACAAACATAAAAGAAACAACAAATTTGAAGCAATTAAAAGGATTATTACCCAAGTATATGTTGATCAATTCAAATGGGATCAAAATAATTAGTGAATTATTTTACTTATTTGTTCCTCTTCTACCTTAAAATTTCTGCGCAATGGGAGGTTGTAGTTGCATCTAAGAAAATTATGGTTTTCTTTATAACTGGATCAAAATGGTCTGAATAACTAGAAAAAGAAGAATTGATTAAAAAAAGAGACAGGGATGTGAAACGAAATAGAGGTGGAAGTCCAAGATGAAATGAAATGAGGCTTGTCAAAAGTAGAAAAGTCAGTAATGAGGAAAAATAGATGACAGGAGTAGGAGAAAAAAAGAAGAAGAAGAAAAAAGGGATGAAATGGAACGCGGCATGACGCGTGATAATAATTAGAAAAAAAGGCAATTAGGAGTAAAAGAAGAAGCGTAGCTGGAGGATTGAATTTTAGTATAATATATGGATTCTCTCATCATTGTAATTAGATAACTTTACCATCGCTATGTCAGAATATTCAATGAAACAAGTGCAGGAAAAGCCACTCTAATAAAGACAGTACATCAGATGACCAAACATAAAGTTAAAAGCCTAAAAATGACAATATAAGATCACCCACACAATCCATGGTTCTAGCTTCTTTTATTTAAACATTGCTATTTACATCATAAAAGAAACACTGAAAATTACTCTCTTTCAACCAAGGATACAAAATAGGCATGTATAGGCATGTTATTCACTAACATCGACAATAAAACTCGCATTTTCTGTATTGCCATTGAATTTCTCTGTATTTTTTTTCTCTTAAGGTCAGATGGAATTATACCACGGAACGTACTGAAAAGAACATACTTATGGTATAGTGGACTAAAACTGAATAATTTTCAATGTTTTTTGTATAGCAATGCTCTTAACACGGCCTTTTATAAGGTTTCACCTATGTTTCTAATTTTCGTGTCATGATAAACATGGAGAAATGAACATCACACATCATAATACCAAAGCTGAAGGACCTCGGTTCTTTCAAAAATTCACATTATACCCCAAAATATTACAGTAGTACAGTTAAAACTTCTTGATCTTTCATTGCCAGCCATTAGCAAAGCTTATTGTTATTTATTTTCAAACTGCTTTCTGTAATAAACTTAAGAACATTTCTACTGTATGAGATTGGTTCCCTTTATTGTGCAAGGACAAGAAAAATCTGGTAACCCACCCAGCAGCCAGAACACAACTCTGCCCAAGAACAGAAGTATGCTTCTTTTTTTCTTGTACACTTAAAATCAAAACGCTATTTCATTGAGGACGATGAATCTTCTTATAGTAAATATAAGATACTACAGTTGTGATGGATCAGCAGCAACTTCAGCATACATGTCTGCAATTGCCTTTGCAAAGTAAGCCTTCGCTTGAGGTCTTTTAACCTGTGACCAAAATAACAATTCACAGTAAGTATACAGTCGTTTCTCATCTACAAAAGAGTCATCGAGGCATAAAAGGCATCGTTGTTTTTGTTTGTTTGTATTTTTTTTTTATTTTGTTATTTTTTAAAGCAGAAAGAAGCTATGTTAGCTAACAGAATTTCCCACATCAAAATAATTAGAATAAACAAACCAGGTGGTAGGATGATGCTATATAATGTGATTTTCACCTAAGAAGAACAAATATTGCACTTGCCTTGAAAGTTGGAGTAAGAAGCCCGTTTTCCAATGTGAATGGTTCTGAAACTAAGGTTACTGCTTTTGCAAACTCAAAGCCTCTTAGCTGGAAAAAAGGCCAAACCAAATTACTTCAGAATGTTGCATGGTTATAAAAAGAAAGAGAAATAACACTCTAAGTTGGATAAAATTTTAACCTGAGCTTTTCTCCCAACAGCATCCATATCAGCAAGGACAGCAGCTTTAGCTCTTGGATCAGAACACAACTGTTTTAGATCATCGTACTGCACAAATTGTGGTATCAGTCTCCAAACGATCATTCGATAACAAAAGCTCATGCTTCATTAATACTCTATTTTTGTTAGTATCATAGCATGCTTCAGAGGTCTTTATTTCATGTTACTTAAGTATACAATTAATACCATCTTGTTTTTTAATAAAATATGAAGGGAGTTACGATCCTAATTTCTAAACTTTTTCCTTGACACATCACAATGTTACGGGATGGAGTATTTTCATTCAGCAAAAGATCAAATTGTTTTCAGAAAATAATTTGAAAACATGACTAACATGACACAGATAAATCATGCAGGCATGCTAACAAGGTGTGTGATTTTGAGGTCTTCAAGAGGAAGCCTAATAAAAGCAAAACAATTCAACCTATAATTTACAAAATTGTCAAAGCAAGCATATAGCTAGGACCCGCCGCAGCAAAGGATTTAAGAATCAATAGTATATTAGACAAAGTATATCACCACGGGATTTAAATCATAGATCGCAAAGTTCAAATTTTGAATTAACTGATGTATGCATGCGATGGAATGAGAAAGTTTGCCCGCTGACGAATTTTTTGATAAAGTATGCTATCAGCCAATGTATGTATGCTGTCGCCTACTCCATTCGGGCAGGTAAGCTTCGTGGAATTTTACTCGATTATAAAATGTATGATGAAAATTTTGGGATTTTAAGCTTTGACTTCATTAGCTCGATTGAGTGATATGTAAACCTAAATGCCCAAATCACATAGCATGTTTTGGCTTCACTTAGCGTGCCTTGCAGAAATTTACATGATAACCTCGATTGTAAAATATATATATAAATGAAGTCATTCATCACCAACACCAGTAATATTTCAGGGGATTTGGGCACTTTAAGGAATTGCACTGCAAACACTAATATTGTTGGTAGTAATTTGGAAAACAAACTAATATCGTGGGTAGTAGTTTGGAAATCAAGTTGGAAGAAAGAGAGAAATTTCCACAACATTCTTCTTAACAGATATTTTAGGTTTAGTTGATACATGTGAAATGTGTGTAGACAACAGCATAAGCAATAGAATGTGTTGGATTATGGGGTGGACAGGATGATAGTCGCATGATACTACATTTGTTTTATCAGTAATGGATCACGCCTGTGGTTTAGATAGAGTTGATATCCTTCCCATTCTTCAGTTAGAAAATCATGCATGGGTTTAATGTTCAAGTTTTGTATTAAACTAGCTCTTCACTATTTTTTGCTAATAAAGAGAATTTAATTGTATAGAATTCATCAGTGTACCGACGTTATAACTGTTGTCAAAGTTACACAAATATCCTTTCAATTTGTCAAATTGTAGGCATCTCTACTTTATGTGCATAAATGTACACATTGTGCATGTCATACGTTAGAGTGTGTGTGCGCGCCAGAAATTTGACTCTGTATAAGTTAATTAGTGACATAAATATGTGAAACGTCTATTCTTCTTTTTGTAGTATAAAGCGTGATTTTCTGTAGAGAAGAAGTACCTTCAAACCTAATTCTCAATGCACTTACATAAGTCTTAATTAACATTTTACCCAGTTATGATATTTCCTGTTCAGTTCAGGTGCTTGTCTGCTTGATATGACATTTTAGCGAATTAATTGTCTCAAACTATTTATTTGGTACTTAATTTAAAATCAAGACCGTTAGAATTTAATTTATCTTGCATATAAGAATGTAAACACATATTAGATGGTGTTTCCGCACATAAATGCATTTTCTTTTTCAGTAAAAGCTGTCCAACTGGAATGCAAAAGGATTGCCAAAACTTGGTATAGTGGATTTAAGGTCTCTTTTTATCACTCACGTACCATGCTCTCATCTTATTTTTTGGTTAAAAAGCTCTAATAAACTTAAATCAAACATCAAAGGCATATATGTATGTGCACACACATTTAAGAAGGATATGCACAGATTTGTTAACCAAAATTAGTCTTAGAAAGGGAAAACCAAACAAAATCAATAATGTAGTAAACAAGACAGAATAAATATTAAACAGTCGTATTAGATATGCACCAACCTTGATCCCTTCAGATTCAGCCCAAGCTTTGAGTACATCTGGCTCAACAGCAACAATTGCAACCAGACACGAGTTGAAGCTGTCACCTGAGCCAAGTTACCAAAGATTAACATTCACAAATCAAAAACATCCGATAAACAGTAAAAGACATTCAAGTAAATGAAAATAAAAGCGAACTACGTAGAAACATACCATAAACAAAGCATTGAGCTACAAATTTACACTTGGCATATACATTCTCAATTTTTTCTGGAGCTATATATTCACCCTGAGCTAACTTAAAGATGTTCTTTTTCCTGCACCCACATAACAATTAGGCTTAGAATGTTAACATCTAAAAGTTAACGTAAATCGAATTCAAGAAAAGACATCCGTAACAGAGATTTTTCCTTATCTAATTACAATAGTGTACATGATAAGTATTCTGGTATATCTTCTAGTTACCAAGCCATAGGTTAAGCCAACATACTAGTAACGACAACCTGGATTAAAACATAACAGTAACTTAATGGAAAACAAAGGAAGAAGCTATTGATAGAGCAAGTTGAATAAATTCTTAGTTCGTGCCAAAAACATTGAAACATGGACATGGCATATATTAGATTTTCTTTCAAAAATTTCTTGTATCTTACAGAAGTAACAAGGAGCAAACAAAGATACTTAAAGACTACTAACTATCTGTCGCATATACAAGTGCTGCAACATCAAACTACAAAGATTGAGATGCACACTTGGGTGCTTCTGTTGCCTCTTATAGAGAGTACTTCGATTCTACTGGGTGAAGTACAAAGTAGTTGGATTCATAGGATATCCATTAAGATAATTTAACTAGGATAAAGGCAACAAACATGTGGATGAAGAAGAAGAAGAAGAAGAAGAAGAAGGAGGAGAAAATATGATAAGTCATTGACAACATATGTGCAGGACCAAGCAAAATGACATTGCACAAAGAAAAAGGGGAGTTGCCTGAATTTGAAGGAAAACATTCAAGATTTGTGTAAACTAGTGATGAAGAGATTAAAGGAGAAGAATTGATAGTTTGCGTCACAAATGCTGTTATCCTGAAAGCTTTGCCTGTGACGGAAGGGAAGCATGTGAGGTTTGATTGAGAATGGAAGTTTATGTGACCTTTAGGTTTGATTCAGAATTTAAAGGATTCCAATTTCCAGTTTCATTTCAGTCATTTGAAAATTTTAAAATTTCAGTTCTATGTTGAAATTTCCAAAATTCTGTTCCAATTTCATTTTTGAATTTAAGTATTTTCCATATATGAATACATTAATAAAAACAATAACAAACTATATGTTGTATTTATGTAGAAACTATACTTGAAATAATTAGATAACAAATTAAGTGCTTAAATTTCGAGGTATGTTTCAAAGGGGTTTTTAATGTGTGTTTAGAAATATAATTTGAGTTCTTTTTCGGATGTATAATTTTAGTAATAAACTGAGTGTTGGTTCTAAATAATATAATTTGTGATATTTTTTGTTTCCTTGTTTTTATTTTTCTACATATCTCTCTTCTTTTTTATAAGCATTGCAAAGTGAATTCCATCAGTTGATATAACTGTTTAAGCACCTATTTTTGAATAAAGTTGAATTTGAGTTGACTGAATTGAAAACCTATTCAATTTTACACTTGCCTTTTAGGTTTAAATATAAAATATCCAACATTGTGTAAAATTCAAAGTTGTTAATGTTTTTCCTGATTTTTGTTTGACAAAAAAATGATTTTAATCTTCTTCTTTTTTAATTGTTAGTACTGGAACCGGAATTTTGTCTCAGTTCCGTCCCGGTCCTCTCCGGAACCATGATGGTGCTGGATGAAAATTTGAAACATGAAGCTCAACTGAACTACAGACGGAAACAGGTGAGACTTGAGACATTATGATCAACATCTAGGAAAAATTATTTGTACAAAAGAGTGAACGGCTTTTACCAGATGATGCATATTAGTTTTTTTTTACTAGTGTATCGCATACACAATGAGTGCATGCATACACATGATGTAGTGGTGCAATAGAACATGAAAATTTGAAAGAAAAATTATATAATTCAACGACGAACACTGGAAAATTGTAAGTAATTTTATGAATAGCAGACGTGTAGAGTTACTGAAGTCATTTCAATAGGACGCAGTTGAAATTGCGAACTCCCTTCCCTACTAAAATTGTTACAGTATGACGTTTAATTCTTGTCTACTTTTGCAATGTGACATGTTTTTAATTGTTATTATTATCATTTTGCTTATTTTTGTATTCACTGAATAATTCTCATTCCTAAGAAAATACTGTATTGCCTTTCTTTGACCACCAAATAGACCTGTTACAGATACTTTTGGATGCGAATAATGTCATATCCGCATCTATATCGGAGATCATTTTCGGACATCGGATATCCACATCCGCGGATATGCAAGGATATCAGATATTTATAACATTTAATAAATCTGAAAGCATAAATATAAAATTTTGGTTTAAGTAAAATGATCAGTTTCATCGATTATTAAAATATGAAAAATAAACAAAAATGACGGTATAAATAGTTTTAAGCAGTTAATATGCATAAATGCATATAATATAAATTATTTACTTAATAAAAATAGTAAATACATATCATTCATAATATTAAAAAAGACATAATATAAACATATAATCTTGATAAAAACTGAACAGATAATTTTAGATTGCAAATGTCTTCATATCCGCATACATATCTAATTTTCCAAAAATAGGATATTTATCTGTTTTACGGATACATATGCGGACGGATTTCGAATTTTTCGGTATCCATTGCCAGGTTTACCACCAAAGGTCTTCTCTACCTCAAATGAAGGTGACTTTTAAAACTATTTGCTAAATGATTGAAGTCTATGACAGTTGTGCCCGTACTTCTGAAATAACCAATCATTCCAAATACCAGTCACATTAGAAGCAAAACTAAATATAGCAAACTGTTTTAAATGTTTATTAAACTGCTAGGAGGCTTCATTTTCTTTTTTCTCTGGTTTGACATTAGTAAGAATTCTCTACTAAATCCACCGATCTTCCTCTCATTTCCAAAATGCATGTTGTGCGCGCGTGGGTTTGGGGGCGAAAGGGGTGGGGGACAATAGCCCTCCTCTTATTTAGCCCCCATGCAACTCCTTTATGACTTTTCGTATTCATAACTTTTGAAAAGAAATAAAATTTTGTAGACGTACCATTTTAGGTTTCAGCATTCACAATGATTCTAAAAGGATTCTATTTGGTTCCTAGGACATAGATATGTTGAGGTGGTGGTAAGAATGCATGAACTCAGAGGAGAGAGTTAGCAGTAAAAAGCATGAATTGACCACAAAAAAATCTAGCACCATTATAATCTTATGAGTTATGAATTGCATACACTTACAAACAGTTACCTGTCAATGATTTTTAAACGACCACCTGGTAACCACAAACCAATGTCTCCTGTATGTAGCCATCCATCTTCATCTATTACCTCTTTGCTGCAAAATTATTTGTTTAATAGATCTCACCAGTTAGATGATAATTTAAAGAATTTATTTGATTTTAAAAGTGAATTACGTCTGCACTTCGTCTTTATAATAGCCCTGGAAAACTATAGGTCCCCTCACACAAATTTCTCCACGAGGATATGGTTGATCGTCTGATGTGTAATTCATCTCAGGAACATCAACAAGCTTGATTTCTGTGAAAGAGATTAAGATCAAAATCAACCAGATTTTAGAATTAACATACTATATAGTTCGATATGCAGTACTCAAAGTTGCAGTTAACTACTAATGTAGATATAATTTCCATTGCGCGATTTTCTTACTAAATGATGCACTGACATGCATGATGTGTGCACACACAGTACTGATTGCATGCATTTTACAACAAATATGTTTATTATATATATTTCAAACTAATTATACGTTTTAGAGTGACCACATAAAAACACAATTCGAATTACACTACCTTTTTGAAACGTGGTGATGCTATGAATTCAGATACATTATTTTTTTATCTACATTTTTATTAATATGTTTAATTTGAAACACTAAGCAAAAGGTTATATACAATTAGAACATTTGGCTTAAATATAAGACAAAAACAGCTAAAAGTATAAACAGTAAGTAAAATACTGACAGTTAAGATAGGATATTCTGGCAAAAGGTACTTCCCTAATTTCATTGTCCGTTGAAATTGAAGAGTTCAGATAAATATTAGTATTTACAAGAGTTGCACATCACAAGTTGATACAGGATTTTGAAGACCAAGATGATGGAAAATTCGTCAATGATATGCAATGCATATAGAAATGATTGGATCTTCCTTTACTATGACTATGCAATTATCTATCATCAGAGTGGAATTTTATATAAATTTATGCTGAAATACTAGACAAAATATCATGCATTACCGAACTCGCTGAAGCCTGTAAAAGTGTATGTATGCATATACACATCAGAAAATCAATGGAAAAAACAAGATATGCATAAAATGGCAGCAATTGGACAAAGAAATATATACATACACAATTATTACTTGTAAATATAATAATAAAAAACCTGACAAATAATTTTAGTTTCCTTCTACGTTTTTCTATTGGAAATTTAAAGCTAATACATCAATACAAATTTGGTCATATACGCAGCTATAACGATTTTAACATAGTTTAGGTAAAGAAAGAGTGTAAATCTCTAATAAAGATGAATTATGTTTCATACGTGCAGGTTCTAATGCAAGTGTTGTCTATTTTCATAGAAGTACTATGAAGCTGCATAGATAGACGGTACATTATTTTTACTGCCTGTATCATATTTTTGATACCGTTCATTAAGACAACATACAACGAATTTAGGAAAGAAAGAAATAATGTCAACTATATTATATTACTTAGGGCATATACATAGTGTTTCCCTATGGAAAAAATAGCCAGAAGGCCTTGTGTAGTAAATAATTGATCATCACTGGATATTATAGTACTTAGGGCATAGACATTGTCTTTCGATTCAATGTAGAGTTACTGGAGCATAGAGAGGAAATAAGGATGTTCTATGTGCAAAATGAAAAAGCAATTATTTGTACAAAATGACAGGAAAGATGATAGAGGCCATCAGTGTTGTTAAGACGCTCGCCTATGCACCAAAAAGCACCATGCGCCAGCTTGAAACATTTTTGCTTGTCGAGGCGCGGTTCATGCTTGAGGCGCCATAAAAGCGAGGAAAGCGGTTGAAGCCCAAGGCAGTGGAAAAGCATGTTTTTTTTGTTTGTTTTGTGGAATATAACAAATTTGGGGGTTCAACCTAAAAAGTAGCCCAAATTCGATCCATTTAACTCAAACCGATGTCTACTATTATCTAAATCTCGTGTTTAGGGCTGTTATGGTAACGATAACTGTGTCATTATCATACCAATACCAAACAATTGGTCACCAATATTTAGCTAGATCGGTGTATCAATGTTATCGGTATGGTAACGATAAATTTATCATTGTTAATGGCGATACATCGGTAAAGAAACATCAAAACCAGTGGTAATAGTTAATTTACCAGTCATGATAATTTTGTTTTTTCCTTAATTTAATTTAATCTTGGCCATCGAAACTTGCAAAGGTGTATCAGTTTTCAAGAAGATGTTTATAGTATTATTTATGATTATGTTTCTTTCTTAGTTTTATTAGGTTCAAAATCTAAGATTAGCAAAGTCATTATTTTATATTATTGTAAATAATTTGTGATGAATTAAGATAATTTTCTATGTCGACTAAAATATTTCATAATGTTTTAATGTTATTGTAAATATTAGTGGATTCGGAATCACGAAAAACATATTATATATTATCAAAATTATAATGCAATAAATTTTTAATGTTTTATATATTGATAAATTTACCATTACCAGTCAATGGTATACCACTTTATCAGTATACCAATTATCATTTTACCAACGGTAACGGTAAAGTAATGGTAGTCATTTTGACTTCCTAATAATATCGGTATGATAACGATTTTCTTGTATTGGTAACGGTTACCATTACCATAACAACCCTACTCGTGCTAGTACAAAAAAAATAACAAGAAGAAGAAGAAAAACCCAAAGCTGTCTATTTCACCTTTCGAACTAAACTACCACCAACACCTGTCGATTTCAACTCCTTAAAATTCAATTTTAGTAGCAATTTTGAATTGCAGTTTTTTTGTGCTGAAAATAAAAAAAGCAACACCCAAGGCGCCAAAAAAAAAACGAAGTAATTTAACTTGAATCAAGGTGGAGCAAGTAAAGGATATCTACAAAGTTCATATGGAAAGCCTTAGTGGTACTACAAACAATTATGAGCAAGTGGTTGATGCATTCGATTGATGGACACGCACGCATATATACATATGTATGTATGTATAAATATATGTGTGTGTGCCTGTGTTTTTTTTTTGAGGGGGGGGGGGGTTTGGATGGTTGATGGAGTATTTTTAACTTAAGGTGGAGCTGGTAGAAATATTATGTTGAGATGGAGTGTTGAACCTATACAGTATAATATCATACTCAAATCAAAGAGGATCCAATGGTGAAAATGATTCACACGGTGAAGTTAGGAAGGCGATATGACCATTGCATTTTCAGAACTGTAGATTGAAAATTTTCATGGAGAATAGACCGCCATTCGAAACTTGCTAGTCATCGGTTCTGTGTAGAATTTCACGTTTTGAGCATGGTTTGAAGAATTCCATTCCAATTCCGATGATGACCAGGACAAAATCCAATCTAAATTCCGATTCGGGGTGAATTCAAGATTTGCTCAGCGGAAAATTAAAAAGCATGTAAAAGATGAGAAGAAAATAGATCAAACAATATAATACAAATGATCAAATGGTTTAAAAAAAAATAGTGGGACTATTATTAATTTATAATCCAGTTGAGCAAAAATAACATTAAAAACAATAAAAATAATAATTGGATCAATTTTTTTATGTATAATACATATTTTATTTTCATAAATACAAGTATGAACTATCTATTAATGTATTTATAGGGGGGAAAATACAAAATTTCAAAAATGGAATCATACCTGAAATATCTGGAATTTTTTAAATTGATTCAAATATCTTAAATGAACAAAACAGAAATGAAAACTGAAATCTTGAACCTTGGTTTTGAGTTGTTACGATGCTTCAGACTACTCCATACGTGATATCTAATGGTTGGTTTTGAAGTCATTTTTTGAAAAAAAAATTGTTAGAAAATATGATCTTTGTGATATATCTTTATCTCAAGAAATATATGGTCATGTATTTTATTTAATGGTCAAAATCTTTTAGAGTTATTCTGGAAAAATATCTTGTGGCTATTATTGGTTGGTGACAACAATAAATAAACATGTATAGGATTACTCACCGTTAAGGGAAATGGTAATTAGTATTTGATACTCAAATTGACAAATTTTTTAAATTGGCATTATTGATTTTAATAAAGGAAAAGTTTAAAGGAAATTGTTCTTGTTTTCAATTCTTCGCTTCTTTTAAGTGTGTAATGTTCATTAAAAAATCCTCACTATGAAAGTTATGTTTTATATCTAACCACAAAAAAATACCAGTGTGAAACTCGAGCAATATATTGATTTCCAAAGACCATAAGTTTCAGTGAACCTATGTATTAACCATAAAACAATCACATGCATTATGATGAATTCAATAATCACAGATTGAACAATATAACTTATTTAACAAAAAGATCAAGAATATGCATAGTATTGGACCAAAATGGGGAAAGAGTGTTGGGCAAAATCTAGGTAAATCAAATTATACTGACCACAAGCTGGATTTGGGGAACCAACATGCCCCGTTAAATTGTCTCCCTCATCCATCGTACTTATTACACAAGATGTTTCTGTCATTCCATAACCTTCCATTATTTGTCCACCAAAGCATCTGCAAAAAATGAGATGATTTTTGACAAATGAAAAGTTGGGCATATAATTAGAAGATAATAACCAATAGTCTATGAGTTGATTTCCACATGGAAAAATTTGAGTGGGAAACTAAAAGGAAAACTAGATTGTAGTTTTAGTCCTGATGGTAGGTGTTTAAGCAAAATATATAATTCCCAAGGATTAAAAATCATTATTTTATTGGTGGTATTTCAAAATAATATAGATTGTGGAAATCAAGCAGACGGACTGATTTGAGGAAATCACATGTTGATCATTAGCTTTACAAAATCTTATTCAACCAATAGGACACTTTACAAACATTACCCTTAAATAAAACTGCTTACACTTTTAAAAAGTCCATGACATCAGGAGATAGTGGAGATGCACCAGATGACATGAATCTCACTCTTCCTCCAAGTTTCTCTTTTATTTTGTTGAATACTATTCGATCCCAGATGGGAGAAGGACTTTTCCCTGCACGTGCAAATATAAATTGTTGAAGCATCAAACCAATGAAAGTGAAGGATGTAAAATAAACACATCAGCATTTACAAACTCATTTCTGGCTACTATGGAGTGAAGGAATTAACTGGAAACGTTTCAGCATGATTTGATTATTTTTATCTTCCATGGCAAACTTTCAGTATTTTCTTATTATTTAACCTAGGAAAATTTTGCTATATTAAGCATTAAGAGTCATTTTGAAATTACAGATGTTTTCCCAGTTCTGATGCACCAGAGCCAATCTAATCCACCATTAAAAATGCGAAGTGTCTGCCTCACAAACTAAGAATAATTTTTCTTTCCTATTTTTTTAGTCTCCGTTTTCTCATCAAAATTGTGTGTGAAGATGATGTAGAGTCGTGTAAGATTAATCTTCAACTGAATTTTGTAAAATCAATCAAATTTTAGAGCTACACAATTGAATTTTTCAATCGGAAAAGACAATCAATTTTTCCAATGGAATATTCAGAAAATTCCTCATCAAAATCCTCTTTTCCTATGTATAAATACTAAATCGAATCAATTTTTGTATATTAGCTATCTTTTTCTCATAGATCATCCCCAAAACAGATAGGTCATTTACACAGTGGAGTATGAAAATCGATGATTTTTGTTTCATTTAATATTGTTCATTAAGTGTGATGCGGACGTTATACACAATATGTCAAAAAAAAAAAAACTATTAATGATCTTATTTAATACATACATACATATATGATATTTCTGTCGATATTAATTATTGTGTGTTACAAATAAAATATCGTCTAGGAGAATACTGAACAATTCAAGTATAAAATCTTTTTTTGAAGAGTAAACAAATATATTTTTTCAAGTGGTTATTTATATTTCTATTTTAAGATGAGGTGGAGCCTTGGTGCAACAGTTAAGTCACCCGCATGATGATATGGACGTCCATGTTCGAGTCCGAAAACAGCCTCTTCGCAATGCGAGGGAAAGACTGTGTACAGTATCAACCTCCTCAGAACCTGCTATTGTACGGGAGCTTTGTGGACTTTATTTTTTTAAGATAAGATTTCTCGGTTTCAACCAATTTTTTCAAATGGTTATATTAAATATGGTCGAACAACAAATTGATATCTTCATATTGAAGTGGTTAAAATAAGTACATATTTTTAATGTGATGCTAAAGGCACCTCATTTTCTTCTTCCTAATACCATTGTTAAAAAATACCATAAATTTTTTACAATATACTTCATAATACCATACTTTTTAAGGGGCTATCAAAGACATCATTTTTTATTCTTTTTTGCACGGCGAACAACCGCCGACCAATATCATTTTCCGCGATCATCAACCACCGGATAATAGTAGTTCAATGATTGTGGAAAATGGTGTTGTTCGGCGGTTGTTCGTCGTACAAAATGACCTTACGCGATGGTTGATTGCCGTGTGAAATGACTTTGGTATTAGAAAGCACATAAATTTTATTGCGTTTATTTTTTTCTATGGTATTAGAAAGAGGAAAACCAGTTGCCCTTAGCAACACACTATTTTTATATATTTGTATGTGTACAAAAGACTATTTTTTTAATCAACTTCAAATTCAAAACTACAAAATATATCTACGTAATTTTCTCCCTCTCCTAATATCCCTCTTATACTCCTATTATTTCTCATTCTCCTGCTGTATCTCTTTTTGTCTGTATAAACTCGCATCAAAGCACAAATTTTCTCATCGGATCACAATATCATTTTAATATAACATATTTATCAAATCATGTCAAAATTCAATCATTCAATCAAAACTCTCTACTGTCATACGGCGCAAAAAGACGCAAAGCCTCTTTGGAGCCTTCGTACAGGGCGCAACAAATGACGTGCGTCTTTTAAATTTACTGCGCATGTTTGGAATTTTTTTATATAAATTTAATATATATATAACAATTAATTTAAATTATATATATATATATATATATTACTAAAACATATGTAATAAAGATTTTTTTAGATATTTTACAAAAACATCATCAAATATAATATCATAAGTATAAAATTTCAAGCATAATAGTCTTCAGAAGCCAAAATCCAAAATAATAGTACATATTACTGATAAACTAGAAATCTAAATTTGATTAAGCAATCATATTTTCTAAATCAATATCTACATCATCGAATTCATAACCTTCAGCATCTTCCTCATCTGTCTCATATCGATTAATAATTTATTTGGTATGACCGTAATAGGAACGGACAGTTCGAAATTCATTGGAGATCAATTTGGAGAAAACATACATTTGAGGTTATTTGTTCGATGCAACAATAAATAAAACAGACAGGTCGAAGTTCGTTCGAGATTAATTTGGAATGCGAACATTCGAAATTATTTGTTTGGCACAAGGATGGTAATTAGACCTGTTGGGTCAGATATGGATCCGACCCAGTGGGTCTCAATTCTTGTCGGGTTAGGTTTTGTCAAGTTTAACTTGTATATTTTAAAACCTTAACCCGACCCGAGGTTCGCTTCGGATCGGGTTGGTTCAGGTCCGATTTGGTAGTAACGCTAAAAATGTGTGTTTTCTCGTTCTTTGCCTGATCTTCAGGGCCAAATCAATTTTCATGTTATTTTTCATTAACTAGACCCGACCTGAGCCCATCGGGTTCAAGTCGAGTTCGGATCGTTTGGTTTGGTTCAGAGTTGTGGATTTCGGTTCTAATTGTCAATCGTAGTTCGACACGCTAATAATATAAATAAATAGTTCAAAGTTCTGTTGGAAATTAGTTTAAAGTGTAATTGTACCATTGTATAAAATAAATACATTCAACCATTGTTGGATATTAGTTTGGATTGTAAAAAATAAAAAAGAAGTAAAAAAATAAAATTGTGAAAAGACACGCCATATTTGCGTCGTGCGCCATTTACGTCATTCGTCGCGCCTTTCTATATGCGCCGCACCATACGGAAAAAAGGCACAAACGCCGGACCGCGTCTTAGCACGCGTCGTAGTGTGCCTTTTATAACTATGCTCCACCATCACCCTTTCACCATAGCAAAGCATTTCAGATCTGAGCAGCGCAATCACTTCAGTAACAATGCATAACAACTAGAACAGCAAAAGCCTAGCTACAGCCACCTCTTATATACACACTACATCATTCAGATCTCATCATCACTGAAGTAGAATCAAAGCTCGGTTTATCAACTTCGTTTCAGCAAGTGCATAACAACAACCAATCTTAAGCACATCAACAACTTCACATAACAATACAAACTTTCTGCATAAACTCATCATCTCAACACTCAACAACTTGTGAACTCCACTAAACAGAGCACTAAACAGAGCAGACTACAAAGGTATGACAGTTTCTGATTAACTCAACAACTTGTGAACTCCACTCAACAAAGCTGGCCATGGTATCTCAACCAAAACACTCAATTCCGTGTTGAAATATTCACATTGATACAGCTGCATCAACTCGATCAAGGACGCAGGATTATCTTTGGATCTCGGCATCTTTATCCTAACAACGAAATTTTGCTCGCGAAGTATCTAGATAGGCTCCATCTTCATATTTGACGCGAGGGGCAAGAGCTTCTTCAAGCAGCGGAGTTCGGGCAGAGGCGGAGTTTTGAATCGGGCAGTGGCATAATCTTGAACTTCAAATCGAAGACGACGGCTTTCTAGAACAGCAGCAGACGACACGATTTATTTTCTGAGGATGAGATTGTTGTGGCCTAAATTTTCTTTAAAGAAGGGAAGTAGTCAAAGCTTTTTGTTGAATTCAAAAAAGAGGACGGCCAGTTTTTACAAAAGGAAAAATTCATTATTTTACAAGTCCCTCCTTATAATTCATTTTAGCATTTGATTATTTTATAGACATTTTTATTTGTTTCGTATTTTCTTTTTAAATTTGGAACTCCGGATTTATCTAAGATTGAACTACGGTGTGTAGTTCAAAGAATCTCGACTTAGGGATAAAGTCAACACATGGTTACTAGGCACAATATTAGTATATTCAGGTAAACAGAGAGTCTGAGTTTACATGTATTGTAAGCATTCGAATATACAATTCTAGTAGTAACTTTGGGGGCAGCAGTAGATACTAACGTGTTAGTGGCCGAACCTTGGTGTATCTGTGTGTCATTTACTTCTCACATTTGCATTTTCGTATTATTATATGTGGAATATTTTAAATACTATATTCACTCTCACTTCCTTTAGGATATATTGCATGATTCTAATAAGTGGTATCAGAACCAAATTGCTAGAAGAAACCTTTAGACGTGTCTAGTACTAGTAATGCTTTTTTTGAAGGTCAGTCAGACTGTGCCATCTATGTTTTACGAAAACAATTATGCATATTGGAAAGATATGAAAATTTATTTGATATCAATTAACTTTGAGGTTTGGAGTATAGTAGAAAATGGTTACACTGCACATGTAATGAGCATAAATGAACAAGAATTTCCTAAGCCTGTAGATAAATGGGATGCAAATGATAAAAAAAACTTTATGCTCTAAATGCTAAATCTATGAACTCGCTTATGTGCTCTCGATAAAACTAAATTAAACCAAGTTTCTCATTGTTTGACAGCGTAGAAATTATTACACCTGTTAATGGATACTTTCGGATACGATAGTGTCATATCCGTATCCGTATCCGAAATCATTTTCGGATATCGAATGTCAGCATCCGTGGGTACGGACGGATATCGGATAATTATCTCATCCGCTAACAACCGATAAATCAAGAAACATGAATGAATTTTTTTAGTTTAATATAAACTTTTTTCAATCCCGTTGATTATTAGAATAGTAAAAATAAACAAATATGATAATAATAAATAGTTTTGAACAGTTAATATGCATTTAGTACGGGTAATATGAACTTTTAACTTAATAAAACAATAAATATCTTTCATTGTACTAAAATACACATAATTTAAACTATAACCGTAAAAAAAACCGAACGGACAATTTTCGGATGCCTTCGTATCCGCATCCTTTTTTTGGATATCGGATATTTACCCGCTTTTCGAATACAAATGCGGACGGATTTCGGATTTTTCAGGTATTCATTGACAACCTTAAGAATTATGGCACACGCTCGAAATGGCTCGTGAAGGAACTTCACAGTTTAAGGAATCACGACCAGCCATGCTCAGCACTGAATTTGAATATTTTGTGATGACAAAAGATGAGAACATAAAGGAAATGTACGGACGTGTTTCAACCTTGGTCTACAATTCTAAAGCTTTGGAAAAAGTATATTCTGAATTAGAGCCGATTCACAAAATTTTGAGAATACTTCCAAGGAATTTCGAATCAAAGGTAACGGCTATACAGGAATCAAAAGATTAGAACAAGCAAAGCATGGAGGAATTAACATGAAACCTTATGACTTATGAGATGGAGCTTGAAGTTAGAGAAGAGCGTGATGTAGGGGTGGACATTTAACCGACTTAACCGATTTAACCGACGTCGACCGAACCGCTTAAACCGATTTTATTGGTTAACCGAACTTTCGGTTAACCGACCGATCTTAACTGTTGATTTTCGGCTCGGTTAACGGTTAACGCAGTGGTTAACCGCGGTTAACTGTTTAACCGACCAAGTTTTCATCATTATTGGTATTCGGTTTCTAATAAAACGTAACCCTACCCGGTTAACAAAACCCTAAAGTAAATAAAATACTAAAATAGTAAAACATATGCATTACAGAAATAGGAATCCCGCAGCCGCTTCTTGCCTTCTTTCATTTTCACATTTCCTAAATCAATTCTCCAGTTCAATTAAAAAAAACTAGATCCGCTAATTTGTTATCATCAATCGATTTTGATTTGCAGATCCACTATAGATTTCGATGTGTAGATCCACTATCAATATCCAAAATCTCCTATCGATTTCGCAAAAATATCCAGAAACCCTAATCAATCTTTGTGCTGCAACTTGCCAATCGCATCAATTTGGCATTTTAGGCTTTGAAATATGGTGATTACTGGCGGAAAGAGGAAGAATGTGAGTTTGTTTTCACTTTACCTATTTTACTTAATTATATATGTTTAGTATTATTATGCTGCCCTTGTACTAAAAACTGCTGCTGCCTGCTAACTAAAAGTGGATTTTTCAATGCTTTCCATGTCATATACTAACCAAATTATACCAATAATATTCAGTTATGCTTCAGTTTATTTGCATAATATAAATATATATGAACTACAGCTTTAATATGAACTTTTTAAATATGAACTGTTTTAATATATCAGTTATGAATTGTTTTAATATAAATATATATGAACTGTTTGATTTTTATTTATTAGTTAACTGAATTGTTTGATTATTTGTTTTCAGGTGATAGGTGTTTGAAAGTAGATAGTTGATTAAATTTATTTGTAATAGTTAAATTTTACAGTAATATCCTTTTAAGTATTAATATTATTAATAGTTTACTAAATAGTTTAATTTACAGTATTAAATTTACAGTAATATCCAGTTAAAATTGACAGTAAATTTACATTATTAATATCCAGTTAAAATTTACAGTAAAATCTATAATAATATTTATAGTTTACTGATTTACAGTATTAAATCTGTAATATTATTTATAAACTTATAGTAATATTACCTTTGGAAACTTATGGATGTCAAGTATACAAATTTTCAATATGCATCAGCTTTTGAAGTACATCAGAGTCTTTAAAGTATACATATCATTAGTTTCGAAGGTATGATATTTAAAAAGTGTGTATATATATATGATTTCGAGTGTATGTATGGTAAGAGCATATATCTTTCAAAGTTTCGAATGACTGTTATTTTGAGTTTAAACATATGGGGTGCATATCTGCGGTTCCAAATGTACTAAGTTTTCAAAAATGCAAAGTTTTAAATAAGCAAAAGTTTCAGATGCATACCCAAGGTATTCACCTTCACCACGGTTAGTTTCATGTAGTACAAATGTTCATGTAGTTTATGTTTACACTTCATAAGTAACATGCAGTAACACTTCATAAGTAACATGCTTACACTTCATAACTAACATGCAGTAAGTCAGTAACATGCAGTAACACTGTGCCATACGAGTTTGCAATACATGCTTGGTATACCTGTAGTTTGCAGTAACATGTTGGTATACCTGTAGTTTGCAGTAACATGTTGGTATACCTGTAGTTTAATATGCAATACATAATTGTTGTTGTTATGCCTATGCTTGTGTTGGTTCGTCAATTCTCAATTGTACTGAAGCACATTGAGACCACATCGCCATTTTGTTTTTTAAATGCATTATAAATATATATGCCATTTAAAATATATCATTTAATATATGCATTACCATTTTAAATGCAGTCGCCAGTGAGTGGAATATGGATTGAAAGTCAAATAGAGAGTTGATTTGAAGACTGAAGCAGATTTTAATTTTCTTTGCATTTTTCAGTGGAAAACGAATGTATTTCAGTATTTCTATTGTCGTTTATGTTGAATATGTATAATGTATTTGTCAGCCTGTATGGTACAAATGCTCTGCTTGCAAATGTATAGACAAATGCTCTGCTTGCAAATGTATAATGTATTTGTCAGCCTGTATGATACTATATTATATGCAGTGACATTGCAAATGTATAGTATTTGTCAATTTGTGTATTATGCAGTCGAACGGTTAACCGAACCAGTTAATTTGACCGGTAAACCACGGTTTAGTTTAATCGGTTCGGTCGGTTAAAGCAATAGGTTTTAACCGATGAACCGGTTAACCGAACCGTTATTTTTAACCAGTTAGCCGCTGAAATTAACCGATCGGTTCGGTTAACCGACCGTGCCCACCCCTAATTTGATGGTTTAAGAAAAGGTGGATTGCCTTAAAAGGTTCGGTAGACAGCGAGGATAAAAGTGATTCTATCGAACAGTTAGCAATGTTAATACAAGGCATGAAAAATTGGACCAAAAAATATGATGAATTAAAATGCAAGGTTGAGACTGATCAAAATTTTAGATGATTCGAAAGAAAGTGGTACTTGCTACAAATGTAACAAACCAGATTACATCAATTATCCACTAAATAAACTTGATAAAAAGAAAATGAAGAGAAGAGCATATGCATCAGCGTAGGATGATGAAAACAAAGAAGAATCCAAAAGTAACGAAGATGAAGAAAATCAATGCTTGATGGGAAAGTCCACCAAAAGCGACAGTAACGACGAGATAAGTGAAATTGCTAATTACTCTCATGAAGATTTACCTTTGTTGTGTCATGAGTTAAATGAAAATATAGATAGCATTATCCAAAAGAACAAAAGATTGAAATTAAAAAAGGCTGAATTTATTCGCATAAATGATAAGCTAGAAATCAAATCTGAAAATTTTAAAGTAGAACAAAAGTTTGGCTTCAACGATAATTTTCAATCACTCGAAAAAAAATGATATTTTGAAGAAAAAGAACATTGGCTTACTTTGCAAAATTAATTCTTTTGAGAAAGAGCTTGAAAACTTTAAATATGAAAATATTGAAAACAAGAATTGTGTTAATTTTGAAAAAGAAGTAACTATTTTCGGAGCAAAAATTGGGGTCTGACGAATGACAAAACCGTGTTAATTCACAAAAATAACGAGTTAGAAATAAAAATTAACTCAAGAAATTTGAAAATTTTGAATGTAAAAAATGTACGATTTTGGATAAAAATATAATTAAGATGATTGATTTAAATCAAAATTTGGTAAAACAAACCGAAAATATCAAGAACTTTGAAAACTGTGAATCAGGGAAAAGTAAATCATTTATAAAAGAGATGGATTAAATTTAAATCAAAATTAAAAAACTCGGAAAGGAAAACATGATCTTAAAGAAAAATGAAATTCAAAAAAGAGAAAATTCCATTAATCGTTGTTCAACATTAATTGATGAAATAATTTTCTTAAATCCAAAGTTCGTAATCTTGAGTTGACGATTAATAAATTCTCCATGGATGAAAAATCATTTAACATGTTATTAAATAGTCAACTATCTGCAAATAATCAAAAGAGACTAGAATATGAAAATTTTGTTAAATCTGATAAAAAGATAAATGACACGGCTAAAGGAAGAAGTGTGTTTTCGAAATGTTTAAAATGTGACAAAATTGGATATTCTCATAATACTTGTAATATAGAAACAAAAATAGGAAAGTTAAACAAATTTGGGTTCCTAAATGCATTTTTTTCGACAATCGCGGAAATTTACGTAAACAGTTTTGGGTATCGAAAAATTTGAACAAGAATAGTAGCGGACATCTACCATTTTGTAGGCCACACACTTCCACTAACTTGTAGGTATAAAGAAAGACTAAGAAACAATTAAAGATGAAACGAGATTACAAAATGTTTTTATATATTTGTTAAAAAACATTGTAAAGTTTTTTAGCCTAAGAAAGTGAAAAGGAGAGATTCAATCTTCAATAGTAACGGCAGATCCAAATGCATCTGTACAGGTATGAGTGAGGTAATGATTCTAGACTTTTAATTTTTCTCTGTGGATTATTGAAAGTTAACTATTTGAAAATTTGACATAGTCGCGGTATTTCAGTCATAACTTCTCTATTTAGTGAAATAACAAATTTCCAAATGGGTTTGAAACTCAACATGTATTTCTAAAACTTTTATGTTTTTGAAACTTACATGACTGAAACACGGATTTTTTTTGAAAAACTGCAATTAACATAGTACTAAGTTTGATTGTCATTTCAAATTTTTTTAATGGTCATAAGTTGAACTCTAAAATAAAAAATTGGAAACTTCTAAGAAGGTTAGAAACTAAATAGACAATACTATAACTTTTATGTTTCTACGAATTGACACGGTAAACCCTTCGAGAACACTGAACAAGTCAGTACATTTAAATACTGATTCAAATTTATTATTGGAATTTGACCATAATTTGAGTATGCAAGTCAAAATGAGTTCGAAAATTTACTGAAAATGGTACAACTTTGATATTTTGGACTTCCCCTTATTTCGATCATATATAGTTGGACAAATGCAATTAAATTATCAATATAGTTCATAATCATTTCAGAATTGTTTTGATGTAGTTGTAGTATTTTTACCATAACTTGAACTAAGCTATTCCAAATTACAAAATTCTTGATATTCTGAAAAGAATATAAAAAACCCTGAAATTCTCTTGTTTTGAGTTTTTGCCGATTCATATTACAAGTTTCTTAAAAATTGCAAGCTAGTCATAGCATCTCTTGAAAACTGTCTCAAATTTTGTGTAACATGCTGTAGAAATTGATCCGACTCCATCTCCAAATTTGACGCAAGCGGCAAGAGCTTCTTCAGGCAGCGGAGTTCAGGCAGAGGCGGAGTTTCGAATAGAACGGCGGCATAGTCTTAACTTCAAATCGAAGACGGCGGCTTTCTAGAACAACAGTAGACGACGCGATTTATTTTTTGAGGATGAGATTTGTGTGGCACGATATTTTTTTTTTAAGAAGAGAAGTAGTCAAAGCTTTTTGTTGAATCTAGAAAAGAAGACGGTCGGTTTTTACAAAGTGAAAATTCATTTTTTTACAAGTCCCTCCTTATAATTCATTTTAGCATTTGATTGTTTTATAGGGGCATTCTTATTTGTTTTGTATTCTCTTTTTAATTTTGAAACTCAAGAGTAATTCAAAATTGAGCTACGGTATGTAGTTTAGGGATTCTCAATTCCAGGATAAAATCAAAGCATGGTCATTCGGCATAGGATTAGCGTATTCAATTTAGCAGAGAGCGAGAGTTTACATGTATTATAAGCGTTCGAATATATAATTCTAGCAGTAACTTTGGGACAACAGTAGACACTAATGAGTTAGTGGTCGAAAGTTGATATATCTATGTGTCATTTAATTTTCGCATATTACGTTTATGTACTATTTATCTGTTTATCTATGAAATATTTTAAACAACCTATTTACTCTTCCTATGGTATATTGCACAATCCTAACATATATTACAACCATTCACAACTGCATCAATTGACAGTTAAAAACTTAAAACATATTTTCTTCAGTGACCAGCTTTGATTCAGATTTAGGTTGTTTACAACATTATTTTATAAACTATTCTTAAAGGGGATTGCCTTTCGAAAAGAGGAAGCATGATATCAATACCAAGCTCACCCATATTTGGGTAGAATTTTCTTAAAATATTGCCGATAATTATTTTAAGTAACACCGATATAACAAAAGGGTAAAAAATTATTACTTTGATTTTTTTCATCTATCGTGTCATACTGAAAAAGAGGGGAAATATTTATGAGTTGCAAATGCCCATATGCACTATCATCTATGAGATCTTTTGGCTCATTCATATAAAAATACTCTTATGTAATAATTTTAAATTATTAAATTTCAATTTGATTGATAGTCTCAATAAACAAAAAATTGATAAAAAAAAATTATGAACATTTCTGCTAAGATTGAGAATTAGATTTATGACTTTATATAGTAGGGGGCCGATTGAGACAAAAAAAACACAGAATATGACACAAATATATCTTGACCGTTGGATCTCAATGTGTCCGCATATAAGGATGAAATCAAAGTGGAATTTGATGGTTGAGATCTATTGTACTATCAATTGTAACCATTTTTTATTTTAACAGATTTTCCCTTATTTCTTATTTATATATTAAATTTTCCATTAAAAACAGATGTTACTTTTTGCTCTGAGTGGGATTCCAACTCATGACCTCTCTTTGCATATAAGGATATTTTTGAAAATTCACCGTGGGACCAAAATATTCTAACTTTATTCCAATTATTAATAAAGATTAGTAGTTCTCTGTGTTAAAAAAAATGTTGATTCTTTTGATGATTTCTTTTGTTCAATTTTATATCTATGCAATTAACAAGGTTAATATAGTTAACTTAGCAACCTCCACCAATTTGCTCTAAATCAAGATGCTAATCAAAAAATGAGATTATAAGTTAATATCAACCAGGAAAATTATATTAATTGTCAATTTGAAATAATAAATTGAATACTCTAGGATTTTCCAAACAGGAAGTTATAAGGATGATCTTGAACCATGTAAGAACGTATCTACAAATTTCATTTAATTTCAAATTGGGTAGCTCTAAACTCATAAGGGTGTAGGGGGGGGTGTGATAAAAGATGAATGTAACAGAATCTTACTCGTATACATACACACATATGTGTGTAATGTATACTATGAGGATCTATACATACACACTTTGAAGATCCAAAGAAACATGTTTCATTTGTATACTATGAGGATGATTTTCAATTAGTTTACATTCACTAATTTAAATTCAAATTGGTTCACTTTCAATTCAAATCAATTACTATTTAAATTTACTTCACTTTCCATTTAAATCTAGTTACATAGCTTCCAATTTTAATCAATTTAATTTCATTAGCACTTAATGAATTTTACTACATACAATCAACCAACAACCATCAAACAATCAAATCAAAACCAACATAACCAAATTATTTAATTTACTTTACTTTCAAATTTGGTTTACCACTTTTAATTAGCTTTATTGAATTTATACTTACATTTATTATTCCATATCAATTTACTTACATCCAATTGATTAACATTAGTTCAATTCAATTGCTAATTCATTTAACAATTAAAGTTGAATTTTATTTATATAGCTCAAGTTCACATTCATTTAATAAATTCACTTTATTAATTTATCTTGATATCACAATCAACTTCATTCAACATTACTTAAGTTATTTTCCATTTCAAACATCATTTGTTCAAATTAACTTAAGTTTTCACTCATAAATCCAATTCAGATTCAAATTCTATTTAACTTTTATCAAAGTCAAATTTATTGGCTCATATTATAAGTTCAAACTTGATTACTTATATTCAACAATTACAGCTTAGATTTAATTGATTCACTTATACTTACTTTCATTTAACTTCATTCTTTAAGTTAAATTTATTATATCAAAATTCAATTTGTACAAGTTATCAACCCATTTATTATTCCCATAAATATTTTAAATAGGATTCCAGAGTCTTTCCAACCTTTCAAAACTATTTTGAAATCAATTCAATTTATCCTTTGAATTTCTAAAACCAAATTCAAATTTTCCAAAATTCTTTCATTTAAAATAATCTGGCAGCAATTCCTCTTTTGGAAACCCGAAAATGAACACCAATGATGTCGCGATCATCATCGGAATTATTTTCCAACGACCTGAAAGAGTTTAGAGCTTTCATCTTTCCAAAACAATTTTTTCCAAAATATCAAATCCTTTTAAAACACTTCCTTGGAATTTTATTTTAGATTATAAATCACATTTACAATTCATTTAACAAATGAAATTTATAAATACGAATTGAAAAGATAAGGAATTGAATTCATATACAAATGAGATTTGTGAATATAAATTGTAAATGAAATTTATAATTGAATAGAATTCCAAGAGAGAATATTTGAAAATAAATTCATTAATGGAATAATAAATAAGTTGATAACTTATAGAATTTGAATTTTGATAGAATAAATTTAACTTAAAGGATGAAGTTAAATTAAAGAAAGTATAAATGAATCGATTAAATAAAGTGAAAATTGATTTGTAATAAAAATTCAAATTGTAAAAGAATGAATTTGTGAGTGAACAAATGAAGCTACAATTGTAAATGAATGAATCGGAATTGAATAATGAAATGGATTGAATTTAAATAAATGATAAACTTGAGTTTTGAATTGAAATAGCTTAAGTAAATATTGGACAGTAACTCAATATTTGAAATTAGAAGATGAATCGAATTCAAGAAAAATTCGAAATGAAATTCGAAATGAAAATTTGGAAATATAAGTATTGAAATTTGAAATGAATTCAAATAGAGTTGAAATTGTAAATTGAATTCAAATAGAATTGAAAATGCAAAGTTGAATGAAAATGAATGTATAACTTTGTTTGTAAAGTGAAAATAGATAATTATATTGAACTTAAGAGATGAATGAATGGTAGAATTCTCAAGTAAAATGTGTATTGGGAAATCCAATAAGTGATTATCTATTATATTTTGTTCCGCTGCGAATGTAAAATTCTGTTGTTGTTTCTGTTTTTCTGTTTTTTCTTTTCTTCTGTCTTCTTCTACTTCTTCTTTTAACCCTAATGGTTCGGTTTTCCGGCATTTGATTGCGTGAATTATTAATGTCGACTTTCGAACGTCGAAAAGCCGTGTCGTTACATGTAACCGACAATAGATACTCCAAATAATTCACGGGGATATGTAGAGGGGGTGTGGTAGAAGAAGGATGTGGCGGAATCACCTTCACACGCATGTACACACACACACATATATATAGTGTGCGCGCTCATGCATGCGTTGACCTAAAGAAATCGCTTATACTTCGATGATGTATACATCGAACCTATAACACATACTCTAGTTAATGCACCGAACACACATGGCAATTCTAGTGTATTTTTGTGGTGTGATATTGTTTTTTCCTAGTGTTATCTACGGTGTTTTAACATTTTATAACGACTATCTTCAACGGTGATTCGATTCTCAATTTCGGAATAAAACTCTTATTTATATTACTATTATGCAAAATACTTCAATTCATGTTGAAATAAAAAAAACTTCTTCAAATCAACTACTAAAGATGTTTCCATTTTCAAAAGAAAATGACGATGAACATGAGAAAAAATTATTAGATTCAGATGTAGAAGCTCAAGCATCAGAATCAATTTCAAATGTATAAACTATTATACAAAAAGGATCAATATCTTTACTAGCTTAATTGTCATTTAATAAGCTACACAGAATATATTTTTCAACATGTATATACACACATACACAAAATGACCAAATATGAATCTTTGAATAACTCACAACTTAGATCCAATTTCGATTCAAAAATATATTTAATTTATAATTTTAATCTCATTTTGAAAACTTTGGTTGCATCTAGCATCCTTAAAGAGCCAACATCCCTGTTGACTACAATCCATAAACACATTCTAATGTTGTGTGTGTATTCTCATATAATGCTAGTGAGATATCGATGTCATTAAATACCTAAAATTCAAAAAATCCACTTGCACTTGTATTCAGAAATTGGAAAAATACATATTTGTTTGATTTTTATCAAGATAATAATGTATATTACATGCATTTAACAAAACAAATGTGACAATTGTATTGTTTAATTATATTTTAGGTTCAAATTTGTTGTTTAACATTATTTTGTTAGCATACTAATTTTTTGTATATTTTTTAAGAACTGGCATTTAAATGGTTCTACATTGAGTCGTATTTGTCTAACTATTTTTTAAATTTACCGATTGTTAATGGACACGTAAAAAATTGATATCCACTAATATGGATATTCAGTATTCGAAAATAGCTTTGGATACGAATATAACACTATGTGCATTCGTAAGTATTTGTTAACAGACCTATGCGGTATCTCATCACCCATGTACACTCTACATAAGTCCACACACACCCCTACAACGTATCACGACTTACAATTCTAGTTGAAAATAGGCTCTAATGCTTTAATAACATACATGCCAACAAAAAAACACATATTAGCTCAATTTAGCCACCTGAGACTCATGAATCAAACCAAGGTTTGCTTCTTAAAGAGACTCGACGTTGTTTTGAAGTTGATATGGTTCACACATTTTTTATTATGTACACACATGCATGAAACAACTATACTATATTTTCAAAAAATAATTAGACTAATTTTTAAAGACCGGTACAATATTTGTAGTTACTATCGAGTAACATTAGTGATATATTATCGAATATCGATATATCAAACATCGTGTTTTTAAGAATATATTTGTGCTTAAAATATTAGTAAAAATATTGATCGGTGTTATGTCAATGATATTTTTGATGTATAATTGATATCTAATGCAAATATAGGTAAACATGGTCAAAAACGTCACTTTGTAAGAAATTACATAATTATCCCTTTTTTGACAACTCTGGAGTAGATATGCAGATTTTTTGTATTGTATTGTTTTTCCCACTCAAGACATGAAATTCATTTCATTTCACAAGCAACATTCTTTATTTAGTTGCTTCTTATTTTTAACCTTATATGCTTTTAAATGTAAATTTAATTTAGATAGTGTAAAGTAATGGATCTCATTAATACATAAAGAAATTTATTAAAGGCTACAGACGCTGTTTTTTCTTCTTCAAAATTTTCAGACAATGAGTATGTTATTTGTCCTTTTCTAATTTAACTAAATTAAAATACTATGATATTAGATTCACGATACTAGTTTACACAATCAACATGAAGATATCTGGAAGTATTTAAAAGGTATAAAACGAACTGAGGTAATTTCAAACCAAAGTTTTAACCTAAAAAATGTTCAGTTCATATATAATATCAAACAATCATGCAATCGATCACTGCTAATTGCTAAAAAACATGCTTACAGCGTCTGTAATTACTATACTTTTATGACTTGGCGATTAACATAGCGATATTACTCCAATATTATCTTTCGTATTTTCATGGTCCGTTATCGGTATTGAATTGATATTGATATTAAATACGTTATTTTCTTTAAGTAATTAATTTTGAAAAATTCAATGAAATATCAAATACCGGAATTTGGTCTTTGTAATTTGGTTTGAAATCTTACTTTATATTTTGGCAAAAAATAGTGAAATATTTGTGATTATTGCACTGTGCGATGAAAAATAAAGATACTGATAAACTAAAGTTCTCATATTCCAATGTTGTAGATGATGAATAGTCCAACACAAAATATCTCTTGTTACATGTGTACGATTCTGTCTTGTTTTTATATATTAATAAGCTTTTATTTAGCAAGGAATGTTTCCCACAAAGTTTCTTTCTTGAAGCTTGATTAGCGCACCTTTTTTATATTCAACTGGGGTTGTATTTCTTAGACTAAGAACAATTGTTTTTATTACATTCAGATTCATATATTAGTATGAAGATAAAGTTATAGCTCAAGACATATTAGACTTAAAACCGTATATTTGACCAATATTATTTTGATATTATCAAATACCGCATTTGAACCTTCAATATTATTAAATATTGCATTTGATACTTGATAGATGCATAGCCGATCTAATATTATAATGTGTCCTTGATTTGTTGATATTAACCTGGTATTTTTAAATATCGCATATCGGTACTAAACCGATATACAATCAATAACGATGACCACCATTGGTTTTTTACATATACTTTATGGTAACAACATCTGATACTTGATTATGAATTAGAACATATTGAAAATTGAACTTAACCGGTATTACACAATTAGGATTTGTGAACAATTTCATAATTTTTGAATCAATTACTTTTGAACTAATACGAACTGTTGCTTTTTTTAATAGCTGATGAGCATTTATAACTTGTTTCTATTGTGGATAAGATTAAGTTGTCATCCTAATTATTAGCACTACCGAGTTTTAATTAGCAGTGAACTAATCTCATGTCAGGAATCAGGCACACACACACACATACATACATACATGCATGCATACATATATGTGTGTGTGCATGTGTGTGTGTATGTGCGTGTGTATAATAGTTAAAGCATTTCGATATAGATAAGCATGATAAATGACAGATGCGAGAGTAAAGAATCAAATTTAGCCACCGTTATTTTTATACAAACTTCGAGAAAATATCAAAAACTGAGAAAACTCAATTTTCAATAGTATCAACTAATTTAAAAAGGAAAGAAAAAAACACGACTGTATTCATGTGCATGTCAAAACCCCTTATCATGTAAGCTTTTGAATAAAACAGTATGGAAAAAACAGTCATCATAAGGTGCAAAATCATCACTACTAGCGTTATTATTTCACTGAAAAGCAATATAATAGAAATAGAGTCATCATAAGGCGCAAAATCATTGCTACTATGATTATTTCATGATACAAAAATGATATCCTAATGATACGCTTGTATCTATATGTAAGTGTACATACAATATTGTAATTAACATTAAAATTGTATTTTTATTGATTGATCGGTTTTGTTTTTAGTTGTACTGTTCAATGACTGAGAACTTGGTTTCAGGTTTAGTATTTAGATATATCAAGATTTAACAAATTTCAAACAATTTCACAAGTTTGATTTTGATTTTGATTTTGATTTTTTTTTTTGGGCAAGGGTTTAGATTTTAGAATTTGATTAATAATTTCAATAAAAATAATATTTTCTTCACCAAATACTAAATATGCATTGTACTTCAAAATCTAACATTGAGGTTTTAAAATTGAGAATATCAATTTTATGTATAATAATTACACACATTTGAATTTTATTTTTTCACCAAATAGTCATGAATGATTTGAGACTTCAAAGCGTTCAGTGGTAGATAGAAGAAAATAATATATTCTAGTTCGGGAAAGGGAAAAATAAAAAAGCAGTTAATAGTGTATTACCATTTGATATTGCTTGCATCTTGGAATTATAAGCAGCATTGAATAATTTCTCTTTTAATCCACCAGATTGCTTAACCGCATTTGTAATACTATATTAAAATTAGAAGTTATGCTTAAGTGCAATTGGATAAGTTCAACAAAAACAGCAGGGATAATCAAAATAAAGTTATAGTATCAATACCTAGCATAGATTCTGTTGTATAACCGAGGAACACTGGAAAACAAAGTAGGACGGAGAACAGCCATATCATCCATCAATTTCAAATTATCCTGAATGTAATAGAGTTAATGGTTCAATTGATATAACTGAGAGAAAGCATTATTATCATATAATAAAGGTATATAATCATGCATAATAATTTTGTTTAGTTACTACTAAAATCCTCAATGAATGTTACAAATTAATTCATTTGCTCTCATAGGACAGTCAACCGAAGATTATTTTAAGAAGAAAAAGTTAATAGCTTCATACCCCTTGATAAAATCCAACAGAAACACCATAATGGACCATTGCAATTTGATTTACTCGTTCATATATATGAGCCAGAGGAAGATAAGAGATATAACTGTGGAATAAATTCAAATATTTTGAGATGAGTAATATATATATATATATATATATATATATATATATATATAAAAGTTGGGTCAGAATAAGCATCAAGGGTAAAAGAAAATAAAAATACTACACAAAATATAAGTGCAAGAACAATCAATCTAGAAAACTCCAAACTAATTGTAGCCCTTTGTAATATTTGATCCAAAACATAACCTCAGGGAATGTTCTAAGAAAACATAAATGTATCATCAGTTGGATAATTGATCGTGTAAGGTTCATTATAAATTTTT
Organism: Allium fistulosum; assembly: GCA_030737815.1. NCBI lineage: Eukaryota > Viridiplantae > Streptophyta > Magnoliopsida > Asparagales > Amaryllidaceae > Allium > Allium fistulosum. The sequence continues at coordinate 435,938,785 of CM060904.1, read as the reverse complement.
ATTATGGAAACAACTATGGAAAGAAACTATGAAAACGTAAGATAGGCAATAACAAAATTACTTTCACTGATAACTTAAACAACATCAAGCTCTATCATCTATGACAAAGGCTTTAATAGTACAAATTGTTAGGAATATCTTTCTTTCAAGATCAGCTACAAAACGATGTTATGGCAAAATAAAATACCATGGCAAGTCAACAAAAAATTCCTGAAATCGGCATTTATTGTTAACATTCAATAAACCTTGCAAACAGACGTTTCTTATGACAAAGGAGAATATTTTATTCAACAAACTATCAGTTGTCTTTAAATAAATCATACAGTAAGGTTTATGTAATATCTCTTAATGTATTAGCTAAAATATTATCTACATATTTGTTATTTCCTACCTAACGTATCTGACCAATTGAAGTAATCATTGCCTTTCCCAGAGTTTACAAGAAACTGGTTCTCGGGTTTCAAAAAAAAATGTATTCTTGCCTAGTATTGATTATTGAAAATGTCAATGGATAGGACTTTGATATGTCATCTGATATGGGTTCCTAGTTGTTAGTTGAAAAGATGTGGATCTGTTTTTTCATCCATTAAACCTATTTATGACCTGGATTCATAATAATTATCATAATTTACAAATCAAATAGGGACCAAGGCTATTTATGACCAATTAATAACTGGACCTGTTGAACATTCTGAAAGTTAACAGATGAATAAGGATGATGCGAACTTATTCAAATGTAATTTGATTAGTTTCAAGTTCTCTGAGAAAATTTGGCAGTACACTTTAATATATGGTGTTGTTAATGGTAAGGACAAATTTTCACCCAGGCTTAAGAAAAAAACTTATTTCAAGTTTAGGCATCGTTCCAAATTTATTATGAAAATATGTATGTTTTTCACTGTTCGGCCATTTTGCACTTGCGCATTAATGCGCAAGAACATAATTTTGATTTGTATTGCGTGCGCAAGTATATTTTTTGAAAAAAAATTACACGTGTGCGTTTTCAGAATGCGCATGCATAAAAATCATGAGAAAAAGAGGCCTATTTTCATAATAAGTTTCGAACGGGGCCTAAACTTTTTCGGAGGCCTAGAATGAAAATTTGTCCTAATAGTAATATTTTGTGAAAGTACCTCTCTTTGGAATAAGAAGTATACTTGATTCACTAAATTCATTATTTTACTTCCAATAGAGCAGACATAGTGGTATCCAATAACCTATGGATCCAGATTTGAATTTGATCATTCATAATTCATTGGATAATGGTTTGTACATGATTGAAAAAATCAGGATCATATCCAACCCATTTACAAGTCTTCTTCCATAGAGCCACTGTATAAGCTTCCCGAAATAACATATCTCATCATGAAAATTAGCCTTAAACAGCATGTAACCCAGATCTACCAGGGGCTGATATAGTCAACCAACAGAGGGTTCAAAATATTGCAGGCCATGTTGGCAAAGCCTTGTCAATCATGATGCTGCCTTATAAGCATATGGTTCTTCTCTTCTTTCTTCTACTTTTGTGTGTGTGTGTATGTGTGTATTAGTACCATATGATCCTTCTCTTCTTTCTTCTACTTGTATATGTATTAGCATCGCCAGGTACAACCAAGTTATATAGGGTAACATAAAATGGGAAGTATGTTGCAAAATGGCCCATGATGTTTCTGTTTAAATGTCTAAAATGAATTGTGTTGCCTACGATTTAGCCAAAAAAAAAAAAAAAAACAGGACTCACATATCGGATGGGTAAAACTTAAAGCACAGGCTAGATCCAGCAGCATTTGCAATCAAATTTGCATGAGTTAATACAGCACCCTAAAAGGTAGGACCAAAAAAAAAAAAATCTCAACTCAAGTATAGTAGACCAAAGAAAACCATATATACAATAACAACAGTATAAGTTCTTATTACCTTTGGTGTTCCAGTTGTACCACTTGTATAGCATATAGTTGCGACATTTTCTGGCTTCGGATGAACATGTGGTTGGATATTATTGAGACCCTATGTGAATGCAAAACATGGTAAAGAGAAAATGATTATATATTATAATATTAAACAATAAAGCTACTGAAAGTGAAAAACTGTTCAATAGTAAGGGTGGATGAAAAAGATATAGTCAAACTAAAATGAACTTTGGCATGCAATCCAGCTTATATTCAAATCTGTTGCTTAGAATGACTGAATAGACTGAAATACAGGTGGAAATTTGATATTAAAATTAAGATCCTATTTAATACTACACTGGTATTCTGTTAACCTGCTAAATACATGGACTTTAGCATTATTATGGATAGAATGTATAGCCTAGAACTATCACGTTGTTTACTAAATAAGCTTTTAGTAAATGTTATTGTGCCTGATCCACATTTCTTATATAGACACAAGCGTTGGCATGGTCAACGTCATTTTACACGGCAGTACACTAGGAAGAAGACAAGTTGATGTCTTTTAATAGGAATTGTTAAAGGGAATCACATCTGATTACGAGAGGATGGAGTAAAAGTAAATTGGTAGACCCCCATTGAGAAACACCTCGAAATACCGTGGACCATCATCGAAAAACACCTAAAATTCAGCAGCCCCTCATTGAAACACTCCAACCCATCAAAAAATGGAGTCACTTTAACAATGTCATTTTAATATACCTTTATCGTTGTTAGTACAGAACCTTCAACTGCAAAAACAAAAACTCACTTGATCGAGTAGCTTTGAGAATGTTATAACCTTCACCCCAGTTGAAGAAATTGATGGAATATTATTTTCATTTCCTCCAACAACCTGATGTAAATATATAAGAGAGATCAATTATGAATATAAATGTGTGATGCGAGGAAGAAAATTTCCAGTAATAGGTAACTAACCACTATCAGGCGAACAGATGTCATCTTGGACAGAAAACTTAATAACTGCATGAAATAAAGAACATATGATTGACAATCTAGGTAGAAAAGGAGGAGAGAGAAAATGCATAGGCACTAGGAAAACATAAAAAGTCTCAATGTAGATGAATGCAATTCTGTGATTTAATAACTAAGTAATATGTCATAAAGATTCAACAGGAAAATGATAGATAACATGGTTATTGGACCAAGTTGATATCATGTAAAGAACTTACCGCAAAACCATTTAAAACAAGTGGCCGGTTATTGGGTATGTGTATGTTAGCAAGGTTAAATAACATCCACAAATCATAAGTTATGTCTTAGCATAGTGCGTAGAACTGATTTAATCAGTTGCTAACATTGCTGCTCAAGTGACTATTTCAATGACTTAAATACTACTATTAATTATTGGTACATCTGAAAGTCTATAGTATGGTGGATCGATTATACAAATGACAAGTATATGACTAATTAAAACTATAGTGTAACAATAGTAAAGTAAATAAGAATAATCACACCAGGATTTTATACTGGTTCGGACCTCCCGTCCTACGTCCAGTCCCGAAGCTCCTCTTCGGAATTTCCTTTCACCGAATAACCCTCACTTCATCCGGAGGAACATGTTTACAATAGCAGAGTTTCTTTGTCAACTGTGTGTTCCCTATTACACGGATTTTGAATATATAGTACAAATGCTTCCAATATATATCTAGAGAGTATTGTCTATGAAGAACTGTATATTTGAAAGAGTAGAATACAAGTATATATTGCAAGAGATCAAGAATATATCAGAGTATAAGAGTAAAGAGCACAAGTAAGTAAGGTAAGATCTTCTTTTGGATTCTTGATGCTATTTATATAGTAGAGAGATTCCTTGAGTAGTTGCATCCATTAACAAGTGTTATATGGTCGCTTCTGATGGTGATGAAGAGTTGCAGCGAAGAGAAGCGAAGGTGTCTTTTCAATTGTGGCAGTTATAATTTGAATGTTACCAGCCGAGTTCAGTTTCAGACGTCTGGAATATGTCTCAGACGTCTGGCTCTCTATATTTTTTGTATATAGTAGATTTTCAGACGTCTGAGTACATTAATTAGACGTCTGATTCTGTCTGGTTTGTAATCCAGATGATTTATTCAGACGTCTGGCTAATGCACCCAGACGTCTGATCTTGTGCATGTTGCATTTCTTGTATCTGTGTTATTGCTCTTCTGATTCTATCGACTTGTAACCTCTTGATACGTTCTTTGAGCCTTGTTCTTGTCTTTCTAGTGATGTTGCTCTAGCAAGTTCTTGTATATATACATATATATATATATGTATATTTGATTTTCATTGTATAGTTGTTGTCATTAAAACCATGAATTTGATTTCCTAAAAATCTCTTTTTTGATGATGACAACTATACAATGTACTTATATGTAATTTTTATAAATCTCCCCCTGAATATGTGCTTTCCATTATCTCTCCCCCTTTGTCATTATCAAAAAGAATGTGAGAATCATATTTGTAAATTCCAAAATCTTTCATTTTGTTTCTCTGAGTACCTGCAATAAAAATCATTTTTTTGGTACTCACTTACTATGTTAGAGTCCGGAGGGTTAGGTCTTTGGAAACCATACCCATTTGGGTGTGGTTGAACCTTTATAAATATAATTTTCATTATTAACTACCATATCAAAATAATCATCAATGTATTTTTCTCTATTTTCCAATTAACAGGAACCCAAATATTTAGATAATTTTTATTCATATTTCTGTTCAATGATTTTGTACTTCTAAAGAAATTATAAATATTATTGACCATAGCAGTATTTGAACTTCTATAAGAATTTGATCTAGACTTTACTCGAAATTTAGTACTAGCACTAACATTTTTATTATACATGAAAACGTATCTAGTGCTATTTCTACGATCAGTTTTATTATATCCTAAACCACTTTTGTCATGTAAAGGTCTAGAACTAGATAAAATCATGTAAATCGTTTTGACATTTATCAAATATTGTGACTTTAGTGTTAAGTTTATCTAATTTAGCTTTGAAGTCAAAATTATTTTCAAAAGAAATATTACTGTCTTTCAAAATATCAATTTGCTTATTTAATTCAGAATTCTCCCTTTTTATTGTACAGTTCTCATTTTTGAGAAGAAAAATTCGAGATTCTGAATTATCTAAAGATGATTGTAATAGATCATTTTGTCTTTTCAAATCCGTAATTTCTTTTGAAAAAGTTTCCTTTTCTTTATCAAAAATAGTATTTTTATTTTGCAAAACATTGATTTCCTCCAAAAGGTCATTGTTTTTATCTTCTAACTGCTCATTTTCTTTTTGTAGGAAATCTTTTTGTGAAACAAGTTCTTCTACGGTATTTTCAAAACATTTAGTTTGTTTTATCAAAAATTTATTTTTCTCTTTTAAACTGGAAATTTCTTGCTCACAATCTTTTAATTTTTCTAAAGCAATTCTAATAACATTCAAGCTTTTACAATCTTTTAATAATTCATCATGTGCTAACAGAAGATCTTTATATAAAGAATCTAATCATACCGATTGTGATATGAGTTTACCATAAAGCAATTGTTTGTTTTCTCCTTTGATTCTTCTTTATTGCTCTTCCTCTTCCTATTGCCTTGAGTAGATCTCTTTATAGCCATTTATTCTAGGATGTTACGATCTCTAGAATCCCAGGATCTGATACCAATTGAAAGTCTATAGTATGGTGGATCGATTATACAAATGACAAGTATATGACTAATTAAAATTAGTGTAACAATCCCAGGATGTTACGATCTCTAGAATCCCAGGATCTGATACCAATTGAAAGTCTATAGTATGGTGGATCGATTATACAAATGACAAGTATATGACTAATTAAAACTAGTGTAACAATAGTAAAGTAAATAAGAATAATCACACCAGGATTTTATACTGGTTCGGACCTCCCGTCCTACGTCTAGTCCCGAAGCTCCTCTTCGGAATTTCCTTTCACCGAATAACCCTCACTTCATCCGGAGGAACAGGTTTACAATAGCAGAGTTTCTTTGTCAACTGTATGTTCCCTATTATACGGATTTTGACTATATAGTACAAATGCTTCCAATATATATCTAGAGAGTATTGTCTATGAGGAACTGTATATTTGAAAGAGTAGAATACAAGTATATATTGCAAGAGATCAAGAATATATCGAGTATAAGAGTAAAGAGCACAAGTAAGTAAGGTAAGATCTTCTTTTGGATTCTTGATGCTATTTATATAGAAGAGAGATTCCTTGAGTAGTTGCATCCATTAACAAGTGTTCTATGGTCGCTTCTGATGGTGATGAAGAGTTGCAGCGAAGAGAAGCGAAGGTGTCTTTTCAATTGTGGCAGTTGTAATTTGAATGTTATCAGCCGAGTTCAGTTTCAGACGTCTGGAATATGTCTCAGACGTCTGGCTCTCTATATTTTTTGTATATAGTAGATTTTCAGACGTCTGAGTACATTAACCAGACGTCTGATTCTGTCTGGTTTGTAATCCAGAGGATTTATTCAGACGTCTGGCTAATGCACCCAGACGTCTGATCTTGTGCATGTTGCTTTTCTTGTATCTGTGTTATTGCTCTTCTGATTCTATCGACTTGTAGCCTCTTAATACGTTCTTTGAGCCTTGTTCTTGTCTGTCTAGTGATGTTGCTCTAGCAAGTTCTTGTACATATACATATATATGTAGATTTGATTTTCATTGTATAGTTGTTTTCATTAAAACCATGAATTTGATTTCCTAACAACATCATCAACATTACCAACTGCTGACAAAATCAACGTACCATATTCAAATAACACACACTCATACATGCATGCACCCACGCACGCACATAGGAGGGATCCATATCCTAGTTTTTGTATCTCTGATTTGTGTTCGACTGATTACTTGATGTCTACGATTGTCGAAATTCAACCGTCTTTTGTAATTGTGATAACTTATCATCAATATCACCCCTGTAAAAAAATATTTTATCCCGATATCTTTTGCCCACTAAATATTAATATTTTAGAATCAGTGACTATTATAAATATTTTCATATATTGCATAAGTAAATTTGTCTGAATGTATTGGATTAAGAATATGTTTAAAAAAATATCATATATGATGTTGATGATAAATAGATCATAGCTGCAAAAAGCTAACAAATTTCGAAAATTGTTACTATCAACATATGATTCGGGCACAAATCGGAATGCAAAAAAGTTGGAATGCAGAATCCCTCCTCACACGCACACGCACACATATATTGCACGCACGCGCGCACATGTGAACATATTATTAAGTTGGATGCAATTTTCAATGCCAGTTGGGTATAACACAAATATAACCATTTAAAAACAAAATCAATTGACAATTGGTAGAGTGGCTTGTAATATAGGCATGATTATATGTCAATTATTTTCACAATGCACTAACCACTAATACCCTCCCTATCAAGGATCACCAACTCAGGAGCCTCTAGTCTACGGTTTTAGAAATTTCGGATTTGAAACCCGTCATCAAGATGCAAAATTTGGGGTCAAGAAGCAAATCTAAATGCATCCTGAGCAAAACTCGGACATATGTACGCTCATGTTTATAAGAGTACTAAAAAAACTAATACCCTCTTCTTATCATAAATATACACAATAAATTATATATTTGTGAGCTGTGACTGTCAATTCTACAAGCTTCTAGATTCATCAATAAATGATAAAGAAGAAAGAAAAAAGGGAGAACTCACTGAGCTCAAAGTTTGTGGTACACAGAATATAACTTGGACAGCAGCATGGTTTACAATATAACTCACAGCATCTGGCCCTACAATATTATAATTATAAACGATTGCACTAATCTGAATAATTGCAGACCTTAAGAAAATAACTATTTGATAACTAGTAATGTTACCAAGAGTATCGTACAGTGGCACCGAAACATAGGAGTATGCAGAGCAGGCATGATCCACAATTATCCATTCAGGTCTATTTATAAAATAAAGTCCAATACATGCACCCTGATCAAAATTAAAAGATCATAATAAGGTAACTCTAAAGGTAATTTAACAACAACAGCGTACTAATGCAAATTTAAGATGTCAGAAACCACAAGACGTACTTTCGGTATACCATGAAATATTAAGCCAGAGCCAATTCCTGAACGGGATGATCCAACTTCTCCATATGTCATCCATGTGTATCTTTAATTGTGTTGTATCAAAACAGATAATCAAATTTTGTTTAAATAAATACGATTGTAAATTAAATGATATCAGTGTAAAAAATTCCTTACTCTCCAACTGTTCCATCTGAACGTACTCTTGTCCCTAGATATTTGTAGTCTCGAAAAGCCTCAACGGCATATCTAATCAATAATGTTTGAAACATAAAATTATTCCCCCAAAAGAGAAACAAGTATCTTGAAATTCAGTTAGTGAGAGAAAAAGGTAGTTACTCGAAGTTATCATGTAACGTAGCAATATCAGGTTGTTGTGGGTATCTAGACACAAGCTTCAAGGGTGACCGAGCTGATCTGAAATAAAATATAATTATTGTGTTTATAGCTGCGTACATGTTGATGCAGATAGATAAGTAAAGCCGGCTATACATAATGCGGTACCTATACACGTTCCATTTCCCATTTTGCAGTTTCTCAGGCAGAACAACACTGTATCCCTGCCCTACATAATAATTACACTATCAGAGATTTAAATGATTCATGGGAAAAACAAAGTTTAATATTACATCCAGCCTTTTTGCTGCAAGAATTATGTATGTTGAAATTTGTCGTTATTAAGACTCAAGAACATAGGCAGTGAATTAGATATACGAAGTGTCTAGTGCTTGTGATAATCAGGGACGTAACTTTTTCTTTTTCTTTTTTCTAATTACAGACGGTACCATTGACATGTAGTCCAGACTCTACATATTAGCAATTGATTAGTTTCAGAATTATATTTAACAATATTCAGGTAGAAGGCACATGCATCATCGTATGCTTTGCTATCCTTGTTGATTGTAGTTGTGAGAAAGCGTAGGGTTTTTTTATTTAAACCTACAAAAGAAGGATTGTGGAAAAGGAACAGTATATAGGGGTAGATCTAGGTACTCAATAACTAAGCATCTTAGTGATATGGTAAAAAATTACAAAACTTATAACACTAGTGATACCCTGCAAAAATTTCACTTAAGTGTTGAAAGCGAATCATCCAAAGTTCAAACCACTAAGGTAAATATGTTTTATTGACTTTTACACTCAAATATCATATATCTCGTATTAATAAAAGGAAACCGACTGTATATGACTAACCGGTGTTCATTGTATCCACTGTTGTCAAAATACATTTACAAATTCAAAATTTTATAATATATTCTCAACAGTGCGTTCATGTGTGCACACAGTGTGTGTGTTACACTAGTATGCTATAAAAGGAAACAGAAATATTTGTTGTCCCAAACAAGCATTTTGAGGCCCAAAGTAAAGGCTTTGGTTGCTTAGAATCAAAATTAGGCTCAAGTACATTTGTCCATGTAAATAATTTGCAAAGGCTTATGTTCAGTTGCTTATACAAAAATTCAAATTCAACCAAAGAAGGTATAGGTTAGAATAAATAACTTCTACAGTGGTTGCTCAGTACGCATCAGATATAATATGTTTGTGTCAATAAACACTATCATGGTTTACATGGTTGTCATTTACCATAAAAAATTGAAACTGTGTATGTAACCAAACACTGTTGTAGTTCATTTTTATCCTCAAAGCAGTTTCAATGAGGGAGGGAAGGGCGGTTTTCTTTGGCAACCTTGGGGTTGGTTACTTAGCCAAACTTAAGAAAACTGAATAGTTTATCTGGCTTTCTTAATGCCGGCTAAACACGCAGATCGCAATCTAACAATTAAGATTTGTGATATGTGTTTGCTTAAGTTAATCCAGCATTTAAAAGGCTGGCTAAATCGATTAATTTATTATTTTGGGATTGAAGTGAACTGTGTGTGTTGAGGGTAGGTGGAAGGGTGTTGGTATGATAAATTGTTTTGACCCACGCTACATGTTGGACGTGCTCTAATGATCGCTCGATTATCATCGAATATAACCCATTTTGAGTTGATAAACACTATTATTGTTTATGTTTGTTACACACACACACAGCATAAGGATCATGGGGATTTCAAGGCATTTGACCAAAAATGGTTCTTCACTTGCTGCTGATTTGTTCAAGCGTGTGGGGGCTAAGTTATGACCGAGCATTGGGCAGGCTCACTACTTCATGTGGCCCACCTTCTCCCTCAAAGCTACGCATACATGGCTAAAGGATCACGGGTTAAACTGCTCGAGTACAGTTGCCTTCATAGATAACGCAGAAAGCACGTGTTTCTGAATTATTATTCATATTCAACTTTTTATATTTTCAATTAGAAATTGTTCTGAGTCTATGAGAAGGTAACTATGTAGTTCAATTTCCCTTCTACAAAATGTTCAACATTAAATGGCAAAGCTGCGAAACAAATAACAGAATTATATAGCTTGTAATCCAATTTCCAACAGCAAGGGTCCAACCATAAATAAGCAGTGGGCCAAATGAACATAATGATCCATTCTATAAAAAGGGCTCAAAAATATATTACTATGATACAAAATTGGAAAATACCATGAAAAAATTCAGCAGCGGTTTCGTTGACACTCAGCTGCTGGTCTTGATCCGATGGCCGAGGCAAGAGAAGATGGCCAGCAATTGCACTGAGACGACGATGAGCAGCAGACTCCATCAGTTACCCCTAATTTGATTGAATTGTTTTGATATTGGTTTTTAAAGAAGACAAATGATGTAAGAAAAAGAAAGGAAACAAGGCACGCAACTCCAGAAGATGATAAGAAATGAAATGAACGAATTGTTATGGGGAAAGCGGTGATCGTGCATTATATGATAAAGATGCATTGGGCCGGTGAAAAGAACAATGTTTAAAAATTTAGATGTATATAAATGTTAGATGTATATAAATGTTAAGTATTAATTAGCGTTGTAATGGTATACTTACCTCCTATAACTAACTGCATTATTAAGTGATAGCAACAGAGATAATGACTTGTAAATGATTCAAGTACCATCACACCAATATATCAATTATCAAGGAATACAAGCTTTGTAGTTGAATAGTATAAATGAATTGAGTACAAGAACAATATAAGAGAATAGATACCACAATCAGAGCAACTTCGATCGTTGCATAGCAAAATACTGAATTTTGTCGAGTTAGCGTCAAACTTCAATCTCGAATGTCTTTCAGTTCCTTTGTTATGTCCAGAGCAACTCGATCAATGAGGATGGAATCAGTGTGGGATCACTTAGTCTCGTTCCTAATATAATAAAATTTCAAAAGAACGAACTAAGATAAAAGAGAACGTCATCATTTGGTAGTGGTAAATATATGAACTTATTTGATGCTTAGAAAATCAGAATAAATCTTTACATGTGTACTCTTGTATCTAAAGAGGCGGTCATCACAAATCACATCTTCTACCAAAATCATTTCAAAACTAATTATTTTCAACAAAAATTCTTATTTCTTCTTTCAATAGATTTCCTATGTGTTCTAGATGGTGACCTTCTAACATCAACTGAGAGTAATTTCTTTCAAATTTTTGTTCTTTAAATTAATTCCCCCTTTCTTTTACTAGTGTTTCCACCTCCGTGAGGTCTTCTTGCAGTGTGGTCAAAAGGTTTATTTGAATCCGAGAAAGGGGGATTCATGCTTAGGAGTGTTGGATCAATGCATTAGCAGGAGGGTTAAAAGGAGAATCTAAAAAAATTACTTTTTTTATTTTCTATTTTTAAAAAAAAAAACTCAACCAGAGCCCTGATGAAATCGAAGGGATGGGATGAGCTCCCCCTACCCTGGTCCGACCACAGACAAGAGAGTTATCAACCAGCCCAGCATAGAGATTTGCTGCCCCCAACCGTTTTGTAATAGGTTATAACAGGGGCCCACCTCTGTGTCTTGAATGGGAAATACAGCTCAATCTACCAAGACTTGAACCCGCGACCTCAAAGAACTTTGTTCCATAGTCGCTAAGCAGCCCTGACCGACTAAGCTATAGTTTGCACAATATCGTATTTTGTATTTATATGAATAATAATTTTATACTAAATTATATTTAGTGTTGATTAATAAAAGTGTTTGGGTATGGTTTTAATTTAATTTGTTTCCATATTAAAATTTATGTTCATTTATTATGATTTAATAATGGTAATGGTATTTCAATCTTTAGTTCAATTTTATATTTTAATTTTAATAACATGTTCGTATTCATAATTCAAAAATTAAAATTATATCAAAATGATGATCTAACTTAGGGTAAACATTATGAAGGTATATACAAAATTAACCATTTCGATTTATGGTTAATAAATAGGTTTAAGGTCAAACGTTAGTGATGATGTCATACACAAACATCTATATTTATATCTATATTAATGTAAACAATTAATAATAAAAGTATATTTTTTAATTCGACCATTAGTGTGTTAATTAAAAAAATTTATTGATATATATATATATATGTGTGTGTGTGTTTATATAATAAAAAATATTGTTGTTATTATTTTCATTGTATATAAACATGTGTGTGTGTGTGTAATTTGTATACATTTATATTAATTATTTAATAATTTGAAATTTAAAATAATTTAACATTTTCAAAATTAAAAAAAATAAAAGGCTTGAGCTAAAATTTTATTTTATTTTAAATATAATCTGTATGATTTATATTTATTTTGGCTTTTTCAAAAATTAAAATTTAATATTTGAGTTTTAAAATAAAATGAAAAAAGTGTCTTTTTTTTGTTTTCCTCTAACCCGTGAGCAACAAAAAAAAAATATAAATAAATTTGTAAATCGAAAATATTTTAGTTTTTTTAAATAGAAATGCTGCTCAATTTTTTCGTAAGTATGATTAGCCGATCAGCACACCAAAGTCCGACCCATTCCTGATTAATTTGTATAACAAAACTTAAGCCTCAAAGACAAGCTGGGCTATAATTTTAAGCCCGGCCCAAATCTATGTTAGTTGGCACTTCTTGGCCAGGTCTAGTTCAAGCTGGCCCACATTCAACCCAGCTCCATCCCAACCAATAGAGCAAGCAATTCACAAAGAGGTCGGCATGGATTCCTAAGCTTGGATATAGCTTGACCTGACCCAAAGCGATCGAGCTATGACCCGGCGCTTGATAGAATTAAGCACATGCCCTAGGGGCAATTATGTAATTTATTACATATATCTAACTCATTGACCAATCTTGTTCGAAATAAAGATATTTTCTTTCTATTGTATACTTGATATAATGTGGTTATATTAATTAATCAATTTAATTAAAAATATATTTAATAGAAAATTCATAAATGATATGTTTTGTGATAGTGGTTACAAAGTGTTATAACCGTGAGTAATTTATCACAATGAAACAAATATACCATTTTAAATGTTCTTAGTCAAGATGCATCAAGACTGGATATCGATGTATCCGTTGAGACTAGAGTACGTAACGCTCTCCAAATGTTGGGCAGTGTATTACTCATGACTGTTGGGGGCACCAAGGGGTTTCGTACCGATAGTTATTGGATAACTATGTAATGACTTACTCGATAGTTTTTTGTTGGTTAATATAACTAAGGTCAAGCAGAGAATATCAATGTGACTAATTTACACAGTTCTCTCGACTTGAGAATACTGTTGATCTTCAATGTGGAATCTCCGCTTTGATTATAGTTAAATCGTGGCACGGCGTTCATCGAACGACTATAGTTGGGTCGAGTGGAAGCTTTGGAAGTGAAACGCTATTCAAGAGAGGATTCGTCTCCTCGGTTATATGAGGTTAATATCACGGCCAACTGAAGTCAACTCAAAGTCAAAGTTTTGACCAGAGTATTTCGGTTAATAATTATTATTATTATTGAACCAAAGATTTTATGTTTGTACTATAAAGTTAAATGTGGATGATATTGGAATTTTGACCATTACCAAATTCTATAAATCCAAAGTGATATAGTTTTGACGAAGAGAATTGGTGTAAATAATTGTCACTATTAGGTAACGCTTATAATAAGTAAAATTAGATCTTTACCAAAAGATGTGTAAGCGATAAATTCGGCCAAAATGTCACACCACCTCCTAAGTGACGCATGAACGTTAATATTCGAATAGTTCGATATTAATCGCTGACTCAATTTACACCTATGAGTCGCACGACCGTAATGATGAATTCTTTGAAAACAACATGATTTAATTAATTTATAAAATGTTGTAAATTGATTAAATTAATTGATATTTGAGAAATATTAATTATTATTTATTTGATATTTGGAATTTTTTAATAATTATTTTAATACATTTATAAAAGTTATATTTGCACGCATTGATATACGATATCGATGTAATTTAAAGATAATTGCATGAAATGATTTATGAAAATTTTACGTTATTTGATGACATGATTTATGAAAATTTTATGTCATTTGATGACATGATTTGTGGAAATTTTATGTCATTTGATGACATACATGCAATGAAAGGATTGAAGAGAGAGAAACAATCAAGAGAATAATTAGGGAAGTTTTAATTAAAGAATGGAAAAGGTTTCATTCTTTCAAATAAAACATATTCTCTAATTCATTCTGTATGTACAATTCATTTTCTTTATCATTCATTCTTTCTCTTTCTCTCATCCTAACTTTTCATGGCAGAAACAAAAAAAAGAAAACGAATTTCCAAAATCTTTCAACTCCAAATAAAAAGATCAAATAAAATAAAACAAAAGTAGTTCATCCATCTCTTGCAAGGATAGGATGTGGATCTTGAAGATCTGAGGAGATATCATCATTCAAGGTGTGATTTCTAGGCAACATCCTAAGGTGATTCAATTGAATCTAGAAGCATTCTTCATTCAAGATGAAAATCAAAGGCAAATTAACAAGGTGTGTTTTAAGGATTGGATAGCAAGGTATATCATTTTCTATATGTAGATAGTGATTTTGCAATGTTTGATGGAAATTTAATTTGACTTTCATAATTTGTAAGATGTATTACTGTCTTGCTTAATTAAAAAAATTATTTATGAAGATTGAATTATTTGTTGAATGGTATGATTGAGTTTTCATTTGATAGATCAAAATTAAATTTGTTTGTGTTTTAAAACAACATTTAAGTGTAGATCTATGTTTTTAAACATGCTAATTAAATTATAATTCTTCGTATCTAAATGTTTACATGTTCAAATTGATTAGCTGCTTTTCTTTACTTTGTTAAATTAAAACTAAATCTATATATTTTAAAATACAACGTTGTTATATGTTTTGACATTTAATTTAAATTCCATTTCTTTAAATCTGGAAATTTACATTTTCATGTTGATTGATTGAATTATGTTTAAAGTTAAAAATGAAATTTATATGGAATCAATACAATGTTTCAATTATAGATCTATGTTTTAATCTTTCATAACAAAGTGTAATTTTAGTTTTGAATTTTAATACATGTATGTATGTATGTTCGCATATATTACTTGTACTTTTTGTTGCATTAGATATTTACATATGAATAAAATGAATTTTAACAACAAATCAAAGTTTTAAAACTGACTGTAATAACTATCTAATTTATATTATTAGAAAGCTTTGATTGAATTCCATATATACATATTTGGATCTACTTGTATGTGTTCATATAAAATTTATTTTTCTTTACATATATTGTCATAGTACGAAATCATTTCTCTTTTTTAATTAAGACAGTAATGTATACATACAATTCATTGTTTAACTTCCATATTCTTACATTATGGTACCTATTGATTGTTATCAATACATTGCATTAATTAAGTTGACTAAAAGGGAGACTGTATCAATCACACTTATTAGCCGTTATTTATTTCCATTTCAATTCTTATGTAATAACCATTCAAATTGTTCTTGTTTATTTTATGTATACATAGCAATTACCACCGACTATGCACACTCCATGTATGTTGGACTTGCATAATATTTGCTGTGAATATATTTACAATTCATGTCATATTTAGATAAGTCATTGATGTTATTTTATTAATCAATTATTTAATTTAATTAAGAGAAGGAAATGAAAAGCTTCCGTCTCTAACTAAATTTATGGGGGAAAGAGGAAGAAAATGAAAATTTTCATTCTTTAAATAAATTTATGCCCGTCATTAATTGAGTAATTCAAGAGATAGGAAATGAAAAGTTTCCTTCTCTAAATAAATTTAATAAGTTATTGTTACACACAAATATATATATAAGAGTATATTGATATACTCTAATTTACATGCACATTAAATTAAAGTAAAACTTTATTTATAAAATTAAATAAAATATTGATTTTTTTTAAAACTTAGAAAAGTTCTAAGTATATTTAGACTTCATAGGCCCATTAAAGATCCAAAATGACTAAATTTTTCTGAAATTCACCCATTTCCTCCGCTGCGGGCCGGCCTAGTTCCTTCAGCTCTATCTCGACCCGCCTACGGCCGGCCACATAAGCTTGTCCCATCACCACATGATCGACTTGGCTCATCCTCTTTAGCATATCTCCAACCTTGCTCTCAGCAATCTTCGACAACAGGCAACCGAACGTTATTGTGCAAGAAACTTCTCTCTCGTCTTGCTTCTTAGAAGAATGTGTTATACGTCGAAAAATGCAATATAGTGCAACTTAGTACATCTATTACAACCGCATGTGTGCCAAAAACGTACATACTATTATAGCATGCCGCCTTTCTCAGTAAAAAAACACGCATCCAAAGACATCACAACTTACATTCATATCAGCCACATATTCCAACTATCTTTCCAGTCTTCTTCCATCAATCCAAGAGACCAAATCTATGGTCGGGAATGATTCTCTGCCTATTTGCAACACAATCTCGGCCATCCATTGATCTACATAAACTGTTATAAATACCCCTTGTCATACAACATCAAATGGGTTGAAAATTGATTGAGTTCTAGTTGATTTCCAACAAGCAAAACTTCATAAGATCTTACGTTTAGTACTATCGTAGGCATACGTGCTAAATTTATTATTATTCTCTTGTAATTACTTGTAATTGTAAGAGGTAAACGTAGCAACAGATCTTCATAGTGAATGTAGGCAAACTTCTGTCGAACCACTATATACCTTGTGTTATTTACTTTATTTTGCTCATTTATTCCTCATTTTCCATTTTTTTCAAGCCTGGTGTAAGCAAGTAACTTTTACTAATACAAATGCATAAGCCTAACTTTGAGGCTGGCTAAATTTTTTATTAATATTCTGGCTCTAGAAGGAGGGCCTCCCTTAAAAGCTCTTATCTTTCTTCATTATTTCTTCTCTGCGCACTTTTTCACATTTTGCACCATGTCAAATCGTAATGGTGAGAACGAAGTTATCAACTCTAATGACCGTAAGACTAATGGTAGAATTATTACTATAGCCACTAGTCCCATCTCTGGACTCAGCAATGACATGTGGCAAAGTGTGCTTTAAGGCTTAATCAGTGTGGGAACTTTAGCCCATGAGGTGAATGATCTAAGGATAATGTTGGATGCTTAAACGATTATGAATTTTAGTCCTCGACCCCCTCCGATGGTTGATCTTACTCTTATCCAGCCTGCCCTTCCCAATGCTTACAATTTTGTTAATACAGCCCAAGAGAGGGTGGTGCTTGAACTCTCGATCGGGGTAGCTCCTATTCATGATAGAAGAGAGAGCATGCTACTCATGATCTAAGTCACATTATTGAGATTGACCCAAAATTAGCCGTGCATATGGCACCAAGACATCGTCGTTCCCCTTAAGTGGAACGACCATCGGCTTTTGAATGCCTTTGGGCAACAAATAGAGCTCGAGATTTGAGATTTGAGCATGTTAGTGGTGGTGCTTATGCCATGGGCAGAGAACAAAGGGCCTTCTTGGTACACACCCGATCCATAGGGGTGTGGCTAGGCTTAAATCAAGAGAGGGGCAAGCCGGGCATTCACGGTCGCCCTCTGTGCATAGGGAGAGGAGGGCATCATCATCACCATCACTCTCCAATGTACATCGCCATTTGTCTCCCACTCCACAAAGATGTCGGCTAAGCCCAATGCTGGTGTAAGCCAAACACTCCCGTAGTAGGCAGATGTTGGCCACCGGGAGGAAATGAATCATCTTCTCCGTGAACTAAACAGAATGCAAGCTCGGAATGCCGATGGCGAAGCTCTATCTGATAATGAGAATGGGGAGCCATTTTTCAAGGAAACCCTGAATATATACATCATCGGCAGTATGCCTTACCGCCTATTGACTAGTACGATGGGAGTGCTAACCCATTAGATCATACCACTTATTTCAACTCCATCAACTGGGTCGGCTAGCTTTTCGGCCTAATAAAGTGTCTGCTATTCCCATCCACTCTTATTGGACCAGCCTCCAGCTGGATCTTACATCTCAACAGAACAACATTCATTCCAAGGCCCAACTTTACGAGGATTTCAAGACTAGGTTCTTTGCTTCCAAGACCCATATCATGATGGCTAGTGAGCTAGGTAACATAAAGTAGGTGTCGACCGAGAATCATCGGTCATATGAGAATCACTTCAATGAATAGTCCACCCGGGCTAAGGCTGTTGATTAGAATAGCTGGATTGTGGCCCTCTGCTAGAGGGTCAGATATAAGTCCAGAATGTGGAAGGAATTGCAAAAGCATCCGGTTATGTCCCTAATTGATTTCTATCAATGAGCAAATGACATCATGAGAATGGAGGATGCTGATCTTTTAGACAGCGAAGATGAAGCTCGGTGTTCAAAAAACACCAGACCCAGCGAGACAACCAACCTTCAAAGTAATGGTCGGTGAAACAACAATAAGAGACGTGTAGAAGATGGCACCCAGTACAGTGTAAGTATGATCACTATGCCACCTTGACTCAAGATATAAAATCCATATATCTTACAACTTGGGATCGGATACCATTCTAAAGACCGTATACCACTAGAGCTGGGAGAAGAGAGGAACCTCCAAGTAATGGCATTTACTATGAGCTCCATAAAATCAACGACCACTCCACTAATGAGTATCGTATATTGAAGGATGAGATAGAAAGGATGATTCGAGAAGGAACGCTCATAGAGTTCATTCCACGGTAGGTCGACCAAAGGATGGCTTGCAACAATCAGCTGGCTCAACCCCAGCAACCCAGCAATAATGTCATGGCTATCACCGATACTTTGACTATTTGTCGAGGCCTGCATATGTTCGAAAGCAGTAGAAAAGCATAGTCCTGGTACTAAAGAGAGGTGGCTTCAGCCGGTAAAGTTTATTTATTAAAACGCCGAGTGTCCAAAGCGCCCAGGCTAAAAGTAGATTAGCCTATCACCTTCACTATCGAAGATAGAGAAGTCGTATACTACACCCATCATGACTCCATGGTCATCACCCTTACAATGGCAAACGCAAATGTATGCTTTACGCATCTATGGCTTTGGAGGCACTATCATTATTCCAATAGGGATAACCTCTCTTATGACCAAATTCGGCAAAGAGCCCCTTATTGCAAAGATACAAGTAGAATTTGTAGTTTTTAATTGCCCATCTGCTTATAACTTCTTGATAAGATGACCGACTCTCGTGGAGCTTAACATAATAGTCTCATACAACTGGCCCGTTATAAAATTCCCCATCTAAGGTGGGTTGGAGAAATCCAGGGCAACCAACAAAAAGCTAGGAAGTGTTATGGGACCTCCCTTAGTCAAGCAAAGAAGGGCGTTCTCATGCTTTAACAAGAATTTACAACAATCAATGGTGAGTCACTTGATAGTACTTTCAAGCCGGTCAACGATCAGGTTTGTGTCACAACCACCCCTAACTCTGAAGCAGGGGCATCACATCAACAGATCCCCCTCTGCTAGGGAACTCAATCCCATCAACGCTCCTATCCAATTTAGGGGTCAAACAATCAAATTGATAAAGTCACGGCTATTAACGACGTGTCACCCAAAAGAGTGGTTGAGCCGATCAGCACTCCAACTCATGTCGAGATCGTCCTTAGCCTTGAAGAGACTGATGTCTATGGTGTGTCACCAAGGAGTAACCCCGAGCCTACCATTGCTCTGATTCATGCCGAGACTACCCAAAGCAGCAAAGCAACACCAACTGGTCATGTATCACTCGAGAGAACCCTCGACCTCGAGCCCAATAAAGCTCCAGTTAATGCTGGGATTTCTCACCACATTAAAGATTGAGATGGCGTGGATCCCATTTCCTTGGCTACTCCCTATAAAATAAAAGATCTCATCATGGCATGGAATGATTAAGTCGCACACCATTGGCAGGCGAGGATGTCCAATATAGCAACTCCTACCCTCTCAACACTGGTAGATTCATTTGTGAGAGCCAAGGGAAATCTTAGCCTCTCGACTTTAGCACAGATGTTTGCCCTGGCCGAGGATGTCAGAGTGCATGATTTACGCATTGGACCAATGAGATTTATAAACCAACCCTGATCTGGTTGGTGACCCTCTCAATCCCCACATCGGAGATTCAAACATTGAAGGTAAGTCGGCCACCCTACTCTAGTTGATATCGATGGATGGCACTTGTTAATACCTTGGTTATTGATTTTGATGATAACAACCTTGATAACAATAATATATATTCATATAAATATAGATACTAATGTTTTGCCAAGTTATATAGTATATAGTGTAGAATATTACATAGGTGTTGTATCGAAGAATGTACAGTATAAAACTTAAGAAATGGACATAGAAGATTCATGAGTACAAAGACCAAGATATGAAGATCTCAAGACTATAATATAGTGTATAGAGCTGTAGTATATTATTGAAGTCCCTGGTAGCAATCTTTGATCTCTATCTCTTATTTTTTTTATCTTTTATATTTTCAAAACAAACTAAATTTTCAAAATATTTTATAAAAGTTTTTCAAATTTCAAAATGTTTATAAACTATGTTCAAACTATTTTACAAAGTATCAAATTATTTTACAAAGCATATGATAGTTTTTAAAAAATACATGTATATGTCGACATACATGGTATGGATATGTCGACATACATGTCGCCAAATGGTTTTTCAAATTTTGAAAAGAAGTGTCTATTCATTGCAAAATTTAGTGAACGGACACGTTTGTTTATTCACTATATAAAGGGGAGTTTAAATGAATTTTTTGATAGTTATTAACTTATTTTCTTCCCTCCTCTTACTCTCTTGAAACCTCCATTAAAAATATACTCTATTATCTTTGAAATTATATAGAATCAATTCAAACTTCATTGTATTGATTCACTACTACTTTCTTACTATTTTGGAACCATCTCTCTCTCAAATCAAAAATCAAAGCGCTGTCCAAGAGGCTATAGGATCCATTGTATCCAAAATTCAAGAAATTGTCTTTGGAAAAACTATCAAACTTTATTTATATTTGCTTGGTGTGCTTGCAGCCCATTCAAATCAAGTGGGTGTACTTGGTAGCTCGAAAATCGAAGTGAGGGTGCTTGTAGCTCGTCCAAATCAAGTGGGTGTACCTTGAGCCTGGAAAATCGGGAGGGTGTGTCTCGTAGCCTCGGAATCGAGATTATAATTGGGTTCGCCTTTTGCCCGTTTAAAGATTTACATTTGAAAAGAAATATGTACAAGCAATTGTACGAGACTGGATGTAGGAGAAATCCGAATCGGTAAAAAAATCTCTGATGTCATCTCTCTAACTCTTTGCTTTGCCCTACTGGCTTTATTTTTATATGTGATTGCATCTATGGTGTTTAATAGTATAATTCTGTGTTGTTAATTTGAGATTTAATATTTAACTTGAAATAATTTTAAAAAGATTTACAAATGTTAAAAACACTATCACCCCCTCTAATGTTTAATTAGTCTTAAGGTCCATAATTCCGCAACCTACATTTGGTATTAGAGCACTAGATTTTCAAAAACTCGTAATTTGATTTTTGAAAAGTTTTAATGGCTAGCAACACTGTTAGTACATTTATTAACTCTTTTATTGAAGGATAATCTAATGCTAGACCCCCACTTTTTAATAGTAGTAATTACACCTATCGGTTATGTAGGATGAAGATTTATTTACAGTCTAATGATTTAGATATTTGGAATGTTACACAAAATGAGTGCATAGAACCCCAAACTAATTTTACACAATGGGCTTCTGACCAAAAAGCACTTGCACGAAATAATTCTAAAGCCATGAATATTTTGTTTTGTTCACTAGATAAAAATGAATTTAATAAAGTATCTATTTATAAGTCTGTATATGAAATTTAATGAACACTACAAGTTACGCATGAGAGCACTAGTAAAGTTAAACAAATCAAATTTCCATGCTAACTAATCAGTTTCAATTGTTTAAAATGAATCCAAATGAGTTTATTTCTGACATATACTGTAGAGTTCAAGAAATAGTGCATTCTTTAGTAGCATTAGATAAAATCTTTTCTGAAGAGGACCAAGTTAGAAAAATTCTCAATTCACTCTCTTTAGAGTGAAATTAAAGACTTTAACAATAAAAGAGGCTAATGATATTAATACTCTGAAAATTGAAGAGTTAATAGGCAAATTAATGTCCTATGAAGCACAATTGCATAGAAGAAGAGAAAGCAAGGCAACAGAAAAGAAATCCATTGCTTTCAATGCAATAACTGACGATCAGGATTCAGACGATGATAATGATGAAGAAATTGCTTTCATGACTATAAATTTCTGAAAGTTCCCGAAGTATAAAAAGATGAACAACTTTCGGAGACTTGATAACAAGATTCATGGAACTAGAACTGCAATTAGATGTTTCAACTTCGATGAACTCGGTCATCTACAAAGAGACTGTCCGCATTCGAATAAATCAAAGATCTCGCCAGTTACTGATTCATCCAGAAAAAGAAAAGGAATCACACAGCAACATTAGATGATTCAGATACTTCCTCAAGTGACAATGAACCAAATTTTGAGAATGTGAATATGCGTTTTACGGCAATAACAGATTAGTCAGAACTGATCAACATAAAGCGGCAAAAAAGGTACCTCTTATTTATTATTATTTTTATTGCAAAATCTAGGAATGAAATATAGATTAATAATAATACTAGATGTATATAGGGGTGTGTGTGTGTGTGTATGAGAATATTTTATATAGTTTTATTTTTGAAAATTACGGCCTGTATGTCGACATACGTAGAGCATATATATCGACTTACCTGCTAGAAGTTTGAAAATTGAAATTTCATTTCAATGTTCAAAATTCAAATTTCCCTCTCTTTTGCACTTACTCCCATGTTCTAAAAAGGCATCTTTTTGACCAGAGAACATGACTCTTCACTCACTATTAATTCAAACTATCTCTATGCATTCATTTACCCACTTTATTTCAAATTTCGAATATCTCTTCATTATCTCTTCAAAATCTAAAAAAATGGCCTCCTCAAGTCAAACTCCTAAAACCATAAGGCTCTCAAAGAGAATCATAGGCTTTCTCTTCAATGGAAAAGAAGCTATTGATATTTATATGGAGTATGCTACTTCCGGAAAAGTTTTCTAGAGGATTTGCTAAATTTGAAGATTTTTCCTCTTATGGTCTTCAATATCTTTGCTTTCAAAATGAAATTTTTGGTTTAATTAACTCTTCTCAAAATGATTTTGTTTGTTATCCGGATTTAGTCAAAATAATTTGTGCAAATTTAAGTGGAAATTTTTTTCAAGGAGAAGAGGGACTAATTTGGAGTAGTATAAATGACAATCGATTTATTTTAAATTGTGAACTTTTGGGCTATATACTTGGTTGCAAATCTAATAAAATTGACCTCTCCACTTTCCAAAGTGATGAACAAAATCATGAAGTTTTTCACGACATTACGAAAATGATGAAGAATTTGATTTTAAACACAAGAATCTTCGACCAAAATCGAAACTTATGAGTCTCATTTTACAACAAAATATCACTTCGAGGATGGGTAATGTAACATCCCCTATCTAGAGGCCCGAAGCTAAGCACTACAGATGTTGCAGTTATCCATAGTATTAACTTCCGGTGACCAAATACGGTAATGTTAATGGTATCTATAATATCAGAAGCACTTGAATATGAAATAAAATCATCACAGATTAAAACACTTTTTTGATTACATTTCAAAACGACATTTCATATCCAAGTTACATAATCTCAAATGTTTCCCAGGTTCAGATCAAATATAATTATTACAAAATATGCCAAGAGTGACATACGAAGATGCCTCCTTAGATGATCAGAGTACTAAATTGTCATAACAGACTTAATACAACACAGCGGAAATAAAACTAAATAGAAACTCATAAATATAGCTAACTTCAACGTCCTGCTCATCTTCGGAAGTTTTATTCGTCTACCAACTAAAACCTATAAATCCTTAACCCTCAGCCTACTCAAATCAATTTTGAGCACCCGAGAGTTTAAGGGAAAAACATAAACTTCGAGTCAGTCATAAAGCCTGGTGTGAATAATACTATACATCTCGGTTATTTGATATTAAATGAGACCACGCCGCTTAGCGGAACGAGTTTCCCCTCACTAATATCCCTTTAAAACATATCTTATGCAAATCTTAATCCTGCAATCAAAACTAGTTAAAATAATAAAACAATATCATGTATGCACATAAATCAGGTAACAAATGGACTATCTGTCCGAACACTATAGTTTCGTTTGGCTAACTACTAACCTTTGGCTGACTCGGGCCTACCAGACAAAATAAACAAATAATCTAACTTCTGTTAGATACTCCTCTTCTGAACGAACTATCCCTAACTTAGTTCTCCCAGGGTCAACTGATCCTAATGGTTTTGCGGGCTCACCAATAAGCCATCTCTCCTCTATAGATTCCTTTCTGTGTGTAGCATCATTTTAGTCTTACATGTAACAAAGCCCTACACACTGGAATTTTGGACTTATATTAGCTAGGGGCTACTAGCTAAAGTATAGGGCGCGACCCCATACCAGTCCCATCTGGTATTCTAATATCCAAATCATTTTACTTAGGGTCATCTACCCATAAAATTTTCCTTGAAAACATTTGTTAGGAACTGAGATGTTGGTTTTGATGACAACAACCTTTTTAACTTATCTTATTATAAAATATATACTAATACTATTGTCTAGATAGATATGTATATGCAGGAACTATGCAAGATATATATATATATATATATATGCAGGTATTGATTACTGAAGACTGATCGGTATAAAGACTCAAGACTCAAGATTCAGAAAGGAGATATCAAGATTGAAGACTCTAGAGTATCAAGATCAAGATTTCAAGATAAGTGTCTAGTTTTTGTTAAAACTTCATAATAGCACGGAAATCTTTATTCCAAATTTCATTTGGGATGGAACCCATTTCTATCTTCTTAGTGGCTTACAAACCCACGACAAGTAGCTTACAAACCTACGACAAGTGGCTTACAAACCCACGAACATCCTGGTTTTGTACAAGTTCTCAAGTCCTGATGTGATGAGATATTCTGTAGGAAGAAGCTTGCAAAACTACTTCAAAATGGTTTTTCAAAATGATTTTCAAAACTGCTTTTCAAAATGTTTTAGCCTTAAAAATTATCTTTTCAAATGATTTTCAAAAAGATGTTTTAGACTTAAAATATTCTTTGTTTTTGTTTTTAAATAAACTCTTGTTTTAAACTTCGTTTGTTTTTAAAACTATCTTCTGATTTTTAAATATTCTTTTATATTTAAAATCAAATTTATATATACATTCTAAAAATATATTTTTCTACTCTTCTTTATTTTAAAACTAGGAAAATTAGTTTATTTTACTCCAGAATCATTTCATCTTGTTTTCCTCTCAATACCATTTTCAAAACAAATTTTACATTGTTTTTAACTAAGGGATGTCGACATCATGGGATACCCCATGTCGACATGGTGGCCGTTAAATTCAAAAGTTTCAATTTTCAAAAGAAGTGTCTATTCGTTTAAATCTCTTCACGAATGGTTATGACCGTTACTGGTCTATAAATAGCCTTCACAAATGAATTTTTTAACTAACTATTTTCTTCACTCCTTCTTCTCCACAAATCCATATTCTAAAATTTTCATATTTTTAAGACCATGCCGAAATTCTGCCGAATTCTCAAGTGAATCAAATTGGAATCTCATTCTTGTTTGATTCTCAACCATCTCTCGAAGATCAAAGTGATATTCAGAGTTATAGGATCAATTTGTAATCAAAAGTTTATCGAGTCACTCTATAAGGTGTGGTTGTGCCTGGAAATCAATTGGGTGATCTTGTGTCCCGTAAATTAAGAGAGTTTGCCCCGGACTCGATTATAGGAGGGTACCTCAAGGCCTTTAGAAATTGAGGATTATAATCTTGACATTGGTATAATAAAAATCTGTACGAGGTGTTTGCCTTGGTGCAGGACTGGACGTAGGGTAACTCCGAACCAGTATAAAATCTGGTGCGTTCTTTCCTTTTACTACTTTTTATTTACTTTCTGCATCTGTGTTTGATTCCGTGATTGTTCTGTGATTAAGTTTTGCATTTGTTTGTGTCATAATTTTAATTTAGTCCATATAAGTCTTAGAATCCATTAAACACTATTCACCCCCCTCTAGTGTTAAATTAGCCTTAAGATCCTTAATCCGCACTCCCTATCAACAATTTCTCTCAAATTGATTTAAACCTTTAAATCGTACTTTAAACAAGGAAAATATACTCTATGCTTTACTCGAATCACCTTGGCATGTTATATATATTTTACACAAAACTTTGTTGATGAAAACATTTTCCTTTGAAAGTACCCCTTTCAAAACCATTGAAAGTACCCCTTTCAAAACCAAGTAACTACTTTTCTTTATAACCTTAGGCCGAAAGGCCAAAACATACCTTTCAAAAGAATTCTTAATAAACCTTTCAAAAACATTGAAAAACCTTTCTTTCGAAAGCTTTGAAATCTTAGACATCCTCTTATCAAAACACTATAAACATTGCCTTTCAAAAACATTGGAACCTTCCGTTTAAAACCTCTCGAAACCATTGGGGAACCACCCCTTAGAAACTTTTATCTTAAACCTTTCGAAAGCATTTGAGTTCAAGTAAAACATGTGGAATAACCTTTCGAGACCATTAGAAACTATTCCTTTCAAAACCTTTTAGGTTTAACTTTCAATAGAACAAAATGGTCATAAAACAACTAAGTTGAAAGCACTCTTTCGAAAGCTATTTCCTAAGTAAAGAAGTGATGGTGTCGAAACCAACCCTTCGAAAGCATTGGAGAAGCGGCTAAGTTTTAAAAACAAAGTAACCCTTTCGAAACTATTTGCTTCGAAAGATGGAAAGCGGCAGTAAGGGTTTCGTCCCTTTCAAAAGCATTTAGTTAAAACAAAGGCACAACCTCTTTCGAAACCATTCCTTTAAAACAATTTGACCCATTTGAAAGCTAACCAAGTCGAAAGCATTCCTTTCGTAAGCAAAGCAGGCGCATTTTCATTAAAAAACAAAGTAAGGCTTCGACCTCTTCGAAATCCCTTGCCTCAACTTAGTACCTTTCGCCTAAGTGTAATTCGCTACGTACCAAGTCTTTGATACCCTATGCTTTGGTTTCGATGGAGATGAAGGCGGAAGTAACGTGTTGAAGGCTAGGTGCCGAAGTGGCGAAACATGTAAAAAGCATGTATAAACTGATTTTTAACTTTTTAAAGCAATTCTTTTAACTAATCTGATTTATTTGTCAAAACATGATTGGTTGCTATTTCTTTTCTAAAAATACTGCCGAAATTTCTGAAATAAACAAATTAAATTATTTACAAAATGTCCCTTCTCCTTTTATAAATATATAAAACATTTAAGTTCCATACCTTAAATAATTTTATATACTTATTAAAACACTTAGGAAAAATCTATAAAAAATCCCATAAATCATTTTTAATATATTTTCCAACATATATTAATTTCTGACCCAAAACATACATATATTAGCCGTAATTAATTTTAAACCCAAATAATCATTTTCATCATTAGAAAATTAATATTAAATCTACATTAATTTATAAAATTATGAAAATTGAAAATCATCTCTAAAATATCATTTCTAACCTTATTCTAAAATTGCAAGGCATTTGGATGTCATTTAATAGGGTTTTCACATTAAAACATATCATAAAATGCATGTGAATTAGCATAAATCATCAACAAGCATATATATCCATTTTAACAATAAAAAACATGGCAAAACCTTATAGAAATAGTTTGGATATAATCTAAAATAAAAAACAATCAAAAATATGAGATGTAGTCATTATTCACCTTAGTTTTGTGATTAAGGAGTTGAGATTTGTTCTTGAATTAAGTTGATTAGCTTCTTCCTCTTGATTCTTGATTATCTTCCCCTTTATCTTCTTTAATGGTGGCGGGCCTTTAGTTTAGTTTTAGTTTGTGGAAATGAACATATGAAATGAGAATGCATGAGGGTTTAAGGTATAAGAATGTATCTTTTCCTAATTTGCCCTTATCATCTATCCTAACTTATTTTATTTCATTTCCCTTTGCTCATTGGTTTAATGGGCACGACTACCTTTTTATTAACACAAATCTCAATCTCCTAATCATCAAATTATTTTATTTTATTTAACTAACTAAATATCCTAAATAATGTTACTAAAATTAGGGTCGTTACAGACTTCCCTCCTTAAAGAATTTCGTCCTTGAAATTACGATAAGGTACTCAGCAAATCAATCAGAAAGGTAAAACATACCATCAAACAAATCAGGATAAGCGCCTCTAATCCTGCTCTCAGTCTCCCAAGTAAAGTCTCTCTCATCGTCGCTCCATTAGACTTTAACTAATCTGACTGTCTTGTTCATTAGCATCTTCTCATCTCTCGCTACTATACGAACTGGCTTCCTAGCTATAATCAAGTTTGGTTCTACTACTAAGTCCTCTAACATAGTCGGTGCGGTAGTGGTCTCCAGATCTCGAATACACTTCCTTAGATGAGAAACATGAAAAAGATCGCGAACTCCTGCCAAATTGTTCGGTAACTCCACTCTATATGCAAGTTTCCCGATCTTTTCTATAATAGGAAATGGTCCTACAAACCTCAGTGCCAATTTCCCTGACCTTCCAAATCTGATTACACCTTTCATCGGTGACACCTTAATGAAAACATGATCTCCAATAGAAATCTAAGTCTTTCCGTGACTCCGTCTTCTATCTACATAACTCTTCTGCCTAGACTGAGCTTCCTTCATCCTAACTCGAATTAGCTCGATCTTCTCTGCAACTTCTCTAACTAGATACGAACCAAGAACCAACCTATCCCCAACCTCTAACCAATGAACTGGAGATTTTCATGGCCTTCCGTACAAAGCTTCAAATGGTGCCATCCCTATACTAGCCTGATAACCGTTGTTATACGAAAACTCAACTAAGTGTAGATGGTCTTCCCATGATTCCTCAAAATCTAACACACAAGCTCGTAACAAATCTTCCAAGACTTTGTTAATTCTTTCTGTTTTTCCATCAGTCTGTGGATGGTAAGTGGTACTCATCTTGAGCTTGGTTCCTAAAATTTCTTGTATACTCTTCCAGAACTCGCTAGTGAAGAGTGAATCTCTATCACTTACTATACCACTAGGAATTCCATAAGGTCTAACTATATTCTTTATGAATAAATTAGCTAAAACAGGTGTCGTCCTAGTTGACTTAACTGGAATGAAATGGGAACTCTTGGTTAACTTGTCCACTACGACCCATATACTTTCATTTCCTTTATTAGATCTTGGCAACCAGTCTATAAATCCACAGAAATAGAATCTCACTTCCATACTGGAATATCTAATGGCTGAAGTAACCCAGTTGGTTTCTGATGTTCGGACTTTACCGGTTGGCAGTTCAGACACTTCTTCACCCATAAACCTACATCCCTCTTCATTCCTTCCCAGAAGAAACTTCTCTTCATGTCCTGATACATCTTAGTTCCTCCCGGATGAATAGTGAACTTCAAACGATGGCATTCCTCTAAAACTTCCTTCCTAATGTCTCCCACATTCGGAACACACAATCTTCCTTTCTCTCTCAACCACCTATTCTGGTCAAGACTAAAATCCTTCAGGTCATCGCTCTTGGTTCCATCCTTTAACTTCCTGATCCATTCAACTAATACTGGATCCTCCGTCTATTTAGAAGCAATCTTTTCGATCATCGTCGGTTGAACTTCTAAACATGATAACATTACAGTTTCTCCACTAGATCCAGCTTCAGGTCTCTACTGTACTCTACATGTCGTCAACACTTCCAAATCTCTCCACTCAGTTATCATTGCCAACACTGCGTTCTGATGTTTTCTGCTAAGTGCATCTGCAACCTTGTTGCCTTTTTCCTGGTATGTACTCAATTCCAAAATCATAAGCAGCTATAAATTCTAACCATCTCCGTTGTCTCATATTCAGCTCCTTCTTAGAGAATAAATTCTTCAATGACTTATGATCCGTATATAACTCAAATCTTTTCCCCAAGAGATAATGTCTCCACACCTTCAGTGCAAAAATCACCGCAGCCAATTCCAGATCATGCGTTGGGTATCTCATCTCATGTGGTTTAAGCCGTCGAGAAGCATAGGCAATCACTTTACCTCTTTGCATTAACATAGCTCCTAACTCAGTTCCATAAGCATATGTATATACTACTAAGTCTTGATTCCCTTCTGGAACAACTAACATAGGTGCATTAGTCCATAAGTGTTTTAGCTTCTGGAATGCTTCCTCACACTTATCAGTTCACACAAACTTCTCATCTTTTCACGTTTTGGTCATCGGTGCTGCTATTCGCGAGAAATCCTTTATGAATCTTCGATAATACGCAGCTAATCCAAGAAAACTCTTTATCTCAGTCACTATCTCGGGTCTCTTCCAATTATTCACCGCTTCGATCTAGTCGGATCTACAAACAACCATTTCTTTGAGACTACATGACCAAGAAACTTCACTTCCTTCTTCTAGAAATGACACTTCGAAAATTTCACCTTCGACTGATGCTACCTCAACGTCTCAAGCACCACTCTAAGATGAACTTCATGCTCCCTTTCATCCTTAGAGTACATCAATATATCATCTATAAATACCAACACGAACCTATTCAAGTGCTCTTGGAAAACTCGGTTCATCAAATCCATAAAGAATGCTGCCGCATTAGTTAGACCGCACGACATCACTAACCATTCGTACGATCCATATCTAGTTCTAAACACCGTCAAAGGAATACTATCCTCTGCCACTCTAAGCTGATGGAAACCTGTTGCTAAATCCAACTGAGAAAATATCTGAGCTCCACTCTTCTGATCGAACAAATCGTCAATTCTAGGAAACATATATCGATTCTTTATCGTCTTCTCATTCAACTTACGATAATCGATACATAATATTAA
Source organism: Allium fistulosum (assembly GCA_030737815.1). NCBI lineage: Eukaryota > Viridiplantae > Streptophyta > Magnoliopsida > Asparagales > Amaryllidaceae > Allium > Allium fistulosum. Next base: position 435,907,433 of record CM060904.1, on the reverse strand, counting down.
CGATCCATCCGGCTTCTTAGCAAACACTGAGACTGCTCCCCATGGCAAACTGCTTGGCTTGGTAAAATTCTTGCCTTCCAAATCCACCAACTGTCCCTTCAACTCCCTCATCTCGGTAGGCGTCACCCTACTTGGCAGTACACTCACTGGTTCTGCTCCTGGCACCAAATCTATCTAAAAATTAATGGCTCGTTTCGGTGGCAATCTTACTATGGGTTTAAAAACATCCGCGAATTCTCTAACCATGAAAACTCTATTTAACTTGTCTTCTACCTCCACAACATCTAACAAAGCATTCACCTCACAACTAGGGCTTTCTATGGTATATACAATCGGATCACTACAGTCAGGGTGTCTAAGCGATATTTTCCTATCATGGAAGAATATCCTAGATCGTACTTACTTAACCAATCCATATCCAAAATAATTCCGAACCCTACGAAATCAAACACATGCAAACTACATCAATGGTATGACCTAACAAATCAAACTCTAGGTGGTCACACTTCATCCCAAGTGTCACATATCCTCCTATCGAATATGCAACCCTTAAGGAAGTAACTAAGTATGAGGGTTCTAGGTTAAGCTTATCTACCAAACAATGAGATACAAAAGAATGCGATGCACCAGTATCAAACAGAACGCTAACTGACATACCATGAATCAGAAGCGTACCTCCCAACACAGCCTTTTCTTTTTCCTTTGTTGTTAGCCTCGAGGTAGCTGGCTCCAATGCATATACTTTGCCCTTCCCATCCTTAGCAGACTCCTTGCATTGGTTCTTGTAATGTCCAATTTGATTGCAGTTGAAGCACTTGATATTCTTCTTCCCGATCACCTTCTTTCCATCACCCGAGCGACATTCATTAGAAAAATGCCCTTTCTTATCACACTAAAAGCACACAACCTCTTACTTCCCCTTCTTTGCAGCTCCGCCCTTCTGAGCTCCTTTCTTATGGAAGAACTTTCTTTTCTGACCCTGCCCCACTTGGACTTCCTTTTCCTTATTTCTCTCCAGAAAAGCAAGCATCTCCTCATTACTTAAAGCCATTTCCACTACAACATCACATGGATCCCTAATATGCGGTAACATAGACCTAGCAAGCTCAGGCTTCAATCCCTTGATAAACTTTCTCATTCCTCTTAATCATAGTATATACAGTAGCATAGCCATATCTTGTTAGCTCCTCAAACCTCGTCGCATACTCCAACACAGTCATGTCTCCCTACTCCAACTTAGCAAACTTCCTAAGCAGAGCAGACTTAGAAATTTCCGACATAAACCTCTCTCCAAATCTCCTCTTGAACTCAGCCTATGTCATGGTCTCCTCATTAACTCCAACTGTAACGTTGTTCCACCAGTACAGCGCTGCTCCTTGTAACTGTCTAGAAGCAAGCCTCCTCTTCTGTTCATTATTGGGCCCTAAGTCAACAAAAACCCTCTCACAATGAAGCAACCAATTCTCTACTTCGATTACGTCTTCAGTACCAATAAATGGCTTTCCTCCCAACCGAGCATAATCTCTACTCAGAATAACATAGTTGTTGACCATTGGAGATTCTTGATTTCCTCCTCCAACATTTCCTCCAACTACTCTAGCAGCAACACCCGCTTGCATCATGCTTACAAAGACTTGATACATTGCTCCCATGTCGACCTGTGGGACTCCAACACCCACATTTTCAGCTTGTGCCTGACTTGGGTTTCTTCTGGTATTTGGTCTGGCATTTCCATTTGTTGTGGTGCTTCCTCCACCTAGGTTAACTCTTCTAGCTTCCATATATGCATTCGAGCCTTCGTAAGATACATAAGAATAGCCAAAAAGAGATAAGAGAATAAAGATATAGCGTATATTTATATATAGCAAATTCAAGTACGTTACTATCGCGTTATCCCATACCCCGATCTTATCTCGAATTCCTTAGGATTATGTTTTCAAAAATCATTTAGTTTGTAGTTTTTCATAAACCTATGCTTTGATACCAAGTTGTAACATCCTCTATTTGGAGGTCCGAAGCTAAGCGCTACAGATGTTGTAGTCATCCATAGTACTAACTTCTGGTGACCAAATACGGTAATGTTAATGGTATCTATAATATTAGAAGCACTTGAATATGAAATAAAATCATCATAGATTAAAACACTTTTTTGATTACATTTCAAAACAACATTCCATATCCAAGTTACACAATCTCAAACGTGTCCCAAGTTCAGATCAAATATAATTATTACAAAACATGCCAGGAGCGACATATGAAGATGCCCCCTTGGATGATAAGAGTACTAAATAGTCATAACAGACTTAATACAACACAGTGGAAATAAAAATAAATAGCAACTCCTAAATATAGCTAACTTCAGCCTCATGCTCGTCTTCAGAAGCTTTATTCGTCCACTTACTAAAACTTGTAAATTCTTAACCCTTAGCCTACTCAAATCAATTTTGAGCACCCGAGAATTTAAGGGAAAAACATAAACTTTAAGTCAGACATAAAGCCTGGTGTGAATAATACTATACATCTCAGTTATTTGATATTAAGTGAGACCACGCCGCATAGCAGAACGGGTTTCCCCTCACTAATATCCTTTTAAAGCATATCTTTTGCAAATCTTAATCCTGCAACCAAAACTGGTTAAAACAATAAAGTAATATCATGTATGCATATAAATTAGGTAACAAATGAACTATTTGTCCGAACACTATAGTTTTGTTTGGCTAACTACTAACCTTTGGCTGACTCGGACCTACCAGACAAAATAAACAAATAATTTAACTTCTGTTAGATACTCCTCTTCTAGATGGTCTGTCCCTAACTTAGTTCTCCCATGGTCAACTGATCCCAATGGTTTTACGGGCTCACCAATAAGCTATCTCTCCTTTATAGATTCCTTTCTATGTGTAACATCATTTTAGTCTTACCTGTGACAAAGCCCTACACATTGGAATTTTGGACTTATATTAGCTAGGGGCTACTACCTAAAGTATAGAGCGTGACCCCATACCAGTCCCATCTGGTATTCTAATATATGAGTTATTTTACTTAGGTCATCTACCCATAAAATTTTCCTTGAAAACATTTTCTCTCAAATTGATTTAAACCTTTAAATCGCACTTTAAACAAGGAAAATATACTCTATGTTTTACTCAAATCACCTTGCCATGTTATATATATTTTACACAAAGCTTTGTTGATGAAAACATTTAAACCTTTGAAAGTACCCCTTTCAAAACCATTGAAAGTACCCCTTTCAAAACCAAGTAACTACTTTTCTTTATAACCTTAGGCCGAAAGGCAAAAACATACCTTTCAAAAGAATTCTTAATAAACCTTTCAAAAACATTGAAAAACCTTTCTTTCGAAAGCTTTGAAATCTTAGACATCCTCTTATCAAAACATTATAAACATTGCCTTTCAAAAACATTGGAACCTTCCGTTTAAAACCTCTCGAAACCATTGGGGAACCACCCCTTAGAAACTTTTATCTTAAACCTTTCGAAAGCATTTGAGTTCAAGTAAAACATGTGGAATAACCTTTCGAGACCATTAGAAACTATTCCTTTCAAAACCTTTTAGGTTTAACTTTCAATAGAACAAAATGGTCATAAAACAATTAAGTCGAAAGCACTCTTCCAAAAGCTATTTCCTAAGTAAAGAAGTGATGGTGTCGAAACCAACCCTTCGAAAGCATTGGAGAAGTGACCAAGTTTAAAAAACAAAGTAACCCTTTCAAAACTATTTGCTTCGAAAGGTGGAAAGCGGCAGCAAGGGTTTCGTCCCTTTCAAAAGCATTTAGTTAAAACAAAGGCATAACCTCTTTCGAAACCATTCCTTTAAAACAATTTGACCCATTCGAAAGCTAACCAAGTCGAAAGCATTCCTTTCGTAAGCAAAGCAGGCGCATTTTCATTTAAAAACAAAGTAAGGCTTCGACCTCTTCGAAATCCCTTGCCTCAACTTAGTACCTTTCACCTAAGTGTAATTCGCTACGTACCAAGTCTTTGATACCCTATGCTTTGGTTTCGATGGAGATGAAGGCGGAAGTAACGTGTTGAAGGCTAAGTGCTGAAAGTGGCGAAACATGTAAAAAGCATGTATAAACTGATTTTTAACTTTTTAAAGCAATTCTTTTTAACTAATCTGCCTTGTTTGTCAAAACATGATTGGTTGCTAATTTATTTTCTAAAAATACTGTCGAAATTTCTGAAATAAACAAATTAAATTATTTACAAAATGCCCCTTCTCCTTTTATAAATATATAAAACATTTAAGTCTCATACCTTAAATAATTTTATATACATATTAAAACTCCTTAGGAAAATCTATAAAAGTTTCCATAAATCATTTTTAATATATTTTCTAACATATATTAATTTCTGACCCAAAACATACATATATTAGCCATAATTAATTTAAACCCAAATAACCATTTTCTTCACTAGAAAATTAATATTAAATCTACATTAATTCAGAAAATTATGAAAATTGAAATCCATCTCTAAAATATCATTTATGACCTTATTCTAAAATCGCAAGGCATTTGGATGTCATTTAATAGGGTTTTCACATTAAAACGTATCATAAAATTCATGTGAATTAGCATAAATCATCAACAAGCATATATATCCATTTTAACAATAAAAAACATGGCAAAACCTTACAAAAATAGTTCGGATTTAATCTAAAACCGAAAACAATCAAAAACATGAGATGTAGTCATTATTCACCTTATCATTGTGATTAAAGAGTTGAGATTTGTTCTTGAATTAAGTTGATTAGCTTCTTCCTCTTGATTCTTGCTTATCTTCCCCTTTATCTTCTTTAATGGTGGCCAACCTCTAGTTTAGTTTTAGTTTGTGGAAATGAACGTATGAAATTAGAATGCATGAGGATTTAGGGTAATGTATCTTTTCCTAATTTGCCCTTGTCATCTATCCTAACTTATTTTATTTCATTTCCCTTAGTTCATTGGTTTAATGGGCACGACTACCTTTTTATTAACACAAATCTCAATCTCCTAATCATCACATTATTTTATTTTATTTAACTAATTAAATATCCTAAATAATGTTACTAAAAATTAAGGCCGTTGTAGGTAATTACAATAATCTAACTCAAAAACTTTTTAAAACTCTTTTCGCTATTTATAGAAACTATGACATCATTTGGACACAAGTCATCTTAGATGACATTGTTCAAAAGAAAAAATTTAGGGACGAGAACATGCTTTATCATGATATGTATCTTACTAGAATTTTCATATATATTGGTGTTGATTTATGAGGAGAATCAACTCTTCCTTGAAAAGTTTCCAGCAAGGCCAACATTTCTCTTATGCACATTCCACCTTATTTCGAACCATATGAAACTCTTGCAAAAAAATAGAAGGATTAGTATATGAAGAGGAGCGAAAAATTCAACAAGAAGAATAGGAAGAAGGTGACAAATGAATGTAGAAGAGAAAGAAAAGGAGGAGGAAGAAGTGTTGGATTTAGGCCAGCCCACGGCGGAAGAAATGGGTGAATTTAATTTTTTTTTACAATTTTGAATCTTTCGGGCCTATGATGTCTAAAGGTATATTAGATCCAATATAATAAAGTTTTTAAATAAAATCTTATTTTATTCAAAAAAAGATCAAAAGAAGTTTTTAATCAATCTAAACTTAAATGTATAATGTATCTAATACACCCAACAATTACTCATAAGAGTAAATTTAGAAAAAGAAATTTTTTGTTTCTTTCTCCAAAAGTTGTATAATTTAAAGAAAGAAACCTTTTGTTTCATTCTCTTAACTTATTCAATTAACGAGAAGATACTTTATTTATATGGAGAGTGAAACCTTTCATTTCTCTCTCTTTAATTAAATTGATTGATTATATAAATGTCATTAATTAGCAACATATACATGACATGAGTGTAAGTATAACCATATATATATATATATATATTGTAGTGTAAATTGTGTAAGTGCAACATATGATAGAGGCTATCAATTGATCATAAGGTGTAGACATATAAATAGAAATAAATGGATAGCTAATCGCATAAGGGAAAATGGGAATGAATAAAGGGCAACTAGGATGATTGATTCAACTTTCCATTTAGTAAACTCAATTAATGCAGCATATAAATGATAGTTAACAAGTGTTAGAGAATATAAATAGTCAACAATAATTATATATATATATATATAATCGCCTCACTTTAAATTGTCTCCTTTTTTGAAAAGAAATCTAATTCATACTTTGACAATATGTAACACATATTATAAATTTTATATATACAAACATACATATAAAATTAATTGTGTGCATATAAGATTAAATCAAATCTTTCTAATTAATACAAATTAGAGATCTATGGCAATCAATTTAAAAGTAGATTTATTGTCAAAACATTAATTGTGTTTATATAAATTCAATCAAATCTCCCTAGTTAGTAAATATTAGAGATTTATAGCAATCAATATAAAATTTAGATTTATTGTCAAAACACCTTTCCTTTTTTTTAATTTCTAATACAATACAAATACACAATATATTCATGTAAACTTTCAAATCTAAAGTTACACTTTCTTGTACGATTTAAAACATGGATCTTCAATAAAACATTATACTATTCATACACAAATTTCAGCTTAATTTGTTACAGTAAAATTCGATCAAAAATATATAAACATACAAAGTTTTAGATCTAAAGGATTATACATTGAATTGAATGTTTACAACATAGATCTATAATAAAACATTATATTTAAACATATATAATTTTAGTTTTAATTTAACAAAATAAGAACCCAACTGACAAATTAAACATACAAAATTTTAGATCTAAAAATTAGACTTAAATCGAATGTTTAGAACATAGTTCCAGAAAAAAAATTGAATTTAAATAAATACAAATTTTATTTTTGATTTATTAAAATAAAACCCCAACCAATTCATTCAACAAATAATTCAAGCTACATAAATAATTTTCAAATTAAATGAGGCAATGATATATACACACAAATTATGATAATTAAATTTCTCTTTCATCAAACATTATATCAAATGTCATTATCTATAAAAGAAAATACCTTATCACCCAAAGCCTTCAAGCACACCTTGAAAATGAATTCCTCTTAGGACGTTGGCTAAAGGTCACACCTTGAATGATGATATCTTCTTAGATCTTCAATTTTCCCATCATATCATTGCAAGAGAAGGATGAACCACTTTTGTTTTGTTTTATCTGATATTTTTATTTATAGTTGAAAGATTTTTGGAAATTTGATTTTTTGTTTTCTACCATGGAAAGTTAGGAGGAGAGAAAGAAAAAGAATGAATGAGAAAGATTAGTTTGTACGTACAGAATGAATTAGAGAATATGTTTTAAATGAATTAGAGAATATGTTTCATTTGAAAGAATGAAACCTTTCTCATTCTTTAATTAAAACTTACCTAATCAATTCCCATGATTGTCTCTTCTTTTCACATGGTATGTCATCAAAGGACATAAAATTCCACAAATCATACCATCAAATGACATCAAATAATAATTAACTTTTATAAATGCATTAAAATAATTACAAACAACTTTCAAACATCAAATAAATTAAATAATAATTAATATTTCTCAAATAAATAATTACAAACAATTTTCAAACATCAAATAAACTAAATAATAATTAATATTCTCAAATATCAATTAATTTAATCAATTTATAACATTTTATAAATTAATTAAATCATGTTGTTTTTCAAAGAATTCATTATTATGATTATGCGACTCAAAGGTCTAAATTCAGTCGGCGATTAATATCGAACTATTTGAATATTAACTTCATACGACACTTAGCAGGTAGTGTGACATTTTTGCTGAATTTATCGCTTACACAATTTTTGGTAAAATCCAATTTTACTTATTATAAACGGTACCCGATAGTGACAATTATTTATACCTATTCTCTTCATCAAAACTATACCATATTAGGACTTATGGAATTTGGTAATGGTCAAAATTCCAATATCGTCCACATTCAACTTTATATTCCAAACTCATAGTCCTGGGTTCAATAATTAATAATTATTATTAACCGAATGCTCTGGCCAGAGACTTTGACTTTGAGTTGACATCAGTTGACCGTGATATTAACCTCATATAATCGAGGAGACGAATCCTCTCTTGAATAGTGTTTCACTTCCAAAGCTTTCACCCGACCCAATTGTAGTCGTTCGATGGACGTCATACCATAATTTAACTATAATCAAAGCGGAGCTTCCACATTGAAGATTAACATTATTCTCAAGTCGAGAGTACTATGAAAATTAGTCACATAGATATTTTCTGTTTGACCTTAGTTATATTAACCGACAGAAAACTATCGAGTGAGTCATTCCATAGTTATCCAATAACTATTAGTACGTAACCCCTTGGTGCCCCAACAACCATGAGTAACATGCTGCCCAACATTTGAAAAATGTTACGTACTCTAGTCTCAATAGATGTATCGATATCCGGTCTCGATACATCTTGACTAAGAATATCTAAAATGGTATATTTGTTTTCATTGTGATAAATTACTGACGGTTACAACACTTTGTAACTACTATCACAAAACATACCACTTATGGATTTTCTACTAAATATACTTTTAATTAAATTAATATAACACATTATGTCAAGTATGTAATAAAAATAAAATGCCTTTTAGCTTGAACAAGATTGGTTAACAAGTTAGAAATATGTAACAAATTACATAATTCCCTTTATGGCATATACCAACTATATCAATCTCCCACTTGCACTTAGGGTCAATTATAGAATCTTATTCCAACTTCTCTAATCGGTTTCCTCAAAACCAATTGGGTCAGTCCCTTAGTGAAAGAGTATGCTATTATGTTCCAATTATCTACACTGTTAATCAACTCTCTTTGACGGTGATAAAATGTTTTATCATGTAGAACAATTTAGAGTATGTCCCTCGACTTCTAGTATGCTTTAGGTTCTGTTACAAACTATATCATGATATTGTTATCATACAGCGATGTTGTGGAATCCTTAATATTTGGAATCACCCTCAGCCCAATTGTAATTTTGTGCATTTATATTTATACACATTGCTTTTATTGCGGCATTATTCAAGACGATGTACTTAGCCTTTTTCATTTAATCAACCATGGTCTTTCATTTGAATATTTTTAGCTTAAAGATTCTTAACTTGAATTTATTATTGACATATTATACTCAATATCACTTATAAAGTTAGAATCCGAACACTCCTTCATAAGAAGTTAGTTGTTTCTGTAAACAAATCTATAGTATTTCATAAATACACGAGAACACTTCAAACAACCATTTAGTGATATCAATATGGATTTGATATTTGCTTCATGCATCAAATACATAAACATATCACGATATCATAGACAAAATAACATGTAGGATAATTCCTATTGCCAAAGCACAAGGAATCCATCTTATATGTTTCACATTAATCATTTTAATAAGGTTTCCTTGCATATCGTTTGGGACATTCCCAACATCTTTTATACTTACTATAAATGACATCATTTATAAATCCTATGTCGAGTATTAAAATAACTAAAGCTAATTTTAACACTAGTTCATCGTTAACAATCACCAGTGTGTTGTTTATTTGTGGTTTAGAAATATATATTTACCCTTTTAACTTTCTTTTTTATAAGCGCACACTTCCTCTACATTTTGATTGACAATCAAACTATTTGATATTCTTATCAAAACATTTGTTCAATTTTGATGCTTGTTGAATGACACTTTTGTATCTATTCTTGGATCATATCCAAAAACTCACAAACTCAATATCGCTCCTATTGACTTCGAGACACTTTGGTTATTATGTGTAAATAGTTTACTCTAAATCATTATTTAAAATTTTCTATTTCAACACATATGTACCAAAACATAATGCCATACTATGCGATAGTTTTGTGAGTAAAATCCGAACCTACTTGAGCACATCGAATGGTGAATCTATTACGTTATTTTCAACAATTAAAATTTATGGTATTATTCTTATCAATGTGGCTCACTACATTCCAACTGCATTTGACTTTCTCTTAAAGACACATATGCGGCCAAAGGGATCGTATCCTTTTAGATATAACTATCAAAATCATATTTTGATAATGTACTTGGAATCTATTTCAGATTTGCGCATTGTACCATATCATAGAGTTAATACTCTCAGTGGTTTAATTGACAACGGAAGATTATCCATTCTCAACATTGATAAGAAACTCATAGTTTCTCTTTAATATACAAGAATACTCATTAGACATTCTAATGTGTTGTGTTCAATTTGGTTTGGTTAATTTCATTCCATCCCTTGCAATCAGTTTTATCCTTGGATCATATCCAAATCCATTTTACACTAACAGTTTCTTAAAGAAACTCCTTCACTACGAAGTTGGTATTTCTTGAAACAACAGCTGTTTCTCATGGAACCAATATTCATAAACATTTTATGAATTGCTTTACATAAAACTAATTTTGCATTAGTTAGAAATATATTTATGTTCACAACATAAGTTAGTCATCTATGACTATAGTTTCCAAAATTCTCTTGGGACGATTCATACAAGATCACTTACATACAATTATTAAGTCCAGTCGATTCGCACAACTTGCCTACTAAATGGCCTAGGATATATAGGAGTTCCTTATAAATCCTTACCTTATATGGTTTGTAAAGTGATGATATTAGTTTTAACCTAGTGTACTACTCTTAAGTACACACCTTATAGAAGGAATTTATCTCAACTTTACTCATCATTAATCGTGCTTTGTCCAATAAAGTATGATTACTCCTTATCAGTACATCCTTATGTGTTATATGGATGAGTTACCTTTAAGATTGAATCCCTATTCATTTTTAGGTACATTTGGAACTCTTTCCAATATACTCACCCATTCGATCAAATCGAATCATTTTATTTATTGCACATTATTTTATTTACTTCCATTTTATACTCTTTGAGTTTACCACAGACATACTACATGTGTATCAAATACACATGTCCTATCGATGATAACTCTTCGGTGAACATAACGAAGTATGTGGAACCATTTTGCTATTAATAGATTTGCAATTGCATACATCAATATGTATCAATCCGAAGAGTTCATCAACTCTTATGACGCTTCCACTAAATGAGTGCATAGTCCCTAATTATTTGAGATGTAATTAACTAGTATCACATGATTCATAATCATATAATAAAAATTATTTTCTAAAAAATACGGCTTAGTCTATAATTCCAAATAATTATAAATAATTTTAGATACTTCTGTATTTTCTAATGCATCACTTTTGTTATGAAAACAAATACCACATTAAGTTCTTTTTTATAACGAATATTCATAATATTCATATTGAAATATATACTTTTATTTTTCAGTCGATACTGAAAAATAGTCATTATTTCATAAATAATGATCGGTATGTTTTACGAAAACAATTTTTGTAATTTGATGCAATCAATAAGTGCTACATGGCATGCCCCCACTGTTTCTGCTATTACTATAATAGCATATTAGTTTGGAGTTCCATCGTTCACTTAATATTTTTGCTATTAATTAAATCATGTGGTTATTTAGAGAATTCATCATTATGGTTATGCGACTCAAAGGTGTAAATTCAGTTGGTGATTAATATCGAACTATTCAAATATTAACATTTACACATTACTTAGCAGATAGTGTGGCATTTTGGCTGAATTTATCACCTACACATCTTTTGGTAAAATCCAATTTTACTTATTATAAGCGGTACCCGATAGTGACAATTATTTGCACCAATTCTATAGTCAAAACTATACCACGTTAGGACTTATGGAATTTGACAATGGTCAAAATTCCAATATCGTCCACAGTCAACTTTATAGTCCAAACATAAAGTTCTAGGTTCAATAATAACCATGATTATTAATCGAATTGCTCTGGCCAGAGACTTTGACTTTGAGTTGACATTAGTTGACCGTGATACTAACCTCATATAACTGAGGAGATGAATCCTATCTTGAATAGTGTTTCACTTCCAATGCTTTCATCGACCCAACGATAGTCGTTCAATGGACACCGTGTCATGATTTAACTATAATCAAAGCGGAGCTACCACGTTGAAGATCAACAGTATTCTCAAGTCAAGAGAACTGTGTAAATTAGTCACATTGATATTTTCTATTTGACCTTAGTTATATTAACCAATAGAAAACTATCGAGTGAGTCATTTCATAATTATCCAATAACTATTAGTACATAACTCCTTGGTGCTCCCAGCAGTCATGAATAATAAACTTCCCAACATTTGAAAAGCATTGCGTACTCTAGTCTCAACGGATATATCGATATCCAGTCACAATTCATCTTGACTAAGAATATTTAAAATGGTATATTGTTTTCATCGTGATAAATTACTCTTACAACACTTTGTAACTACTATCACAAAACATACAACTTATGGATTTTCTATTAAATATACTTTTAATTTAATTAATTAATTAATACAACACATTATATCAAGTATATAATTAAAAGAAAACACCTTTTAGTTTGAACACGATTGGTTATCAAGTTAGACATATGTAACAAATTACATAATTTTCCCTAAGGCATACACCTAACTCTATCAATAAGTGGATACTTTTTTAGAAAGTTTCGACAAGCCATCTCACCCCTCCAACAAAGAGATTTTAAGGAACCAAGAGAAGCTTCTTAAAAACCAAAAGAAGCTTAAATGTTCCTTTAGCAAAAACTTCACTTCCCTTTTCAACAAAGTGGATAAATACTTTGGAAAGATAATTCGCAAGCTTGTGGAAATTCATCATCATCTACATCTTTCTAAGCCTATCTAGTTATTTTCTTGTGATATCTAGCTTTGTATTCGTTTGTAATGTGTGTTATTAGTTTAAATTCATGTTATTTTCATGTATTTCTTTTTGAACCATGTACTTTTCTATCATTATCAATGAAATCTTTTTCTTGCTATTACATATAGTTCTAATAGTCTCTAGAAGTTACAAACAATAATGGTATACGATAAAAACAAAAAACTATAACAAAAACAAAAGTTTTGCATTTTCTAGTATGTATGTCGACATGCATACAATGTATATGTGACATAAGTCGTTGGGCAAATTTTTTAAACTTTATAATAAAATTACTACCACCTATTGAAGCTTTCCAAACGATTTTTCACTCCTATATAAGCCTATTTCTTCCAGAAAAATCCACTTATCATTTTACTCTCTATTCTTTTTTCATTCTCAAACTTTTTTCCAACAAAATGTCTTCTCCAGGCCAAAAATTGTGTGAAAACCTTGAATAAATACTTCAATCTTTCAAGGATATTCTTACTTTTATCTTAAGAAATCAAAGATAATTAGAGTTAAGTCAAATGTAGATGATCAAAGAGCAAAAAAGGCATTTTGATGCCCTTCGATGGATGATTACTTCCTTAATCAAAGATGATCAAACCAATGACCCATAATGTTCTATTAATAAGGATAATGAAGATTGGGATGCCAACAAAGCAGATCCAATCTTTGAATCTGACAGTTGGGTTGAAGTTCCTAGGAATGTATAGTTTTCTACGTAATTTTTGTAAGTGTGTGTATTTATTAGATTAGGATTTATTTGATTGGATTCGTGTGATATAGTTTGGATTAATACTCTTAGGATTGGATTTGATTGTATTGGTAAGTGTATGCCATTTTATTTATCATTTTACCATAATTTATCATAAATATCTAAGTTTTTATCATCATCATACCATATTACTTCATAATTAGTATGTTTTAAATCATTTTTATTGATTTTGACACTATAGTTTCTAAGTATTTTATTTAGGGGGAGTTTTTATTTTTCATCCATTTTTGTTAATGATAAAAAAGAAGAAAAATATAAAATATACATATATTCAAGGGGAGTTATATCATATTTTATATACAGAAATATTTAATAGTCGTCATCATAAAAAAGAGGGAGATTGTTAATACCTCAGTTATTGATTTTGACGATAACAACCTTGATAACGATAATATACATTCATATAAAGTATAGATACTAATGTTTTGCCAAGTTATATAGTATATAATGCAGGATATTACACAGGTGTTGAATCAAAGACTGTACAATATAAAGAATCAAGAAATGGACATGAAGACTCATGAGTACGAAGACTAAGATATGAAGATCTCAAGACTATAATATCACATATAGAGTCATAGTATATTGTTAAAGTTCCTGGTAGCAATCTCTGATCTCTATCTCTTATTTTTCTACCTTTTATATTTTTAAAACAAAATAAAATTTCAAAATATATTCCAAAATATTTTATAAAAGTTTTCAAAGTTAAAAATGTTTATAAACTATGTTCAAACTATTTTACCAAGTATCAAATTATTTTATAAAGTATATGATTTTCAAAACATTTAAAAAAAACTAGTTTTCAAAAAATACATGTATATCTCGACATACATGTCACCAAATGGTTTTTCAAATTTTGAAAAGAAGTGACTATTCATCGTAACTCTTCGCTAATCGACACATCTGGTTATTCATTATATAAAGGGGAGTTCAAAAGAATTTTTTGATAGTTATTAACTTATTTATTTCCCTCCTCTTACTCTCTTGAAAACTCCACTAAAAATATACTCTATTCTCTTCAAAATTATATAGAATCAATTCAAACTTCATTGTATTGAGCCAGTACTATTTTCTTACTATTTTGAATCATCTCTCTCTCTCTCTCAAATCAAAGATCAATGTGCTATCCAAGAGGATATTGGATCCATTATATCCAAAGTTTAAGAAATTATCTTTGGAAAAACTATCAAACTCTATTTGTATTTGCTTGGGTGTGCTTGTAGCCCATTCAAATCAAGTGGGTGTGATTGGTAGCTCGGAAATATAAGTGGTTGTGCTTGTAGCCCATCCAAATCAAGTGGGTGTACCCTGAGCTCGAAATATTGAGAGGGTGTGTCTCGTAGACTCGGAATGGAGATTGTAATCAGGTTTTCCTTCTACCTGTTTAAAGATCGGCATTTGAAAAGAAATCTCACATGTCATTATACGAGACTGCATGTAGGAGAAATTCGAACCATTATAAATCCCCGGTGTCATCTCTCTAACTCTTTGCTTTGCTTTACTACTTGTATTTTTGTCTATGATTGCATTTGTGACTGTTTAATATTATAATTCTATGTTATTAATTTGAGATTTAATATTTAACTTCAAAGATATTTAAAAAGATTTACAAAAGCTAGAAAACACTATTCACCCTCCTCTAGTGTTTAATTACCCTTAAGATCCATAATTCCACAACCCACAACATTGACCCTAGCAAAATCATCTTGATCGGCCACTAAGCTTTGCCCAGAAATCAGAGACAAGCTAGTCAAATTCTTGAAGAAAAGAAAAGACATCTTCGCTTAAAGGCATGCCGATATTACCGGCATTAATCCAAGCATCTGCTATGCACTAAACATCGATATAATGGCAACCTCATGTCCTTCAAAAACATAGACCACTTAACCCGGAAAGGTTTCGAGCTCTCAAAGAAGAGGTAGAGAGCTATGGCCAATGGCTTCATCCGAGTGGAAGAATATATGGTCTAGGTAGCCAACCCAGTACTTGTTAGGAAACCAAATGAGTATTGGAGAACATGCATTGACTTCTCCGACCTCAGCAAAGCCTGCCCCAAAGACAATTTTCCATTGCCTTATATTGATCAACTAGTAGATGCGAGTGGTGGACATGAGCTCCTGACCTCCATTGACGCTTATTCTGGGTACAATTAGAGCACCATGCATGGCCCGGACCAAGAGCATACTTCCTTCATCACCAATGTCGGTATGTATTGCTATCATGCCATGCCATTTGGGTTACGAAATGCGGGTGCTACCTATCAGCGACTCATTAATCATATGTTCCAAAAATAGATTGGTCGATCCATAGAGGTATACGTGGATGATATGCTGGTGAAGTCAGAGAAGGCTGGGGACATATATAGAACCTGGTTGAGACTTTCAACATCCTACGTTCATACAATATGAGGCTGAATCCAAAGTACTGTTCATTTGCCATCCGGTTAGGTAAGTTCCTTAGCTATGTTGTGTGCCAAAGTAATTAAAGCCAATCTCGATAAAATCCAATCCATCTAAGACATGTAAGTCCCAAGGACTGTAAAGCAAGTGCAGAGCCTAAATAGGATGATTGCTGCTTTGAGTCAATTCATGTCCAAGGCAACCAACTTATGTCTCCCCTTCTTTGACCTTATCAAGAAGGGGAAGTCATTTACTTAGAATGACAAGTGCACTAAGGCATTTGAAGAACTAAAACATCAATTAACTACACCTCCTGCACTATCCAAGCCCGTCGATGGGGATGATTGATATCTTTACCTTGCAGTGCTGACCACGCTCATTAGTGCTACATTAATCAGAGAAGACGAGAAGGTCCAACGGTAAATCTATTATACTAGTAAGAGGTTGTCAGGTCCCAAGACAACGTACACTCAGTTAGAAAAGCTAGATTTCTGCCTACTCATGGTAGCTTGGAAACTCCGGCTATATTTCCAAGCTTATCACATCAAAGTCCTGACCAACCAACCATTGAAACAAATTCTCAGCCAACCCGACACGGCGGGACGGCTGCTGGAGTGGTCCGTCGAGCTTAGGCAATACCACATCTCTTTCCAGCTACACACTTCTATCAAGGACCATGCCATTGTAAATTTCATTGTCGAGTGCTCAAACTCAAACAATGGCGAAGAAGAGACTATCACTAATCAACAAAATTAGCGACTATATATGGATGGGGGCATCGAATGAAAAAGAGGCAGGGATCGGCATGTCCTTGTCACCCCGAAGGGAGAGAGCTTTTTTTTGCAGTCTGCCTCACTTTAAGGTAACCAACAATGAAGCTGAGTACGAGGCTGTCATGGCCGATCTCATGATGGCAAAAGAGTTACGTGTGGATTCCATCGATGTGTTCAATGACTCGTCTCTGGTTGTTAATCAAATTGGCAATTGTTTCCAAGTCAAAGGCAAGGCTCTGGCCTTGTATATAGTAGAATCTAAGAGGATAATCAACACCTTTACCTAGTTAAAGCTAGAGCAGATACACAAGGAGCAGAATGCCAAGGCCGATCAACTGGTGAAGGTAGCAAGCAATCCAGAAAAAGCCGCTCCTTGGGTTCCATTAGAAGTCCGAGACATCCTTTGCTACAAGCGGGGGAAACACCAATAGAGATTGATACGCCTTTCATGGACAGCTGGATGACTCTGCTGGTCAAGTGCTTAGTAAATAAAGAGCTTCCAACGAACCACAATCGAGCCTAAAAAGTCCTCTACCGGGCTCCTCAGTACATAATCATGGATGGGAAGCTCCATAACCGAGGTTACTCAATACCACTTCAGCGGTATGTGTCTAAAGATGAAGCCGACCAGATACCAAAAGAGCTATATGAAGGATTCTATTGGGATAATACCAGAGGCAAGGTTTAGCAAAAAAGGCCACACGTTAAGGGTATTTATGGCCCACTATGATCAAAGATTCAATGAACTTCATCAAGAAATGTGACTGGTGTCAGCGGTTCGTCGAGATCCCTTGAGCCTCTCTAGTCTCTACCCTTCTCAACCCAATTATTTCCCCTTAGCCATTAAACACTTAGGGAATTGACTTGATAGGAAAACAGCCAAATTCCAAGGGAAGGTACAACCATACCATAGTCGCAATCGACTACTTCACCAACTGGGTTGAGGCCAAGCCCCTTACTGTAGTCATCGCCTCCAAGATATCGAACTTTGTCATCAAGAACATTATCTACCAGTTAGGACTGCCAAAGAAGATCATCACCGACAACAACACTCAGTTTAAGAGTAGCCTCTTCCAAGACTTCTGTGTTAGAAACGGGATTGAGAAGTGCTTCTCTTCCGTTGCTCATCCCCAAGCAAATGGGCAAGTAGAGGCCATCAAGGAAACCATCAAATTAACACTCAAGAAGTGCCTCGCAAGAGCTAAGGGAAACTGGGCTGAGGAAATGTCACTCGTCCTTTGGTCCTATCACACCTCCAGCCGCACTTCAATTGTCCATACTCCTTTCTCGCTTTCCTACAGGTATAAAGGCATGCTACCCATCGAAGTGGACATCCCCTCGCCATGGCGTCCCACATACGAGCTCGAACAAAACAAATGAGCTCCTCAAGCTCGGGTTTGACTCCATTGAAGAATGAAGAGCTGAAGTCGAACTCCACACCAAAGTCTACAAAAGGAAGATAGCCAAATATTATAACTTCAGAGTGAAGCTCTAGAAATTCATTATCGGTGATCTAGTACCGCGCCAGGTGTTTACAAACACCAAGAACCCAACTGAAGGAGTGCTCTACCCGAATTGGGAGGGGCCATATATAGTCAGTGTCATATTGTCAAATGGGGCTTAACGCCTCTTTTGCCCAAATGGAACACACATATCTCGCACTTTGAACACCGATCACCTCCGGGCTATCATATATAAGCCATAATTACGAGGCTATTTGTAAAATTCTTTTACGAAGAATATAATGAAGACTTTAGAGGTAATTCTATCTAGCACAACCAAGGCTATCTAATGATGGTGATTTATTATATGCTCACTTCCTTGCTTGGGGACCGCCGACCTCTACCATCAAGGATCGTGCAAGCCATTTAATGCTCCTTTCCTTGCCGTTTTGATATCCAATGAGGGTGAATTACCATGCATTCACTTCCTTGTTTACGGACTGCCACCATTATAGGATATCCAATGAGGGTGAGTTATTATATGTTCACTTCCTTTCTTGGGGACTACTGACCTCTACTACCAAGGACTACACAAGCCATGCTACCCTCCTTACTGATCGCTATCCAATGAGGGTGAGTTACCATGCATTCACTTCCTTATTTAGGGATCGCCAAACTACCCCATTGAGTTTACGTGAGACACATCTCCCTTCGTGCCAGGGTGCATCAACGACCGAAAGCTCAACTGCAACGGTCCTGATTCTCTCACCCATGATGTTTCCCGTCCCCTCTACAGGATGGGACACTATTGTTGAGACTAGCACTATTACCCTAAGTGACATCGAGGTCTTGCATATGTAGTGCGCCCGCATAGGAATAAGCTGGGCACCATATCAACCTGCCATGTGTCACTTAGGAGAACCCTTGAGCCAATCAACACTCCAGTTCATGTTAGGACCACTCACCACTCAAACTTACCATATGTGACCTAGGAGAACCCTTGAGCGACTCAGTGTTTCGGTTCGTACCGGGACCGCACACCACTCAATCTTGTCATGTGTCGCCCAGGAGAACCCATGAATCTCTCGGCGTTTTGGTTTGTGTCGGGACCGTCCACCACTCTGTCTTACCGAGTGTCACCCAAGAGAACCCTCGAGCTACAGAGCTCCGGTTCGTACCAGGACCGCTTACTACTCAGTCTTACTGCATGTCACCTAAGAGAATCTTCGAGCCCCTCAGCATTCTGGTTCATGCCGGTACTGTTCAATATCATCAGCACACATAAGTTTAACAACCATGTGCCCACCTTTGTGTTCAACTACAGTCAGACTTCGTAGTCAATGCCCAGTCCGTGTTCACATGCCAACCCGACCTATCATCAAGATAAGTTCAACTTAATCAGTTTACATGAAAGGGCTGTAATCACCACCCGTCTCATTACCATATATTGCTATTTATTCACCTTATGAAAATGTTTAAGTGTAGATAACATAGAGACTATGTCGACTACTCAAAGTATGCTACCCAACTAATAATGCAAAGGCAAGCAAGAAAAGAAACAATCAAGCAGTTTGACAAATTTCGCAAGTCAAAATGTTTATGTTCATCCTTAAAAAAACATGGGGCACAAAGCCCACCCCGTTGGGCTTACAAAAAATTGAAGAAAAATATTCACAAAGCCAGCCCGTTAGTCGACAGAGTCAATGAGTCAATCTGCTCCCCTGTCAAAATGACCGTCACACCTTCTAAGTCGCCTCCACCTCGGCATCCACCTTAGCCTGGGTCACGACGAGGGCCACAATGTTGAAATTGCTGATGGAAATCGGTAGGTGGTAGTTTCCCCTGAATAGGGCCTTCACCATATTCATCAGGCGGTTCTTCCATCTATCCTCCTTCGCCACCCTAGTAGCCTCCACATCTGCAAACGACCAGCATCCCGTTAGATGTTGGTTCAAGTCATTCCATATAGCTTCGACCTCCTTCCCGGCCTTATCCAACTTCTCCTTGAGATTAAATTTGTAAAATAGTTAAAAAAAATTAAAATAAAACTTTTTTCAAAAGTATTTTCTATTTTAAAAATCAAAAAGTTTTGAACAAATTTTTTCAAAACTATTTGTTTTTTTACATTTTCAAAACAAATCAAGCCACATCCTAACGTAAACGGGATCCACTCAATGGGTTAACGCATATGATCGACCCTGGCATATTACACAATTAATATTAAATTTTGAAAACCTTTTCTTTTATTTTAAAACAATAACCAATACACAAGTATATTCATAAATTTTAGCTTTTAAGGCCCAGGGATAGCGATCCGTGGATTTCACAACAATCATTCCTTGCCCTTCGCTTGCTAAAAATTTTTTTCCTCAAAATTTTGAAGTTTTTGAGATTTAAGTGTTCTTCATTTTTTAGTTGCCAATTAAATTAATTTCCTAAACTTTATTTTTGTACTCTTCGAGCATTTTTCTAATTTTATCGTCAATTAATTGTTCTTATGAGATTTTCCATATTTATATCGTTTCCAACACATATATGAATAGCAACCCAAGCTTATCCATAAAACTAACACAGTAATAAATAGAAACATTTCTTATATCATAATGTATGTAGTTTTTATACAAAAAGAGATAACCGACGTTTACAACCTATTTAGCTTAAAAAGAAAACGATGTTGGAAGATAATGACAACTACCAATCCTAGTAACTATTATTTACACACTACAGGATGACCCTAATCCCCTACCACGGCTTGAGCCGTTGCTAGACCCTTTGAAAGGGCGCAACATGGCAGCTAGACACCTGATATGGAAGTCATGGCACTACTGCTCGACTCGAACCTCTCATAGTTCGGCCTCCGTTCAGAGATGAGCGTCACAGATCTCCCTAAGCTTAGGGCTCTGTAACCCTGCAGCTTCTTGCCTTTGCCCTGCATCCTTCGGTGCTCCTTCCTCAGTTGGCACTTCTTCAATCCCCATCCTCCTTAGGGAGGATCTATCCAACAAGGCGAGGGCCTTCTTCTGCATCTGTTCTCCGCAAAGGTTTACCCTATACTATCTAAAAATGCCAGTAAAAAGGTGATAGTATGTGATGTAGCTCCTGGGAGTCCCAACTCCAGGCCCTATATGTTGGCTCATAATGGCCTTGGCCCAGTTCACTGCAATACCACCTATAATGGCATAGGTGGCCTTTTGCATCAGGGGATAAATCTGGTCAAAGCTCCTCGTCTTGGGGATGATGTTGTGCTAGATGATGCGGGTAACGGGACGGGCTTGGGATCGCATTTTGTCTGCTCTCTAGACACCTATACCTCTATGAAAGGTGTAGTGCGGTATCTTTGGGTCAGAGGTCTCAATCTTATCCTTCCTTTATTACTTACGACGAATAAGGTCTATTCATCTCTTCTATCTCATATCCAATTATGGAATAACTATATCTCTTCTCACTGCAGCGGATAAGAAATACAACCTATGAAATCTCTATATTAAATGACAACTAAGCTTGGGGAAATAACCTTCCAATTTCCATCTTGCTTCTCTAACTTGAGTCTACCAATATTCTCTATGTGTGTTTACCATCTCATTACCATCTATTACTATCTTCTCTTAATCACAATCTTTTGATAATATCCACAATCCTTGGTATTTCCTTTATCCATAAGCCTCCTACAAGCATATCCCACAACTTATAGAAGTGTACCTCAATACCTTTTTTATGGCTTACACAGATATCAACATGACATTCATAGCCTCTTCAATGTCCCTCACACTCTACGGGGATTTCTTGTTACTATTCCAAAAGTAGTCATAGCTATCTCTTACATAGCCTTATTCTTTTCCCCATCTCACATAGGCACTAATTTCTATCTACTCCACATTTAAAATTATGGTTTGGTCTTTACCATTTTTTTCAAAAATTAAAACTTCAATTTTTTTGAAATATTTAACCCCTAAACTCCCGTCTTTAAAGTGCTACTTAGAAACTTTTATTAAATCCAAAAATATTTGGTGTCTTAACCCTTTTCAAAACTTACATTTTAGGATTTTTGAATTTAACTTATTCACTAAACTTTAAAGGGAATATTAACAATTCTAAGTTTAAAATCAAATCAGCGTATTCTTTTAAAGATCATTCCAACTCTTATTAGAAATTTGGGATTTTTAGTTCAACCATTTATTAAGTTTTCCTTCCAAAAAAACTTATTTATTTCTACCAAACCATTTCTTTCAAAAGTATACATTACATGTTTCTAAAACATCTTTCATACTTTTTGAATTATAATAAATGAAGTATGTAAGAGTAACTCTCATCCTATCATTTTATTTACATCTCATACTCTCCCTACATCTAATATTTGGGAGAGTTTCTAACATTATGAAAGGAGGACTTCTAACAGACTTTAGCAATAAATGCGCATAACAACGGAAAGTGCCCATTTTCCTTTATTCTACTTCTCTAATTAGGTTACTAGCATTGTTTTAATATAATTTACTAACACTTTTTTATTATACTTAAGGATCCTACATTTTAATATATTGGAGCTACTTTTTCCTCCAAGAGGAATTGTTAACGCTATAACTCTCTATGAATCGCTTAAAAGAGGATTCATATTTTATGTGAAATTACAAGGAATTATATTTCATTTTTTTTATTGAAATAGACAGTATAAAATACAATATTTTCGATATTTTGTACATCTCTTCCTTTTCATTTACGTTTCTTATTATTTTAAACAAAATACCTTTATTTGTAACTTGACTGATTCGTAGAAACTTATTTTGTTACCTCTTTCTGTTTCAATAAATTTAAATATGTTAAATCCCAACCTAATTGCAATAAGCCAAACCTCTCTTTTATTTATACTTCCTAACTTCCTACTACTCAATTCTTTTGCCCAAACTGCACTAATTCATACTGTTTTTCTCTTAATTTACCATCTTTTTTCTTAAACTATTGTAGTGCAGCCACTTACAACTTAATTTTAAGATTCTAAGCCTTCTTTTCTATAACATTCACCCTATTTCGGTTTATATACCACTCATATTATCCACCCACACAAATATGTTTCATATCTTAAAAACTTTCACTACATAGAAAAATTCATGAGCTATATTGCTCTATCATTTCTTTTCAAAAGAAAACAGAGTCTCATAAAATTTCCTTTACTAAAATTAAATTAGCTAAATGTATATTTTCTTACTAGACCTTTATTATATATATATATATATATGTATGTATGTATGTATGTATGTATTTCCAAAAAACGACACTCACTTACTTTTTTATTAAAAGTCCTCTTAAAGTATACAATTTATACTTTTTCTCATTTTCCAAAAATTTCTTATTGTTTGGTTGGACTCAAAGTGTACTTCTACCTATTTTCTCAAGACATCCTTCTTTCCAAATCCAAAAATCCAATCGTTGATTACAAGTGACTATTTCACACCCTTTCTTTAGGAAATTCCATATCTTCCATTATCTATAATATATGGATTCCTATTTCACCTTTATCTGGACCTTTTGCACATCATCAATTGATATGGAGAACTATAATCATTGGGCTACTAAGGCCCGACTAGGGAGTTATGTACCATCCAGCTTTAGGGATTTTCGATATGTAATTATTACATAGGATCTAACATATGTTATATTTATATAAAAAATACAAATACGTTCACTCAAAATTTCCTAATTCTTTTCAGGAATCGACTAACGTAACTCTGATACCAAATGTAACAACCCACACTCCAATGGACCAAGATTTCCGCTAATCTGAAAACCCAAGTCCACTAAAATATGGATCGTTGGTTTGGTATCCTACAAAAGAGAAGCTATATCAGGTCACTAATGGTAATAACTCACAGTGGAAATGAGTAAATATAATAGATCATAATAATCACTAATCTAGAATTGACACCACAAATGTCAAGTGCCTTTGCCAGACCACTGCTCCAAACAAACCACTACCTGCCCTTCTAAATCCTATAGGTTGTAATGAAGAGGGGGTCAGAATAATGTTCTGGTGACTGGTAAATTATACATCTTATACATAACACTAGCTTATGTTGATTGTTTACCATTTCTGTGACGATCCGAATTCCTGCCCGATTCGAGCTGATAATGAACCATACATGTCCAATACAAATTGAATGGAAAGACGGATAGTCAATGAGAAAGAAAGAAGAGAGAAGAAGAGAAAAGAAGAAGAAGAAAAAAAAAGAAGAGAAGTAGAAGAGAAGAGAAAGAAAAAGAGAAAGAAAGAAACTAAAACAATCACAGAATCTCACAATCGTAGCGGAATAACATATAATATAATATCAATAATCTTTACAAAACAGAAACTGTAATATATATACATCCATCAGAGTACAACAATCGATCACTAATCATCAGCCTTGACAGTTATAATAACCTGTCCTTATAATTGCTGATAATTTAAACAACAATGCAGCAAAAAAATAAACATATACGTGATTACGACTAGAATATCTCTAGCTCACCTACTGAAGCTCTAAAGCACCAATCTAAATATGTAAATATGCTCGGTCTGACCCGTGCATTGAAAGGGAAGAACGCCCGGATCAGTCTGGTAAACCAGCGTGAGAAAACACATCTCAACTGAATTTTTAAAGTTATAAAAACTTTCCTTTATCAAAACAAAGGTATCTCATAAGACCATGCCCACACATAAACATGGAAGGGTTTTTACCTTACGATAACCAAAACGTTTCATATCAAATCCTGTTATATTATACTAGTGTCTAGTATACAAATAATATCAATCATAGCCGAAATTGTTACATTGATTAAATTCTAGATACTAGCCACAAAGTGGGTTCTATAAACAAAATGGTAGACACATAGTGGATAATGGATTTCCATACAAATGACCAGGTGAAGGGACTACCTTTCTACAGTACATCTATAGAGGAATGTACCGAGGCCTATAAAACATCTGCACCTCTACCAACACAAGACCGACCTACCTTTTCCTAGATAGTACCGAATATGTCATCACCTCGGTCGTTACTGACCTATCTGATGGCCCTCATCGCATATATCCACAATAACTTAAAACCCAAACATCATAGCGGGAATAAATATATCTAGAAGGGGATGATCATATCCTAATGGTTGCAAACCACATAGCCTTGCTGCATCTACCCTGTTTCGGTTATTTCCGGGCGTGAGGCCCGAGGTCACGATTACCTTTCCAATAGCATATATCACTTTCCTCTTTGAATGCCACATTGTCATTCCATCATCACACAACTGATTTCTACAAACGTATAACTCTTGAGCTCTTACGTCTCAAGAAAGGGTGTTAAGCTAAGAGTAGTTGCCTTCTCCGCCACCAAATAGATGGTAAGTTCATAGAGACCAATCAATGTAATTAGAAATGCAACGTCAGACATTTGTCCATACAAGTTGTCCAGGAACAGGACAAACCGAAGGCACTTCTCCTACCACATCCTGTTGGGAGTCATCCTTAGGATCAGTAGCGATTAGTCCTTACATTGGATATTTCATAACGAAGAGACTACTGCTACTATATGTATATTAGGAGTTTATCTCTAAATGATCAACAAGCGGTCCTTCATTATGAAAATCCCAAATATCAATGTCTTCCAACACCTGTAAATTCGAACACATATACTTTGGTCCGAAGTGGTTTTCGGATAAATCCTATCCCTGTCTCTCCAGATCAACAGCGAAAAAGCAGCCAATATTTGATAGTCGGTTATTTAACTATCAAAGCAACAAACAATAATATCTAGCACCATAAGCAATCACTATGCCCATTTAATAAATCTTTTATTTATTAAATCAATTTTCAAATATTTACTTCAAATTATCTTTTAAAAGATATGTTCTCTAAACCAATTCAAATCTTCGATAAATGGAAAACATTTCCATATACTTATATCGACCGATCGACGGTATAAGTATATTCACAAATCATTTCATTTTCAACACTTAGAAAATATTTCCATATACTTACATCAATGGTATAAGTATATTCGATAACACTATCATTTAGAGACACGCCAAATAGATTTCTATAACCATACAACTCCAGAGTTCGTACGCCTCTGGATGGGTGTTAAGTATAGGAAACAATACTCCTACACCACCAAGCCTTTAGTACAATCATAAGAACCGATTCATGTATTTCACGATGGAAGGTCAAAACATCATTTATTGGGTAAAAAAGAATGTTGCGTAAAACATCGTTACGACAATCCAAAACACTAGTATAGGGATTCGATATATA
This sequence comes from Allium fistulosum, assembly GCA_030737815.1. Classification (NCBI taxonomy): domain Eukaryota; kingdom Viridiplantae; phylum Streptophyta; class Magnoliopsida; order Asparagales; family Amaryllidaceae; genus Allium; species Allium fistulosum. The sequence continues at coordinate 435,880,873 of CM060904.1, read as the reverse complement.
TATATATATATATATATATATATATATATATATATGTTAGCACCAAAATTGGTCACTAACCTCGTTGAGAAAGATTATGTAGAGAGATAAATGAAGAAAGCAAATGTAAACAGAGAGCAATATGCTAAGTTGAATGCAAAGACGAGAACACCGGATTTATAGTGGTTCGGCGTAACTGCCTACGTCCACTTTGAGGTTAATCTTTATTGCTTTACTTGATAATTGATTATAGATACAATCCGTACACCAACTACACGAATACAATTGCTAAGTAAAGAGAATGAGTCTTGAAAGCGGCAGAGTCTCCTCAGTGTTCTCACAAAAAAGGATCCCTTTCACTGTGCCCCTGCCTCTCTATTTATAGACAAAGATGGGTCGGACTTCCCTGGTGGGCCTGGCAGCTGAATACCTCAGCCCAAAAAGAGTGAGTTCTGTGTGCCGAACCATATATGCCGAACAAAATGATGCCAAACGATGTCGTCATGCCGAACGAAGTGCTGTGCTAAGTGGAGAGTGCAGGCCGAGCAATAGTTGAAGCCGGTCGAGATTGGATGAATGCCGAACACCTCTGGATGTCAAACATCTCTAGATGCCGAACAACTCTGAATGCCGAACGAAGTGTGGATGCCGAGCAGTATGGAGCGCCGAATGACTCTGCCATGCCGAACGATCCATGTATGCCGAATGCTCTGCCATGCCGAACGTTCCATGTATGCCGAACACTCTCGAATGCCGAACGATCTATGTATGCCAAACGCTCTGCCATGCCGAATGATCCAGGTATGTCGAATGCTCTGCCATACTGAACGATCCATGTATGCCAAACGCTCTGCCATGCCGAACGATCCAGGTATGCCGAACGCTCTATCATGCTGAACGATCCATGTATGCCGAACGCTTTGCCATGCCGAACGATCCATGTATGCCGAACGCTCTGTCATGCCGAACACTCTAGACTGCCGAACGATATACAATACCGAACGACTCTTTGGTATGTAAGTGCCGAGTGCCTAGTTGCCTGGTCAAACCTCTAGGTAACAATATATAAATCCCATATACTATATAAGACATTTCCTTTCAGAAATCATTTACTATAACAACAGTGTTATAGTCCATGCCTTCCTTACTTCCTCGAAAACGTCTATTACAATAATAAATGTTGAAATCTATGTTTTCGATACATCGCAATTAAAAATATTTTCAAACTATTAAATTACATTTGGAATTATTACTTCCAAACGATAAATACTTTTAAAACCAGTAACTCCATCAAAATATTTCTTTCAAACATCCCTTTAAATAAAAAATCCATATTTAAATCTCAACATAAGTCATTTGCATATTTATAAAATTATTTTTATAAATCTCACTTCTATTTTATAAAACTTCGATTTTATAAAATTCCTTTATTTACAAAATTCTATTTATAAATCCATTCTTTTATAAAAACTAATTTTACTATCAAATCCACTTATAGATCCATTTCTTTATAAACCAAATTTATTTATAATATTACTTCTATAAATCCTTTTTATAACTTATTCGAAAATCTCTATTTAAAAACACTTTACAATATAGTAAATCGAAAATACCAAAAATCATAGTTTTACTTATTTAAAATAAATTCCTTTCTTTAATAATTCAAAAATTATTAAAACATTATTTATATTTTCAAAATTTCTTTGAAATCCTTTTTAAATCAAAATCATCATTTTTAGTATTTTAAAATACTAAAAATAAGGCCCAGCGTTACCATAGCACTAAATAAGTCAAAACAAATCCATGTCATAAAATATGGCATCCAACACATCATATATCAGCATATATATGAAAAGTAAATCAACAGTGGCGAGGAATCCTGTTGAATCCCTCCAACCCGTCCCCCTGCATCACATACATAATATAATCATAAAGATATAAATCAACCACTTCGAGGTGGGATTCGTATACAAAGGGTCATCCACTCTTACACGGGATCGTAATAGGATCTCATCCACTCCAATAGGCGGAAATATATCCAAACCAACTAATAAATATAGTATATCATCCAAATAAGCAACAAACAACATAAATAAAATTTATTCCCACTTATATAAATATAAGCAGGCCAGAGAGGTGAGTTTACTCATAAAAATTCCAGAAATCGCCAAAGCGCTCCGGTTTGAATTAAAATTGAACGGTTGTTCAATTTAACTCAAAATTCCAACTAGCTCTAAATTTATCCAATCCAACTCCATAGGGTGATGCTCACTGATATGAACGCAACACAACTTGTCACGCTCGATTTGGACCTCGTACGAACAAGTTATGGATTAATTAACATTTGATATAGTTAAAATTTAATTAACTTAAATTAATTTAACATTTAAACTTTAAACCTTTTCTTCTATCTCCCTCACTCACGCGTCTTCTTCTAGGCCGCGTGCATTTTTATTTTTTATTATTTTGCTCGCGATCGAACACCATGCCAACCACCAGCCGAAGCCACCGAGTCGCGCTCCACTGCCGCCCGCACCCACTGCCTCCACGCCGTGTGTGAACACATAAAAATCAAGACCCAAAACTACTGCGAACGCAAGGGCTTTGCCAATGTCTCGATCGACGATAGCTCGATCCAACCAGTAGTTTGCCTTGTATCGATGTGCTCTATATTCCCCTAGTTGAAGTCGAAGGCCAATTCGGCCACTAGAGGCTCCGATCAACCATGGCCGTTGAATGGTTATATTTTAATGGCGGCTGAAATCTATTTTAGGGTTAGGGTTTGCAAATGAAGAGAATGGAGGTCCTTTTATAGAAAATTTTTGTTGCACTATTCATCCGCGAAAATTTCGAACTCCAAATGAAACGTGCCGCTTGGCGTTCTGTATGTTATACCCTTATTCTGAACACAATGGAATATACATCGGGAGCCAATTTCATCATATTCAGAAGAGATCCAATGAAACAGGTTTCGTCGAAATCCGAGATAGTGCCCTAAATGACTATTTTTACATGTTAATTAAAACAAGTAATTTCCAAAATCAGTTTAATCACTTTTAAATCAAATTTAAAAGTTTATTATCTTCCTTATTATTCAAATAGAATTTAAATCAACTTTAGAAATCATATTCATATTGAATTCAAGATTCAATTATTTAAACAGTTTCAAATAGGGGATTTTAGGCTCAAGGAAAAAGTTAGAGAAAAATTTAGTTTCAGGGACAAGAAGTTTGTTTTTTAGGATGAAGGACACTTTTCATTGTAAATCACAGAATGATAGTTGTAACTATCATTTTCAGTTTACACTAAAAAGTGTCCTTCATACTAAAAAACAAACTTGTTGTCCCCGAGACTAAACTTTTTTGCAACTTCTTCCTTGTGCCTATTTACCTGTTTCAAATATTAAATTTAACAATTTAATCATCAAATAAATCCTTATATTTGAAATATAAGTTATTTAACTTATAAAATTAACTTTTTGATATTTAAAACCAATTAAATATTCCAAATTTGAGTGACTAAAATTATGGGTCGTTACAATTTCTTGTTATGTTAGATTTATCATTAGTTACTACGACTCCATCGCTGCGTATGAACCGTTTCTATCTACACCATGTAGAACTATATATAAGTATATATCCCATCGTCCACTAATGGAACTGGATACTATCCCCACTAGTATCTGTCGCTCAACACCTCGTAAGGATTCATCACCTCGCTACATCGTGATGGTCGTATAACTCGAGGAAATCCTATAGCGTGGATCGACGACCTCTAGTCCATAACGTCCTGTATTCTTAGAGGATTTCCACCTTTGTCCGCTTCATATATCGTGGATTTTCAGCTCCACGCACCTCCACCCCATCTGTATTTTGAAGGAATCTCTGATATGGATTAACTAGCCTTGCCATATCGAACAGACTAACAACAAACTATGGCGGTGCATAACCCAACTGAATCAATCTTGGTAGGCGCAAGAGATCAGTTAGGTGTAATCCTGTCCTTCTCGTTGACCGCAAAGGACCGATGTCGAGCTCGCTAAATATGCAACTCCTACCCCTTTTTTTGATACCTATGCACTCGCTGTTGTATAAGTTTGATCCCACCATTGTCCATTTAGATTGCCTAGTGCAATCAAGACAATATCCTCCTCTAACAATTAGAAGAAGACTACTAGTGCTAGTACAGTCTCACCATTCGTAAAAGGTATGCCTATTGCCTACAATTACGGAGCTTCCTTTCTAAGCACCTACAGACGTGAGGGTATCCCTTCACTTATACACAAGTGTATACTCTCCACGGGTCCTATTGGTTGGATATGCTTCTAGCATCCCAACCTAGTCTAATGACCTTAATTAATATATTCTTTATAATTATTACAGACAATTTATAATTATTCACACCCATCATAAACGCATATCCGAAGCTATACACACACACATTTCATATTCATGTATATTTATTCTTCTTACATTCTCTTTACTGCCTCTACATCTTTTATGTTGCGTTTAAGTTTCCACTTATCAAATTCATTTACCGCTTCTCATTTTTGTCATCAATATTACTACTACTACATTTATTAGTTCAACTTTGATTTCTATTCCATTTTATTTAATTATCAGATGCAATCTATTTCATTTAATTATCAAAATTAATTCATTTCATTCAATTATCAGTCTTAATCCATTTCATTAACAAATGTCAAATCTTAACTGGGGCGTGGACCAAGTTCGCCTTGTATAAACATGAATGGTTTTATGTGCGTTGTCCTCCCGGCTTTGTGAGTAGATGGGTTGAAGGAAGTAAGCCTTTTTCTTGGTCTGTTACTCATGTTTAGTCGAAGCCGTACCTTTTCTAAACTTTACCCATCTTTTTAGGTATTAGCCCACGTCCTGATGGACGTGGATATTCTGATGCCGTCGAAGCCATTCGAGCCCTCCCTGCCGAAGAACGAGACATTAGAAATCTCATTTTTAATGAGTCACTTACAAGGCTCGGACTGTTGGCAGAAGGCCGTCGGATAAGCCTTCCTCAAGGCGTCACCATTCCCAGGCCTGGCTCCGGTAAAGGGAAAAAACAAGCCGAGTCTTCAGCACGCAATGCTCCTGATGCACTAGAAGAGGGGGAAATTAAGGAGACTGAGACGCCCGAAGTACAGGGCGAGAATATTAGTCCGTCTCGGGGATCGACAGTTGAAGTTCATGACATTGAAACGTCGTCTTCCCATTCGAAGGGGAAGAAGAAACTGACGTGCAAGTTGAGGAAGAAATCGGTGGGCGAAACTTCCAAAGTTACCCTTATTCCAACGGAAAAAGAAACTTCCTCGGAGCACTTAGAAAGTTCTCTGAAGGGCCTGTAGAACCTTACCATTCCCGACGATTTACTCAACCATGGTTTTGACGATCCAGAGGCCCTCAAGCTTCATTCGCCCGCTAGAGGCGGTACGGGAGTTCAAGCCCAAGTCTAGGGAGATAAAACTCCAATTAGTAAAGAAACTGATCCATCGGGGGGAAACACTAGGACACACACGGACATGCGCACTTCACTCTGCACTTTAATCTTAACCGTCACCTTGATCTTTTCTAACTTGTTGTTATTCTCATTCTATGCAGGTGACATGGGACGCTCCCATGGATTCAATCGCCTCTATGGCTCTTCTATATTTCACCATCCTGGCCGGGATTCGGGCTCCGGTAAACGCCGGGACAGGGACGATTATGGAGATCGAGACAACCGTCCTCGAGAGTCGTCTTATCGAAAGAAATCACACTCCCAATCTTCATACTCTCGCGATCCTCTTCCTCAAACAGAGCAAGGCAAAGAAAAGTCTTCACTGAAGGGGTCTTAACCCGATGTTTCTCGAGATCAACATTCCGGTTCATCAAGCACACGACAATCTCGGGAGCATCGCAAGAGAACAGAACTTTCAAAACCTCCTCCCCCTGTTCCTATGGCAGACCCAACGATATCGGAGAAGCTGGCTGAACTTAAAGTCAAATTTCCCAAAATCTGCTTCGACGGTCTGAAGTTCCTTCCGGTAATTCATCGTATTCCGGGGCATGTCAAGCAGTGTCATCGCTTGCAACAACGACGTCTATGTTCAACATGATGCATTTGTTCATTTAGTCGAAAAAGTCTTGGAAATCTCCGTTGAGCGCCAACAGGAAATTGACCGCTTGAAGCTTGAAGCTATCTTCGATAAAGACATCATCAAAAATCAAGATGAAGAGCTCGCTTCGTATAAGTCCAAGGTCGAGGCAGCAGAACAAAGTGCAAAAGACACTGCCGAGGCCGTCACTCGTCTGGAGATGGCCCAAAAAAAGGAACTTGGCGAAGCGGTCCAGTGCAGTGGGGCCCTGGCTTTAGAAAAAGATTCTATCCAGAAAGAAAGGGATGCACTCGCCCTGCAAGTCAAAGAGTTGAAAGAGCTATTCTCTAAGGAGAAAGAAGAGAAGATAGCCGCTCAAGAAGAGTCCCAATGATATTGCAACGAAATTGTTGCTACACGGCTCTTAAAAGCAAAGCTCGATGATGAGCTTTCTAAGGTTGATGCGATGAAGGACGAAGCCCATGAGGAGGGCAAGAGAATAGCTTCCGAGGAGATCGACTCCCGTCTTGAAGCAGCTGCAAAGGCCGGCAAAGAAGAGGTCAAGTGTATGTTTGACCCGCTGATCGCCGAATACAGCACCCGCGTCCTCATGCACCGAGACTTGACTTTCTTAGGCGAGGGCTATCTTGAATCCCTAGCCGAGGCCTGGGAGACTTTAATAAAGATTAGAAAGGTGGAGCCGGGCACCGAGGAGGTCGACGAGGATGCTTTAGTGAAAGAGTTTCTCAGTGGGAACGAGCCATCGGACTTGTCTGCAACTATGGCTCTCTTTATCAAAGGCTCTCCTCCATCTAGGGAGAAAAATGACATAGCTGGCTCGTTTGGAACTGGGCCTTCAGCTCTTGCTCCTACTCAATCGATCAACCGGCCAGTACTTGATCCTTTCGAACAACACGCCGGCTATGATCCAGAAGACCCTGGTCTCGACGTCCACGTGCTACCTCCCATTTTAGAGGGTGAAACTCCACGCACAGCTGAAAGCCAACAAGAAACCGGTATAAAACTCTTCTTCTAGAAGTTCAAAGATCTGTCTCTTTCTGCGAGCGGTTATTGGTTCTAATATTCGTTCTTTATGATTTTATGCAGACCGCTCTGATCCTGAACCGACTCCAAGGAGCGATGATGCCAAGGAGGAGACGGGGAAAACAAGCGATGCTACTCATGTGGGAGTAACTCCCGGTCCTGATGCTCAAGTGATCGGGGTGCTAGATGATGATAAGTCTGACACTTCATCTCCAGTTGAAGGGAGTTATGAAATTGAAATCACGGGCTCCTTAGAACACACTTCGAAGGTGAGTATGAAGGAGCGACTTGCGGAAGAGAAGAAGAAGGTTGAGATCAAGGTCGAGTCCCAAGTAATAGAACTTAACGACCCACTGAACAGACCTCTGAAAGTCATTCTTCCCGGCAAATCCAAACCACTGGATGTTCCTCCTCCCACTCCTGACTCCGCTTCTATGGCGAGCAAAAAGTCCAAGAGGAAGCGTGAGGGAGAGGAGTCATCCGAGAAATCAAAGGAGGACAAGAAACTAAAGGAGTCGAAGAAGTAGCCACTATACTCGTTCAACGAGGTTTTGTTTAGGTCATGTAACTACTTTTACTTTTTCATTTTCGTAGTTTATGTAGATAGACTTTTGACTCCAAGTTTTGGAGGAGTGGTTGTATAACCCCATTTTGGATTATTGAATAAAGTTTAGTTTCTTTGTCATTTGAACGATTTCTGCTTTTTAGCTTTCTGTATAACTGTGGTCGAAACTCAAGTTCTTATGAGTTACATAAATTTCCAATCCATTCTTACATTGTTCGGACATTCTTTGGAATTGTACATCTCTTGTTTCACATTTTTGGTACTTAGAATATTTTTTAATCCGCGCTCCGAGGACTTAGAGTAATCCGGTCCATATTCAGGGGACTCGGAGATTCAAGTCGTTTATACTCTGGTCCACGCTCCGGGGACTTAGAGTGCTCCGGTCCGCATTCAGGGGACTCGGAGATTCAAGTTGTTTATACTCTAGTCCGCGCTCCGGGGACTTAGAGTACTCCGGTCCGCATTCTGGGGACTCAGAGATTCAAGTTGTTTATACTCTAGTCCACGCTCCGGGGACTTAGAGTACTCCGGTCCGCATTCTGGGGACTCGGAGATTCAATTCGTTTATACTCTAGTCCGCACTCCGGGGACTTAGAGTAATCCGGTCCGCATTCAGGGGACTCGGAGATTTAAGTCGTTCATACTCTAGTTCGCGCTCCGGGGACTTAGAGTACTCCGGTCCGCATTCTGGGGACTCGGAGATTCAATTCGTTTATGCTCTAGTCTGCGCTCCGGGGACTTAGAGTATTTCGGTCCGCATTCTTGGGACTCAGATATTCAATTCGTTTATACTCTAGTCCACGCTCCGGGGACTTAGAATGCTTCGGTCCGCATTCAGGGGACTCAGAGATTCAAGTCGTTTATACTCTAGTCCGCGCTCCGGGGACTTAGAGTACTCCGGTCCGCATTCAGGGGACTCGGAGATTCAATTCGTTTATGCTCTAGTCCGCGCTCTTGGGACTTAGAGTATTCCGGTCCGCATTCTTGGGACTCGGAGATTCAATTCATTTATACTCTAGTCCGCGCTCCGGGGACTTAGAGTGCTCCGGTCCGCATTCAGGGGACTCGGAGATTCAAGTCATTTATACTTTAGTCCGCGCTCCGGGGATTTAGAGTACTCCGGTCCACATTCAGGGGACTCGGAGATTCAAGTTGTTTATACTCTAGTCCACGCTCCGGGGACTTAGAGTACTCCGGTCTGCATTCAGGGGACTCGGAGATTCAAGTTGTTTATACTCTAGTCCGCGCTCCGGGGACTTAGAGTACTCCGGTCCGCATTCAGGGGACTCGGAGATTCAAGTTGTTTATACTCTAGTCCGTGCTCTGGGGACTTAGAGTACTCCGGTCCGTATTCAGGGGACTCGGAGATTCAAGTTGTTTATACTCTAGTCCACGCTCAGGGACATAGAGTACTCCGGTCCGCATTCTGGGGACTCGGAGATTCAATTCGTTTATACTCTAGTCCGCGCTCCGGGGACTTAGAGTACTCCGGTCCGCAGAATAATGCAACTTCAGTTGTTCGTCACCGGACTATAAAGTTCAGAAACATCAATAATTCATAGAAAGGATGGCTTCAAGCCTTTATTATTGAATACAAACTAAATCTTCCGATTACATGCTAAAAAAGAAACTAAGAATTAACGGAATAAAAACATACAGGAAAACCTAAAACAGAAAAGAAACAGGCTAAATATAATAATGTCGCAAATGTTCACTGTTGCACGCTCGGGGAGTGCCACGCCATCAACGGTCGCTAGCTTGAAAGTTCCCTCTCCAAGCTTCCGTTCAATGACATACGGACCTTCCTAGTTGGGATTCATACGTGATGGTACCGGGAACACTCGTTTCAAAACGAGATCACCCACATCAAAGATTTTTGGGCGGACTTTTTCGTTGTAATATCGCTTGACTCGGTGCCTATATGCCGCCGCCCTTAATTCAGCTTCTTCACGTTTTTCATCAACGCAGTCCAGTGATTCCAATAAGAGATCCTGATTCGTCTTAGGATCATAATGTGTCACCCGATGTGATGGAACTTCAAGCTCCACGGGTATAACAGCTTACGAGCCGTATGCCAATGCGAATGGAGTGTGGCCAGTCGTGGACTTGTGGGTAGTTCTATAAGCCCATAGCGCTGTTGGGAGTTCATCTACCCACTTGCCTCCAGCCTTTTCCAAACGCTTCTTCAATATGGACTTGATTATTTTGTTCACGGCTTCAACTTGTCCATTAGCCTTCGGATGAGCAACGGCGGTGAACTTTTTCTCAATGCTGTACTTTAAACAGAAATCTTTGAATTCCCTACTTTCAAATTGAGTTCCGTTGTCTGTAATGATGGTTTGCGGGAGGCCAAAGCGGCATATAATGTTTCGTACAATGAAATTAATGACCTTCTTGGAGGTGATTGTGGCCAAAGGCTCTGGCTCGGCCCATTTCGTGAAGTAGTCGACCGCAACTATCGCGTATTTTGCACCACCTTTGGATATAGGCAAAGAACCGATTATGTCGATTCCCTAGATTGCAAACGGCCATGGACTAACCAATTGCGTTAGTTCCGTCGGTGGAGCTCTCGGGATTTTTGCGTATCTTTGATACTTGTCACATTTTCTTACATAGTCTGCAGCATCCCGATTCACAGTTGGCCAATAGTATCCGTAGCGGAGGATCTTTTTGCTAGTGTCCGCCCCCAGCATGATCGCCACATTCTCCTTCATGAACCTCCTCCAAGACCCGCTTTGTTTCATCACGGGTGATGCACCGTAGTAAAGGGACCGAGAATCCTCTCCGATACATTACTCCTCCCTGCATCACATATTGCGCGGCTTTGCGAATGACCTATCGTCTTTCGCTTCTTCTTTCGGGCAAAGTCCCGTTTAGAAGGTATTGTTTGAATGGGGTCATCCACGAATCCTCCTTGATTTCCGTTTCCAATGCAAAATCGACTTCCATCACATCTATGCTTGGAGCGTGCAAGGTTTCGACGGGAACTAATCCCATTTGCTGCGCATCGCCAGTGCTTGCGAATTTGGCCAACGAGTCGGCTTCCTTGTTCTGTTCACGCGGGACATGCGAAATGTCATAATGTTCGAAGTTCGCCAATAGTTCCTGAACTAGAGCAAGGTATGGAGCAAGCTTTTGTCCCCTTGCTTGGTAGTCTCCTCGCACTTGGTACACCACCAACTGCGAGTCACAAAAGATTTCAATTGATTTTACCCCGAGTTCTCCAACGAGCTTTAAGCTAGCAATCAATGCTTCATATTCTGCTTCGTTATTCGTATTCGGGAAGTTGAGCTTCAAAGCATAACAAATTGATCGATTTTCTGGAGTCACAAGGACTACACCAGTCCCGGAGCAACGGTTGTTTGACGCCCCATCGGTGTACAATTTCCATTGAATGGGAGGAATGACACTTTGACCATCTGGTTCGTCTGGTATAGTAAACTCAGCGATGAAATCTGCTAATGCTTGCCCTTGTATGGCCCTTCGCGACAGGTAGGTAATATCGAATTGACTCAATTCGATATTCCATTTTAACATCCTTCCAGAAGTTTCTGGTCGTTGGAGTACCTGTCGCAAGGGCTGATCGGTATAAATACTGACTGAGTGCGCTTGAAAGTATGGACGCAGCTTGCGTGATGCAATCACCAAGCAATAGGCTAATTTCTCAATTTTAGGATAATTTCTCTCTGCCCCCGTTAAATGTTTACTAACGTAATACACCGGCTTTTAAACTCGGTCCTCCTCGCTTACCAAAGCCGCACTTATAGAATGCGGGGATACGGCCAAGTATACGTATAACATCTCGTGGTCTACTGGTTTCGACAGCACTGGGGGACTCTCCAAATGCCTTACCAGATCTCGGAATGCTTCCTCACAGTTGGATGCCCATTCGAAATTCCTCTTTCCTTTCTTTATTATATCGAAGAAGGGAATGCACTTGTCTGTGGCTCTGGATATAAATCGACTCAACGCAGCCACCTTGCCATTCAAGCTTTGTACCTGTTTTATAGTTCTGGGCACTTGCACATCTCGAATAGCTTGGATCTTTTTCGGGTTAGCTTCAATTCCCCTGGCATTAACAATGAATCCCAAAAACTTCCCCGACGCAACGCCGAAGGAACACTTCAGAGGGTTGATCTTCATCCCATAATATCTGAGTATACCGAACATCTCTGCTAAGTCTCGAATGTGGTCGTTTGACTGTCGTGATTTCACGAGCATGTCATCCACATAGACTTCCATCGTTCTACCAATATGGTCTTTGAACATTCGATTCACCAAACGCTGATAGGTCGCTCCCGCGTTTTTCAATCCAAAAGGCATTACTACATAGCAATATAGCCCAACGTCTGTGACAAAACTGGTGTGTTCCTGGTCTGTAATATGCATCGGGATCTGATTGTATCCCGAGTACGCATCCATGAATGACAACAACTCGTGTCCTGCAGTGGAGTCGACCAACTGATCAATCCTAGGCAATGGGAAACTGTCCTTGGGGCATGCTTTGTTCAAATCGGAATAATCTACGCAAGTTCTCCATTTCCCGTTCGCCTTTTTCACCAGCACGGGGTTTGATACCCATTCAGGGTAGAGGGCATCGCGGACGAACCCATTGGCTTTGAGTTTGTCCACCTCCTCTCTAAGAGCAGCGGACCTCTCCGGGTCCATTCCTCTCCTCTTTTGCTTAACGGGGACATATTTCGGGTCTATGTTCAACATATGACTCGTAATAGCGGGAGAGATCCCGCACATGTCAGAATGTGTCCAAGCGAAAACATCGAGATTCGCTCGGAGGAAATCACTAAGGTCTTCAGTCATTGCGGGGCTGAGTTGTGATCCAATCTTCAGTACTTGCGATGGATCGTCTCGACTGACTGGAATGTCAATCTTCAGTTCAGTCGGTGCTGCTTTCTCCTCCTTGGGTTCCTCATCGTCGTCTCTCGAATCTATGTCTCTGAAGATCCAAGAATCATGCCCGAGCCAGGGCTCGGGCATTACTTGTCAATTGTCAGTATGCTGGATGCGGACGGGGTTGTCCGCAACCTTGCCTTTCTCTCTCCGTTGGGCCTCTCGGAGCTCAGCCACATAACATGCACGATCCGTTGCCTAGTCGCCATGAACAACACCTACTCCTTTGTCAGTCAGAAACTTTAAAGTCAAACACCACGGGGCCAATGCTACCCTAAACTCAGCCAGGGCCGGTCGACCCAAAAATACATTGTATGGAGAATCTACATCCAAAACCACGAAAGGTAGGATTCACACCCTCCTTCGCTCACCTTGTCCCAGTTCAACTGGAAATTCCACATACCCCACTGCATCAGTCGCTGCGCTATTAAAGCTGTGTATACGAGCTTTAGATGGCTTCAAATCCTTCGTCTCCATCTTCATCTGGTCATAAGCCTTCTTGAAGATGATATTGACAGAACTTCCACAATCAATCAGAATTCTTTTCATAAAAGCCGGCCCGATTGTCGCAAATATGACCATCGGGTCAATGGTAGGAGCCTCCACTTGGTCAGCATCTCTGCTCCTGAATACTATATCGTCTGTCATCATGCGCAGCTGTTTAGCAGGGGTCCCATCCTCTACGTTGGAACAACACTCGAAGTCTGCGTGCCTCAGGGAATTTGCATATACCATTCCATCTCTTGTCAGTTCTTATCCGTAGGGTGAGGTCCGCTGATGATTGTGTTTATGACTAGTCTGCCCACGGTCCGAGCAAGCTCCTCGGGATGACGTGGAGCTGGTGCACGACCGGGATTGGATGTTCCCTGTCCACCTTCCTGCGGATTCTTCACAAACTCCTGTAACTTTTTCTATCTAATCAACTTCTCTATAGCGCTGTGTAGGTGTCTGCACTCTTCAGTATTGTGCCCATAAGTCTCATGAAAGCGGCAGTGCTTCTCGGTCCGCTTTTGTTCTTCGGTTGACTCCTTTGGACGTGGCTTTCTGTACCGAAAGGTATTGCAGGTTGATAGGTAAATGTTCTCAAGAGACGCATTCAGCGGGGTGTACTCGTTGTAGGTTGGAATTCTTGGCTTCCACTTCCCCGCTTCTCTCTTCTTCCCTTAATTTCTTCCTTCGGATTCCTTAGATTGCCCGGGCTTGTTCTGGACATTGATTTGAACTTTCCCCGAGTTGTCTCCGGACTGCTTCACAGCAATGTTGCTTTTTACGGACTCCTGAACAGGCCCCGGTGCCTTATCTCGCCTTATCCACCTGGCTTCCTCTCTTCTTATGAACTGATGTGCCTTTGAGTAAAAACGCTCTAGCGTAGTTGGAGGTTTTCCTGCCAACCAATCTCCAAACTCTGAATCCGGATCCACACCTCACATCACAGCCATAAGAATTGCATGATCATTGGGATTACTGACTTCGGTAGCCATAACATGGAATCTCTGTAAATACTCCTTCAACGACTCCCCAGGAGCTTGGATTACACTTGATAGTGACATCACGTCCTTGGGACGAGTAGTATGTATTCTGAATTGTTCTATAAATTTCTTTGCCAACTCCTCGAAACTGGATACGGACCGTGGAGGGAGTCGGGTGAACCACATGGTAGCGATCCCAGATAGAGTTATTGGAAAGCACCGGCACTTGGTTGCGTCATTTGCTATAGCTGAATCCATCATCCATTCGTACCTCATCACATGCTGCCTGGGATCAGTCTTTCCTTCGTAAGCCTGGATAGTTGGCATGCTAAACTTCCTGGGGTACTCAGCCCGTAGGACAGTGTCTGTGAACGGAGTATGACTCCTGGATACCCCCCAATCATCATTCGACAAGCCTTGATTATCTTTCATCAACTGTCTGATCATAGCTGTTAGATCTGGGGTTTGTATGGAAGATGGAAGGTTGGAGTCTGTCCTACGGGATTGACCAGGCTGATGCCTCCTATGCTGGCGATCTGCCAAACGTGCATCTTGAGGTTCGACATCATTGGCATCTTGGTGAGCCGGGTGTCCAGCCTCCACCTGCACTCCAGCTCCTAAGTTTCCAGTTCCTGCTTGGTCACGGTCTCCGAGGTGTAAATGGTCCCCAGCTGTTCGGACAGCAGCACCTGCCTACGTAGTTTCAGTCTTGCGGCGTCTACGCCTAGGAGGTTCATCGGACGAAGTCGAGCTGTCAGATGAAGAATAAGGAGCTGGACTGCCCCCAACATTCTGATGCTGTTGTTGAGTGAGCTGTGCCATAAGGTTGGCATTGGCTTGCAGCTGCTCTCCAAGTTGTCTCCTGCTTTCCCTGAGCTCTCTCATCAAGTCGTTGAACTCTATTCTGGTGACAACTTGCATTTGGTCCTGGGCGGTAGCCCCTGCACCTAGATTTGCTTGCTGATTGCTAGGCCCTGCTTGTTGTACGCTAGCAGTCTCATGGGCGTCCGCATTATGAGAGGCTGATCTGGTACGTGGTCTTCCCATTGTAGAATTATTGGTAAGAACTCTGAGTAGAATCAATGGACATCCTATGAATGACTCGGATCTCCTTCGGGGGATTTATTCAATCCAGTAGCTTCAAAGCAGATCCTTATGACCTGAGAATTCAATTCTCGGTGAAAGCACCAAAGTGTTAGCACCAAAATTGGTCACTAACCTCGTTGAGAAAGATTATGTAGAGAGATAAATGAAGAAAGTAAATGTAAACATAGAGCAATATGCTAAGTTGAATGCAAAGATGAGAACACCGGATTTATAGTGGTTCGGCGTAATTGCCTACATCCACTTTGAGGTTAATCTTTATTGCTTTACTTGATAACTGATTGCAGATACAATCCGTACACCAACTACACGAATACAATTGCTAAGTAAAGAGAATGAGTCTTGAAAGCGGCAGAGTCTCCCCAGTGTTCTCCCAAAAAAGGGTCCCTTTCACTGTGCCCCTGCCTCTCTATTTATAGACAAAGATGGGTCGGACTTCCCTGGTGGGCCTGGCAGCTGAATACCTCGGCTCATAAAAAGTGAGTTCTGTGTGCCGAACCATAGATGCCGAACAAACTGATGCCGAACGATGTCGTCATGCCGAACACCTCTAGATGTCAAACATCTCTAGATGCCGAACAACTCTGAATACCGAACGAAGTGTGGATGCCGAGCAGTATGGAGCGCCGAATGACTCTACCATGCCGAACGATCCATGTATGCCGAATGCTCTGCCATGCCGAATGATCCATGTATGCTGAACACTCTCGAATGCCGAACGATCCATGTATGCCGAACGCTCTGCCATGCTGAACGATCCAGGTATGCCGAATGCTCTGCCATGCCGAACGATACATGTATGCCGAACGCTCTTCCATGCCAAACGATCCATGTATGCCGAACGCTCTGTCATGCCGAACACTCTAGAATGCCGAACGATATACAATACCGAACGACTCTTAATGCCGAACGGTATGTAAGTGTCGAGTGCCTAGTTTCCTGGTAAAAAACCTCCAGGTAACAATATATAAATCCCATATACTATATAAGACATTTCCTTTCAGAAATCATTTACTATAACAACAGTGTTATAGTCCATGCCTTCCTTACTTCCTCGAAAATGTCTATTACAATAATAAATGTTGAAATATATGTTTTCGATACATATCGCAATTAAAAATATTTTCAAACTATTAAATTCCATTTGGAATTATTACTTACAAATGATAAATACTTTTAAAACCAGTAACCCCATCAAAATATTTCTTTCAAACATCCCTTTGAATAAAAAATCCATATTTAAATCTCAACATAAGTCATTTGCATATTTATAAAATTATTTTTATAAATCTCACTTCTATTTTATAAAACTTCGATTTTATAAAATTCCTTTATTTACAAAATTCTATTTATAAATCCATTCTTTTATAAAAACTAATTTTACTATCAAATCCACTTATAAATCCATTTCTTTATAAACCAAATTTATTTATAATATTACTTCTATAAATCCTTTTTATAACTTATTCGAAAATCTCTATTTAAAAACACTTTACAATATAGTAAATCGAAAATACCAAAAATCATAGTTTTACTTATTTAAAATAAATTCCTTTCTTTAATAATTCAAAAATTATTAAAACATTATTTATATTTTCAAAATTTCTTTGAAATCCTTTTTAAATCAAAATCATCATTTTTATTATTTTAAAATACTAAAAATAAGGCCCAGCGTTACCATAGCACTAAATAAGTCAAAACAAATCCATGTCATAAAATATGGCATCCAACACATCATATATCAACATATATATGAAAAGTAAATCAACAGTGGTGAGGAATCCTGTTGAATCCCTCCAACCTGTCCCCCTGCATCACATACATAATATAATCATAAAAATATAAATCAACCACTTCGAGGTGGGATTCGTATACAAAGGGTCATCCACTCTTACACGGGATCGTAATAGGGTCTCATCCACTCCAATAGGCGGAAATATATCCAAACCAACTAATAAATATAGTATATAATCCAAATAAGCAACAAACCACATAAATAAAATTTATTCCCACTTATATAAATATAAGCAGGCCGGAGAGGTGAGTTTAATCATAAAAATTCCAGAAATCGCCAAAGCGCTCCGGTTTGAATTAAAATTGAACGGTTGTTCAATTTAACTCAAAATTCCAACTAGCTCTGAATTTATCCAATCCAACTCCATAGCGTAGTGCTCAATGATATGAACGCAACACAACTTGTCGCACTCGATTTGGACCTCGTACGAACAAGTTATGGATTAATTAACATTTGATATAGTTAAAATTTAATTAACTTAAATTAATTTAACATTTAAACTTTAAACCTTTTCTTCTATCTCCCTCACTCACGCGTCTTCTTCTAGATCGCATGCATTTTTCTTTTTTATTATTTTGCTCGCGATCGAACACCATGCCAACCACCAGCCGAAGCCACCGAGTCGCGCTCCACTACCGCCCGCACCCACTGCCTCCACGCCGTGTGTGAACACACGAAAATTGAGACCCAAAACTACTGCGAACGCAAGGGCTTTGCCAATGTCTCGATCAACGATAGCTCGATCCAACCAGTGGTTTGCCTTGTATCGACGTGCTCTACATTCCCCTAGTTGAAGTCGAAGGCCAATTCGGCCACTAGAGGCTTCGATCAACCATGGCCGTTGAATGGTTATATTTTAATAAAGGCTGAAATCTATTTTAGGGTTAGGGTTTGCAAATGAAGAGAATGGAGGTCCTTTTATAGAAAATTTTCGTGGCACTATTCATCCGCGAAAATTTCGAACTCCAAATGAAACGTGCCGCTTGGCGTTCTGTATGTTATACCCTTATTCTGAACACAATGGAATATACATCGGGAGCCAATTTCATCATCAGAAGATTGCTTTTCAAAATCAAATTATTTTAATTTAAATTCCTTTAATAAATTCTACGCGTTTCGAACTCGCACGACCCAACGATACATCCAGTCGACACAAAATTCGACAACATATAATAATTCACTACTACAGATCCAATGAAATAGGTTTCGTCGAAATCCGAGATAATGCCCCAAAAGATTATTTTTACATGTTAATTAAAACAAGTAATTTCCAAAATTAGTTTAATCACTTTTAAATCAAATTTAAAAGTTTATTATCTTCCTTATTATTCAATTAGAATTTAAATCAACTTTTGAAATCATATTCATATTGAATTCAAGATTCAATTATTTAAACAGTTTCAAATATTAAATTTAACAATTTAACCATCAAATAAATCCTTATATTTGAAATATAAGTTATTTAACTTATAAAATTAACCTTTTGATATTTAAAACCAATTAAATATTCCAAATTCGAGTGACTAAAATTATGGGTCGTTATAATTTCTTGTTATGTTAGATTTATCATTAGTTACTACGACTCCATCGCTGCGTATGAACCGTTTCTATCTACACCATGTAGAACTATATATAAGTATATATCCCATCGTCCATTAATGGAACTGGATACTATCCCCACTAGTATCTGTCGCTCAACACCTCGTAAGGATTCATCACCTCGCTACATCGTGATGGTCGTATAACTCGAGGAAACCCTATAGCGTGGATCGACGACGTCTAGTCCGTAAGGTCCTGTATTCTTGGAGGATTTCCACCTTTGTCCGCTTCATATATCGTGGATTTTCAGCTCCACGCACCTCCACCCCATCTGTATTTTGAAGGAATCTCTGATATGGATTAACTAGCCTTGCCATATCGAACAGACTAACAACAAACTATGGTGGTGCATAACCCAACTGAATCAATCTTGGTAGGCGCAAGAGATCAGTTAGGTGTAATCCTGTCCTTCTCGTTGACCGCAAAGGACCGATGTCGAGCTCGCTAAATATGCAACTCCTACCCCTTGTTTTGATACCTATGCACGCGCTGTTGTATAAGTTTGATCCCATCATTGTCCATTTAGATTGCCTAGTGCAATCAAGACAATATTCTCCTCTAACAATTAGAAGCCGACTACTAGTGCTAGTACAGTCTCACCATCCGTAAAAGGTATGCCTATTGCCTACAATTACGGAGTTTCCTTTCTAAGCACCCACAGACGTGAGGGTATCCCTTCACTTATACGCAAGTGTATACTCTCCATGGGTCCTATTGGTTGGATATGCTTCTAGCATCCCAACCTAGTCTAATGACCTTAATTAATATATTCTTTTATAATTATTACAAACAATTTATAATTATTCACACCCATCATAAACGCATATCTGAATCTATACACACACACACACACACATTTCATATTCATGTATATTTATTCTTCTTACATTCTCTTTACTGCCTCTACATCTTTTATGTTGCGTTTAAGTTTTCAGTTATCAAATTCATTTACCGCTTCTCATTTTCTGTCATCAATATTACTACTACTACATTCATTAGTTCAACTTCGATTTCTATTCCATTTTATTTAATTATCAGATGCAATCTATTTCATTCAATTATCAAACTTAATTCATTTCATTCAATTATCAGACTTAATCCATTTCATTAAATTATCAGACTTACTTCATTTCACTCAATCATCAAACTAATTCATTTCATTTACTACTTCTTTTTCTTGCCTATTACTTAGACTTCCTTTTCATTGGTTTTCACTTTATTAATAATTCTTATTTAAATATTACACCTTTGGGATTCACTACATTTTAATAAACTGGAATCTAAATTTTAACAATTAACCATTACACAGTAAATTTCCATATTTGTCACAAAGAGGTGGTTTGTGTGATGTTTGTAATTACGAGGAGTTCTCTTTTATTTATTGAAATATACAGTACAAAATACAGTAACTACCTTTATTTTGTCCATCTCTTTCTTTTATAGACATATATTTGTTCGTTGTCATTTCAAACATCATAATTTTGCTAAATTTAAACTTGACAATATATGGAATTCCACTTACAATGATATATATTCCAATAAATTAAATTATCACTAAAACCTTAAAAGTCCAATTAACTTTATTTTCAGTCTCAAACCCAATATCAAATAAAACAAAATCTCATTGAACTAATCCGACGTAAAATTGATAACTAAAATCATCCTACAATTATAGAATTAAATCTAATCATTACGCTTCTGTAATTATCAATACAAACTAATAGGCAAGTTTATCGTCTTCAACATTTCATATATATGAATTCATTTAAAATTAAATTATCTGACTCAGACATATAAGAATAGATCTGCAATGATATAATCTAATATTATATAAAAATATATAGTATTCTCACTCACCTTTAATTAGGGCTTCCAAATCTCTAGATCTAATCCAGATCTAACCTTGCTATCATTATTCTCCACTTTTTAACTCCCTATTTGGATCTACATACTATATTTATACATATCTCATTAGAAATTAGATTAGGGAAAAGAGATTTAGATTTAGATTTACTAATTAGAACCAGATCTAAAAGTTTACCTTTGATGTAGCAACCTGATTTGAACCTATTTCCTATCCTCCGTTCTTTCCTATTCTTCTCCAAAGTGTATCTGTGCAATCTAGATCTTTTTCTATGTATTTAGAAATTTTGGAGGAGAAAGGAAAATGGAAGAGCTTTTGTAACAACTCGAAATTTAACTCATAATAATTAATTCGTTAATTAATGAAATAATAAAATAAATTTGTGAAATTATCAGAATCGAGCAACGGGAGTTGCACCATTGTGTCCGTGGTAATTTTCTGGTCAATTTCCATATATATAACGTCAGAATCCGAGTTAATATGTGAGAGTTAAAAATTAAACTAGAAAACAGAAGAAAAAAAGAATTTTTTTAAATTAGGCTAGGCCCTAGGTCGACCGTCGACCTAGGGGGAGGGGCGGTCGACCGCCCAATCGACCCGCCTAGGGTTATGGATGAAGGAAATTTTCCTTCGTCCTGTAAGGTTAGTTAGCAAATTTTTTTCGTCATTTGCATTCTTCCAGCTCATCTGGTCCCTTCGTGCTTCCATCTGATGGCTCCTATTCAGCCTATGACGTGGTTGCATCCTATTCAATCCCCAAATCTAACGGTCTGAGATCCACTTCTACCCCTATAAATAAGACCTTAGGCATAACATTTTTTCTCATTCTAAGATTTTCTCCAATTGGGTTCACCTTTTCAGGAAGGACCCTAAACGG
Source organism: Allium fistulosum (assembly GCA_030737815.1). Classification (NCBI taxonomy): domain Eukaryota; kingdom Viridiplantae; phylum Streptophyta; class Magnoliopsida; order Asparagales; family Amaryllidaceae; genus Allium; species Allium fistulosum. The sequence continues at coordinate 435,859,581 of CM060904.1, read as the reverse complement.
AATAATTTTCAATGGAGGAAATCGTATTAAATAAAAATATTTAAAAACCCCAAGTGGATCCGGGAAGACCTAATGGGAAGAGCTTAGGACCACAGGTGAGTGATTTTAATTATTTTAGATTTCTTTAAGTAATTTAAAATAATAGGGTTTCCAATAGTTGTAGTTTTTACTACGATTTTTGGAATAACCTTTTTAGTAATTTAGTTACAGTTTTTAGAATTATTTTCAGTCTATTTCTTTTAGCTATTCTTTTCAGTTAATTTTAGTTTATTTTTGTTAATTATAGCTTTTCATTTATTTACAGTTTATTTATAGTATTTTAGTTTATTTACTGTTATTTATGCGTTATATACATCTTTTTTTCCTACGCTTTGGATTTTCTTCTATTTTCAGTTTTCTTTTATTTCTCCTTCTTCGCGTATGGATTAGAATATATTAAACGTGAAATGGATTAAAATTATAAGAATACTGAAATAACGGAAGATGAGATGTAAATTGTAACGACTGTAATAAAATGGAATTAAGACTGAAATTGAGCCTAATTATGATATTAATGCTAGAATTGGACTAATTAAAGATAATTGGCCTAGTTACAACTTAGAATTATAACTAAAAAGAGTATAAGATGAAAGGAGCTTATTTTTACACTTAGACCTTGGGTTAAATAATAAGCATGATTATAACGTAGGTTATAATAAGAAATAACAGAAGGAGGCTTATTTTAAGACTTAGGATAAATTAATAAGCAAAGATAGTAAAGATAATAATAAAGGCTTATTTAAATAATTTATCTAAGTTAATAAGCAAAGATGAAAGTAGGACCTGTACCAAATGGCATTCCCTATTAGACAAAATGGTGGTCTTGCATTAGCCTGAAGTGAGATGAGGGCACGTTGATGCTAATAATGGTAGTAATCGGTCAAATAGAAGTCCAAATCACGGGGGATTTAGACAAGGGGCGCAACTAGATATTATTTGGATGACGGGCCAGTACCAACATCATTTCCCCTATTTTTCTATGAACACTGTGTTTCACTTAATCCTGAAGTAAGACGAGGGGCACGCTTATGCTGGAGCATAGGCAATAAGAAGACCCAATAAGTGGAGCAACATGTAGCATGAGCATAGTGGCAGTTACGCGTGCGGCTTCCATTTCGGTGCTCAGTAATCGCTATGAGTTCCAAGCGCTTAAGTATGTGTGCCTTTCGTAGGCACCATTGCCTTCTTTGTAGGGAGCTATATAACGTCTAGTCCACAATAAATACTTTGTGCATCTTTTGTAGATACCATTGTACTTTGTGCGTCTTTCGTAGATACCATTACCTTATGTGTAGGGAGTTATATAGCGTATAGTCCGTAGTAAGGTCTATGGAGTAGCAGCCCGATCAAAAGGTAGAATTAGGATTTTAGCCTAATTATAGGATTAGGAATTCAGCCTAATCAAAACAGCTAATAAAGACAAGTGCAAACAATCAAAGTTAATTAATTGCGTTAATTTAGTAATTCGTATTTATTTCCAGCTTATTCCTTTTTCTTCCTATTATCTTTGTTTCCTTTATATATATTAGAACTGTTGTAAGGTCTATTACTTTTACTTTGCTTAAAGATTCTAGTAATTACTATCATTCAACAGTCTTTTAGTCTGACCCACTCCTCTATTTTCCCCTTTTCTCCACCATAGGCAATCAAGGGCAAGGAAGATAGACCGCAGCTTCTTGGAGACATGGAGACCCTATCATGTATTCCTTCCTTTTATTTCCAGCCTTTTGTTCTTTTATAGTACTGGCACTGTATTGAGGGAAAATTTGTGTTTGTACTCTGGTTTTTCTGATGAGACTGAGATTTTATTTTCATAAGGTAATTGTATTTGGTATTTGGAACATATGTGGTTTGTCTGAAGTATTTATGAAGTATTAATTTTTAAAATCACTTATTGTTTTTAATTACTTCCGCTGTGTTATTATCTATCTATTTTGTCTTGTGAATCTTAGTCTATGCTAGCTTTAGTTATACCTACAACACACCACATCTTTTAGTATGTCCTTTTGGGTATACTAAGGGGTGTGGGGGTGTTTCACTTGGTATCAGAGCCCGAGGTTACAGGATTCCTAAAAATTTGTTTTAAAAGTAAAGTATTTTTCAAAATAACTTGTTTTAAAGATATATTTCAGAACTAAACTCTTATAAAAGAAGTAGTTTTTAAGTATAAAGGAGTTTTCATAAAAATCCCCTCAAAGGACCAGTTCAACCTTCTTTCGATTCTTTCAAGCCTAAGTTTTTCTTTTCTTTGCATAGTATGACTGACTAGTTCCGGAGAGCTATGGCACTAGAGGTGCAAGGGCAAGTGCCCAGTACAATACCGGTAAGTGGGAATCCCTTTAACCCACCTACATCAACCAACTTTTCTAAGCTATGCAAGGACTTTGTTAGTATAAGAGGCAGAACTTTTTCTGGCATGGAGAATTCAGAGGATACGCGAGCTAGGTTGGAGAATATGGAGCAAAGGTTTAGTCGGTTAGAGGACCGACAGAGTGGTCAACCTACATCTTAGCAACTGAAGGAAGAGCTTGAGAAGGTTCCTACAAGCTCTGAGAAGCAGTGTGGGAAGGACAAGAAGGATAAGGATAAGGACAAGAGGTAGGAGGGAGGACCTCAGAAGCGAATCAAGAAAAGTGGGAGATGTAAGCGTTGTAGAATGACTAGTCATTACACAAAAGACTGTAAGAAGGCAGGAATGAAAGGAAGATGTTTAAATTGTGGACAGCTCAGTCACTTTAGTAAGATTTGTCCTTAGAAAACGAGGCAGACAGCAAGCGCACCTGCAGCACAGATTCAGATTTTGGGTACAGCTCCTTCCAGCAGCAGACCAAATCGAGGTAGGAAAATTTGATTTCTATTCCTGATTTTTCCATTCCGGCTCTTTCCAATTCTGGAGCATCACACTCCCTCATCTCTAGTTCTCTAATAGGTTGTTTGCCCTTAGACATCTCTTTAGTAGTAGACCCCATTGTTGTTTCAAACCCCATAGATGGATCGGTACACTTGTCTATGGTTTGTAGGGGTTTGAAAGTTTTTTTTATCCTTGGCTATCCACATATGAAGCTATATTAGATTGCGAGAGGAGAGTCGTTAGACTAGGGACATGCAGCGGAAGGACTCTCGAGGTTTCTTGCGACCCGCAAGGGTCAGTTATTTTGAGCTTCCTTTATTCCCTCTATTCTTCATCATCAGAGTTAGACTCGATTCCTGTCGTCAGAGATTTTCCAGACGTCTTCGAGGAGGTTAGGGGACTACCCTCTAAGAGAGAGATTAACTTTAGGATTTATTTGACTGATAATGTTAGACCAGTGGCATTACCCGTTTGGCACATGGCACCTAAGGAGGGGTTGGAATTGAGTAAGCGAATCTGTGAGCTTTTGGAGGAGGGTTTCATAAGAAGGAGCATATCAGAGTGGGGAGCGCCAGTCGTCTTTGCTACTAAGGCAGATGGTTCTCTTCGACTTTGCGTGGACCATTGGGAATTAAATAAGCTCACAAAGAAGAACTGTTATTCACTCCCTAGGATAGATGATCTTTTTGACCAGCTAGTTTGCTCTTCAGTATTCTCTCAGCTTGATTTAGCCACGAGATTCCATCAGCTTAGGGTTGTTGATGACATCAATGATAAGACTGCGTTTAGGACTCCAGACGTATTTTATGAGTGGTTGGTTATGCCTTTTGGGCTAACTAATGCCCCAGCCTACTTCATAGATTTGATGAGCCACGTCTTTAGAGAAGTCCTAAATAAGTTTGTGGTTGTATTCGTGGACGACATTTTGGTGTTTTCCAAGAGTAAGGAGGAGCATGCTATTCATCTATAGGAGGTTCTTCATACACTTCGCATTCTTTAGTTGAAAGCAAAGTTCTTGAAGTATCACTTTTGGCATAAGGAAGTGTGTTTCTTGGGGCATAGAGAAGGTCTACACATGGAAAGAGTTTGATAAACAGTTTTGTACATTTAGGCTTGGATTGTGAAAATCCAAAGAGTGGTAGGCAAAGATTGGGGATGTACAATAGAAAAGGAGGTAAGCCACGTGTAGATAATTGCAGAAATTGTAATTGTTTCATATAAGTGGATTTAAAGGTAGCACCTTATAATAAATATGAGTATAGGAACAAAAGACTATAAGTAAGGAAATGAGATTTCCAAGGTTTAGGAAGGATACTCCTAGGGTAGTAAGTAGAAAAATCCACTTTATGTCTAACCCAATAAACTGAAACTATTAGAATTGAATCAATTATATAATTGTCAATATTTTTAAAGTAAATATTAGGTTTTTGGGAATATAGTAAGAAATTTAAATTGGTTTTTATATGATGAAAATTTTGTTGAAAAGGTGAAATTCTTTTTGAAGAATTATAGAGTGTATATAGATCATTAGTTTCTTTGAAAGTAAACAAAGATTAAAATATGAAAACCTAGAGCGTATTAAGTATCGAAAACGTAGATTACAACATTTATTGTTGTAATAGATGTTTTCGTGAAAAAGGATGGGAGCATAAACTATAACGCTACCGTTATAGTAAGTGACTCCCAAGGGAAATGTTTTACATAGTAGGTAAGGGTTATTAGTATTTATTTTTAATTAAATCAATACACTAGTATCTTTGGGTTGTAGTAACGGTGTTTTACGCAACATCTGTTTTGAACCCAAATAAAAATGTATTTTTAAAAGATAATTTCTAAGAATAGAAATAAATATGATTTATGAATACGCTTATTATTTAAGCAAGTATAAGAAAATGTTTTCTAGTTATGGATATATTAAAACTGTTTTGAAGATGAGTTTTTCTGAAAAGAAAAGAGTAAATTAGATATTAGAAAATTTCTATCGTAAAAGAATATAAATTAAACATACTTTAATCTATTGGAATGAAAAGAATAATGGTATAGTTTTCTATGAAACCATAAAAATATCTTGTGTAAGTTATAAGGAATACGTGAAAGAGATGTACAAGGTATGGAAAGCACCGTATTTTGTATAGCCTGTTTCGAAAAATATAAAATAAGTTCATTGTAATTTCACACAAACATGAAGTCCTCTTTTAAAAGGTTCATAGAAGATTTTAACATTAGTAATTTCTCATAAGAGAGAGCAGTTCCAATACTTTAAGGTATGAGACCGTTAGGTGTAATAAGAAATGTTTCGAAAACACATAAGGATATTTTAAAGATATTCTAAAAGAAAATAGTTTGGTGAAAAAGTAAATAAGTGTTTGGAAACTTAATAAAAGAGAAATTTGAGGATCCAAATTTTTGTAGAAAACCAAAAAGGTATTTAAAAGAAAACGGGGAATAAGTTTTGGGACTTAGAATTTGAAAGTTTTTCCCTCTAGGTTTGGTAAATAATGTAAATTCAAAAAGCTATGAAGATGCAAGTCTAGAAAGATAAGATTTAAGTAACCTAGTATTTTTGAAATTAGTAGAAACTTAAAGATAACACTTTTAAAGACAAAGGTTTTGAGATTTGATGTTTTAAAAATTTAGAAACCTTAATTTTTAAAATGGAACTATACCAAACTCCTAAATGTGAAGTAGATAGGAATCGTTTCCTAGGTGTAACGGAAAAGGTGTAGGGCTATAGAGGAGACAACAGTAATTACTTTTGGAAGTAGTGATAGTGGAAGTTCCCGTAAAGTGTATAGGGCACTAGTGAGAACCTAGGAATGTTGATTCAAGTAAGCAGGCTAAGGAAGAATGGTAAAGTGAAATTAGTAAGATTGTAAGGTGCACATGGTTGAGGACGTGTATTTTTGATTTTGAAGAAACTTGGGAAAAACATCTTCCTTTAATAGGATTCTTATACGATGATAGCATTAGAAGCGACACCTTTCGAAGCTCTTTATGAAAGACCGTGCAAGTCGCCTTCGTGTTGGATAGGGTCTACAGAGGGATTACCGTGGTTCTGACATAATTACGGAGACTTCGGAGAAAATTGGTTTGATTAGGAGAAAATTCGTATCTCATATCCACATTTCTTTGATAATAAGTTTTCGAATTTCCTATTTCCATCTTTAGTTTTGAATAGGTTAGAACTTAGGATTTAACCTATGGATGGTAGGATTTGATGTAAACATGTTACTAGAACGTGTTTTGAATGATGGATGCAAGTGGTTGCAAGTGTTTGCTAGTGGATGCTAATGGATGCATATACTTACACTAGGCACTATTATCTCTTATGGATCAGTCTAACTAGGACACTAGAGCATATGCATATGGATGTGTGCGCATTTTCATTTTATCCATGGTTGCTATAAATGGATGTTTATCACATGGTTGTTGCATTTGGATGATGACTATAGCACGCATATAGAACTATCAGTTATCATTAGGAATTTTTGCATTCATTTGGACACATGGCACAGACATGATAGCATAAAAGGAGGCCAACTAAATCGGTGGACTGCCTAATCTTTTGCATTAGTTAGGGACATAGACACTACACCAATTGCTTAAGTATCATAATTTGCATTAGAAAAAAAAATTATGGACAATGGATGAATGGATGATGGTTGAGTAGTTGATTGTAGAACTTGGATGAAAACATTAATTCATTGTTCTATCCTTAGAGATTTCGGGGACGAAATCCCTTAAGGAGAGGAGAATGTAACAACCCGAAATTTAACTCAAAATAATTAATTCATTAATTAATGAAATAATAAAATAACTTTGTGAAATTATCAGAATCGAGCCATGAGAGTTGCACCATTGTGTCTGTGGTAATTTTTTGGTCAATTTCCATATATAGAACGTCAGAATCCGAGTTAATATGAGAGAGTTACAAATTAAACTAGAGAACGGAAGAAGAAAAAAATTGGGCTAGGCCCTAGGTCGACCGGCCGGTCGACCTAGGGGGAGGGGCGGTCGACCGCCCGGTCAACCCGCCTTGGGTTATGGACAAAGGAAATTTTCCTTCGTCCTGTAACGTTAGTTAGCGAATTTTTTTCATCATTTGCATTCTTCCAGCTCATCTGGTCCCTTCGTGCTTCCATCTGATGGCTCCTATTCAGCCTATGACGTGGTTGCATCCTATTCAATCCCCAAATCTAATGGTCTGAGATCCACTTTTACCCCTATAAATAAGACCCTAGGCCTAACACTTTTTCTTATTCTAAGATTTTCTCCAATTGGGTTCACCTTTTCAGGAAGGACCCTAAACGGAATAATTTTCCAAGGAGGAAATCGTTTTAAATAAAAATATTTAACAACCCCAAGTGGATCCGGGAAGACCTGAAGGGAAGATCTTAGGACCACAGGTGAGTGATTGTGATTATATTAGATTTCTTTAAGTAATTTAAAATAATAGGATTTCCAATAGTTGTAGTTTTTACTACGATTTCTAGAATAACCTTTTTAGTAATTTAGCTACAGTTTTTATAATTATTTTCAGTCTATTTCTTTTAGCTATTCTTTTCAGTTAATTTTAGTTTATTTTTTTTAATTATAGCTTTTCATTTATTTACAGTTTATTTATAGTATTTTAGTTTATTTACATCCTTTTTCCTACGTTTTGGATTTTCTTCTATTCTCAGTTTTCTTTTATTTATGCTTCCTTCGCGTATGGATTAGAATAGATTAAACACGTATGTAGATTAAAATTAAAAGAATACTGAAATAATGGAAGATAAGATGTAAATTGTAATAAAAATGAAATTAAGACTGAAATTGAGCCTAATTATGATCTTAATGCTAGAATTGGACTAATTAAAGATAATTGGCCTAGTTATAACTTAGAATTATAACTAAAAAAACTATAAGATGAAAGGAGCTTATTTTTACACTTAGACCTTTGGTTAAGTAATAAGCATGATTATAACGTAGGTTATAATAAGAAATAACAGAAGGAGGCTTATTTTAAGACTTAGGATAAATTAATAAGCAAAGATAGTGAAGATAATAATAAAGGCTTATTTAAATAATTTATCTAAGTTAATAAGCAAAGATGAAAGTAGGACCTGTACCAAAAAGCATTCCTTATTTGATAAAATGGTGGTCTCACATTAGCCCGAAGTGAGATGAGGGCACGCTTATGCTAATAATGGTAGTAATTGGTCAAATAGAAGTCCAAATCACGGGGGATTTGGACAAGTGGCGCAACTAGATATTGTTTGGATGACGGGTCAGTACCAACATCATTTCCCCTATTTTTCTATGGACACGGTGTTTCACATTATTCTGAAGTGAGACGAGGGGCACGCTTATGCTGGAGCATAGGTAATAAGAAGACCCAATAGGTGGAGCAACAGGTAGCATGAGCATGGTGGCAGTTACGCATTAGACTTCCATTTCGGTGCTCAGTAATCGCTATGAGTTCCAAGCGCTTAAGTATGTGTGCCTTTCGTAGGCACCATTGCCTTCTGTGTAGGGAGCTATATAACGACTAGTACACAATAAATACTTTGTGCATCTTTCGTAGATACCATTGTACTTTGTGCATCTTTCGTAGATGCCATTACCTTATGTGTAGAGAGTTATATAGCGTCTAGTCCGTAGTAAGGTCTATGGAGTAGCAGCCCGATCAAAGGGTAGAATTAGTATTTCAGCCTAATTATAGGATTAGGAATTCAACCTAATCAAAGAAGCTAACAAAGACAAGTGCATGTTAGTCCATGAGATGATGGTTTTGATGACAACAACCTTAGAATAGATTATAAAATATAAATACTAACATTGCAAGTTTAGATATATATGTATATGCAGGATCTAACCATGCAGGTATCAAGAATGAAGACTATATAGTATAGAGATTCAAGATATAGAGATAGAAGACTCATGAGTATCAAGATTTTCAAGAGTTCAAGTTTCCAAGATAAGTTATATAGTTAGGAATATTGTTAAAACTCATAGAAAGGCACTGACATCTTAAAATCCAATTTATTCGTGGAATGGAATCCACTTTGTGCTCGTTAAAGGGATGGAACGCTAAGTAGGATGGAACCTACGAAAATCTAGTGGGACATTGTTTTGTATCCACTAAGCTTAATTCAAATGATTTTTCAAAATTATCTTATTTTCGAAATGATTTCAAAACTTTCCTTTTAAAAAGATTCAAAACCCTCGATTCCGTTTTTAAAATAATTTTAGCCTCAAAACATCTTTATTTTCAGAGTCAAAATTTCTCCTAATTTTAAACTATCTTTTCAAATAATATATTTAACTTTTAAATTATTTATACTTTGATTTAAATTATAGTTAAATAATATATATATATTGTTCTTTATATTTACTTATGAATTTCAACTATATTCAAGTATATTTATAAAGTTTTAATATAAGATAAATATTATTTTTATAGAAATTAAAAACATCAAATTTGGCTGAGGGATGTCGACATGCCCATAGGCACCATGTCAACATGGTGACAGTTTAATTCAAAATTCAAATTTCAAATTTCAAAAGAAGTGTCTATTCACCATAACTTTTCATGAATGGTCAAAGCTGTTGTTCTTCTATAAATAGGGGTCAGTTTCAACGAATTTTAATCACTTTTTTCTCTGATTTAACTTCTCTTCTTCTTCTCCACTTTCTTATTTACAAATTACACCATTACTCTACCGAAATCAATATCGAATCTAAGTAGATAATTTCTGGTTTTGATTCTCTCCACTATCTCTACAAGATCTAAGTGCTAATCCGAGTTATAGACTTTTTGTAATCAATTAAGCGAGAGAAGGTGTGATTGTAGCCCTGGAAATCAATTGGGTGAACTTGTTGCCCCGGAAATCAAGTATCTCTACCCAGAGGATTATGATTCTGGAGGGTGTACCTCGTAGCCTTGAAACCGAGGGTTGTAATTGTTGAATTGATTTTGAAAGGAAATTCGTACTTAGTTGTGCGGGACTGGATGTAGGGTAACTCCGAACCAGTATAAAATCCAGTGTGTTCTTTCCTTTACTGCTTTTACTTTATATTTGCATCTGTGTTTGATTCTGTGTTCATATCTGTGTCTGATTAGTGTATACATTGTTAATAAAGTAAGATAAACTCAAAAAGATTAACAAATTTCTTAAAACACTATTCACCCCCTTTAGTGTTAATTCTAGCCTTAAGATCCTTAATCCGCATTTCTCACATTTGGTATTGGAGCCTTGTTTTCAAAAGTTTCATTATCTGAATTTTGAAAAATTTCAAAATGGCTACTAACACTAGTACTGCTATTACCACCAACACTAGTTCATTTGTAGAAGGTTAGTCTACTGCCAGACCACCACTTTTTAATGGCAGTAACTATGCATATTGGGCATGTAGGATGAAAATATATTTACAATCTGTAGGATTAGATACTTGGAATATCACACAAACTGAATATTCTGAACCTACAACTAATTTTGCACAGTGGACCACTGAGCAAAAGACTGTTGCACAAAATAATTCTAAAGCAATGAATATTCTGTTTTGTTCATTTGAAGGAAATGAATTTAATAGAGTGTCAGTTTGTAAGTCTGCATATGAAATCTGGAAAACTTTGCAAGTAACTCACGAAGGAACAAACAAAGTTAAACAGACCAAAATTTCCATGCTCACAAATCAGTTTTAGTTATTTAAAATGAATACTAATGAGTCTATTTCAGATATGTATAGTCGATTTCAAGATATTGTGCATTCTTTAATATCTTTGGGAAAGGAATTTTCGGAAGAAGATCAAGTCAGAAATTTTTTAAATTCTCTCACTCCAGAATGGGATCAAATGACACTTGCAATTGAAGAGGCAAATGACATCAGTACTTTAAAGATAAAAGAATTGATTGGAAATCTAATGTCGTTTGAAGTTCAAATGATCGGGAGAAGAGAAAGCAAAGCATCTGAAAAGAAATCAATGGCATTCAATGCATTAATCGACGGATCAGACTCAAACAGTGATAATGATGAAGAGATAGCATTTATTACCAGCAATTTTCAGAAATTCCTGAAGTACAGAAAATTGAATAGTTCCAAGAGAAACAACTTTAAGAATTCCGGTAATCAGACTACAGTACCAAACTTTATCAAATGCTTCAATTGTGATGAACCAGGTCATATCAAAAGAGACTGTCCGCATCCAGGCAAGCAAAACCCTCCTACAAACAATGATTCTGCAAAGAAATGGAAATGTGCATTCACTGCTACTCTAGATGACTCTGACTCATCCTCCAACGACGATGAACAGAAGAAAGATAATTCAAATCTGTGTTTCACAGCAATTCTCGATTTAGTCGATACCAAAGACACGGACTCTGAAAAAGGTACACGTTTACAATACATTGGCTGAAATTGCATGCTTGAATTGATTGATTGATTGGTTGTTTTTGAATTGATTGATTGATTGATTGATTTTGAATTAATATGTTGTTTGAATTTTAAAAAATTTATTTTCTATTTTTTACTATTATTTTATTATTATTTTTGACACATTCTGAAATATATTATAAGTAAAATAATATTTTAGAAATATAGACATTAATAATAATATTTATATATATGTATATTAGATAACTTAGGAAAAATCATGTCATGAAAATTCAAAGCCACATGTCGACATGGCCCCTACCATGATGTCGACATGCCTACCTGAATTTGAATTTCAAATTTTGAATTCAAATGTTTGAATTTCCCTCCACCTTTTCACTTCATTTATTTCTCTGAAAAGATACCTTTTGACCAGAGAATATGTCCTTTGAAAGTCTATTTATTCACTATCTTTTATCATATCTTTTCACTTTCATTTTCAAATTCAAACTCTCTCTTCATATCTTCAAGCTCTCTACTCTCTACTCTAATGGCTTCTTCAAGCAACCCCTCAACCATGAGAATTTTCAGAAAAATCAAAGAGCAATTATTCAATGATCCGGAGGCAATTAAAGCATACATCAATTATGCTAATTATGCCAAAGTCCATTCCGGAAAATTTGCTATTTTTCAAGATTTTTCTTCTTATGAAATTGATTCTCTTTTTGCAAACAATGGTGTTTTAAGTCTTATTGACTCTTCTCAAAATGATTTTGTTTGCTATCCTAATCTTGTCAAAATCTTTTATGCTAATTTATACCATGGTTTTTATATTGGAAATGAGAATGAAATTTGGAGTAGTGTCAAAGGCACTCAAATTGTTTTGAATTGTGATCTTTTGGGTACCATTCTCAATTGCAAAAGCACGGGAATGGATCTTTCTAGTTTTCAAATCAATGAACATGAACATGAGACATTTCATCATATTTTTGAAGGAGATGAAAACTTTGAATTTAAAAACCGAAACTTTCGTCCTAAAGCAAGAATTGTCAATCTTCTCTTACAACATACTTTGACCCCAAGATCGGGAAATTTTAACAATCCTACTTCAAAAGTGTGCAAAGAACTTTTTGCTATTTTCGGAAATTATGATATCAATTAGGCACAAGTTATTTTGGATGAACTTCGTCCTAAAAATTTTGAAATGGAAGAAAACACTTTATATCATGGAATTTACCTTACTCGGATTTTCAACTATTTTGGAGTAAATTTCAAAGGAGAAGAATTTATTTCAAGAAAAGTTTTTAATATCTCAAACATTTCTCTCATGAAAATCCCATATGTTTTTCAACCTTATGAGACTCTTGCCGAAAAGGAAGAGCGTTTGGCTCATGAAGATATGGAAGAGGAAGAAGAAGAAGAAAGGGATGAAATGGAAATAGAAGAAGAAGAAGAAGAAGAAGGTGAAACATCCCTAGAAAGTATTGAATATCCCTCCAATCCTTCCAACAAAACTCTTCTCAAAAACCAAAAGGTTATTGTTGAGAATCAACGGGTTCTTAAAAGAACCGTTAGTAAGAAATTGGACAAAATGTCATCCAAGATGAACAAGTTTTTCTCTAAAGTCAGCAAGAAACTTGAATTATCTTCATCTTCATCATCCTCTAACTAGTTCTGTATCTTTATATCATATCGAATTAGTTTAAGTTTGTTTTAATTTAAGTGTTTTTGTAGTTCTTTATGATTAATCATTATATTATCCTATTATGTAATGAAATTGAATTTCCTTTCTGTTATCTAGCTTATCTTATCTCCTGAATAAATGTTAGTATATTATATAAATTTATATATATACACAATTATTCACAAAATCAAAGTTGTCATAAATTTTCACTAACCCATGTCGACATCCCCTAGAAGACCATGTCAACATGTACTGGTCAGAAGTGATTATTGATTTTGAATTTGAAATTTGAATACCTACCAAATGTCTATTCATTTCAAACGAATTTCTACACCTATATATACCTTTTTCTTCCAGAAATTTTCACTGAAATTTATTTCTCATGATCAATATCCTTCATTTCTTTCTCTAATTCAATTATGGCCAATCCTATTCACAATCTGTCTGAAAATCTTGAAGAAACACTCAATTCATTCAAGAATATTCTCTCTTTTATTCTACGAAACCAGCGTCACTTAGAATTGAGTCAAATACAGATGATCAAGGAACCAGAGAGACACTTCGATGCAATACGATGGATGATCTCCTCTCTACACAAGGATGATAATGAAGCACATCCTCCTGTCTCTCTCACCAATGACAATGAGAATTGGGATGCAATTAAAGCAGACCCTATATTTGGAGAAGATGGATGGGCATATGTTCCTCGTAACGTTTAATTTCTTTCTTAGTTTGATTTGTTTGAATTAATTTGTTTGATTTAATTTGGTTTGAATTGATACTTTGTGTGGATTGATTTTATTTGGTTTGAAGTTTGGTGTGTGAAACATATATATACACACTGAAATGAATATAGTCTTTAATTAAGTTATTATGCTCATAAGTATCATTATTTCTTAATATATATATTATATATTCCGTTGTATAGTTTATCAATGCAGGTACTGAAGTCCAAGAATAAGGGGTGTAAGTTTTTGTTGATGACAAAGGGGAAGAAATATAAAATAGGGTAGTTAGGCATATATTAAGGGGGAGTTGTTAGTTTTAGGGGGAGTTATTAGGATAGAAGGAATATTTTATAAACAAAGGTTGTCATCATCAAAAAGGGGGAGATTGTTAGTCCATGAGATGATGGTTTTGATGACAACAACCTTAGAATAGATTATAAAATATAAATACTAACATTACAAGTTTAGATATGTATGTATATGCAGGATCTAACCATGCAGGTATCAAGAATGAAGACTGTACAGTATAGAGATTCAAGATATAGAGATAGAAGACTCATGAGTATCAAGATTTTCAAGAGTTCAAGTTTCCAAGATAAGTTATATAGTTAGGAATATTGTTAAAACTCATAGAAAGGCACTGACATCTTAAAATCCAATTTATTCGTGGAATGGAATCCACTTCATGCTCGTTAAAGGGATGGAACCCTAAGTAGGATGGAACCTACGAAAATCTAGTGGGACATTGTTTTGTATCCACTAAGCTTAATTCAAATGATTTTGCAAAATTATCTTGTTTTTGAAATGATTTCAAAACTTTCCTTTTAAAAAGATTCAAAACCCTCGATTCCGTTTTTAAAATAATTTTAGCCTCAAAACATCTTTATTTTCAGAGTCAAAATTTCTCCTGATTTTAAACTATCTTTTCAAATAATATATTTAACTTTTAAATTATTTATACTTTGATTTAAATTATAGTTAAATAATATATATATATTGTTCTTTATATTTACTTATGAATTTCAACTATATTCAAGTATATTTATAAAGTTTTAATATAAGATAAATATTATTTTTATAGAAATTCAAAACATCAAATTTGGCTGAGGGATGTCGACATGCCCATACGCACCATGTCGACATGGTGACACTTTAATTCAAAATTCAAATTTCAAAAGAAGTGTCTATTCGCCATAACTTTTCATGAATGGTCATGGTTGTTGTTCTTCTATAAATAGGGGTCAGTTTCAACGAATTTTAATCACTTTTTTCTCTAATGTAACTTCTCTTCTTCTTCTCCACTTTCTTATTTACAAATTACACCATTACTCTGCCGAAATCAATATCGAATCTAACTAGATAATTTCTGGTTTTGATTCTCTCCACTATCTCTACAAGATCCAAGTGCTAATCTGAGTTATAGACTTTTTGTAATCAATTGAGCGAGAGAAGGTGTGATTGTAGCCCTGGAAATCAATTGGGTGAACTTGTTGCCCTAGAAATCAAGTATCTTTACCCAGAGGATTGTGATTCTGGAGGGTGTACCTCGTAGCCTTGAAACCAAGGATTGTAATTTTTGAATTGATTTTGAAAAGAAATCCATACTTAGTTGTGCGGGACTGGATGTAGGGTAACTCCGAACCAGTATAAAGTCCGGTGTGTTCTTTCCTTTACTGCTTTTACTTTATATTTGCATCTATGTTTGATTCTGTGTTCATATCTGTGTCTGATTAGTGTATACATTGTTAACAAAGTAAAATAAACTCAAAAAGATTAACAAATTTCTTAAAACACTATTCACCCCCCTCTAGTGTTAATTCTAGCCTTAAGATCCTTAATCCGCATTTCTCACAGTGCAAACAATCAAAGTTAATCAATTGCGTTAATTTAGTAATTCGTATTTATTTCCATCTTATTTCTTTTTCTTCCTATTCTCCATGTTTCCTTTATATATATTAGAACTGTTGTAAGGTCTATTACTTTTCCTTTGCTTAAAGATTCTAGTAATTACTATCATTCACCAGACTTTTAGTCTGACCCACTCCTCTATTTTCCCCTTTTATCCTCTATAGGCAATCAGGGGCAAGGAAGATAGACCGCAGCTTCTTGGAGACTTGGAGACCCTATCATGTATTCCTTCTTTTTATTTCCAGCCTTTTGTTCTTTTATTGTACTGGCACTGTATTGAGGGAAAATCTGTGTTTGTACTCTTGTTTTTCTGATGAGACTGAGATTTTATTTTCATAAGGTAATTGTATTTGGTATTTGGAACATATGTGGTTTGTCTGAAGTATTTATGAAGTATTAATTTTTAAAATCACTTATTGTTTTTAATTACTTCCGCTGTGTTATTATCTATCTATTTTGTCTTGTGAATCTTAGTCTCTGCTAGCTTTAGTTATACCTACAACGCACCACACCTTTTAGTGTGTCCTTTTGGGTATACTAAGGGATGTGGGGTGTTTCAGCTTTCGTTCTTGTTAGAAAAATAATGAGTTGTAAGTGAGGCCCTAGGTCCTAATTTATAGAGGTTCAAATCAGCGCTAACCGTCAGATAGAAATAGATTAGATCTGGTCCACAGGGCCATAAGTTACAGCTGCACCAAAAGAAGGTGGGTCGACCGCCCAATGACTCAGGTCGATTGCTCTTGGTCGACCGTGTCTAGGTCATGGTGGACCCGACTAGGCCAAAATAATGTATTTTTGAGCGTTGGTTGATCTAGTTGATTTGTCACCATTTATTCTCCAATTAATGTTAACCAGCGTTATCTTATGCCTTAATTAATTTTCTTAAACGTTAAGAAACTGTTAAATTTAATGGTGTTAATCAACCATTAATTAATTTCAAATTATTTCCTTAATTACATATATACTTATTTCCAACTACGAAAATTCAGATGTTGATAACATTTTCATTTGAACTCCAATTTGGAAAGTTTATATATGAAAATTGATTAGAAAATCGCAAGGAATCCAATGGTATAAGTTTTGTAGCCAAATTTCAACATTTATAAAATTTCCATTTATCCTTGTTTATTATTTATTAATTAATTTCTATTTCAATTAATTAACATAAAAACGCGGGGCGTTACAGATTTAATGTGATTAAATTGATTTAATTACTTTATTAATCCCTTTTTAATTAATACTAATGATAGGAAACTTGTTTTTGAAATTTGTTTACGCAAACAAATACTTTAAAGAAATATCGGTACTGTGATTGAAAACCGTTTTATCGATAAATGGATTTTATTCAATATAAGTTGTTCAAACTTTGTGTATATGTATAAATAACATATGAAGTCATTAATAGCTAATAAAAATATTTTGAGTTAATATGGTTAACTAAACCTGCTTTGGAAAGCTTCTAGAAGGTCAAAGGTAGAGATGTCTAGGGTAGATATTTCTTTTGGCTTATGAGGTGGAAAGCAAGTCACATGGGGGGTAAGGGTGGTTTGGCCGGCTAGAAGAGAGGGTGGGGAGGTTATAGTAACCCCTTGTGCTTCTATATAAAGGACCTTATAGCACATAGAAACACTTTCACAAATTTTAAGCAATAAAAGAAAGCTCTTCATCTTCCACCCTCTTCTATATTAACTTTCTAAAACATGAAGCAAATCAACCCAACTCTTCACCAAACTACTGTTATAAGCCGGAAACAACATAGCAACACCTTTCATCAACTTGGAAACTAAAAATTTGGCGCACAAAACTCCAAAAAAGTCAAGTCCATAAGCACCTTAGGCGATTTCAAGCCTAGGCCGTGAGCTTTAGTGAAGGTATGAGGAAAATTAGGAGCTTGCAACGTTGAGGTAGGAAGTGGAAGCTAGGTCGAGGCTTGAACTTAGTTTGTACTTGTTGAAGGGTAAGCTAACTTGCTATTTGAATGTACATGAAGTGCATATAATGATTGTTTAAATTATAGTATATGCTTGACTATATATTGTTATATACTTGATTCTTACTTTGGGAAGAAAATGGCATATGTAAATTGTGTATTTGGGCCTCTATGACTTTATATGATTTGTTACATGGCCTTGACATGATGCATGTGGGTTTGGTTGGACCGAGTTTGAATTGAACTTGGATATAGAAATGGTTTTATAGCCTATAATCAGTATTGAAGCACATAGAAATGCCTTGTGTTTGGAAATTTCTATAATATTTTATAAAGAAATTCCTAGGGGTTTCTTGTCATGACCGTGATGTATATTGAGTATATTGTTTATTGCAAAATGATTGGAGATGAAAAAGATTATTATCATATTTAAAAACGGCCAAACTTTCTAGGTATTAAAAATTGCCCAGAGCCTGTTATAGCGCACAGTAGGAGCACTTTTTAGCCGCTATAGTAGCTCTGGACCCTTTTTATAGCACCTTGGAAATGCTGCATATTACCATTTTGAACTTTAATTGTTCCGAAATGACTTTTAATTTAAGTACTATTCTAAAATATTTCTAAAAGTGTTAAATGAGTTATCTTTGAGTATTTTAAAAGCGGCCTGAAATTTAAATATATTTTTAGTAATTAATTATGAATTATTAAAGTAGACGGTTTTATTTTAACAAATGAAAACATGCTTTTTGAGGTTTTAAAGTATTATTTTAAATAAATGTTTAACCAAAATTATAAGTATTTTAAAGTATATTTATTTGTGTATAGTTTTTAGAAAATTAGTTAATTATTTCATTAAGGTATTAAAAACTTATGTAACATAAATATCTTTTAAATTGTTTTTAGTATTTTATTAAATATCTTAACATAAATATCTTTAATTTTTTTAGTATTTCTAAAGTTTTTTATATACTTATAGGTTTGGAAAAGTCAAGTTAAATATTTTATTAAAAAAATAAAGGTAGTTTTGGATTATGACACTTATGTTATAGTAAATAGTTTTGTAAAGTTAATTTAAAAGTATATTACCTTGTTTAATAAATGTTGATATACTTTGATCTTTGAAATGAATGTTTTTAAAGATAATGATAGGTAAGAATTGGTTTTGGGGTTTGTTGTAACAATGTGTTAAAACATTAGTCTTTAACCCCCTTATATTATACTTATGAATATAATTATGTTTTTAAAGATAATTATTATAACAATGTTTTGAATAACATTTTTTTAACTCAATTAATTATACCATTTGGGATAAGAATAGGAAAACATATCTAAGTATGCAAAAGAGTAGAAGTGAATGGTGAAATAGTATTATACATTTATACATCTTCTGTAAAGGCATTTTAAATATATATACAAGTATTTACAAAGAAAATAAAAGGACTAATTAAATAAGAAGGGAATTAGAAGTCACTTATGTGACTTAATCGTGTTTTGTGTGACTTAATCGTGTTTTGTGTGGCTTAATCATTTATGGAAAGTATTTAGTTGTGTGCTTAGCACTAAAAGCCGACAAAGTAGATTTATTCTATATGCGAGAGCTCAGAATGATGTTTGAGTAGGGTGCAGAAGCAACCGTGTTCTAACCTACCGGCTTCACTCTTTACAGAGGGATGATATAAGTTGAGAAAGTCGGAAACATGATAAGTGTGGGTTACAGTGTAATGGATCTTAAGGCTACTTTAACAGTAGAGGGAGGTGAATAGTGTTTTATAACTTTTATGAATCTTTTTAACTTTGTTTTAAGATTTAAATCAAATCACAAAATTATCAACACAGGTCTATACTAATCAAGCGGTCATAGGTGCAATCATAGATAAATATAAAAGTAATAACAAAAGAAGTAAGAGAGATGACACTAAGAATTTTATACTGGTTGGGATTAATCAATCCTACATCCAGTCCTGTACAATACTGTACAGGTTTCTTTCCAATCGTCTACTTTAATCAAGTGGCAAGCAAACCAGAATACAATCTCGATTTCAAGGCTACTGGATACACCCTCCCGTCTTACGAGTCTAGAGCAAACTCTCTTAATTTACCAAGGAACAAGATCACCCACTTGATTTGAACGGGCAACAAGCACACCCAAACAAATAAGAGTAGAGTAGTTGCTTTTCAAATACAAACAGTTGTACATAGGATACAAGATATCCTTTAGCCTTTCTGATAGTGTAATGATCCATAAATTTTAAATGTTTAAATAACGTAAAATTTTCTTGAGTTAAATAATTAAAATTTAGCAATGAAAATTTGATATTTGAGATACGTCTATTTAAACGCAGCAAGTGTCAGATTTTCGTTGGTAAATATAAAAGCTTGCTCTGTTGTGGAATTTTCAATTTCAGTTCAAATCAGGTAAATTTGATAGAAATAAAATATTTTCGAAATCTAAATATTTTTATATAATAAAAATGTAAATCATTTTCCGAGTGAGACATCGTATTTCATTTTGCCAAATTTGGACTGCTATTGCTCCGTTTATCTTATTTCTAACGTTTTAGCACATTTTTGGCAGCGAGATATCCACTTTTGATAGGATGATCGTATCACTCATATCTGTGTACCATTCTGTTCATCTCGTCGTGCTGATCTCCGTAGTGTATTCATTCTTGCATTTCAGCATCTGGAACGCGGTGAAATCGGCGAAACGGTTAGCCGTATTGGTTCCGTATTCTAGCCTTTTGGTTTCCATATGTCTTTTCATTTGTCCCCGGTTGGAAAGCAAATGGCCACTACCTTTATTATTTCTAGAAATCAATATTTAGACTTTCCATATTCTTGTTCTAATATTTATTCTTATTGGTTACTTCTTCCCTCTTTCTCTTTCATTCTCTTCGAAAAGAAAATAATATAAGTTATATCATCAATTTGCATTCTATTGTTTTTGGAGCCTTCTCGTCTTGTTTTTCGTGTCGTCACCCTTCCCTTCTCTCTCGACAAATCTTTCCATACGCCACTAGCATGACCACCGAACACTCCTCTGTGTCATACATTACCTCTCCCAACCTTTGAACCCACTCCACCAAAGCCTCCACCACAACCCGCGCCTTAGGCAGCAGCTCACCATCCTCCCACTCCGCCCAGGCCTCGTCCACGCTAGCAGATCCACCCACAAACACGTACCTCCGCCTTATCCATTTCGAATGCCATCTCCACCATACGCCTAATCCACTGCCAAGCCACTACCCCACAACCCGAACACAGATCCACCTCACTCACATGCACATCTCCTATGGCCATCTCCCATAACCGCATCCGCTAAAGCTCGAAATCGCCACCTTGCCTCCATCTCCACGCAGTAGCACGCCATCTCTCCTCCACCCTATATGCATTACACCTGCCGACAGACTTCATTGTGCCGAGCCTCATCATACCCGCATCCACCACGCAAACTTATGCCACCCTTCTCTATTTTGTTTTGTTCATTTTTTAAAATATATTAATGCATGGAAGAAACTGCTCGCCTCCCTCAAGCGGAGCCTTTTTGTCCATCATCAACCGCATATATATTTGTTTGCATATATAATATAGTCTACATATATGATTTTGAGTAGCCTCATATATATATACATATATTTATTTGCATATATATATATAGTCTGATATAGTGTGTATATGATTTTGTTAGCCGTATATATATATATATATATTTGTTGCATATATATATATAGTTTGCATATATGTTATTGTGTACCCACATATGAATATATATATATATATATATATTTTGTTGCACATATGTTATATAGTCTGTGCATATATTAGCATGAATATATATCCTTAGTTGTATATTATATAGTGTCTGCATATATCAGCATACATATATATTTTGTTTGCATATATATAGTGGTCTGCATATACATTTATTTGAATGGCCTGCATATATATTTGTTTGCATATATACAATATGCAGGTATATTTGTTTGAGTAGCCTGCACCTTTCCGAAACCTGACAGCCGCTAGTCTCCGCTTGTGCCGCGCCCTTCCAACGTCCAGAACTCAGCCTAATCCTCTCTTCTTGGAAAAAAGGGGTATATATAAACCATATATATATTGTTTCCATTTATACCAAGCTAGTTTTGATTTGTTTTCATCGATTTCAAACTATCAGCTTCGCTCGTCGAATTCGTGTTCATCGTGTCGTGCTTTGGAATTTGTGTTTGGATTCATCGCATCTTGTTCTTGTTATTTCTATAGCCTCGAAAGTTGAGCGATCACTCACGATTAACATTCTTATATTTAGTAGATTTAATTCACAGGAAATGACGATTGAAATATGTTGTTAAATTTGAATTGTTAGTTATTTAATTGTTAAATATATATGCCATTATCTGCAATTGTTTACCTATGACTTATGACACCATAACCTGTTTTATATATTATATTTAAATTATTAATGATGATATATGCCTGCTATTGATATGTATGTCATTTTATAATATTACTCTATTGTTCTCACTCTGCAAGTTCCTTATTAGTTTAGGAATCCCTATGGGTTGAAATGATACATACCCGAACGATCTTATAGATTAGGGAAAATCGTTATGGGTTGAAATGATAAACCCAAGCGATTTTATTGATTGTGAAATTTTGGGATTGCGGGTCGAAATGATATATACCCGTAAATATTAAATTATTGCGGATTAAATATCCGTATCACTTGACCGTAGGATAGAAAATTATATACGGACACCGTTGGTCTATTTTTGAAAATGATTTCCAAAGTTTTGAAAGGAAATATATGGGTTTTAATTAAAATTGATTTTAAAATATAATATAAAGATTTTATTTTAATATGTGTAAAATTTAGATTTATAAAGTATATGTTTTGGAAATTTTAAAATTATAAGTAAAGTTTTGAAAATGTAAATTTTAAGATTTTACTTATATTTTTATTATTTTTAAAATATAAAAAATAAAATTTAAAATATATTTAATAATAAGTTTTAATTTAATAAAATTTAATTTAATTCGTATATATATATAATATGTTTAAAATGTTTTTTTAAATTTTATACTAATATTTTGAAAATAGATTTTGCAATAACATTAATAAATTAAGGTTGGAAAGATAAATAGAAATTGATTTGAAATTTAATTTGTTAAGAATTGAATTTAAATAAAAAGTGATCTGGACTTATAAATTTTGAGATCTTAAAGATATGAATTTTATAACTTGATAACTTGATTTTGATTAAAGGTGATTAAATGAATATTTTTAACTTTAAATAAAATTGAAATTGAATATTTAAAATTAAATTAAATTGTAATAAGAGATTTTATTTAAATATCATTAAAAATGATTAAGGAAATATTTTCAAATTTGAATAAAATTAAAGTTGAATTTTTAAATATAAATGAAATTTGAAATTAAGTTATTGTAAATTGTTTGAATATTTAAACTTTGAAACCTATTGAATTGAAAGTGGTTTAAATTTGTAGTTCAAACCTGGATTTGAAATCAATATAATTTAAAAATGGTTTTATGAGAATTTGAATTGAACCTTTAACTTTTAATTAAAATTGTTGAACTGAGATTTAATTTAAATTGAATTTTGGAACTAAAGTTGATTTGAATTGATTTGTGAAATTGAAAGAAACAACTCTAATTTGAATTATTTTCGATATAACCCTTTTAAATCTATAAACTATTTTAATATATATACTATTTTAAATTTATAAACAATTTTAAATGTGTATATTTTAATATATAAACTATTTTATTCTATAACCTATTTTTAAATATAAGCTATTTTTAATTTATAACTATTTTAATATATATAAACACTATTTTCAATATTTAAACTATTTAAGTTGGAACTATTATGATTTAGATTTAATGGATTTAAATGATAATATTTTGATACGATGGTTTAAACTATTTGTGGTTATGATATTTGGAAGTGAATATGATTTTGAAAATGATATGATTTCGAAAGTGAATATGATTTCGAAAATGATATGATTTTGAAATGAATATGATATTTTTATATGAAGTATGAACTGTTTTAAATGATTATAAAAGTGATTTTATAAAATGACCACGATGTGAAATAAATGTTTGGTTATTAGAGAGACCGGGATCGGATATTGTCATACTCTCTGCCAATACCAAAAACCACTTTAACAACTGTGCACGTGGTGGAGATTCCAAAACGAAGTAGGATGGTTTGGCAAACGTCTGTATGAGGTATGAACGCAGCCTTGACTCCCTCGAGTCAGCATGATGTGACTAAAACAAGAGACACGCCGGGCCAAACGAGGTTGCACCTCCGATCATGCATGCTTCTTTGATACCATTCTATTACTTTATGATTTGATTGGGTGCACCTTTGATTTGGGAGTGTGTCTCGAGGTGGGCGGTAGTATCTGCTATGCGTTACCACCAGTCCGGATCCGCAAAACGGTAGTATCCTACCCTGGGCATTGCCTCGCGTGCCTTGTGACATGCCTTATCACGCCCTCCATGAGTTTGTTTTGTACCGTACCTATGGAGTACCCTTTGGGTAAAGCACCGGTTTGGTGGAGCTTACGGTACTGTATAGACTACGAGAATATATAAAATGTGTTAAGGGATATGGGTAACGCCTTAACGCTATTTTAATACTTTACTTTACGGATAGACATATTATAATAGCGTATATTACTACATAGTAGATAGTTCCACGGATCCTTAGAGGATGGATATCCCAAAAATCCTTTAAGTTATATTGTATTTCATTTGAGTTGATTTACTGGTATAAGAATGTTAATCCTGACTCGAGTGTTTTGTGTCTGCTTTATGCTCGGGTCAGTTTGAGTGTCATAGCATTTGAGACTCACCTTTTGGAGCTTGGAGCTTTGCTTGAAGATCTGTCTTTATCTATTCTGCTTTCAGTTTATTCTGGTTGTAGATTTTCAGACTTTTCATTTGTTTCTGTATTAGAGACTACTCTGTATTTGAGATTTCTGTTGTATTTTGTTTCAAACTCTGTTGTTTATATAGTAGCTTCATGAACTACTATTTTTCTATTCCACTGCTTATTGCTATATCACTATGTGTCGGTGATTGATTTATTTACTGTATATGCTGAGTTTTGCCAAATATAAATTAACAATATGTTGTTTTGAGCAATTCAAGTCCGACATGAGTGGATGATTGTCGATTTGAATGGTTCGAAATACCAGGTCGTTACATGTGGTATCAGAGCTCTGGTTTAGGCAAAACTTTGCATATGGAGTTAAAAATCATTAGAGATAGGGTAGTAATACCCTAGAATGAGTGGAATTGATTAAAGAATCATATTCGTTCGAACTTGAAATTCTTCATTAGGATCCTCCTGGATTAGGATTTTGTTTGAGTTTTGAAACTCTCCCTTTATCCTGAAATCCGTTCTTGTCTTCTCATATTCATGTTCTTTTGATATTGGAGCATCCCATAGCTCTATTTCTGTTGATCTCTATAATATATTTGAGCCCATCTTGCAATCTCAATCTGCAACTTCGTCCTTGTGTGTGACTAATTCCATAGGCGGTCCCGCCAACCTCAGTATGATTTGTAAAGGGGTGAAACTCCTTTACAATAGGTGTCGATTCACCGGAGATTTCTATGTCCTCGGTCTTGATGCTTTTATTTCTTGCAAAGCCCGAACCGTTTCTCTAGTAAGACGATCAGGGTAATTCTCTCGTGATCGTATGTCGAATGCCTTAGTATTATGCAGGCAATTTTATCTTTCTAATTGATTCTCAGCTTAGTGATCTCGACTCCATCCCGATAATCAGGAATTATCCTGATGTTTTGGTGAAGTCACTTCTCTTCCCCAAGTGGGAAATTGAATTCCACATCGATCTTATTCCTGGAGTTCGACCTGTTGTCCTCCCTCCTGGACGAATGGTTCCAATGGATGGTTAGTCATGCCCTTTGGATTAACCAATGCTCCTATCTTCTTCGTTTATCTCATGAATCGCGGTTGTTGTGATGTTCTCGACCAGTTTATCCTGGTTTTCGTTGATGATATCCTCGTTTTTCTAAGTCTCGGTTGACCCGGTTAAGATCACCCGCGATTTATGTAAGTCTAACCATCTTTCCTCTTTTGTAATTTGATTATCTTATCTTCCTTTTGAGCCTATCTTCTTCGTTAGAATTCGCTTTGATTAGGATCTCTCTAAATTTGAATCTCTATACTTGTTCTAGAAACCATTCTTGAATCATCCTATAAGGGAGTGTATTTGTAATTGATATCAAATGTTTTATATTGTGATGTTTGAATTGTTAAGTTTGAATTTTGGGTTTCGATCGATTCTTCTGGCCAACGCTATCGATAGGAATTCCAAAACACTTAACAGAGCAAACTGACACAATATTGTTTTCGAAATTGGTAAATAAAATAATTTTATGTATGATTATATTTTATATGAAAGTATAGTTTTCTGAAAATTTATGGTTAAATGAATTTGTTGTTAGTAATGATAATACTAGATTATCATTTATTGTTTTGTCAACCATTAACTATTGTTGTACATAAAAAGATGAAATTTTAAAACATGGTTTATAAATCTGATTTGAAAATGAAATGAATTAAAATTAATAATTTGAGAATTTAATTTTCGGTACTCTTCTAAATTGGGTTTTCAAAGTTTATTATTTGAAAGTATTTTCGAAAGAAAATTGTTCCAAATAATTTTTAAAGAAGTAAGTCAGTATTCTCCTCTTTTATCGCTGGAAAATAATTTCGGTGATGACTGCAACATCATCGACATTCGTTTTCGAGTCTCAAAGTGGAGAGATCATTTAGTAGCTTTGCCACAATTTTGTTTTGTAAAATGGATTTGATTTGAATTTCTTGAATATGATTTGATTTATAATATATATATATATATATATATGTATATAGTTATTTCAAAATGGTTTGAAATGAAACCGAAAATTTAACTCTTAAGTTCTAGGTTAAGTGATGGTTTTCAATTATTGAAATGAAGCAAAATTTTGAAAAATTAAAGTATTTAAAACGAGAATTGGAATTTAAACAGCTTGAAACAGTTGAACTAGGATAAAATCTATTTGTATAATACTCAATTGCATTCTATTACATATATAACTTACCTGAAATATTCAAAAAGTTAAAATGTTAATGCAAATATGTAATTGAAGATTATACAAGAGAAAACTTAGGTAATAAAATGTTCAAACTAAATTTTGTTGGGATGTTGGAAATAAAAGAAAAATATATATAGTGCTTAATTACATTCGAAAACATTAATAAAACTTACCAGGAAAGGGTTTGAATTTAATTGAATAGTATGAAATATAATATAAGTAATAAGATGTTCAAAGTGAATGTTTATACATTTAATTTGTGTTATAAGAAATGCGAATGAAATAAATTTAATAATAATAAGAGAATGCGTTAAATATAAATAAATTTTGTTTTGAAAGAAAATTTTGTAATGGATATTAATAAACTGAAGCTAACCAATTGAATGAAAATACCTTGAATTGAAATCAACCAAATGTGAATACGATGAATATATATTGATTAAATAAAATGGATTGAAACCAAATTTGTTGAATATTAATCAATTTAAAACTAATGAAATTTCTATGGTTTAAATTAATAGTTGTATCTGGTACTTTGTATTTTAAATCTTTTTTCCTTTCTGTTGCCGCATTCTCCTATCTCATTCCTTTTCAGGGACGAAAAGTTTTGAGTGGGGAAGAGTGTAACAACCCGTAAATTTTAATGGTTTAAATAACGTAATTAACTGAAATTTTCTCGAAATTAAATAATTAAAATTTAGCAATGAAAATTTGATATTTGAGATACGTCTATTTAAATGTAGCAAGTGTCAGATTTTTGTTGGTAAATATAAAAGCTTGTTCTGTTATGGAATTTTCAATTTCAGTTCAAATCAGGTAAATTTGATAGAAATAAAATATTCTCAAAATCTGAATATTTTTATATAATAAAAATATAAATCATTTTTTGAGTGAGATGTCGTATTTCGTTTCGCCAAATTTGGACTGTTATTGCTCCGTTTATCTTATTTCTGACATTTTAGCAGCATTTTTGGCAGCAAGATATCGACTTTTGATAGAATGATCGTATCACTCATATCTGTGTACCATTCTGTTTGTCTCGTCATGCTGATCTCCGTAGTGTATTCATTCTTGCATTTCAGCGTTTGGAATGCGGCGAAATCAACGAAATGGTTAGACGTAGTGGTTCCGTATTCTAGCCTTTTGGTTTTCATATGTCTTTTCATTTGTCCCCGGTTGAAAAGCAAATGGACACTTCCTTTATTATTTCCAAAAATCAATATTTAGACTTTCCATATTCTTGTTTCAATATTTATTCTAATTGGTTCCTTCTTCCCCCTTTCTTTTTCATTCTTTTCGAAAAGAAAATATTATAAGTTATATCATCAGTTTGCATTCTATTGTTTTTGGAGCCTTCTCATCTTCTTTTTCGTGCTGTCACCCTTCCCCTCTCTCTCGAAAAATCTTTCCATCCGCCACTGGCATGACCACCGAACACTCCTCTTTGCCGTACATCACCTCGTCCAACCTTTGAACCCACTCCACCGAAGCCTCTACCACAACCCGCGTCTTAGGCAGCAGCTCACCATCCTCCCTCTCCGCCCAGGCCTCGTCCACACTAGTAGATCCACCCACAAACACCTACCTCCGCCTTATCCATTTCGAACGCCATCTCCACCATACGCGTAATCCACTGCCAAGCCCCTACCCCACAACCCGAACGCAGATCCACCTCGCCCACGTGCACAACTCCTATGGCCATCTCCCACAACCGCATCCTCTCAAACCCGAAACCGCCACCTTGCCTCCATCTCCACGCAGTAGCATGCCATCTCTCCTCCACCCTATATGCATTGCACCAACCGACATCCTTCATTTTGCCGAGCCTCATCATGCCCGCATCCACCATGCAAACTTATGCCACCCTTCTCTATTTTGTTATGTTCCTTTTTGTAATATATCAATGCATGGAAGAAACTGCTCGCCTCCCTCAAGCAGAGCCTTTTTGTCCATCATCAGCAGCATATATATTTATTTGCATATATAATATAGTCTGTATATATGATTTTGAGTAGTCGCATATATATATATTTGTTTGCATATATATATTATATATATAGTCTGATATAGTATATATATATATATATTTGTTGCATATATATATAGTTTGCATATATGTTGTTGTGTAGCCGCATATGAATATATATATTTTTGTTGCACATATTTTATATAGTGTGTGCATATGTTAGCATGAATATATATATATATATAGTTGTATATTATATAGTGTCTGCATATATTAGCCTACATATATATTTTGTTTGCATATATATAGTGGTCTGCATATACATTTATTTGAATGGCCTGCATATATATATTTGTTTGCATATATATAGTATGCATGTATATTTGTTTGAGTAGCCTGCACCTTTCCGAAAGCTAACAGCTGCTAGTCTCCGCTTGTGCCGTGCCCTTCAACCGTCCAGAACTCAGCCTAATCCTCTCTTCTTGGAAAAAAGGGTATATATATAATCCATATATTTATATATATTGTTTCCATTTATATCAAGCTAGTTTTGATTTGTTTTCATCGATTTCAAACTATCAGCTTTGCTCGTCGAATTCGTGTTCATCGTGCCGTGCTTTGGAATTTGTGTTTGGATTCGTCGCATCTTGTTCTTGTTATTTCTATAGCCTCGAAAGTTGAGCGATCACTCACGATTAACATTCTTATATTTAGTAGATTTAATTCACAAGAAATGACGATTGAAATATGTTATTAAATTTGAATTGTTAGTTATTTAATTGTTAAATATGATATGCCATTATTTGCAATTATTTACCTATGACTTATGACACCATAACCTGTTTTATATATTATATTTAAATTGTTAATGATGATATATGCCTGCTATTGATATGTATGTCATTTTATAATATTACTCTATTGTTCTCACTCTGCAAGTTCCCTGTTAGTTTAGGAATCCCTATGGGTTGAAATGATACATACCCAAACGATCTTATAGATTAGGGAAAATCGTTATGGGTTGAAATGATAAACCCAAGCGATTTTATTGATTGTGAAATTTTGGGATTGTGGGTTGAAATGATATATACCCGTAAATATTAAATTATTGCGGGTTGAAATGATAAATATCCATATCACTTGACCTTAAGATAGAAAATTATATACGGACACCGTTGGTCTATTTTTGAAAATGATTTCCAAAGTTTTAAAAGGAAATATATGGGTTTTAATTAAAATTGATTTTAAAATATAATATAAAGGTTTTATTTTAATATGTGTAAAATTTAGATTTTTAAAGTATATGTTTTGGAAATTTTAAAATTATAAGTTAAGTTTTGAAAATGTAAATTTTAAGATTTTACTTATATTTTTATTATTTTTAAAATATAAAAAATAAGATTTAAAATATATTTAATAATAAGTTTTAATTTAATAAAATTTAATTTAATTAGTATATATATAATATGTTTAAAATATTTTTTTAAATTTTATATTAATATTTGAAAATAGATTTTGAAATAACATTAATAAAGTAAGGTTGGAAACATAAATTGAAATTGATTTGAAATTTGATTTGTTGAGAATTGAATTAAATAAGAAGTGATTTGGACTTATAAATTTTGAGATCTTAAAGATATGAAATTTATAACTTGATAACTTGGTTTTGATTAAAGGTGATTAAATGAATATTTTCAACTTTAAATAAAATTGAAATTAAATATTTAAAATTAAATTAAATTGTAATATGAGATTTTATTTAAATGTCATTAAAAATGATTAAGGAAATATTTTCAAGTTTAAATAAAATTAAATTTGAATTTTGAAATATAAATGAAATTTAAAATTGAGTTATTGTAAATTGTTTGAATATTTAAACTTTGAAACCTATTGAATTGAAGGTGGTTTAAATTTGTAGTTCAAACCTGGATTTGAAATTGATATAAATTAAAAATGGTTTTATGAGAATTTGAATTGAACCTTTTACCTTTTAATTAAAATTGTTGAACTGAGATTTGATTTAAATTGAATTTTGGAACTAAAGTTGATTTGAATTGATTTATGAAATTGAAAGAAACAACTCTAATTTGAATTATTTTCGATATTACCCTTTTAAATCTATAACTATTTTAATATATATACTATTTTAAATTTATAAACAATTTTAAATGTATATATTTTAATATATAAACTATTTTATTCTATAACCTATTTTTAAATATAAGCTATTTTTAATTCATAACTATTTCAATATATATAAACACTATTTTCAATGTTTAAACTGTTTAAGTTGGAACTATTATGATTTAGATTTAATGGATTTAAATGCTAATATTTTGATACGATGGTTTAAACTATTTGTGGTTATGATATTTGGAAGTGAATATGATTTCGAAAGTGATATGATTTCGAAAGTGAATATGATTTCAAAAGTGATATGATTTTGAAATGAATATGATATTTTTATATGAAGTACGAACTATTTTAAATGATTATAAAAGTGATTTTATAAAATGACGACGGTGTGAAATAAACGTTTGGTTGTTAAAGAGACCGGGATCAGATATTGTCATACTCTCTGCCAATACTGAAAACCACTTTAACAACTGTGCAAGTGGTGGAGATTCCAGAACGAAGTAGGATGGTTTGGCGAATGTCTATATGAGGTATGAACGTAGCCCTAACTCCCTCGAGTCAGCTTGATGTGACAAAAACAAGAGCCATGCCAGGCTAAGTGAGGTCGCACCTCCGATCAAGCATGCTTCTTCGATACCATTCTATTACTTTGTAATTTGATTGGGTGCACCTTTGATTTGGGAGTGTGTCTCGAGGTGGGCGGTAGTAGCTGCTATGCATTACCATCAGACCGGATCTGCAAAGCGGTAGTATCCAACCCTGGGCATTGCTTCGCGTGCCTTGTGACATGCCTTATCGCACCCTCTATGAGTTTGTTTTGTACCGTACCTATGGAGTGCCCTCTGGGTAAACCACCGGTTTGGTGGAGCTTATGGTACTGTATAGCCTACGGGAATATATAAAATGTGTTAAGGGGGATATGGGTAGCGCCTTAACGCTATTTTAATACTTTACTTTACCGATAGACATATTATAATAGCGTATATTACTACATAGTAGACAGTTCTACGGATCCTTAGAGGATGGAAATCCCAAACATCCTTTAAGTTATATTGTATTTCACTTGAGTTGATTTACTAGTATAAGAATGTTAATCCTGACTCGAGTGCTTTGTGTTTTGCTTTATGCTCGGGTCAGACTAAGTGTCACAGCATTTGAAACTCACCTTTTGGAGCTTGGAGCTTTGCTCGAAGATGTGTCTTTATCTATTCCGCTTTCAGTTTATTCCAGTTGTAGATGTTCAGACTTATCATTTGTTTCTGTATTAGAGACTACTTTGTATTTGAGATTTTTGTTATATTTTATTTCAAACTCTATTATTTATATAGTAGCTTCATGAACTACTATTTTTCTATTCCACTGCTTATTGCTATATTACTCCGTGTCTCTGATTCGGTGATTGATTTATTTACTATATATGCTGAGTTTTGCCAAATATAAATTAACAATATGTTGTTTTGAGCAATTCAAGTCCGACATGAGTGGATGATTGTCGATTTGAATGGTTCGAAATACCAGGTCATTACAGATAGCAGTTTGATCTTTGAGTTTGTAGAGAGAATGCTTCCAAAATAGTAGATAATTTGTAGAGAATCAATCTAGTAAAATATGGATTGATCCTATATAGTTTTGAAGAATGTAGTGAGTAGTTTTCAAGAAATATTTCAAGAGAGTAAGGAGTAAGAAGAAAGTAAAAAAAAATTAATTAGAAAATTCATTTTTAGTCCCCTTTGAAAGGGAGTGCGGATTAAGGATCTTAAGGCTAATTTAACACTAGAGGGGTAGTGAATAGTGTTTAATGGATTCTAAGACTTATATGGACTAATTTAAAAATTATGATATAAACAAATGCAGAACTTAATCACAAAACAATCACAGAATCAAACACAGATGCAGAAAGTAAATAAAAAGCAGTAAAAGGAAAGAACACACCGGATTTTATACTGGTTCGGAGTTACCATACGTCCAGTCCTGCACCAAGGCAAACATCTCGTACGGATTTTTATTATACCAATGTCGAGATTACAATCCTCAATTTCTAAAGGCCTTGAGGTACCCTCCTGTCTTTGAGTCCGGGGCAAACTCTCTTGATTTACGGGACACAAGATCACCCAATTGATTTCCAGGCACAACCATACCTTATAGAGAGGCTCGATAAACTTTTGATTACAAATTGATCCTATAACTCTAAATAGCACTTTGATCTTCGAGAGAGGGCAGAGAATCAAACAAGAATGAGATTCTAATTTGATTCGCTTGAGAATTCGGCAGAATTTCGGCACGATCTTAAAAATATGAAAATTTTAGAATATGGTTTTGTAGAGAAGGAGTGAAGAAAATAAAAAAATAGTTAGTTAAAAAATTCGTTTGTGAAGGCTATTTATAGACCAGTAACGGTCATAACCATTCGTGAAGAGATTTAAACGAATAGACACTTCTTTTGAAAAAAATTTTTTTTGAATTTCACGGCCACCATGTCGACATGGGGTATCCCATGATGTCGACATCCCTTAGTTAAAAAGAATGTAAAATTTGTTTTGAAAATGGTATTGAAAGGAAAACAAGATGAAATGATTCTGGAGTAAAATAAACTAATTTTCCTATGATTTAAAATAAAGAAGAGTAGAAAAATATATTTTTAGAATGTATATATAAATTTGATTTTAAATCTCAAGTTTATATATATTATAAAAGAATTTTTAAAAATAAGAAGATAGTTTAAAAACAAACGAAGTTTAAAACAAGAGTTTATTTAAAAACAAAAACAAGAATATTTTAAGGCTAAATCATCTTTTTGAAAATCATTTGAAAAGATAAATTTTAAGGCTCAAACATTTTGAAAAGCAGTTTTGAAAATCATTTTGAAAAACCATTTTGAAGTAGTTTTGCAAGCTTCTTCCTGCAGAATATTTCATCACATCAGGACTCGAGAACTTGTACAAAACCAGGATGTTCGTGGGTTTGTAAGCCACTTATCATAGGTTTGTAAGCTACTTGTCGTGGGTTTGTAAGCCACTAAGAAGGTAGAAATGGGTTCCATCCCAAATGAAATTTGGAATGAAGATTTCCTTGCTATTTTGAAGTTTTAACAAAACTAGACACTTAGCTTGAAATCTTGATCTTGATACTCATGAGTCTTCAAACTTGATTTCTTCATTCTCGATCTTTATACTGTACAGTCTTCAATAATCAGTACCTGCCTTATATATATCCGTCATAATAACATTCATATATATCTAGACAATAGTGTTGGTATATAAGTTATAATAAAATAAGTTACAAGGGTTGTTGTCATCAAAACCACTATCTCCGGTTCCTAACAATCTCCCCCCTTTTTGATGATGACAACCTTATAAAATATACTTACCACTTCGATCATACCATAACTGCCCCTTACACCAACAACCCCCCCTTACTCCAAGCCTACTATTTTATATAACTTCTCCCCCTTTGCCATCAACAAAAAAAACCTATAAACCTTGAACTTAATAGAAAATGAGATAAACAAACATACGACAAAAGGATAATAACTATGTATGAGTGATATAAAATATAGCATCCTAAATTAAATGGAATTCAAGATTATTTCTACACTAAAGATTTTTTATTTATTTTTAGAAGAACATTAGTTTTATTAAGATAACATTTATATACAAATTAACAAACCAATATATAATCAAGAAAGAGAAAAACAAAAACGAAAAACGCTTAACGAGGACCCTTAACTATTGGTGATTTATGGACCGAACAGTTTGGATAGTGGAGACAAAAGTTTCCACATTGTTCGATCAAGTTCCCATTAGCGTCAAAAAGGACCTCTCCAACGCAAATTACGCCATCGTCTTCGTCCATATGAACATCCGGATTCGAAAGAGGATGTTCTTCTTCTTGATCCTCTTGTGGTTCTTCTAGAGGCTCTTCTTTTTCAAAATCCATGGCTTGTGATGATTCCTCGATGATAATGGGATTGGCATGGTTATCCATAAGGATTTTTTGTAAATTCCTAAGGATTCTGCCTTGCCTATCTTGTTCTCTAGCCATTCGCAGTTGACTCACTTGGATTTCCATCATCATTTGAAGCAAATATTTCATCTTCTCTTGTAATTTGATGACTCGTACGTGTGTGGAACGTTGAAAAGGACCAAAATGAAGAGAAGTGGGTGAAGAAGGTTCATTATTAGAAGAGAAAGCCATTAATTTACTGTTTTAGAAGTTTATTACAGAGAATAGAACAGAGAAAAGGAGTAAAAGTCGAAATATATAAATATATAACTTAATAACTAATTTTAGAGAGAGATTTAAATTTGAAAATCTCGGCCTGTATGTCGACATAGGGGGATGGGTCATGTCGACATGCCCAGCTCAATTTTTGAGAAATTTTTATTTATATTAATTATTAACTATACTTGTATTATTTATAATTTATATTTCAGTTAATGAACATATACCTAATTCTCTTCTTAATTTTGTAAAGTTTTGTTCATTTAATGGTTTGGTTAATATATTAACAATTTGTTTTTCAGTATTAATATATTCAAGAGTTATGACTTCTTTACTTATATTATCTCTAAGAAAATGATGTCTAATATCAATATATTTTGTTCTAGCATGATGAGTTGGATTTTTAGATAGGTTTATTGCACTAGTATTATCACAATAAATTGGTGATTTAGTTATAGTTAATCCAAAACCTTTTAAAGTTTGTTGCATGTATATAACTTGAGAACAAGCCAAAGCAGCAGATATATATTCTGCTTCAGTTGTTGACAAGGATACAGTGTTTTGCTTCTTACTAAACCAGGAAACCAGAGAATGTCCTAGAAAGTGACAAGTTCCACTTGTACTTTTTCGGTCTAATTTACAACCAGCGTAATCAGCATCACAATATGAAATTAAATCAAATACATCATTTTTAGGGTAAAATAAACCATAATCTAAAGTATGTTTTACATATCTTAAAATTCTTTTAACAGCTTTTAAGTGAGTTTCTTTAGGTTGAGATTGGTATCTTGCACAGATACAGACACTATGCATGATGTCAAGACGACTTGCTGTTATATAAAGCAGCGAACCAATCATCCCCCTATATAATTTTTGATCAACATCTTTTGATTTATCTTCTTTACTTAAAGCTACATTAGTTGTCATTGGAGTTGGTTTCCCACTAGAAGTGGTCAATCCAAATTTATTAATTAAATCCTTAGCATATTTTTCTTGACTAATGAAAATTCCTTTATCTAATTGTTTGATTTGAAGTCCTAAGAAGAAACTTAGTTCTCCCATATGACTCATTTCAAATTCTTTAGTCATTATATCTGAGAATTCTTTATTCATTATGTTATTAGTTGACCCAAATATTATATCATCTACATATATTTGTACTAATTGAATATCATTTTTGTTTCTTTTAATAAAATGAGTTGTATCTATTTTACCAATTTCAAAACCAGATTGTAGTAAATAAGATCTTAGTCTGCCATACCAGGCTCTAGGAGCTTGTATCAGACCATATAAAGCTTTCTTTAATTTATATACATGATTTGGAAATTTATTATCTTCAAAAAGTGGAGGTTGTTCAACATAAACATCTTCTTTTACAAAAACATTTAGAAAAGCACTTTAACATCCATTTGTTATAACTTGAAATTATTGTAGTTTGCGAAAGCAAGTAGAATCCTGATAGCTTCTAGTCTTACTACGGGTGCAAAGGTTACGTCATAATCAATTCCTTCTTCTTGACAATAACCTTGCATGACTAAACGAGCTTTATTTCTCACGACCTCACCAAGTTCATTCATTTTATTTTTATAAACCCATTTTGTTCCAGTTATACTTTTATCCTCAGGTCTAGGAACAAGTTCCCAAACATCATTTCTGGTGAACTGATTCAATTCTTCTTGCATAACAAGAATCCATGAATCATCAGATGAAGCTTCCTTTGGATTTTTAGGTTCAATAGTTGATATAAAAGCTACATTACTCATACTATTTAGTTGATTTCTTGTTTTAACTATAGATTCAATATTTCCTAGTATATTTTCTATAGGATGATCTTTTAATAGCCTAATTCTTTTATTAGGTTGAATGATTTCACAATTAGTTTTATTAGGTTCATTATTTAAAGTTACAAAATCTTCTTCATCTTTTATTTGTACAGTATCTTTAAAATTTTCATCAAAAGATACATGCATTATTTCTTCAATAGTGTTAGTTCTTAAATTATAAACTCTAAATGCTTTAATTCTATTAGAATATCCGATAAAGATACCTTTGTCGGATTTAGGTTTAAATTTATCTAAATTATCTTTTGTATTAAGAATAAAACACTTACTACCAAAAACTTTAAAATAAACTACTATGGGTTTCTTATTGTAAAGTAATTCATATGGTGTTTTATTAGTTAATGGTCTAATTAAAATCCTATTTAATATATAACAAGCTGTAGCGACTGCTTCAGCCCAAAAGTTTTTAGGTAAGTTACTATCAGAAAGCATTGTTCTAGCACACTCTTGAATCGTTCTATTCTTACGTTCTACCACTCCGTTTTGTTGTGGAGTTCTTTGAAAAGAGAAATTATGAGTAATTCCTTTTTGATTATAGAAATTCTCAAAATTTTCATTTTCAAATTCTCCACCGTGATCACTACGAATAGTTTTTAATTTTAAAAATAATTCAAAAGCATCACTTTTAAGTTTAAGAAAAATTGTCCAAGTATATCTAGAATAATCATCTACAATTACAAAAACGTATTTATTGTGATTAATTGATTGAACTTGAGATGGACCAAATAAATATAAATGAAGTAATTCTAGAGGTTTAGAAGTAGAAATCATATCTTTTTATTTAAATGAACTTTTCTTAAGTTTTCCTAATTGGTAAGCATCACATATACTATATACTTTAAAGTTTAACTTGGGAAGACCTCTAACTAAATCAAGTTTTGATAACCTAGATAACAGTTTGAAATTTAAATGACCAAATCTTTTATGCCAAATCCAAGGGTCACTTGTATTAGCCAAAAGACATAAGTTATCATTTGAAACTTTCATACTAAGGATGTAAATGTTTTTCTTCCTAATTCCTTCAAAGATAATATTTGACTTATTATCTTCGATGTGACACTTATCTTTTCCAAATTTAATTTTAAATCCTTTATCACATACTTGACTTATACTAAGCAAATTATGTTTTAAGTTCCTAACTAGCAAAACATCAAATAAGAGGAGTTTTAGAATTACCGACATTGCCGATGCCAATCACATATCCTTTTGAGTTATCTCCAAAGTTGACCAATCCACCATCTTGATATATAATGCCATTGAGTATCTCGGGATTTCCAGTCATATGCCTTGAACAGCCACTATCAGGTATCCATTTATCTTTCTCAATTTGCATAGTTTTTCCATTGGTCGTTGATTCTTCAAAATCCATGTAACATGTCTGTTCCTGCATAACAAACCAATTTGGTAGATAACTTGATTTTTCATAAAAACTATATGCAGACTTATGATACTTTGATGAAATGGATAAATTCAAACTAGTATTAACAAAATTCCTAAAAATGCCATTTTAACTTTTCAAGTTTCAGATTATGAAAACTATGAAAACTTATGCTCTGATACCAATTGAAAGGGAGTGTAGATTAAGGATCTTAAGGCTAATTTAACACTAGAGGGAAGGGTGAATAATGTTTAATGGATTCTAAGACTTATATGGACTAATTTAAAATTTATGATATAAACAAATGCAGAACTTAATCACAGAACAATCATAGAATCAAACACAGATGCAGAAAGTAAATAAAAACAGTAAAAGGAAAGAACACGCTGGATTTTATACTAGTTTGGAGTTACCCTACGTCCAGTCCTACACCAAGGCAAACACCTCGTACAGATTTTTATTATACCAATGTCAAGATTACAATCCTCAATTTCTAAAAGCCTTGAGGTACCCTCCTATCTTCGAGTCCGGGGCAAACTCTCTTGATTTACGAGCCACAAGATCACCCAATCGATTTCCAGGCACAACCACACCTTATAGAGAGACTCGATAAACTTTTGATTACAAATTGATCCTATAACTCTAAATAGCACTTTGATCTTCGAGAGAGGGCAGAGAATCAAACAAGAATGAGATTCTAATTTGATTCACTTGAGAATTCGGCAGAATTTCGGCACGATCTTAAAAATATGAAAATTTTAGAATATGGTTTTGTGGAGAAGAAGGAGTGAAGAAAATAAGAAAATAGTTAGTTAAAAAATTCATTTGTGAAGGCTATTTATAGACCAGTAACGGTCATAACCATTCGTGAAGAGATTTAAACGAATAGACACTTCTTTTGAAAATTGAAAATTTTGAATTTAACGGCCACCATGTCGACATGGGGTATCCCATGATGTCAGCATCCCTTAGTTAAAAACAATGTAAAATTTGTTTTGAAAATGGTATTGAAAGGATAACAAGATGAAATGATTCTGGAGTAAAATAAACTAATTTTCCTATGATTTAAAATAAAGAAGAGTAGAAAATATATTTTTAGAATGTATATATAAATTTGATTTTAAATCTCAAGTGTATATATATTATAAAAGAATTTTTAAAAATCAAAAGATAGTTTAAAGACAAACGAAGTTTAAAACAAGAGTTTATTTAAAAACAAAAACAAAGAATATTTTAAGGCTAAAACATCTTTTTGAAAATCATTTGAAAAGATAATTTTTAAGGCTAAAACATTTTGAAAAGCAGTTTTGAAAATCATTTTGAAAAACCATTTTGAAGTAGTTTTACAAGCTTCTTCCTGCAGAATATTTCATCACATGAGGACTCGAGAACTTGTACAAAACCAGGATGTTCGTGGGTTTGTAAGCCACATGTCGTAGGTTTGTATGCTACTTGTCGTGGGTTTGTAAGCCACTAAGAAGGTAGAAATGGGTTCCATCCCAAATGAAATTTGGAATGAAGATTTCCATGCTATTATGAAGTTTTAACAAAACTAGACACTTATCTTGAAATCTTGATCTTGATACTCATGAGTCTTCAAACTTGATTTCTTTATTCTTGATCTTTATACTATACAGTCTTTAATAATTAGTACATGCCTTATATATATCCTGCATAATAACATTCATATATATCTAGACAATAGTGTTAGTATATAAGTTATAATAAAATAAGTTACAAAGGTTGTTGTCATCAAAACCACCATCTCCAGTTCCTAACACCCTTTACATAGCGAATGAAAAGATGTATCAATTCATAACAGGTGCATCCAAAATATACTTCATTTCAAGTTGTAAAAAACAAAGCAACGATCACCATGTCGATATATATAGGCCGGGTCTGTCGACATAACCCTGTAAATTTTTGAAAAATGATATACTTTTTAAACATCTATATTTTTGCAAAAAAATAATTTAAACATAGTTTTAAAATACTTTGAGCATATGAAAACTTTTATAAAATATAAATAAAAATATATTTTGAATTTTAATTAATTTATTTGATAAAATATCAAAGATTAAAAATTTGTGATAAAGATTAGAATATGTTATCAGGGACTTTAACAATTTATTCTAATGACTCATACTAAAGCCTTGAGCTCTTCAAACCTTTTTCTTTAAACTCATAAGTCTTGATCATCTCTGAATCTTGATCTTTAGTCTTTATACTGATCAGTCTTTAAGTTTAATTATTCTATATCTGTGTAATATTATGCAATATATACTATACAACTTGGAAAAACATTAGTATCTATATTTATATGGTTGTTATCATCAAAATCAATATTAGAGGTATTAACGATTTCCCCCTTTTTGATGATGACAACTATGTGAATATTTCTATATATATAATATAACTCCCCCTTAGTATATGCATGTGTTATATTTTATATTTTTCTCTCCCTTAGTCATCAACAAAAATGGGTGAAAAAATCAAACTCCCCCTAAATGTGATATACTAATGAATTATGGAGTCAAAATCAATATTTAAATTCTAAGCAATTTTAGAGATTTAAAATATAAATATAACTGTGATTAGTTTATAGATAAGACATATTTATGGAAATACTAGTCATTTAAAAGTGGTATAGGATATATATTTAAGACATATATTGAGTAATGATTAAATTCTAAACCATATACTAAATATTGAAGACATTAAATAAGACAAGACAAACTTTATTAATAAATCAAACCGTCATATAATTAAAACAATCTAAACAAACCAAGTCAAACCCCACAAACCTATAACGATCCAAACTTAACTATATACATAAACCGAGAAACTAAATTAAACAAACTACATACAAATTAATGTTTCTTTTTGGTAAGCCTAATGGCTTTGGATGAGAAATGTTGGTTTGAGGGAGACATTTTTGAGTAATTTTAAAGGTAGGAGATTGAAGAATGACTTTTAAGTTTGAAATAAAGTGTAAGTGAATGAAGGGATATGAATAAGTTATCTAATAGAGAGTAAACTAACATTTTTCTGTTGAAAAGACGTCTTTTTAGTTTTTGAAATTAATGAAAAAGAGAGGAAAATTCAAAATTTTGAATTTAAAAAGATTTTCCAATTTTTTGCCAGCTATGTCGACATACCCATGTAAGATATATCGACATATGGGCCGAAAATTTCAAAATTAAACCGACGCAATAAATTCCTATACATATACTTACATAAACTCATTATTATTATTAATCTATATTTATTCCTGTTATCCAGCTTTTTGGCCCGGCTATATTCAGATTGACTAGATAAGTTAGACCCAACGATTATCAAGGCAAGCAGCCCAGAGGGATGATCCTATGGTCCAGAAACCAAGTATAGACAAGATCACAGGACGATAGTCAAATAAGCTTAGAAGTGCAATATCCTAGAATACGCTAAGTATGAATCGGTATTCCATTCTACATAGGGGACCGATACCGATCCCTAGGGGTATACCCAAAGTGGCTCCCACTTCTATGACACTCTTCTCTATCTACATAGAGCCCGATTCAAGTGTTGTTCCATAATTCATGTGCATCATATTGGCAATCTCCATATACAGTCTATAGCAGCATTTCGATCTTCTGTAGATCCATCGCTTGGACCAAAAAACATCTTGGCGACTATGCAAAACAACCTTGGAATCTTGAAGTCAACAACAAGGTGAGCCAACACAAAAAATCACAAGACCCAATATTACATATAAAGGGATCGATACCGATCCCACTTATAGGGATCGGTACTGATCCCCAACCATAGGTGATACGGAGTTGAGATTTTCTAGAAGACTTGGTCTTGGCAACAAGGTTCTACAGGAGAAGTTTCAGCGAGATATTTTGTCATTTACCCCTATAAATACAGAAGGCATGGTTCACTCTAAAGATCTTTGATGCTACCATTACACTGTCACTCTCTTGTATTCAAGGGTCTATTTTGACCCCACTCTCTTGTAATCACAAAAATAAGTGCAAAAGCAATAAAATCATTCAAGTGGACATATGCCAAGATTGCCAAACCACTATAAATTTATGTGTGCTTGTTTTCTATCTGATTTCCTTTGTTTTTCATTCACTGACTTTATTTAATCTCCACTACTTACTTTTATGGGTATATGTATTAATTTTGGTTCAAACATTTCGGTGTTTTCACTGAGAACTATATTCTCATGCCATTTGGATCCATTATCTACTATTAGATTTCCCATATCCAAGAGATAGATCCAATTTCCCTACTTTTTAATTCTACAACTCAGATTTTCAAAGATTTACTAGAAGGTTTTTCCCATAGCCCCACCAAGAAAAGAAACACATACCATAACAACCAGAGCTACCCCAAGTAATATTGAGTATCAGAATTCCCAACATGGGAATGAAGCTAACTAACCGAAGCAAATGGAGATCCAGACTCTAACTGATGTTGTGACCAAAGTGGGGATGAATCGGATGAAGAAGAAGACGAAAGATAGATTCTAGGTGAGTCAACGTGAGATGAATCAAATAATGCAGCAGAGCTTGAGGCTGCTGAATGAACTAACTCAAAATAGCCGTAACTGGCGGAAGCTTCCTTCTGGAAGCAAGTGGTTGCTCATATGAAGAATACTTAGCCATTAGTTCATGACTTGAATGTACGTCGTCATCGCCAACCTCATAACCACCACTTACGATTTCACCTTCCTCGACGTTGCCTTAAGCTTCCTCGACTTCCTGGCTAGGGACCAGAGACACGTCCGGGCTAACATGACCTGCTTTTGGCTTAATACAGCCACCTACTACTTCTTCATCATCATCCCCGGCCTGGTCGGTGCTTCGACCCTCTTCTAACAAATTAAAGACCAAGAGAGCTCATCAGTAATAAGGGACCCATTCTCCCTATCTTCTTCTGGAACATTCTGGAGTGTTGTAACAGCGTTTTAATAAACACCACCATCGGATCCCCAAGGAACATATGTATAATTCAGAAAATTGTGTTAATCAGAATGCAACTTAATCGAAGCTTTCATGCTATAGTTTGGAAAAGCACTTGCGTCCTAATAACCACCATTATGCAAACCCGGATGGACAACGCACATAAAACCATTTGCTTTTAAAATAGCTAAGCTTATTCTAAGCACCGGTCACAACTTGACAATCGCTGACTGGCTCAAGATAAGTGAATGATAGACTTCCTTTCCATCACTTGAAGTTGTAAATAAATTGAATATCTTCTTCAGTCGGCTCACAATTTAAGAATTCAAGGAAAAACCATGTATGTGCCCTGGAGAAATGCATAACTGTTCGAATGCTGTTGAGTTGGAGCAAGTCTCATAAAATGGAGCATTCGACGGATGAACGGATTGAATGGTAGTACATCCCCAACTAGGCATATATACCTATTACAAGCAATATACCCTTCTGGATGAAGATGAGCCCTTTGGTCGCGAGACAGGACTAATACGTCGTCATATGGGATTCCGTGCTTAATGCGGTATCCTTAAGTGTAAGCCTTAGGGTTGTTCCGATTGTATCAATCGAGTTCGCTGGATCTTACAGCATCCTTAAGTGTATCGGGAGCTGGCTCTACAATATCATCTGTCCCTAGATTTGGAGAGTTAGTTAGAGCATGGTGTAAGCTTTCGTGTTGTTCCGATTGTTACCCAGAGTGTTTCGAGCAGAAAGTGTTGCTGAACTTGACTCAGCATCTGATTCGACATGAGTGGAAGCTTGATCACCAGTCATTGCGGCTGAATGCTCGAAGCGTCTGGAACCCATAGCTATTAAACTCAGCAGATAGTCATAGTTAGATGGATTAACTTGTCCTCCTATGCTAAGTGTAATCTAGTTTGGTGCAGTGCAATGTTATACAATTTAGAATTATATGACGGAGCCTGTTCATGCATGACATAATTTGGACATGATCATAGAAAAAATTCTCCTCAAGCGAACCGGCCTATCCTATGCTACATAGGGGGATTTACGTGGTGGTTGGATGCGGAGACACGTTTGGTTGTGAATTTCAACGTGGCAGATAAAATAATATATCGGGAGTGATGATGAGATTCGGGAGCTCAACAGAGTGACCATCATCACTGACCATCCTAACCGGCTTTCACGTCAATGGCTGTACATATGGATTTTGATTAAGTTTAGGGATCCGCTATTGGCATGTTAGAGTGTGATGTCCGTATTTGAGGCAAGTGTATACATCTAAATTCAGGTGCATATGAGCATACATGTGCATAAATGTCCAAGTGTTCAAGTCCAAGGTCATATATAGGAGCGCAAGGTGAATCAGAAAATCCACCTAAGTACAGGATCGGCACCGATCCCATACCTAGGGGACTTCACCCCTATACAAGTCCAACCATTCCACCTCCAATAGTCGATCTCAAACCTAGGTCCACCAACGTGAAGCATTTCCCAAGTTGATCTCATCTCCACCATACTTCAATTCACCATCTATC
Organism: Allium fistulosum; assembly: GCA_030737815.1. Taxonomy (NCBI): domain Eukaryota; kingdom Viridiplantae; phylum Streptophyta; class Magnoliopsida; order Asparagales; family Amaryllidaceae; genus Allium; species Allium fistulosum. The sequence continues at coordinate 435,814,921 of CM060904.1, read as the reverse complement.
TAAAGACTAAAACCCACCTACGTATGAAATCACAATCAAAGGGATTCAAGAATCGACCTAAAGTGGATCCGGTTTCAAAACTTAGCTGGATTAAACCCCAAGATCCAGGCGATTGCAACGGAGATTGATGGATTTGGATCGTGGACAAGCGACAGTGATGTAGGAGGCGGGGTTCGATCAGGTTGATGATAGGTTTAAATGGTTAGTTGATTTTCTTAGTTTAAAGCTTTTAATGGCGGCCTGGGTAGTAAGGTTCGACGATGAGAAAATGAAGGAAAGTGAGGAGAAGGAGTGAAGATAATGGGTTATATACCCAAGTACAACTCAATATATTCAGGTCCAAAATGGCTAAGTACAAGATCGGTACCGATTCCCTTATAGAGATTGATACCGAATCCTACCATGTAAAAAACAACAATCTTGTGATTGCATTTCCATAAAACTTGGCAATGACCTATAGGCATATGAAACATGCTTGAGAGCCAATGACAATAGTATGTATATGGACCTACGAGCATGTGTGTGTACTCAATATTTGGTTTCCTGAATCGACAGAAATTGAATTCTTAAGTGGAACCTTCAGAAAGGGAACCGGTTCTGATAACCGAGGCTTGCTAGCTTAATCAATTTGCTCAATGGAACCGAGCATAGACAATTGCTAAGAGAATGCTTTCCAGTATTTATAATGTTAGATACCGACAAAAGCATCACGGCGAACAGTTAGAGATACGACTCTTAGTAAAACTAACTCGACGAAAGGATAATGACCAGTTTAAACACTGAGTGGAATCCTCCTCAGCGATTCTGATTTGTCTCGATTCAAAGTACATCACGTTCGAAACGAGATGTACTTTGGGGGGAAAGTGTTATCTAACCTTTTGGTCCGTCTATCAAGGTAAGCAGCCCAGAGAGATGATCCTAGGGTCCAGGAACCAAGTACAGACAAGACCACAAGACGATGGTCAAACAAGCTAAGAAGTGCAATACCCTGAAATACGCTGAGTATGGATTAGTTTTCCACCCTACATAGGGATCGATATTGATCCCTAAGGGTACACCCAAAGTGGTCCCCACTCCTATGGCACCCTTCTCTATCTACATAGAGCCTGATTCAAGTGTTGTTCCAGAATTCCTGTGCATCGTATTGGCAATCTCCATATACAGTTTAGAGTAGTAGTTCGACCTACTATAGATCCATCTCTTGGACCAAAAAATCTCCAGGCGACTATGCTAACAACCTTGGAATCCTGAAGCCAAGAACAAGGCGAGCCAGCACAAGAAATCACAAGGCCCAATATTACATATAAAGGAATCAATATCGATCCCCCCTATGGAGGTCGGTACCGATCCCCAACCATGGGTGATACGAAGTTGAGATTTTCTATGAGACTTGGTCTTGGCGGTGAGGTTCTGTAGGAGAAGTTTCAGTGAGATATTTGGTCGTTTACCACTATAAATATAGAAGACAGGATACATTATAAGTATCTTTAACGCTGCCATTGCACTCTCACTCTCTTGTATTCAAGGATCTATTCTGGTCCCACTCTCTTGTAATCACAAAACAAGTGCAAAAGCAATAAAATCATTGAAGTGGACATTGGCCAAGGTTGCCAAACCATTATAAAATTGTATGTGCTTGTTTTCTATCTGATTTCCTCTATATTTCATTTACTTTCTTCATTTAATCTATACTACTTACTTTTCTAGGTGTTTGTAATAATTTTAGTTTAAACAATTTCTAAATTCAATAACTCCAAATAAATGAAACAAAAATTAAATATAAAAGATACCCATTTTGTCATTTCCTTTGTCTCTTTTGATTAATCTTCCATCACCGTGAAGCACATGTTGATATTTTTTGTATTTGGTTGATGCAGTATCAAAATCATCCAAAATTGCATTGTAAGCTCATTTTCTATTTCTTAATGAATCGGTGTTTGGTGTTTTCTTTTGCTACGGGCAGCCTCTTCATAGATGGCCAGTTTCTCCACAATCATAGTACTTAAAAACACTTCCATTTCTGGAATTTTTGTTTTAGTTTTATGAAAGTTGTTCATCTTTCTATACTTTAGGAATTTTCTGAAATTTTGGGTCATAAAAGCAATCTCCTCATCATTATTATCATCGTCTAAATCCCGATCGTCACTAGTAGCATTGAATGCAATTTATTTCTTTTCGGTTGCCTTGTTTTCCATCCTACCCTACAACTGTGCTTCATAAGACATTAGATTACCAATTAACCCTTCAATTTTCAATATATTAATATCATTGGCTTCCTCTATTGCTAATGTCTTTTGATCCCACTTCGAAGACAGTGAATTAAGAATTGTTCTAACTTGTTCTTCTTTGGAATTTTTTTTACCTAATGATACTAATGAATGAACTATATTTTGAAATCTAGAATACATATCAGAAATAGACTCATTTTTCATTTTAAACAGTTTGAACTAATTAGTTAGCATGTATTTGTATATTTCTCTTTACTAGATCCCTCATGTGTAACTTATAGTGTTCTCCAGATTTCATATGCAGACTTACAAATAAAAACTCTATTAAATTCATTTTTATCTAATGAATAATATAAAATATTCATGGCCTTAGAATTATTAAGTATTTGTGTCTTTTGGTCTGATGTGCATGCTGAGTATTCAGTTTGGGGTTCAGTGTATTCATTATGTGTAATATTCCAAATATCTAAACCATTAGATTGTAAATAAATCTTCATCCTACATGATCAATAGGTGTAATTACTACCACTAAATAGTGGTGTCTAGTAGTTGATTGTCCTTCTACAAAAGTGTTAAAAATTGAACTATCATTGTTACTTTCCATTTATACTTTTCAAAATCAAATTACGAAATTTTGAAAGCCTAATGCACTGATACCAAATATGGGTTACGGTGTAACGGAACTTAAGGCTACTTTAACAGTAGAGGGAGGAGAATAGTGTTTTATAACTTTTATGAATCTTTTTAACTTAGTTTCAAGATTGAAATAAAATCACAAATTATCAACACAGATCTATACTAATTAAGCAGTTATAAATGTAATCACAGATAAATATAAAAGAAATAACAAAAGGTAAAGTAAGAGAGATGGCAATAGGAATTTTATACTAGTTTGGATTAACCAATCCTACATCCAGTCCCGTACAATACCGTAAAGGTTTATTTTCATTCGCCTACTTTAACCAGGTTGCAAGCAAACCAAAATATAATCTGGATTCAAGGCTATGAGATATACCCTCCTATCTTACGAGTTTGGAGCAAACTCTCTTGATTTACCGGGCAACAAGATCACCCACTTGATTTGAACAGGCAATAAGCACACCCACTTGATTTGAATGGGCAACAAGCACACCCAAACAAATAAGAGTAGAGCTATTAATTTCCAAATACAAACAGTTGTACTTGAAATACAAGATATCCTATAGCCCTTCTGATAGCAGTTTGATTTTTGAGTTAGGGAGAATGCTTCCAAAACAGTAGATAATTTGTAGAGAATCAATCCAGTAGAGTATGGATTGATTCTATGTAGTTTTGAAGAATGTAGTAAGTAGTTTTCAAGAAATATTTTAAGAGAGTAAGTAGTAAGAAGAAAGTAAGAAAGTTAATTAGAAAATTCATTTATACTCCTCTTTATATAATGAATGAACAGATGTATCCATTCATGAGGAGATACGTCCAAAACATACTTCATATTTTAAAAAACAAACCAACGGTCACCATCTAAGAGGGGTACTTCAACATACCCTTGTAAATTTTGAAAAAAATGATTTTCTTTTTAAACTTCTATATTTTTGTAAAACAATTTAAAAAGGTTTTAAAATACTTTAAACATATAAATTTTTTTGTAAAATATTGGTAGAAATATATTTTGAATTTTGAATAATTTATTTTGATAAAATATCAAAGAACAGAAATTTATGATAAAGATCAAAATCTACTATCGGGGACTTTAACAAATTATTCTAATGACCCGTACTAAAGTCTTGAGCTCTTCAAATCTTTGTCTTTAAATTTATAAGCTTGATCATCTCTGAATCTTGATCTTTATTCTTTATACTGGTCAGTCTTTAAGTTTAATCATTCTGTACCGATGTAATATTCTGCAATATATACTATACAACTTGGAAAAACATTAGTATCTATATTTATATGGTTGTCGTCGTCAAAATCAAAATCCGAGGTATTTACAATAAGTAAATTAGACTTGGTTGCCATATGCGATTGTTTCTATTTGTACTTGATAGTCGATTAGTCGACTATCGAAATTGACCAATTTAACTTTGGAAGTATATGTAAGCATCATGTATTGATAGGTTTGAGATCCCCTAGGGAGGACTCATTCGTATGAATCGTCTTTTGATTTAAGAATGTATGTATAAGAAATCCTCCATGGTGGACTCTTTTATATTATCCATTTACTTCTTAAAGAACTAGAATTGAGTTTACTGGAATTCATCGATTTGGTTTTGAAGAGACCGGGATCAGATAAGTGTATTACTTTCTGAAAACTACCTCAACACCGATATCTATGTAATTAAAGCTGTTATGAAGTGAAATATTACAAGGTTGAACTATATATCCCAAGGTTAAGTCAAAGGAAGAGGTCAGCATTAACATTTCAAATGATGCTATCATGGTGTACTGTCTATCTTGAGGTTGATACCAAGAGAAAGGATAGAGTTAGCATTTGTTGGTTGACTTATGCAAGGATCCATGGAGAGATTCATGAATGGTTCGATACAATGGAATTCAAAGAGAGATTCAGGATCTGTTTGAGTGATGAAAATTCATGTGAGAGATGTTGAACGTGACTTCACCATCGGAAATAACTAAAGACGGAGTAGGCTACATAACTTGGGGTCTAGCTAACCCAAAGGGGTATATCAACTCCATATCTAGAGATTCTTATCTATTATGACATGTAGGAGTTGATGATACTTGGTACAACGTGTTCAGACGTGGGCCAGTTGTGTTTACCATATGGTATATTTTATCTGTAGGTATACGACACTTGGAAGGTAGTTTCCGATCATTATGCAGGAGGCTGGCTTTTGGTTTTTACCGAGGAGACCTCCATATAAATTCATCATACAAATGTACCTTAGCTATTTTATTTGTAATTCTAATATGTTGTGTTGCGAGATGCAAGCAGCATAGCTATTTTTTTATTTATATTCTTCACCCTAGACATTATCTATTATATCACCCTATGTACTTATTAGATGAGTTTGGTTCTTTTGAGGGAATAACCATTACGGTGATTCGAACGTTCTCAAAAGTACTATTTTATGTTGACTGCATATTTCTTGAGTTTCTCATACCAGACTTATGTCTGACTCAAGTCTTTATATTTCCTTATTTCCATGGGCGCTCTTTCGAGCAGTCTGAGACATGTAGGTTTTCATTGATATTCTTTGGAGTTGGATGCTTTAACTTACCATAGTATTCTTATTTCCACTGCACTACTATTATGTATATATCAGCATTTGTGAGGACAAACTGTTATAACTATCCAGGCTTATGATAGTACTTAAGATTGTGACTTTGAAATGTTATGTATCTTAGAGTAGCACATTGTATTGTCTTTTGATATTATATGTTATCGTTCCGCTGTGAGATTCTGCTATTGTGTTCTCTTCTTCCTTGTTCCGTTTCCTTTTCTTTTCATTTTACGCTAACAATCAGTCTTTCCGACACTTGGGTGCTCGGCACGTGAATACCATGGATGTATTGGTATTGACATTTGAGGATCGAAAAGGTGGGTCGTTACACTAACCTATGATGGCGCGTTAGCCTGTCGCCTTGGTCTTTCGGCTCTTTTTCTTTCTTCATTCAATTTCAATCATAAATTTCCTTTCCAACCGTGTATATCCTTCATTATCAGACGTTTTTACCCTTCTAAACCATTTATCCTGTTTAAAAGGAAATTTTATCATACATCCTTATAATTATAAAAAATTAGTATTAAGTCCCTTCCAATTTTCTTGTACCATTTACATCTCTATTTTTTTTAAAGTGAAATTCATGGGGGTATTTGGGTAATTTTACTAACCTTAATATACGCTCTTAGGATATACGTCCATAACTCATAACCGCCGTAATACACATCAGAGTAGCCGCTTTTAAATTTGGAAATGAGAGAAGTAAAAAAAGAAAGAAATTTGAAAAAGAGGGAAGTAGAAAATAGTTTCTAAAAAAGCAGGATGTAAAACAAATAAGTTTTAAAAATAGGGATGTATCCCCAATTTCCACCCATTTAAATCTAGTACCACTTCCAATTGTCCACCCTTTAAAAGAATTTTAAAACCTCGAATTTATAGAATTAGAAAAATATTGAGCTACAAATACGATCCATTTTCTATTTATTTTAAAAAGGAAAGGCCTCTTTATTGAAAACCCTTTAATTGATTTTTTTTCTAAACAATTTTTAGTTTCAATTAGAAATTTCTAAATGGCTCATTTAATTTAAAAATAAAAGGACATTTCATATGGCAAATTTTTTTAGCATTTACTTACTTTTCAAAAAAAAGGTATGTTTATTTTTAAATAAACCTTTTGAAACCCGTTTCAAATATTTTTAAGAAAATTTAAAAGCTTTTATTTAATTTTCTCATATGGGTCGGACTCAAAAATGGATTTTCCTTTTCGTTTTCTTCTTTTCCAATTATTCTTAACTTATCTTCATTCAGAATATATTAAAAATCCGGCTGCCTTCCTAGGATGATTGTTACACACCTTCTTACGGGAACTTGCTCAATTCATACTTTCGTACTTTCGAATATCTATAACATATAGACCACTGCTCCCCCTTTTTTGAATGAAATGTACGCCATTAATTGGCAATCCAACAAAATCCACCATCATAGGGTTATCTAGGCCCTACAAAAGGAGTCTATTACCATCTAGCTTAAGGGACCCTTTTATATGTCATACTTATGCTCTTCTTAAGTCAACGCCTTACGGTACGAACTACCTCTCGGGAGGTGATCGGGATATGTGTATACTTTAACTTAATTTGTTGTCACAACTCATAATTGTCTTATCCATCTTTTTAGAATATGGTCGTAATTACTTCTATAGTCGGAATTTGTAGAGTTTGTCGTGTAATATATATATAATTATAGGCAAATACAAATACGTTCACTCAGTGTATCTTAATTCCTTTGATCGACTAACCTAAGCTTTGATACAAAATATAACAACTCGCACCCTAATGAGCTCGATTTTTTGCTAAATCGAAATTCGAAATCCATCGGAATACAGATCGTTGGTGTTGGTAATCTGTAATAAACAGGTTTATCAGAGAGCTATCTATATGATCTCATAGTGGAATAACAAAGTATAATAAAACATATATATACTGACTAAGGCTAATACCTTGGAACCAATAACATTCCTTAGATATCCAGTGCCCCTTGTCAGTGCAGATCATGAATGAGAGAGCCTGACCACTCGTCATATATTTCTTGTACTAGTATCATGTCCCAGTAAATTTATCCTGTCGGTTGTAATGAGGAGGGGGTCATAACAACATTTTGGTGATTGGTAAATTACATTCTTTATCCATAAAAATAGTTTATGTCGATTGGTTTCCATTATATGTCTATTACCTATTGAATAGTCATTTAATTCCATATATGCGTACGATATGTCCAACCTACTCTGAGGTATAAATATAATTATATATATCTACGTATGTATATATAAGCATCGATGTAATTGGTAGACAAGGATACATCTCCCACTAATGTTCGTAACTATACATCCCCCCAAGCATCCACTATAGTGTATAGGTTGAATTGCCCGAGTACACTGAGGAACCCCATTAGTGCTAATAATGGCGTTATAATTTAATCAGCCATATTGCTAACTCGTCTTAAAGATTTATCTAAGGGTTAACTAGCCTGCCTCCTAACAAACAACAAGCAACTGAAATTTGAGGCAATTGCATATCTCATACAAAACCTACACCAGTAGGAAGTGTAGTCCATCTATAAGCATAACCCAAGTCTTTGCTAATGACCACTCGGAACCGATAGCGCTCTCGACCTAGTGTGTCCAACCCTGCTCCTCAAATATATGGTACCAACACTGTTGACATAGCATTGAGCTTTTACCCACCATCCCATTTACATTTTCCTAATACAAATCAAGGAAATGTCTACCTGGTTACTTGGTACCTTTGGTTTGGAATTGAAGCGGACTCAATTGGCCATTTAATACTTCAAATCCGAGGCGAACCGCTATGGTTTATTCCTTAAATCTATACGCGAACGTATATTCCCACAGGTGCTACAATTGGAGATGTCCTACATCAGTAATATGTATACACAATTGCTTATAGCCTCTTGTAGAGGGCATACTTCTATTATGTAACACTAGTGACCTTGCATCCCAACCCAAACTAAACCATGTTATTTATAACCAATCCAAATATTGGGCTAGGCCCACTAATTCACACCTGTCGCAAACTACTATTGAGGCCATATAATTTCAACAATGGAAATTATTCTGCCTCCTAAGTTCAATTATTAGTATTTATTTATTTACTTGCAGTTAACTTTCTCCTTTTTTCTTTGTCTACCATCTTGATTTCTTCTTTCCACTAATGTCATCAATGACATTTATTTATCATGCCTATTTAATTTCCTTAACCATTGTCATATTGGTCACTGTAATTTAATTCATTAAATGGTTTACTACCCATATTGGCTTGATTATAGCGGTTTCCCTTTTACTCCTTAATTTACTGCCTCATTCATATTTAGTGCTTATAATTTATTTCTTAACTTGTAATACTTTTCCATGTATACTTAATTGATAAATGGGATTATTGTTATTTCTATTTATAACTTTTTAATTATTTCCTTCATTAAGGGATTTCTGTATATACACTTTTGTGTAAATCCCAAAAAAGTATATATTTTTACATTTTAATGCATTGGAACCGTTTCCTTCCTAATAAGGAAATGTTACCACTGTAATTTTATATATACTACCAAAGAAGTGGAAATATGCTATGTTTGGAATTACAAAGAATTTTCGTTTTTATTTTTTCTTGAAATAGGTGGTGCAAACTATGGAGGACTTCCTACTTTGCACATCTCTTTCATTTGGATATTCCTTGTTCTTCAAACCACACACTTTTTATATATAACTGTTAAGCTGGACATTTGTGGAAATTAACATGGCAATCTATACAACTAAATTGTACATTCTACAATTCCAATGAATTAAACATAGAAAATCTAAATCCCAAAACAATTTTAAACATTCTAAATGAATGATTAAAACTTTATAATCTAATTAACTAAATACATGGAATAACTACATATTTGTATCAATATCAACTTTCACTAATTCTGGGGACTACTTCCCTTAAATTCCAGCTTTATGGTTCATATACCATTTCAACAAAGTTAGTTTATTTACTGAATATGCATGCAAGGATTTCAAATTAGATACATTTATTTAAGCCTATAATTCTATAATTTTTACATAGGCATGCAAGAAATAGAATTTCAACGAAATAATTCTAATATTATGTAAAATACATAATTTTCTACTCACTTTGTAGCTTCTAAATCTCCAAATCCAATCCCATTCTTCTTACTTGACTTCTTTTTCTTTCTAGTCAAAATATGTATAAAAGGATATAAACATACTTATTAGAATTATAAATCTGAGATGAGATATGAGTTATGGGAGTTTAAATTTTAAATTACTGAATTTACCTTTTTACGCATAACTCAATTCACTCCTCCTTTTCTTCTCTTTTTATTTCTCGTCCTTCTCCAATACATACGTACGTACATACATACACACATACAGACATATATATATATATATATATTTTACTTTTATAATTTCTAGAAATGGTGGAGAAATAAAATAGTAGAGCTTCACTGTTCTGTTCAGAAAATATGAGAAGAAAAGTGAGGAGCTAAGCCTGTATTTATAGGCACCCGAATTAATTCCATTCGTTAGATTAGTTTTTACTAAATCTGAGCCGTTAGGCCAAGATTCAACCCTAGCCGCCATAACATTAATCAATCGACCGGTCCTTCAGAGATGGTCGACTAACTCAAAGGAGGTGTCGACTATAGTGGTCGGCCAGGTTATAAATGTTAACGTATCTTGTTTAATTTTTATTACCTTCCTAACATTAATGCTTACTTAGACGTTAAGTGTTTTATTAACGTTTTCTAACATTAACTTTAACATTAATTTATTAACATTTATTTCCTTAATTCATTTTGAATTATTTTCAATCCGAGATCTTTAAATATAGATAACTTCTTTGTTTGAATTCCGATTACAAAAATTTATATATGAAAGTTGCTAAAAAATCACGATAATCATAATGGTGCAAGTTTCGTAGACAAATTCTAATGTTGGCTCAAATTCCATTTTTGAGCTTTAATAACTATTTATTAATTCTTTTTAATTAATTTTTGTTTATTTACAGAGTGTTAGAACTTGAAAGTTCCATCTCCAAGCTTCTGTTCAATCACAAAGGGGTCTTCCCAGTTCCGACCAGTACCCGTACCTGGAAATACCCATTTCAAAACAAGGTCGTCTATCTCAAAGGTACGGTTTCTGACCTTGGCTTTGAAATGTCTTGCTACCCTTTTCTAGTGAGCAGCTACCCTTAGTTCAGCCTCATCTTGTTTTTCGTTGACCAAGTCGAGTGACTCAAGCAAGAGTTCCTTGTACATCTTTCAATTATAATGCTTTCTTCGGTGAGAAGGGACTTCCAATTCAATCAGAATCATGGCTGCAACTCTATAGGCCAAAGAAAATGGAATGTGCCTAGCCATGGACTTGTGGGTTATCCTATAAGCCCATAATGCTAGTCGTAACTCATCAACCCAGTTGCCCTTGGCTCACGTCAATCGTTTCTTCGGGATGGAATTGATGATCATGTTCACTGCCTACACCTAGTTATTCACCTGTAGGTGTGTTACTGCCAAAAAGCACGTCTGGATTTTGTACCAGCTACAAAAGTCTTTTAATTTTCACACTCTTGAATCTAGTTCCATTGTCAGAAATGATTTTTTATGGAATTCGGCATATGATATTCTTTACCACAAAGTTAATCACTTTTTTCATAGTGATTATGGCTATCGGTTCCTCTTCAACCCACTTTGTGAAGTAGTCCATTGCTACAATAACATACTTTGCTCCTGCTTTTGACATCGGTAGCACATTGATTATATCAACTTCCTAATCTGCAAACGGCCAGAGGCCAACCATTTGTGTATGCTCTATAGATAGGGCTCTTGGTGTCTTCGTAAACCTTTGGCATCTAACATATCGTCTGGTGTAATCAGTTGTGTCTCGGTAAATTTTTGGTAAAAGCCTCCATAGCAAAGAATCTTCTTCAGCAATGTCTACCCCAAGTGTGATCACCATAGCTTCCTTCGTGAACATCCGAAAGCATCTTCTAAGCTTCATTTTTGGTGAAATACCATAGCAAGGGGTCGAGAATTCTCTCCTATATAAAACTCCTTGCATAATAAATCGTAGTACTTTACGCATGAGTTTTCGTCGTTCATTCCTTCTAGTTGGAAGACTTTCCTTCTATAAATAATCTTTTATTGCAGTCATCCATGACTTATTTTCTTCCTTGGCCTCTAAGATCCAATCAATATCCATTTGGTCGATGCTTAGAGCCAACAAAACCTCTACTAGAATGAGTCCCATAAGTTGCACATCCCTAGAACTAGCAAGCTTGGATAATGAATCAGATTTTGTATTCTCTTCTCTAGGGACTTGCGTTATCATATAGTGCTCAATGTTGTTTAGTAGTTCCCGAACCTTCGTCAGGTAAGGGGTAAGTCTCGCTCCCTTAGCTTAAAATTCCTTTTTAACTTGGCAAACCACCAACCGAGAGTCGCTGAATATATGTAGTGTCTTGAACCCCAACTTCTTTGCTATCTTGAGTCATGCTGTAAACGCTTCATATTCAGCTTCGTTGTTTGTCGTGGAAACTTTAAGTTCAAAGCATAACATATTTTATACCCTTCCAAGGTTACAAGAATCATTCCTACATTGGAACTTCATTCATTAGAAGCTTTATCTATGTAGAATTCCCATTGGGATAGTTGGACCCCATCTTCTTCCACTTCATCATCTCGGATAGTGAACTCAACAATGAAGTCACCCAATGCATGTCCTCATATTCGTTCCTAGGATGGTATGTTATATCGCACTGGCTTAGCTTAATATTCCATTTCAGTAATCTTCCTAAATTCTTGGGTTAATGTAGTACTTGCCTCAATGGCTAATCAGTCAGAACTTTGATTAGGTGAACCTGGAAGTATGACCGCAACTTCCTTGAAGCAATCAACAAATAGTATGCCAGATTTTCTAGCTTCAGGTAATTCTTTTCGCTCCTATGAACCGCTTGCTGATGTATTACATAGGTCTTTGGATTTTAGACTCCTCATGTACCAAGGCTGCACTAAGTATATGAGTAAATACTGCTAGATGAACAAATAGATCTTCTCCTTCCAAAAGCTTTGAAAAAACTGGTGGTTTTTCCATATGCTCTAACAAATCCTGGATGGCTTCCTAACATTCGTTTGTCCAGACAAACTTTCTTAATCTTTTTTGAGGGTATCAAAGAATGGTATACGTTTGTCTGTCGCCTTCGAAATAAATAGACTCAGTGCGATGACTTTCCAGTTCAACTCTACATCTCCCTCCTTGTCTTTGGAGCAGTAAAATTTCAATGCTTTAATCTGCTCTGGGTTAGCTTCGATGCCTCTTGAGTTTACAATAAAACGCAAAAATTTGCTCGGTACAACTACATAAGAACATTTCAGTGGACTATGTTTCATTCCATACTTCCAAAGCACATCAAACATCTCTGAGAGGCTGTTTATGTGATTCATCAATCATTATGTCTTCCTAAGCAGACCATCGACATAAACCTTCATTGTCCATTCGATTTGATCTTTCAACGTCTTAATTACCATTCGTTGGTAAGTAACTCTAGCATTTTTCAGACTGAATGGCATTATTTGGTAATAGTACAACCTTAATTTAGTAATGAAACTCGTATGCTCCTGATGCAGAACTTGCATTTCTATCTGGTTGTAGTCTGAGTACACATCCATAATGAATAGCAGTTCATGTCCAACCGTTTAGTCCACAAGTTGGTCAATCTTCGGTAATGGAAAACTACCTTTCGGGCATGCTTTATTCAAATCTAAATAATCAATGCATATCCACTACTTTCCATTCGGCTTCTTGACCAATATAGGATTTGATACCCATCTTGGGTATAGTGCATCATGGATAAAGCCATTTGCCTTTGGCTTATCTCTTCTTCCTTTATTGCAGCGGGTCACTCCAGACCCAGGCTGTGTTTTTTTTGCTTCATAGGAGGACACCTTGGGATTCAATGTATGACACACTTTCTCCAGCAAAATTCCACATATTTGGAATGCATCCAAGCAAACATATCCAAGTTTGCCTAGAGAAACCCTACCAACTCCTTTTGCATTATTATGTCGGGCAAAGATCCAACCTTGAGAACACGAATGGGATTATTATCATCAATCGGGATGTTAATTGTCAGCTCCGTGGGCATCGCCCTCTCATGCTTTGGGTATTTTCGGTCCATATGCTTGTAAAACTTACTATGGTCTTCTCTACATCTTTTCCTTTCTCGTGCCACTTCCCTTCTCTGAGATCAATGACATAGCATTCTCGACTAATGCTCTAGTCGCCTTCGATAACTCCAACTCCTTTCTCAGTTGGGAACTTCGCCACTAAACCATGGAGCAAAGGCTATTCTAGCAAGGGCTGGTCGTCCCAGAAAAGAATTATAGGTTGAGAATTCATCAACCACCACAAACATCTGAACCGACACTATCATGCGGTCTCCCTTGCCCGATTCCACGGATAAGTCAATACATTCAACAGGCTCTATAAACTCTGGTAAATCCCTGAATATGAGATTTACATAGCTTCAGATCATTCGAACCGATCTTCATTTAATCAAAGATTTTCTTGAAGAAAATATTAATCGAGCTTCCATATTCAATCAATACTCGATGCATTGTCGTCAGCCCAATGACCGACATAATCACCATGGGATCAAGCATTGACGCTTCGATCTCGTCAAAATCTCTATTTCTAAAAACAATGTCATCATTCATCGTTTTCTACTGTTTTACAGGAGCTCTGCTTTCGATGATGAAACAAGTCTCCTGATGCACATGTTTTAATAAATTACCATACCTCTCCATTCATTCCCGCTTCTCTCCTCGGATGGGGTCCTCCAAATATGATATTTATAATGATTCTACTCTCAGGTCACCTTGGTCCCTCTCCATTGGACCCAAGTTGATCCTTATGGGTGTTCTGCCCTTGGGGTCTATTACTCTGTCCGCCAACTTGTGGATTCCTCACATACTATTATAGTTTCTTCTTTCAAATCAAATCTTCAATCATATCCCTTGAATGATGACACTCGTTGGTATTGTGCCCATGAGTCTTAAGGAAGTGACAATACTTCCTTGAGTGCTGTTGAGCTTCAGTTGCCTCCTTTCGAGGTGGCTTCTTATAATTCTCTGTACCTTGCATGGTAAGGTAGATGTTTTAACAGTATCATTCAAAAGAGTGTAATCTCCTTGTCTTATATACCTTGTCTGCTTCTTGGTTTCATGCTTCTTCCCACCAACGCCTTGGGTTTTCCTTTTTCGATTGGTAGTATGTTCGTTGCAATGTTTTTGGCGCTCTCACTGATCTGCTTGATAGCAACATTGCCCTGTATTACATCACTTAACAGTCTACCACCAATTGGTCCTATAGCTTGGTCTGTCTCTTCCAAGCATAGAAACTGGGATGCCTTTCGGTAGAATTCTTCCATAATAGGTGGCTGCTTTCATTTAAGCCATCTACCAAAGTCTGTGTCAGAGTGAACCCCCTGGATCAATTCCATCAAGACAATATCTTCCTTCGGATGGCTAACTTCAGCCACTGTAGTATTGAATCATTTCAAGAGATCCTTTAGATTCTCTTTGGAATTTTGATGGACATTTGACAAGGATATCACATCCTTTGGTCAAGCAGTATAGAGTATGAACTGCTCCATAAACTTCCTTGCCAATTGATCATAAGAAGATATGGATTTCGGTGCGAGCCGAGTGAACCATACATAGCCACCCATCTAAGAATATGGGAGGCATCCATAACTCACCACATCAGCAGCATGGGCAACTGTAACGACTCGAAATTTTATCGTTTTGATTATGAATATTTAATTAATTTAAATTATTTAAATAATCGAATATTATATAAATGTGAATAAATTGATTTAATAACGTTGTTAACCCCTTTTAATAATAACTAATGATAAGAAATTTGTTTTCGAAATTTGTTTACAAAAATAAACAATTCGAATAAATATCGATGATGTGATCAAAAATATAAAAAACAATATCAAAACGCATGAGATTGTCATTTTGGGGCACTGTCTCGGATAGTGACGAAACCAATGCCATAAAAACAGGAATATTGAGGTGATGTGCGTCGTCGAGTTTCATATAATTCCTCTCCATCACTTCCTCTCTCCATCTCTTCTTTATTTTCATTTCCTGTAAACAAAATAAACACAGCTGCCACTATAAAATTGATTATATCCGAAGCTAGGAGTGATGAGAGGGACCGACCTTGGATCCGTTGCGCTCGTATGGAAGAAAGCTTCATATCCATAGTCTCGATAGTAGGTGCAATTTGTGCGACATTCTATGGCCAAAACTAGGGTTCCACTATGATGGATATTTAGGCAAAGTTAGGTCAAGGCGAGGGTAAGGATGAGCTTCTTGTGTGAAGGCGAACTTGTGGTGGTGGTTTGCGGAGGTCTGATAAAGTATTAGGAGGTGCAACATTTTTACCGTGTATGCGAGATGCTCTAGGGCATGATTCTCTATGGTCGATCGAGCTTCAGGTGGTGGTGCGTGTGTTGCGGAGTGGCCGCATAATGGAGTTAATCAGTAGTGGGGGTTCGTTGGGAGAGAGGGAGGAGGGATTAGATTGGTGAATGGGTTGTTTGTGTACAATTGCATGCATGCATAGGAAAGTGGATTCGGGAATAGAGAAGATGTGTTAGGGAGGTACTGAAAATTTAATTAGTAATCAATCAATTGATTAATATTTAATTTATTCAAAATCTTACAAAATCAATAACTCTTGCATACGAGGTCCAATTGAGATGCGGTCTTTTGCGTTGTGCTCGTAGGAGTATTATCTACGTACTGGAGCTAGTTTCGTCAAGTTTGGAGCAAATAGACTTTGATCTAAAATTGAATGCTATTTGATTCTAGATCGAGCAGGAACGCATAAGTGATGGCTGGAATTTTGGTGAGTTAACTCACTTTTGGATAAACACCATTTGATATATTATAGATATAAATTATTCTTTGCATGCTTGAATGATTTTTTTGTTTGGTTTGGTTGAATTTCCATTTTGAAAAGAGGATAGCATATGAAATGAAATACAGGTAACTCATGAAATTTTGTAGAGGGGACTGGATTCCTTACCACTATTGATTTTAATTTCATTTATATACTTGTTGTATAAATTGTTGAATGCTAAAAGCTTGGTAGCTTAGCCTTACTGGATGTGATTTTGATATTGGCTTTTTTGTTGTTACGCTTTTTACATTTATATGGAAACACGTGTTAAGTGCTATGGTAGCTCTAGGCCTCATTATAGTATTTTGAAATACTATTATTTGCTGTTTTGATTTGAAAAATGTTTTTGATTTAGAGAATGATTTTAAATTTGAATTTTAGAATTTTCCATGGCATTTTATTTAGAAACGATTTTTGAACTATTTTACTCCAACCTTTTTGTTAATCGCTTCTAATTTACATGGAAATGTTTTAGAAGTATTTCGAGAAGTATTTATTTTACAAAAAAGTTAATATAAAAACAGAAGTTTATTATAAAGAGAAAAAAGGGGATTTATCTTTTGTAATAAAGTGATTCTATTTTTGAAGAAGATAGAAATGTTTTGGAATAAACATCTATGAAACGTTTTATATAATGTTATTGTATAGAAAGATAGATTTATAAATGGTATTTTATAAATAAAAAAATAGATTTATAAATGATATTTTATAAAAGGAAAATGATATCATTTTGATAAATTGGAAAATAAATCACATTTGTGAATCTATAGTGATATATGGAATGATAATTTTTTGGAAAGTATTTAGTTCGATTTTGGAACCGAAGATTTGTGATAAGTATAGGAGATTTATAAAAGGAGTTTATAAATAAAAAGGAGATTTATAAAAGAAGTTTTATAAATAGAAAGGAGATTTATAAAAGGAGTTTGCAAATATAAAAGAGATTTATAAAAAGGAATTTTATAAAAGGAAATGAGATTTGATTTCCATAAATGATCTTTATAACTTATGGTGGTATGGAAAGTATTCTTTTCATACTTAACATCAAATTTTGAGGTATGGAAACTCATCTCTATCTGTGAGAATTAAGAATGTACATCAAGGAAAGGATAGTACGCTAACTTGTCCGATTACATTGTTGATTGAGGGATTGTACAAGTTTGAAATCGGAAAGTGGTGGTAAGTATATTTGGTCTAATTCTATACGACCCTATTAGTTACACCAAAACTGTTGTGGGTTTATTGATTTCAACATTTCTAAATGACATCTGCTTTAACCCAATTAAGTTTGTTTTGGAAATGAAACCTTTCTTAAGATTTTGTAAATATACTTATATCATTGAGATAAGTATATGGTTACATTTTCTAAGCATTGAAAGTGTAGTGTTTTGTGAATATATTTATACCTTTGAGATAAGTATATGGTAATGCTTTCTAAGTATTGAAATGTATAGTAATTCGTGTATACATTTATACCGATGGGATAAGTAGATGAATATTTTCCGAATATTGAAAATAGTAAAGAGGGTTTGTCAATATATCCTTTGTAAAAGGTATTTTGATATGAATATTTGAAAGGAGATTTTAAAATGAAAGGATTAATTAAAGAGGCTTAGTGGTTGCTTATATGCTTAATCATGCTTGGTTTCCATATATAGTTAAATCTTTGATTGGAGTGTTTGCTTATTTGATAGTTAAATAATCGACTATCAAATCTTGGCCAGTTTTGAAACTATCTATTATCGGTTCGGAGAGACCAAGATCAGATATGTTATTTGAAAACCACTTCAAATTGGCATAAGCGTTCGAATTGAAGACGTCTTGATGATGATGAAAAGACGGGTTTTTTAAAGTGCAAGGGCTACTTGCTACTATTCCTGAGGGTGATTCCAAAATGGATGTAGTAGAAGTAGTGCCTTCGATTTGTTCAGTCCCAAAACAACTTGTATGGATGAATGCTGGCATTGCATTATTGCCTGGAGGGCAGTGTTAGTTAGCATTCTAAGTGGGATTTGCTAAAAAGTTAAAACATAATCTTGAGCCTCACACTTGGTAATGACTAAAACATGGGATATATAGCAGGGCTATGTGGTTCTCTACCATTAGGGTATGATCATCCCTTATCTAGATCGATATTATTTTTAGATGTATGCTTCGAGCCCAGTGCAGTTGTGGATTCAGCCGAGGGATGATCATATTCGACACTATCTAGGAAGGGGTAAGCCGGTTCTGTGTTGGTAGGAGGTCCATGTGAGGTCCTCAGTGCATTTTTCTAGAGGTGTATTGTGGCAGGCGGTACCCTAGTAGCCTTGTCATTGTACGAAATCCATTTTTCAATACGTGCCTATATGGCCTTAGTTGTATACTAAATATGATGTTGAATGTAATTGATGTAACCATTCCGACTATGTTAAATATTTATTTTATACTCTAGACACTATTATAATATCACTGGATTTTCTAATAAAATGGTTTGGTTATCGTAAGGTAAAAGTCCGTTCATGTTTATATGCAGTGTGGTCTTAGGAGATACCTTTATTTTTGAAAGGTTTTATAACATTAAAAATTCATATGATTTGAGTTTCTCACGCTGGTTTAGTAGACTGATCCAGGCGTTATTTTTATAATGCTCGGGTCGGCCTGAGTATATTTCTAGATTTAGCTAGACGCATTGGAGCTTCAGGAGATGAGCTGGATACCTCCAAGACCTATTCATGTATTTTATTTCCACTACATTTCTTTTATTGTATTGTATTTATCAGCATTTGCGAGGACATGCTATTATAACTGTCTAGGTTGATGATAGGTTAGTTTACTCTGATTGATGTATGTATACTGCAGTTTTCTTTTGTAACGATCATGTGTATATTATATATTACTTGTCATGAAGTGAGATTCTGTTCTGTCTTTCTTTTTCTTTCACTCTAATAATCTGTCTTTTCGGCATTCGGATGCTCGACTCAATATCGTAGATGTATTAGTGTTGACTTTTGAGGGTCGAAAAGGTCGGTCGTTACAGCAACATCCATGTGCCATTCATACTTTAGTAATTGTTGTCTTGGATCCATCGTTCCATTATAATGTGGCATCGTCGACATCACAAACCTTTTTGGGATAACTCTTCTATAATACCTCATTAATGAATAGGGTTATATTGGGCGACAAGCCCCGTTTGTCATTACCTCTGTACCGACTTTCATTCAGCAATCTCCTCGCCATATCTCTAAGATAACCTTCACCGGTCTGAGTAGCTAGACAAAAACCACCAGGAACAACCCCGAGTGTTTGACTCTTCAAACACTCTCTATTGGTTGTATGATGTCTAGGCACCCCTCTCTTTAAGAGAGCTATTCGTCCAGGCCCTTATGATGGCTTATTGGTTCTATGGCGTTCATATAAACACCATTGGTCTATGCACTCATATCTCATATTTCATCGGTGTCAGCTTCCTACAAATGTCCTTTATTATCAGATAGGTTTGCTACTTCAGGTGGTTGTCCACTGCCCCTACCTCCATTATTGTCGGTACCAAGTTGATTGTGATCGGTACTGACAATGTTGGCGGTGGTAAGAATTGCACCATTTCCTCTATTATGCTTTCAATATTTCAACAACCTTTCTCTTTATTTTTGTTTTCCTTCTCTTCTGCTTTGATCTGATAAGGATGAACTTTCCTCCTCGCAATTTGAAGATGATGAATCTCTACGTCTCTCTTATTCCTTTGTGGTTGCTAGGATAATAAAGCAAAGTTTTTCTTCATTCTTTCAAAGATGGCATTCTGGCTATCAAGCATCTTCTTGTTCATCTCAGCCGTCATCCTGTCTAGTTCAGCTTTGGTCACCATCTCATGTGGGGAAGAAGATCATGGCAAAGCATGTATTGGTTAAGTTGTCTCTTCTTTATACTGAAAGCTTCATCTTCTCTAGCAATAGCTTCAGATCTTATGGAAGCTCACTTATGGGCCATATCCTTCAGATTTGATCTTGATTCCTCTTCAAATCCAAGTAACTTCAAATCTACAGCAACAAACTTATGGATGCTTGAAATTCAAAGTTCTAAGCTTGATCTTCACTCGAGAATCTCATTTCAAAGTTCTAAGCTTGGGTTAAAAAGTAGCATAACACCCTAATCGATCAAAAACAAGAGAAAGTATATTAAAAAGAAACAAAACATCAAACACACAAGAATTTTTATAGTGTTTCGGCCTTAATTCACTATCTACGTCCACTTTAATTTTATTGCTCGAGATTTGATATGAACACAAATGATCTACAAGGCTTTAAGTCTATAAAACAGTGCAAATTTTGTTTTGATGGCAATTTATGATGAAGGTTGAAGTATGGAGAAGTGAGCAAAAAGATCCTCTTCTCTTTGTAATATCACTCGTATCTATAGTAGAAAGCATCCACCATAACCGCCAGCTCGTGGAAGGCTAGGTTAAAACTTAGTTCCACGTGAATAGGAAGGATAATGTGTGTTTCCTGTGAACAAAATTAGGTCGGTACCGACCATAATATGACCGATACTGATCATAATTGCTCTTCACCAAAACACTTGTCTCTTCATGCTCATCCTTTTTTTCAAATTTTCAAACTCAAAACTGGGCCCCCATCCTAAAATAATCTCGGCTCTGATCATAAACGTGGTCGATACTGACCATAATTGATGTTCTCCAATTTGACTCCAACTTTTTGTGCTACATCATCCATCATTCTAAGCATCCCCCCAAGTTCTTGATCCACTTCTTCTTAGTCTTGATGTCCAGATTCATTGAGAAGTAGCTCGGTTCAAATGCTGGATAACATATATTAATTAATTTATAAAACATTATAAACTAATCAAATCGAGTGGTACTTTGGAGATTGCATAGAATTGGATTTGCGACTCATATAAGTGAATTCAGTACGCGATTAATATTGAATATTAATATCTTCATATCACCTTAGCTGATGGTAAACAATTTGGCTGAATACATCGCTTACATTTCTTGTCGGTAAAATCATATTTTAGATCGATTCAAGCAGCACCTTTAGCAATAATATGTTATACGCGCGTTATATCTAGAGTTTGGTCAAGGTCAAAACTCCAACAATATCCATATATAAATATTTAGTCGATCTTCAAAGTCCTTATTCAATAATAACAATATTATCAACCAACATGCCCTGGTTGGAGACTTTTGACTTTGAGTTGACTACATTTGGCCGTGATACTAACCTTGTGAGTCACCAGAATAGGGATCTTAAGGCTAGATTAACACTAGCGGGGGGGGGGGGGTGTGAATAGTGTTTAAAGGATTATATGAATATTTTTCAAATTCTTTAAGATTATACTTGGAATGATTCAATTAACAATCACAGAAAATATAACAGAACCAAAGAGCTGATAAAAGTAAATACAGGAGAAGTAAAAAGGAAAGAACATACCAGGATTTTATACTGGTTCGGAGTTACCCTACATCCAGTCCTACACAATTCCTCGCATGGATTTCTTTCAACTAGTAAATGCAAATACAATCTCGATTTCAAAGCTACGAGACACACTCTCCAGAATCCCGACCTTTGGGTAGAGTCACTTGATTTCCGGACTACAAGCACACCCACTAGATTTACGGGCTACCAAGCACACCCAATTGATTTTACAGGCTACAATCACACCTATTTGGATTTCAGGAATACCAAGCACACTACAAAATATAAGAGTATATTTGATAGAGTTTACAAACTCAGATCTTCGAACTTGATTACAGTTGATCCTATAACTCTTGAATAGCACTTTGATCTTGGTTTGGGTGAAAGAGATGAGAGAAATCAAAGAGTGGATGAAGGAGAATTAAAATAGTAATGATTGAATTTGATTCTTGTTGAATTTCGGCAGAGTTTGGGTAAACATTGATTTATAAATCAAGAGAGTGAAAATAGGAGAGAAGAATAAGAAAGTAGTTGATAAAAATTCGCTTGGAAGTCTGGTATATATAGGGAAAGTACGGTCACGTCCATTCATGAAGAGACACAACGAAAAGACACTTCCATTCAAATTTGAATTTTGAAATTCCTAGCCTATTTGTCGACATACTTGGAGAGGATATGTCGACATATCCCTACTTAATAAAAATTGTTTTGAAAATATTAAGTTTTGTAAAATATTTTGAAACTTTGTACAAACATTTAAATATAGTTTACATATATTTTAATTATATTAAAACTTAATAAAACTTCATAAAATAATTTTGTAATATTTGATAAGAGTATTCAATATAATGTAAATAATATAAAACCAGTATAGTTATAAATTATAACTAAATGTCTAAAATCAAAATATAAATATCAAAAATAAACATAAGGAAGATATAAACTAAAATACAAAAAAATATAATAGATTAAAAATACTTAACAAACCTAATATAATATCTTTGTAAATATAAAAGGTTAAGAATTTATTTTGAGAAATATTTTGAATAGATGTTTGAAAAGATTATTTTGAAAACCATGATATTTGAAAAATATTTAAAACTTATTTGAAATGGAGAGAGAGAGACCAAGAAAGTGCCATCAAGGTCTAACATAAATTCTACGACTCTATAACTTATCTGGAATATCTTAAACTCTTCAATACTCGTGAGTCTTCATTCTTGAACTCTTGAAACTCTGTATCAGCATTTTGAATCCACTCTTGATACTATACAGTCTTCTTAATCAACACTTGTCTAATATCATACACTATACACTATATATATATATATGTATATCTTGATAAAAAATTAGTATCTATATTTTAAATAATGTCCTATAGTTGTTATCATCAAAACCAATACCCAAGGTACTAACAAACCTCTCATAACAGAGGAGACAGATTCTCCATTGAATATTGTTTCAATGTCCACAATTCAACTCAGACCCAATTATAGTTATTCGAGGGTTACCATTCCATGATTTAACTATAACCAAGGTAGGGTGTTCACTTAAAGTTCCATAATATTCTCAAGCCGAAAGACTTGTGTAACATCATCACGTAGAGATTCCCTATATGACCTTAGTTATTATTAACCAATAGGAATAAATCTATTTTTCCAAACTATTTACCATACAACTTTTCTTTTTAAAACCTAAAACTATCTTAAACTTGTTTTACAATTACTTTTGGAACTATTTAACAATTTTACAACTGATTACTGTTTTTCAACTGTTTTATAAATAATTACTATTTTTCAACTATTTTACAATTACTTAACTACCTTACAGCTATTTTGCAAACTAATAATTATTTTTCTACTATTTATCTATTTTTAAAAAATTTCAAGCTATTTTCTAAATATAAACTGGTCCAGAGTCAAACTGTACAACTTCCCAATCTCCATTTCCAAACAATTGCCAATTTCCAATTAACTTCCAATTTCATTTGACTTTAAACCATCTTGAATTATACAAATTCGAGTTATTATTTCAAATGTTGATTTAATCCCATAAATAAAATTTACCTTTACTTTTAATTTAACAGTCTAACCATTTGATTCTGAGTTCAAATTTCAAAATTCCATTTTAATTTATCTTTACTTCTACATAAACTTATTTCTAGGTTCAAATAAGAGTTCAAAATAACTTTACCTTAAAAATTCAATTTATTACCCAATTTCAATTTTGAAACCAGTGCTTAACAATTTAAATTTCCAATTCTTTTTAAACATTTAAACCTTAAATTCAAAGTGGTTTCATCTCCTTAATTCCAAATTTTAATTTCCCTTTTAGCTAAATAATGGATATATCACCACAATCCATTTCTTCATTCATTTAAACAAAAGTAATTCTGTTCAAAAGAAAAGAAGACCCTTATACTTGAAACCATAGAAGAAATTAAAATCAAAACCACTCAAAGCCTGTACATTTTCAAAGATCAATATCAAGCAACAATTTTTCAACTAGATTAATCAAGCAAGAATGGGGCAAATTGAAGCAAAACAAAGATCAATTCAGTTTTTAAATTAAAAGCAGCAGTTTAAAATCAAGATCAAGAAGCAAATTCAAGTCCAGAGAAGACCCAGACTTCTCTTATCCTTCCAGAGGTGAGTAAACAAACAACTGGGAATTAAATTTTGTTAGGAACTGGTTGCATGTGAGAATCCTTGAATGTTATGAGATGAATATGCAGTTGCATGACTGTATAAATAAGTTTGAATGTATATACATAGGTGATATACAAGTGTGCATGTCTGGATTCATCCCTGTTTCATGTTACAGAGTTTTAAAATAAGTAAAAATTTAAATTCTCTTAAACTAATCTCTGATAGGTTTTGGTTATCAAATAAAATATGTTTGCTTAAACACAAATTAAGATTTAAAAATGTATGTAAGCAAAATAAGTTTGTATATCGTTAGGAAATCAAGAAATTACAGTGGAAACTTAAACATGTTGAAAATTCAATCATCAAAATTCTTTGATTCATTTATATAATCTTGATCACCATCAAGAATTATGATTTTTAAGAGTTCAATCCAGATTTTTAAGGATAGGTCGAGAGAGTAATTCAAAGTTGACCAGAAAATGGACTTTGAGCAATTTCTAGTGATCAGTGAAGTTTGAATGGTCGGGATCACAGCTGGAGGTAGCGGAGGAGTTGTTGAGCTTGGCAAAAATGTCGAGTGAATTTTTAGTTTACTGTGGCGGCGTCAGTTCGTCAGAGAAGGGTTTAATACCTAGTTTTGGTTGAGATAGTTGTCGAGTGATCTCGTCGATGTGGGCGAACTGGAGACAATCGCGGGTAGTGGAATCGAGGCGTAGGACTGTGACGGAGGTTTGGGCATGATGGCAAGGTTTTGGATGAACGAGATCGTCGGAGAGAGGCAATTTCGTATCGGGTTTGGGTTCTAGTATAGAGTCAAATTGCTCGATTTTGATTCCAGACGTAATTGATGAACCTGGGTTGTTGGAATCATCGGGGAGGTTGTCGACGATGTGTGGATGATCGCGGCGATGATCGGAGTTGGTCAGATGATGGTGCACGTGTGTTAGTGTATATCTGGTGTCGTTTGAAAGTTTAGGGAAAACGAGGAGTACTCGGGTTCAAGCTCGAGAAAAATGTTAGTTCGACTCGAGGTAAAAGGAAATTTGGGCAACTCGAAGTAAGGCTCGGGTATTTTGGTATTTAACTCGAAGTTATCTCAGGTTTAATATTTTTGCAGTTTTAAAATTTTAAATTAAACAAGTTTGGAAGTTAAACGATTTCTTACTAAATTCTTTTATGTGATGAATGTCTAATTAAGTTGGAATGTATTAAAAGGTAAAATAATAATAATAATAATAATAATATTTTTGAGTTTAAAGTGTTTTTAATATATAACCCTTGTTTTTAAAAGTTTATTTTTAAATAAACTTAATATTGTGATTAAGTTAGTAATTAAAAGTTGATTAATGAAAGTGGTTAAAGAATAAGTAATTAAAGGATAATTAATTTATGTGATTAATTAATTTAGTAATTAATTTGAGAGTAATTAATTAGATAATTAAAGATTAATTAATTGATTTGTAAGGTAATCAAGGAATGATTTATTTATTAATGGTTTGTAGTTAACTAATAATTGATTAAGAGGGTTAAGTGATTTATTCTTAAGTAGTTACTTTAATTAAGTAATAAGAGAAGTATAAATTAATGTGATTAATTAATTAAGGAGATTAATTAAAAGTTAATGTGAATGGTTAAGGCTAATTAATCTATGGGGTAATTAAGGGTTAATTACTTAATAAAATTAAAGAATAATTAATCAAGGATGATTATTTAAGATGAAAAAAATGATGATTTATTAATTGGGTTGTAATTAATAAATGTTGAATATGCATGAGTAAGGTAATCTAAATGATAAAGTTGATAATTAATTAATTAAATTAAATTGGAATTATATATATAATAAAATCTGGTTATGGATGTTGAATGATAATTGGATGACTTGGATTGATTTTATCTCTGATAGGCGATTGAGATGTGCTGTGATATGAATGGTTTAAACTGTGAAAATGATGGTTACCTATCTGAGATGAATTGTTGCATGATATCCTGGATTTGAATTGTATTGTTTAAAACTTAACAACTTGGATTAGAGATGACGTTAAATTCGAAGAGACCGGAGTTGGGTATCAGTAATACCCGAAACCACTTCGATTTGTAATCTACAATAATTCTTTATAGATTTGATATGTGAAATCAAATATGTTGGAATGGAATAAATGATATAAACTTGGTCAATTAATCTGAGTAATAATGCTTAGATATAATTGTAAGATGTATATTTGGCTATGGAAAGTTATGAACTCGTAATAGGGTACGAGTTACCCCGGGTTTAAATAAGTTTTATGCAAATGTATGTCATGTTAGATGGGTTTACTCACGCTGGTTTTCAGCCTGACTCGGGTGTTACTTTATGGTAATGCTCGGGTCAGACCGAGTATTACATATTTTCAGGTAAGGACGTTCTGGAGCTCAGGAGTCGAGCTGGATGGCAGGAACGTATGGAGTGTTTCTATTGTGTTATATTATTGTATATCTGAGACTTGATAATTGTGTATATCCAGTGTCTATATAAATGTGTAACTCTGATGTATTAAAATGTAATCGACAGATATAATATTGTTTTGTAAACTGTTATTATTTATTATTATATTTTATCCGCTGCGAATGTGAGATGTTGATGTTTCTGATCTTCTTCTTCTTCTTCTATCTCTTTCTTCTTTTTCATAACCATCTGGAATTTTCGGGTTCGAAAATTCTGGGTCGTTACACACTCAGTCAAGTCATTCTGTGGTCATCCAATAACTACAAGTACATAATCTCTTGGTGCCCCCAACAACCATAAGTAATACACCGCCCAACATTTGGAGAGAGTTTTGTAATTTAGCCTCAATGAATATATTAATATCCATTTCTTGCAAAATCTTGACTAAGGATATTTAAAACAAAATAATTTTGATATACGACCTGATACTTATGGTTATAACATTTGTAACTGCAATCATATAATACTTTATTTAAGGATTATCTATTTACTAAATGATTATTTAATCATTTATTTCTATCACCATATAACATTATATATAGTAGAAAAAAACCTAAAGCATACTTTATTTCGAACAAGATTTCATTCAAAGTTAGGACATGTAACAAATTACATAATTTCCCTCAGGGTATACCCCATTAACTTCAATCTCCCACTTGCACGTAAGGAAATTTTGGATCCACAATCCAATACCTTCTTGAACAGTCTTCCTAGAACAGACTGAGAGACGGGCCTCAGTGATTGGATATGCATTATTATATTAAATCTACTATATCAATTTCACTTTATCCGTCCATTCGATAAACTATTTATCATGTGGTAGTCACAGACAATTCATCCTATCTTTTCATAAGTTCTTGATTCTTTTCACATTCCCTATTGCATTATTGATGTCACAATATATCACTGGACACCCAGTCAAGGAAACCATGTTTTTGCATATATGTATTTTCTACAACACTATTCTAGGTGATGCACTCATCCTACTAGAACTTGCTACAACTTTCTCATTTTGAACAATTTCCATCATAAGACCTTAGTTAAGGTTGAACGTTTAAAATTTAAGATTGTCTTACTACACTTTATATTTCCAATGAAGTTTTAACATGAACATCCTTCATAAGAATTTCGTTGTTTCATAAAGAATTCTCAGTATTTTTCATAAATTGTTCGAGAACACTTCAATGTGTAAAATTTCAGACTTGATTTTATTTGCCTATTGTATCAAATACATATGCAAATCCAATTTAGTACACAAAGTGTGTGAAAGAACTTAGTTCCAATGCATATGGTATCCTATATACCTCATTCTATGGGAACATTTCTTATTTGTAATCCGTATTAAACAATTTTAATACTAGTATTATGTACTATGTTTTGGACAATATATGAAAATCCCACTATATCATATATACGAGACATTAGTGTCAAGTCTTTTGTCATCAACGGTCATGTTGTCCATTTATAGCCTTATTGAAATCCCTCGTTTAGAAGTGGAATTTTTTGAAATAAGAATAACATATTATTTCTCAATGCGATTAAACAAGCTTCCAAAAGCTTGTATAATTTTCATGATAACAAACCTAGCTTTCAGTTTACGTAATTCACGTACTAAACGTATGTTGGAAATTTTGTATCTTGACCTTTTAAGTTGCAACATGTGACAGCCGCCCTATACCCCGGCACCCAATATATCTGTATAGTGCGCTATAGTAGTACCCTATCGATATAGAGCGATAGCCAAGGGTAAAGTAAGCAAAACTCCAATAGATAACCTATTGTATATCTCATGGCGCAAGGATAAAATACAATAATCAATACAAATATAAAACATGCGAGACAATATATAACTAAATAAACCACAAAATCAGAGAATGGTAGGTTCATCATAGTTATTCAACATAGAATGGAATTTATACAAAATATAATAAACTTGGATAGTTGTCTCTGGATAAAGTATAGCACTGATCAAGCTCCACAATATTAAATAGTGGAATAACGATAAACCCTAATATATAAATATATAAGTGCCAGCCTCCTACCCATCCTCTGAACAGCTTGATGCGCTAATCTCAAACCAGCTATCTAATGTACTCATTTAAGAGTTCTCGATATGATAAGAAGCAAAATATAAAACCTTGACCCAAACAAAGTCTTGTGTGAGTGATAAATAATCTATAGATGCTATAAAAGCCGATATTGTATAAGGAAACTAGGAATAAGGAGCCATATCCACCGTGCCCCTGCATTCAATAAGTTAACACATAACATGTTATATGTTATACATCATATGGGGGTGATGTGCTAAGTATAATGTGGGTGTTGAGGTATTTATCTGATAAATACTTGCATCACAAGATATCCATCTCAATCATGCTGCAATCAAAGTGACCCAAGTGACCATCCCATGGTCTTGCATCATTACCTTCCAAGTAGGCGACATCCCACGCTGCAGTCAGATTCAATCACATACCTAAAAACATAGATAATGCCCTCATCTGGGTAGGTTAGACCATCCCATGGTCCATGGTACACAGGTGAATATCTTTACATAATCTTGCCCCACGAAAAAAAATCATACTGAAGTCAATCAACAATTTCCTAAGCATATGACTCGAAAGTAGAACATATCCTGCATTCCACCCCATTACCCCACTTTGTCGAACATGCCTCCTCGAACTACCCTAGTTCCATACATACACTTCCCATTATAAGTACATAATCAGATGCTCTGCATCATCGACTCATCGAAGTTTGAAGTACCTTACTCAACTCCTAGGATTTCTTCATGTCTTGCCTAAAGTTGACTCTTCATTACTATATGCTTCCCTGAAGGAACTCCAGGAAACCTAGAGTCCACCTCCAGAATAACTCCATCGATCATCTATAGCCCATATTTTGAATTCTACCTACCTTTTCCTCATGCGATCGATATTGGGGGGGGGACATATGTCCTTACCATATCAGTCGCATGACCATTAGGCCATCCTAGGTCACACTTCCATGACCGTTCGATCATGAACCTTCAGACCGAAGCATAAAATCAAAAATCTCAAAGTCGGAGCTTCCTTGTCCCGAAGTATTCCCTACTTCCCCAACCACTCAACCCTAAAGCTACCATTCCAAAAATCCTCAACATAAACGGCTCAGTACCAACCCATTCTGGGTCATTATCGAACCATCAAGGCTTAGCTAATTTGGCTAAGTCCCTCCGAAATGACCCATGCCTCTCCAGGGAAACCCTGAGCAACCCTTTTTGAAGCTAGAAATACCATGCTCCAAATCCTAAATTGAAAATGGATCGATGCTAGCTTCTTTTCCTTACCCGATCCATGATATTTCTTCATCTCCTTAACTTTAATTCACCCATGATCAATTCTGTAGCTTGTCCACATCATCATCTACTCTTAGACCTTGTCGCAAGCACTTTGAAGCACTTTTGGATCGATCGTCATCATGGATTGGCAGTGACCGATCGTCAAAAAAACTTAACTTTTTTTGGCATTTTACGAGTTGGTTTCCCTTCTACTGCAAATGCCTTAACCATCCATACAATTCGTTTGCGTCAATTTAGCTCCAAACAACCTAGATCCAATATACTCTCTAAAGTTCCTATTGATACTCTCTACCTCATCCTGTGCAACAAAACATAACAAAACTAGCAAACAAACATTATATCAACATTATAAACACCATACAAACATCATACATGCAATACAATTGGTCACATAGCCGAGATCAAGCCAAAACGTGAAACAGGGTATCCATAAGAACACAATGAACCAATTTTAGATTTACATTCAATTTAAAACATTTAATTCGTGTTCAAAACATAGGTGAGTTTAGATTAGGCTACAATCAAATTTTTATCTTTAAAAATCATTTTAAAACACCATTTAATACTATATTAGCACCTATAATACCATGAGAGATATAGATCAATCACCTAATCTTTTTGGTCAAGGAGATAATTAATGGAGGTTGGAATGTTTTATGAAGCGTGGAAAAGTGATTAGGGGGTTGTCCCATCATGTCGTATCTGTAATGACCCGTATTTTACGTATAAGATGATCGTATAATATTTTTAAAAATTTATATGAGGTCGTATGACTCTATAACTTTGGAAAATGCCTACTAGTGATATTTCCTATTATTAAGAAAATTTCCGAATTATTTTAACTTTGAAAAATTATAACGGCTATAACTTTTGATAGAAGCTAAAATAACTCTGAGACTGCTTCCATTGGAAAGATAAGATGGTTTCTCTTTTCGTAGAGTGGTCAAAATAGCGATTTTGTCTTTTTGGTTAAGAGATATAGCTGTTTGAAGTTTGGTAGTTTTTGGAGCAGCTTAGTGGGTAATTAGTGAGTTTGGGGATAGGCCCACTAACTCATTTCAGGTTTTACACCTATATTGGCTGAAACAAACATCCCCAAATCATTTCTACGATCTCCCAAATAGATCTAAGCCTCTATTAACCCATTATACACCCAAAACCATCTCTTTTCTCCTCTAAATTAAGTCTAAATCATAGATTACTGATATATTAGAAAGATGAACCATTAGAGAACTTCAAATCTACATTTTTGGGGAGGGAAAATTAGATCTTTACTGTTGATTTTCCGATTTGCCTCGATTTACATGCAAAATTTGGATTTTGGAGGTTTTGAAGAATGATTTATCATCTCTCACCTTATTATATGTGTATATATATATAGGTTTTTAAATGTTTTGGATCCATTTTGAAGTCAAAATTATGTTTATTTGCTGCTTTAAAAGCCTACCTATAGTAAAAACATGAATACATGGATTTTTGGTGTTCTAGACATGTTATTTGGATATGTGATTGCCTTGATATATGTTAGGCTATATTGTAGATACATTGAATGATGATTTGAAATGAATTGTTGTGTATTTGCATGTTTGGTTGTTGATTGATGCATGTATGATGTTTTTGTATATGCTTGAATGGTCGAAAACGCTCATCGGAGCGAGTTAGACGTAGAAACCGTGAAATTGGACTTCAACGAATAGGACGAAGAATGTTGAGAGTTCTATCGATGCATACAGTAGGCACACGAGTCAAAGAACGGAGCATAATGGTGAAATCAATGTGAAACTAGAAGTTGGAGCTACTACAACATTCTAGTTCGACAGCATTTGGTTTGGTGGTTTTTTTCTCGAGCTAAGCTTCGATTTTGGGGGTGTTAGCTCGGGGTGAAGCTCGGTTCGACATTGGGGAAGGACCAGACAACAAATGTTGTCCAGTAGTTTCATGGTGCGGCGATGTGGAAGACGACAACAAATGCTGTTCAGTGGTGTTGCCTATTCAGTAGCTGGACATGGGAGTTGGTCCGGTGAGTGCTTCGAGTCTTGCTTGGTAGTTTCAAAAGACGCTTTGAGTCGACACTCGAACAAGGTTCATGGTTTGGGGTTTCAAGGGATGCTTCGGTGCAAAAGTTAGGCAGCTTTGGGTCTTTGCCTTAGTTGCTTTGGGCTGGGCTATGGTGATACCCGAACAAAGATTGGAAGTCAATTTTTTATTGTGGCAAGGCGATACTTTAGGTATTTCTTCGTGGCATGTTTTAAGGGTCTTGGGGTTGAAGTGGAGTGAAGTAGGAAATTCAAAATGACTCGGGATGACCTTTGAATTCATGTGGCAACTAGTGAAGCGATGGCATAGTGCTTCGACGTCGACAACGACGACGACTTTGGAACCATAGTACGATGGCTCTATGACTTATGATGGGTGTCTAAAGGCATTTCGATGATGGCGACTTAATGATGGGAGCCATGATGGCGATCCATAAGGACAAGTTCAATGATGAAGGCTTGTAAGTAGAATTTGTGATTGTGTTCTACTATCGAGATAAGCGAAATGGAATAATGATGGAATTCCATTATGGAAACGCGTGTAAAAGGCATCATTAATAACTCGAAGGTTTCTAGTATGCTCATAAAGAAGAGGCATGTAGGTAGCTCCCACTTAGATATGCGATTGTGTCCAAATCTTGCGATAATAGATTACCTAGGATTTTTCGATTGTGAGCCTAGTTCTTAGCATTTCGAATTACATGGATACGAGCACTAATGAAGCCAGGTTTTCGATTGGGTCCTTGATTCGGGATTGTGCCATATGAGTTATCATATATGCAACACACACGAGTGATGGTGAGGATTGTTTTATGGATGATATGTTTGCCATGGTTGTTATCACTCTAGGGTATCACATGACATAGCTATTTTCGACCGTATACCTATACACTGGACATTTTACTTCGCTTGTAGTACACTTTTATGGAAATGATAGTAGATTAGCATATATCGACTATTATGTGCTAACTCTTTGGATGTAGGGACAGGTCGGGTATGGTTCCTCATACATTATGCTCCCATTTACTATATACAAAATTTATAGTATTTTTGGGATGATGTATCGCTCACACCAGATTGTTGTTTAACTTGTGGTTTTATGCTTTGCTTCTTATTGTCTCGGGTACTCTTAAATGAGTAGATTAGGGATAACAGGTCTGGATAGTGCGTGGAGCTGTATGGAGTATGAGCACAAGGTTACGCTTTCATATATCTATACTTTGGAGCATACTATCGCGTATATTCTACTACATAATATTGCGGAGCTATGTCAGTACTTTTATTTTGAGAGATAATTATATAGTTTATTTTGGAGACTTGGGATGTATAAACTCTTTTATTTTAGTTTTTGTATAATCTATGAACCTGATGCACTCTGATGTTCTTATTTACGGTTCATCAGATTATAAAACCGTCTCGCTTGTTTACATCAATTTGATTATTGTATTTTGTCTACGCTATGAGATGTTCTTCAAGTTTTATGTTTGGATTTTCTCTACTTTACACTCTTGGCTACCGTCCTGCATCGGCCAGGTACCTCCACAATGCATTTTATAGGTATATTGGGTGTCAGAGGTATAGGGCAGTCGTCACAGTATCAGCCTAAATCCTGAAATAGGTTAACGGGCTCAGTATGGGCTTAGTCTATGACCTGCTAATTTGTCCAAAATTGTCTAACTTCAAATGGTCATACCGATAAAACATAAAACCTAATATGACCACTCCATGGAAAGAGAAACCTCCATATATTTTATTTGAAAGTGGTCTTAGACCATAATTCTGTACCTACCAAAAGTTATAGGCCTTACAAGTTTTCAGGGTCAAAATCATCAGATAAAATTACTAAGGGTCAACGGTCTTACTACTCAACATCACCCAAAGTCATAGTCTCATACACTAAATTTGGATTTAAAAACAATATTTTACAATGTTCTAATATGTAAAATACGGGTTGTTACATTCTCCCCTCCTTTAGGAATTTGGCCTTCAAAATTCTAACAATAAAGTAAGGTCAAATAACATAAAACATAGTTATCGTGCATGTCTAATAATTATAAGTAAGCATATCAAACTCCAAACATGCATACATAGGAAAGAACCAAAATCTATGCTTACCCTAGCATGCAAGGTACTAAGCTGCTATATATGATATCAAAAGTGAAATTATGTGCGATAAACACAAGTCTTTCCAAGTAAAGAGCTCTGAATAAGTAGTCCTCACACTTTCCTCAATCTCCCAAGTGCAATCGCTCTTTCTTTCACTCTATTGAACCTTCACAAACTTCACCATCTTCCTCTTAAGTTGCTTCATATCATGAGAGACTATAGGAATAAGCCTACGAGGTCTCGAAGCTTCTGGTTCAATTTCGATATCATCTAGCTGATCCGGTGAAATAGTCACGTGCAAACTTCCACAAGCGAGAGATGCGGAACACATTGTGCATACCCGATATTTTCTTAGGTAAGTCACCTTATCTGCTAGGTTTCTAATCCTCTCGAGTATCATAAAAGGACCTATGAACCTTGGTACTAACTTCCCTTTAGTACCGAATTGAACAACATTCTTTAATGGAGAGATCTTAAAAAATGCCATATATCCGATGGAGAACGCTAAATCAGGTCTCCTATTATCATCGTAGCATTTCTACCAGTCTTAAGAAGCTTTTATTTATTGTTGAATGATCTCAAACTTCTCTGAAATTTCTCTTACCATATCTAGGCCAAGTATCAGTTTCTCGCCTGCTTCCCACCAACAAGAGGGAGTGTTGCATGGTCGGCCATATAATGCCCAAAATGGTGCCATACAGAGGATAGACTTATAATGGTTGTTGTATGAAAACTTAACGGGATGTAAATGGTCATCCCATAAGTCTCCAAAGTTGAGTATACAAGCTCATAAGAGATCCTTTAAGATACGATTCACTCTCTCGGTCTACCCATCGATTTATGGGTGGTAAGTTGTACTCATATGCACCTCTATCCCCAATGCTTCTTGTAAGCTCCTCCAAAACCCGCTCCTGAACAGTAAGTCACTTACAATGCTTTTTGACACACCATGGAATCATAAAATTCACTTTGTTATCCAGCGCCTAAACCAAACAGCTTCTAGGTGAATCTAGGCATCCAAATAAAGGCAAAATGATCCGAGAAATTGGGGAAAAGCTTAGAATGGAAATGTGAGGCGACTCTAAGAATATGGAGTTAAATTGTGCAAGAACATTATGGTCAGTACCAACCACAATCATGGGTGGTACCGACATGAATTTCAGGTGGAATTTTTGGAGCTTGTCACAAGATCAAGGAATGAAGTAGAAAGGCAATTACATTGGTGCTGAGTTGATGTGTACTTGAAGAGTTTACTTCTATAAGGGTAGGTGAATAACTCCAAAGCTTTGCAGAAAGGCAAATCCCATATAAGACAAATCGTATTGGCACTGACACAAAGTGGTGAAAAAATAGTGAAACACTACAAGAAAAAAGTATTTTTGGGCGTATAAAACACGCTACCAAAACTTACGGTAGCGTTTTAATGAACGCCACAATAAAATCCGCAACTAAAAATCCATGATTTTTAGTTGCATTTACTTCAACACCACTATAAATCCTTTTACTGCAGCATTTCTCAAATGCAACCATAAACCTTTTTGTAGCATTTTAAAAACGCCACTAAAAAGCTTTTTGGCGCAACTAATATAGTTTCCAACTTTACCCCTGCTTTACAGTTGCATTTAGTCAACGCCACTATATGTATTTCTCTAGCGTTTTTGAAACGCTAAAAGTTGTGGATTGTTTTGCAGCATTTTTTCATGCTATTATTTTCTACTGATGGTCTATTTTGTTTCTATTATATCAATCAACAATCACTCGCATAATCATCATATTCAAACAATTAAAAATACATTAACCATATAATCAAACAAGATATCCTTAGCCATTTCGATACAATAGTTTTTCGACAAAATTACCAAACTCACATATAATGACCATTCGTATACAAATTTACACAACCGGTACTAATAAAATGTTATACCTAACTAGTGCTAACAAAAGGCTTGATTACTCATAATTCTTTGTTGCATGCGCAAGTGAAAGCTAGCACCATAAAAGTCCAACCTTGCCATCTTCGAAAGTCCAATGCCTGCACAAGTGAAAGCACAACATATAGTCAAACAATTATGCTTATTCGTAGGACTTCAAATCTGATATCAAACATCTAAAACATTGCACAAGTATATCATACTATAAATAATCCCATATAAATAATCAAAGTTATAAACAAAATGAAATAAATAAAGTCCAATCTTACAGTTATGAATGAAAATGACACAAGTGCATACCCCCTCTTGCCTGAGAGAATATACAAGTAAAAAATTTTTGATCTATGTTACATGTAACAACCCTAGTTTGGAGATTACCTATATATATATATATATTAAATTATAACAAAAGTTATAATTTAATACTGTAAATTAAAATAAAATTGGAAAATTTTAATTTGTTTATTTGGAATAAACAATGAATTTTGAAAATAAAATGAGAAAAATAAAGTTTGGAACTTTATTTTATTTATTTGGGTTAATAAAGATTGGAAAATGATTTTTATTGGGAGAAAATGAAATAATTGTATTAATTATTTCCAATTACTTCTTTTAATAATTTTTAAAAGAAATATTCGATTATTAAAGGGTGTTTATTTAAATAAAATAAAACGGAGGAGATAAATTGGGTAAAAAAATTGTTTATTTTAAATAAACAATGTGTTTGAAAATAAATATTGGGCTTGAAATTTGATTGTTAGGAGATTTGGTTAAGTAAGATGAAAATGTTGGAATTTTGTTAATTTGAGTTAATAAATTAATCAAGAGATGTATTTCAACAATAAGTTGTTGAAATAAATATAAATTGATGGAAATAAAGTTTTAAAAATTTCATTTTGAGAATTGAAGTAGAAAATAATCAATTGGTAATTTTATTTGGGGCAAATGTAACAATATTGGAAAATATTGTCAATATTAATCTTTTATTGATTTAAAAAGGAGAAATATGAAGAAATTATGTATCTTATTAAATTAAAAGATGAAATACTGTAAAAATAATATTTTGTTGTTTTAATAAAATTAAAATGATTGTTATAATTTATTTGATAAGAAAATAATTTTGTTGTGCTTGTTATTTTAAAAATAGTGTTTTTACACTAAAATTGTGAAAACCGTGTAATATGGTCAAAAATAGGTTTTTATTGTCAAAAGTAACTTTTATTTAGTTATAATAACAATTTTAATTCAGTACAAATAGATATATATACATTTTGTTTGGCATTGAAATGATGAAATATGTGAATATAGTGTTAAAATAAGTTAAGATATGAACATAGCCTTGCATTTTCTCTAAGTATTTTTTTTCTTGGGCTTGTTTGGGTAAGAATTAGATCCATTAGCCCTAACCTAGAAGCTTTTGGTGAGAAAACAAAGTTGTACGTAGTTTCCATTTGCATCTTCTTCTCAAAACAAACTTACAGTAAAACGAAAAAAAAGAAAATCAATGGCTTCCTCAAACTAAATCCAATTTCCATCCAAATTGCTGTTAAAAATAAAGAAAATTCTCCAAACTAAAGATTATACAAGGTAATCTCCATTAATAATACAAGAGATTTCATCAAAAAAATTCTTAGAACTTGATATGATTGTTTGTAACCTGTATATTTTGTTTTGCATGTTCCTGTTTCAGCTATTACAGGTTATTAGAGCTCCAATTCTTCTCAAAAGCTTGCAACTTGCTATTAAAACATTACTAAATCATCAGGTGAGTTTAAAGCTAACAAATTGCTAGCTGAAAAATGAATTTCCTGTGAGAAATTTGGCTAAATCGTTTACTGTATAGGAAGTTTTCTCTGTTCATATTTCTTTGTTTATATCTTATTCTGGTTGCCACTTTGAGTGGTTATATCTCTTTGTTTTTGCTCCGAAATGCTGCTGGATCTTTCCCGGGTTGTATTTTGAATGTCACTCTATGTGCATGTCAATTTTCATTGTCTGAAATAACATGTAGCTATGTTAAAATTGAGCTAAAAGGTTGAATCGTGCAAGGAAATGAACTGGGAAAAATAATTCTCGTAGCTATGGTCGACCTTGAGGTCGACCACACACTTCCCAAGGTCAATCGTACGGTCGACTTGAGCCCCCTTACGGTCGACTTGGTGATCGACCTGAGGAATAGTGTGGTCGACCTTAAGGTCCACCTGATATTTGCCCATTTTGCCTTTGTTTTTGCGACTTGATTTCGCAGCTTTTGCCTTTGAATTGCTATGGTTTTGTCACTTGTTTTGATGCAAAATTTGAGATGATTTTAAAGAGCTCTAATCTATCAATAGATGAGCAAAAGTTATGGTCAATCCAAGTCCCGGATTGATGAGTATTTGAGTTGTTTTTGAATGTTGTATTTCAGTGGTTTTTATCGTTTCAAAAACAAGTTTTTCTGAAAAAAAAATTTGAAATAATTTTACAAATCAAATGACTTTGAAATAAATTTTTTCTAATATTTATAAATTATTTTTTAAAATTATTTTAAAGTATTTAAATTATATTTATTTCCTATAATAAGAGTAATTTTCAAATAAATGCCTTCAAAATGATTTCAGAAAATTGTTTTAACATCCCGTTTTCTCAAGTAAATTATTTTATAAATAATATACACTATATTTACACTTTTCGGATGTATGAAAAAGAGGATTAAACGATTTGGTAAAACACGTGGTATGGGATACGTGAGTTTACCTTTTTCAGTTAATTCCGGACTTGTACGATCGAAGCCGTTCGAGATTATAATTTTCTGAGTTGATATTTGAGATTTGCCATTTTATGGCACTATTTGAGATTTATAAATTCCTATTTTTAGGAATTATTTGGGATGGCCAATATTTGGCGAAGTTTTATGGTTTGAGATCTCCTATTCTAGGAGTATGGTCGATGAGGACCATTACAATGTATTTTTATACTTGCCGATGATATGAGGCAAGTCTTGAGTTTGAGGTTTCCATTTTGAGATTTATGGTTTATGAGAAACCATCACGATGTTTTTACTTGTCGATTATATGAGACAAGTTACGATGTCTTTTGATACTTGCCGATGAGATGAGGCAAGGTATAATTTTCTGAGATTTATGGTTTTATGATGTTTTCTAGTGTGGCATTGACTAGCGGTTAGTAAACCGTTTAGTGAGAACATGTGGTATGGGACGCACGTTACCACTTTTCCGGTTCCTATCTG
The DNA here is from genome assembly GCA_030737815.1 of Allium fistulosum. Classification (NCBI taxonomy): domain Eukaryota; kingdom Viridiplantae; phylum Streptophyta; class Magnoliopsida; order Asparagales; family Amaryllidaceae; genus Allium; species Allium fistulosum. Next base: position 435,775,302 of record CM060904.1, on the reverse strand, counting down.
TGAGTTTGTGACAAATTCACGATGTATGCCAGTACTGTAGACCTTCGGGTCATCACGATGTTCTATGACTTCAGTCGTCACGATGTTATATGACTTCGGTCGTCACGACGTATTACGACTACGGTCGTCACGATGTTTATGTGACTTCGGTCACCAAGAGAGAGGTACCTATTATACAGTACTGGACAAGATGTGGCACGTGCAGCATTGCTTCGGCATGCAATCGGGGATCTGGCCAATCCGGGTTTTCTAAGTTTTCTATTTTATTATGATTTCACCATTTTAAGATGTTTTATTACATTGATAGCCTGGAGCTATATAAGATGTTATACATATGGTGATTTCATTTATGATATTTTGAACTCTTTTTGAGTTCCTTGAGTTATGAGTTTTGATGATTTCGTGATTTTATAGGATATTCTGGGTTTTGCCATTTTGGCGAGTTAGGTTTGAGTTATATATATATTTATACCGATGAGATGAGGGATAATTGAGTTTGGAGATTCTTCTATATTTGAAGTTTATATTGTCATTCCATGGCATTCTGAGATTTTGTTTATGACGATGAGATGAGGCATATTTGATTTTTGGTATTATCCTATTTTTAGAACGTTTTGTGTTCGCCATTTTGGCGAGAGTTTGTATTGATGATTTCTCCTATTTAGGAGATATGGTGCATCGAAACTATTATAGTTATTATTGAGATTTCTCCAATGATAGAGGCATGTTTAATTCCTAGTAGAGTATTATCATCGAGTTTTCTTCTTTTGAGATTATATATACTTAAGTGATATTAGACCACTTGAGTTATGAGCATGTCCTTATTATTTCTTCTCATTCGAGAAGAGCAGTCATCCTTTCCATATGTTAATTAGTATCATGCTCTTGGTATGGTATCTTCTTTTTCGTGAGGATACTCTACCCTTTACTTATGCTTCATATTGTCGTTTATCTTTATTAAACTGATGTTTTGGCTAGACTGACCCGTGTATTTTATACTCGGGTCAGACCGAGTTTGTTTCAGGTTAGACATTTACTTTTGCACTTAGCTTTGCCTTAAAGTTTCCGCATGGATATCTTCCTATCATCTTTTATAATTATAGTCTTTTTGGAGTTGTATTTTGAGATGTATATTTATTGGACTCGTGTATATAATGTGGTTGTTATACCAAAATTGATGTATCATTTGTATTGTATTAGGATGTATCAGCGTATATGTATTTATATATATCTGTTTGTTGTTCTGTGATGTGATGTACATTTTGTTGTTGTATTTTGTTCTGATAGATCCATTAGCCACCTATAGTTTTGTATTAAGCATTTATTGGACATGTCGATCCACATGAGTTAGAAAAAATATATATGTATATATGTGTATATATATAGCACTAACGACGTATTCAATAAATGTTTAAGACAAAGCTATAGATGGTCGCTCCTAACCAGCCATATTCTCCGCATTAGCAGACGGAATTACCCTGTAATTCTCTTTGTTAATGTGGTATCGGAGTTGAGATCAGAACAAAATATGATAAACGTAGAACATAAACATATATGACGAAACATCCAAGTATAGTACAAGTATTACAAATCCCTTAATCTCTGTGTCCTTAGCCTTTCCGTATCTTTTGAAGTAAATATTTTGGGATATGTCTAGGAATATATTTTATTCCGTAGTATTTCATATTTAAAATTGATGATATCTTATCTTAGGAGTAGTCTTAAACGTGATTGTTTTATTCGAGTCCTCTTCAATACGGGTGCTTGACACCCATCCGTATCGGAGGAATTTGTTGATGCTTTTGGATGTTCTTGTCTTGTTCTTTTGTGAGGGTTACGAATTATATTGAGGGGATCAACAATATTTGGCATGATGTATGAGGATTTGGGATTGTTGCTTATAGCTTATCTTTTCGTGCGAATTAGCATGCCATTTTCTATCTAGAGTTTGGAGTGTTTGAGATGAAGTGGCTTGCCTATTATCAAGCCACATTTTGTGAATAGAGGGACCCTATATTAACTATCCTAGTTCGGTTGATACGTTGTTTCTTGTTCTTCGGAATGTTGATGATGATTCCGAAGTCCCTGTATTCACTCTTGAGTTCGAGATGATGATGATATATCTCGAATTTCAGTCATTGTGATCCTGTTGATTCTGTGAGTCCGCTTCAGGTATGATACCCAATCGGGCAATCAAGTATTGTATTGACCTCATTCCCAATTCTTAGCCCTTCGGTCATCCTTCCACGAGGATGTCCAGTAAGGAAATGAGGTGATTCATTGAATTTAACTATTATTGTCAACTCTTACCTCTTTTTGAGATAACCTCTTTGGATTCTCATTTATAGGCTTTATTTATTACTTCATTCGGAGTAATGATATGTTGTTAAGTGTTCTTCTCATTTAAGAAGATGTCTTGCCCTTACCCTAAAATCTCATCTGTTCCTTTTTAATCTATTGAGTGGTGTTAGGGTCATACTTCAATTTAACCCTACACCGATCTCCTTGAGTTACGAGTTGCGGAGGATAGTGTTCCTCTTACCGCAATCCGCACTCGTATGGGTCTTATGAGTGGTTAGTTAGATCGTTCGGAATAACGAACACTCCAATCCATTCCCTCAATCTTGTGAATCGAGTATTTTGGGAATATCTCGATGAGTCTTCTTGTGTTTTTTATTTTGGGTATATGTAACAAATTGTGTTTTCAAATTTTGCAAAAATTGAAGATATATATTTCTAAGAGAAATTGGATTTTGTTTTTGAGATAAACAAAGAAAATTTTGAGTATTATAAATGAGGTACTTCTTTTATAGAAGATGATTTTTGTGTTGGGTTGTCCATCGAGTGCTTTAAGAATTCTGGTCGATGCGCCTGATCAACGTTATCGATAGGAATTTCCTAAACGCTGTAATGAGAAAATCAAACACGATAAACTGAGTGGTTATAAGATTTAATTGGTAAATTAATTATTATGGTTTGAGAATTAAAATTTATTTTAGATGACATTTGCAGCCATTGAACCAAAGTGGGTTGGATGAGTGGCGAGGCAGTCTTGATCATTTGATCAACTCTGCATCCAATTGATAGGGTTATCCATTATAAACCAATGGCGAGGCAATACCATTATGATAATTGAAATTTATGAATTTGTTTATAGTTATGTTTTATTGTTGAAATGATGTACTTTAGATGTGATAATACTTTGTTTGAAAAGCAAAAATGTTTAATTGAATATTTTAATATGAGTTATACATGTTGAATATGAAGCTTGTTTGAAAGTTTTCAAGTGTTTGAAAATAAAGAGAAGTAAAAATTTAAAATTTTATTTTAAGAATTATTGAAATAAAATTATAAAATTCTTTTGAAAATTTATTTTTTTGAATAGAAGGGAATATGTGTTTGAAATTATTTGTCATTTTATAAGTGCTATAGTAAAGAGTTTGTAAAATTTCTATGTGTTGAAAATTGAGATTAAGAGTATAAAGATGGTGAGTTTTGAAACTCTAAGAAATTATGACTGTAAATAAATATTTATAAATATTTTGGTTCCTTGTGTTTGTCTTGCCTTAGTGCAATGGTCTAACGACTAGCGTTTTTGCGGTCGTTTGAGTTGGGTGGTCTTTGAAGTAACCACCTCTTATCGGAGTTTCTTACCTTAATTGTTGTTATCTGAGTATCTGTATAGCTCCTTCCGAAGTGACACGCGGAAAGTCATCGCCTTGTTGTTTGGAGTTCGGATGAAGCGATGCCAATTCCCAACTCTATTCGAGAAACTCTTGTGAAATCAATCTCCTTGGATTGATTTTGGGTAGCACTCTGTTGTGTTTTTGTCTCGAAAGTGAGATACTTACGAAATCATGATGTATTGCTCAAAGAAATTCAATTGTCCGCAAATCCCAGTATTTATACTTGGGAAAATCATTGAATTTTACCAAGCAATTTTATCTTGGTCTTCTTTCATCTTAAGTAGAGAGTGAGGAATTTTGATATCGGGCTTGTCTATCCTTCCTTTGATTGATGAAATTAATATTTTGAATACACACTCTTCTCTAGAAATTACAATTTTGTTAAGAGGGGAAGTCTGTAACAACCCTGGTTTGGAGATTACCTGTATATATTAAATTAAAACGGAAGTTATAATTCAATATTGTAAATTAAAATAAAATTGGAAAATTTTAAATTGTTTATTTGGAATAAACAATGAATTTTAAAAATAAAACGAGAAAAATAAAGTTTGGAACTTTATTTTATTTATTTGGGTTAATAAAGATTGGAAAATTGTTTTTATTGGGAGAAAATGCAATAATTGTATTAATTATTGCCAATTACTTCTTTTAATAATTTTTAAAAGAATTATGTGATTATTAAAGGGTGTTTATTTAAATAAAATAAAACGGGTGAGATAAATTGGGTAAAAAATTTGTTTATTTTAAATAAACAATGTGTTTGAGAATAAATATTGGGCTTGAAATTTGATTGTTAGGAGATTTGGTTAAGTAAGATGAAAATGTTGGAATTTTGTTAATTTGAGTTAATAAATTAATCAAGAGATGTATTTCAACAATAAATTGTTGAAATAAATATAAATTGATGGAAATAAAGTTTTAAAAACTTCATTTTGAGAATTGAAGTAGAAAATAATCAATTGGTAATTTTATTTGGGGCAAATGTAACAATATTGGAAAATATTGTCAATATTAATCTTTTATTGATTTAAAAAGGAGAAATATGAAGAAATTATGTATCTTATTAAATTAAAAGATGAAATATTGTTTAAAAATAATATTTTGTTGTTTTAATAAAATTAAAATGATTGTTATAATTTATTTGATAAGAAAATAATTTTTGTTGTGCTTGTTATGTTAAAAATAGTGTTTTTACACTAAAATAGTGAAAACCGTGTAATATTGTCAAAAATAGGTTTTTATTGTCAAAAATAACTTTTATTTAGTTATAATAACAATTTTAATTCAGTACAAATAGATGTATACATTTTATTTGGCATTGAAATGATGAAATGTGTTAATATAGTGTTAAAATAAGTTAAAATATGAACATAGCCTTGCATTTTCTCTAAGTATTTTTGTTCTTGGGCTTGTTTGGGTAAGAATTAGATCCATTAGCCCTAACCTAGAAGCTTCTGGTGAGAAAACAAAGCTGTACGTAGTTTCCATTTGCATCTTCTTCTCAAAACAAACTTACAGTAAAAAGAAAAAAAGAAAATCAATGGCTTCCTCAAACTAAATCCAATTTCCATCCAAATTGCTGTTAAAAATAAAGATAATTCTCCAAACTAAAGATTATACAAGGTAATCACCATCAATACTACAAGAGATTTCATCAAAAAAATTCTTAGAACTTGATATGATTGTTTGTAACTTGTATATTTTGTTTTGCATGTTCCTGTATCAGCTATTACAGGTTATTAGAGCTCCAATTCTTCTCAAAAGCTTGCAACTTTCTATTAAAAATTTGCTAAATCATCAGGTGAGTTTAAAGCTCACAAATTGCTAGCTGAAAAATGAATTACTATGAGAAATTTGGCTAAATCGTTTACTGTATAGGAAGTTTTCTCTGTTTATATCTTATTTTGGTTGCCACTTTGAGTGGTTATATCTCTTTGTTTTTGCCCCAAAATGCTGCCGGATCTTTTCCACATTGTAGTTTGAATGTCACTCTATCAGCATGTCATTTTCATTGTCTGAAACAACCTGTAGCTATGTTAAAATTGAGCTCAAAGATTGAATCGTGCAAGGAAATGAACCGGGGAAAAAATTCCTATAGCTATGGTCGACCTTGAGGTCGACCATACACTTCCCCTGGTCGACTGTATGGTCGACCTGAGGAATAGTGTGGTCGACCTTAAGGTCGACCTGATATTTGCCTATTTTGCCTTTGTTTTTGCGACTTGATTTCGCAGCTTTTGCCTTTGAATTGCTATGGTTTTGTCACTTGTTTTGATGCAAAATTTGAGATGATTTTCAAGAGCTCTAATCGATCAATAGATGAGCAAAAGAAATGGTCAATCGGAGTCCCGGATTGATGAGTAATTGAGTTATTTTCGAATGTTGAATTTCGGTGGTTTTTATCGATTTTTGTCGTTTCAAAAACAAGTTTTTTTGAAATAAATTTTTGAAATAATTTTACAAATCAAATGACTTTGAAATAAATGTTTTCTAATATTTATAAATTATTTTTTTAAAATTATTTTAAAGTATTTGAATTATATTTATTTCCTATAATAAGGGGAATTTTCAAATAAATGCCTTCAAAATGATTTTAGAAAATTGTTTTAAAATCTCGTTTTCTCAAGTAAATTATTTTATAAATAATATATACTATTTTTACACATTCCGGGCATATGAGAAAGTGCATTAAACGAATTAGTAAAACACGTGGTATTGGACATGTGAGTTTACTTTTTCGGTTAATTCCGGACTTGTACGATCGAAGCTGTTCGAGATTATAATTTTCTGAGTTGATATTTGAGATTTGCCATTTTATGGTGTGATTTGAGATTTATAAATTCCTATTTTTAGGAATTATTTGGGATGGCCAATATTTGGCGAAGTTTTATGGTTTGAGATCTCCTATTCTAGGAGTATGGTCGATGAGGACCATTACAATGTATTTTTTATACTTGCCGATGATATGAGGCAAGTCTTGAGTTTGAGGTTTCTATTTTGAGATTTATGGTTTATGAGAAACCATCACGATGTTTTTACTTGTCGATGAGATGAGACAAATTATGATGTCTTTTAATACTTGCCAATGTAATGAGGCAAGGTATGATTTTCTGAGCTTTATGGTTTTATGATGTTTTCTAGTTTGGCATTGACTAGCGGTTAGTAAACCGTTTAGTGAGAACGTGTGGAATGGGATGCACATTACCACTTTTTGGTTTCCTATCTTTGAGTTTGTGACACATTCACGATGTATGCCCGTACTGTAGGCCTTCGGGTCATCATGATGTTCTACGACTTCGGTTGTCACGATGTTCTACGTCTTCGGTCATCACGATGTTCTACGACTTCGGTCGTCACAATGTATTACGACTACGGTCGTCACGATGTTTATTTGACTTCGGTCACCAAGAGAGAGGTACCTATTATACAGTACTGGACAAGAGGTGGCATGTGCAGCATTGCTTCGGCATGCAATCAGGGATCTGGCCAATCCGGTTTTTCTGAGTTTATTATGATTTCACCATTTTAAGATGTTTATTACATTGATAGCCTGGAGCTATTTGAGATGTTATATATATGGTGATTTCATTTATGATGTTTTGAACTCTTATTGAGTTCCTTAAGTTATGAGTTTTGATGATTTCGTGATTTTATAGGATATTCTGGGTTTTGCCATTTTGGCGAGTTAAGTTTGAGTTTTATATATATTTATACCGATGAGATGAGGTATAATTGAGTTTGGAGATTCTTCTACATTTGAGATTTATATTGTCATTCCATGGCATTCTGAGATTTTGTTTATGCCGATGAGATGAGGCATATTTGAGTTTTGGGATTATCCTATTTTGAGAACGTTTTGTGTTTGCCATTTTAGCGAGAGTTTGTATTGATGATTTCTCCTATTTAGGAGATATGGTTCATCGAAACTATTATAGTTATTATTGAGATTTCGTCGATGATAGAGGCATGTTTAATTCCTAGTAGAGTATTATCATCAAGTTTTCTTCTTTTGAGATTAGATATACTTAAGTGATATTAGACCACTTGAGTTATGAGCATGTCCTTATTATTTCTACTCATTCAAGAAGAGCAATCATCCTTTCCTTATATTAATTAGTATCATGCTCCTGGTATGGTATCTTCTTGTTCGAGAGGATACTCTACCCTTTACTTATGCTTCATATTGTTGTCTATCTTTATTAAACTGATGTTTTGGCTAGACTGAACCGTGTATTTTATACACGGGTCATACCGAGTTTGTTTCAGGTTAGACATTTACTTTTCGACTTAGCTTTGCCTTGAAGCTTCCGCATGGATATCTTCCTATCATCTTTTATAATTATATTCGTTTTGGAGTTGTATTTTGATTTTTGAGATGTATATTTATTGGACTCGTGTATATAATGTGGTCGTCATACGATAGTTGATGCATCATTTGTATTGTATTGGGATGTATCAGCGTATTTATATATATATCTGTTTGTTGTTATGTGATGTGATGTACATTTTTTTTGTATTTTGTTCTGATAGATCCGTTAGCCACCTATAGTTTTGTATTAAGTATTTATTGGATATCGATCCAAATGAGTTAGAAGAAAAAAATATAGAGCACTAATCGACGTATTCAGTAAATATTTAAGACAAAGCTATAGATGGTCGCTCCTAACTAGCCCTATTCTCCGCATTAGCAGACGGAATTACCCTGTAATTCTCTTTGTTAATGTGGGTCTTGGGGTGCGGCGTCATATTATAAATTTGAATTAGTATGATAATTCATCACAACGCAGTATACATCAGACCTTAGATCAGGGCGTCTCTCATTAACCAAGGTCAATGCCTTAGCTATAGAAATGTCCACACTAATATCCCGCCTTAACTTATCTGCCTATAAAATTAATTTGGCTTAATATTTGAAGAGAAAACGAATATGAGTGAAATATAGTGTATTGCATTGATACATACCTCTTTCAACATATTGTCGAATACCTTTTGTTTCCTGCGTAATTATGAGTAGTATGTACATGACAATTTCATAGATATGTAATATTTAACATTAACCACACTATCATAGAGTTTGGCACTTATTTCTGTAATATGTATAGAACTGATGATCAGAATGGTTAAATGCCCAAAAGCATGCTTTCATGCAACATTAACCAAAATCAAGAAAGAAAAAAAATGAACTAGTCTGATAATACTTTATATCATTTTTGATTTCAACTGACAACTAAGCAGCTACATATTTCAATATAGAAACCCCATCCTTCATCAAAAACCCGGTATATATATCCATATTAACCAAACACTGAACATTTTGTAAATTCCCTCTAACATGAATTTTGAAGCAAACACTACAAATCAACGAAGTGCTAAACACTAAGTTAGACAGCTAGCCACATCATGTGAAATACAATTAATATACTAACCAGGATTAAAGAAAGCTAAGCATATTTAGAATGCATGGTTAAAGGAAATAGAAACCTTGCCAAAATTCCAAAGCATCCATTCCTAACACATCCCACTCTACATTCTAGCTGATTCAACTCTCTTCCTTCTCACTATCCACCCTTTGCGGCTCTGAACAACCTGAAAGAACACTCTTTTCAAGAACACCATAAAGAACAAATAAAGCCATAGTCTCCTCAAGGTCCATAGGATAAGACTCTCGTGAGTTATCAGCCTCTTTACTCTTCCTTTTCCTCCCTATCTTTTTTGGAGTAACCAAACTACCCTTCTCAGGAATTTAATGTAAGGATTGACATGCTCTTTGATGTATTTATAATTTAAATGGAGGAAAACAACACATAATAAGGTAATCATATCAGTATAATGAAGTGGTTTGAAAGAAAAAATGTAGTTTACTTGATGCAGAAAACGTAATGATTTGATTCCCTAGCTTATATATCTACCCTGATAAGGAAGCGTACAAATGCTTTTTCCCACAATTGACTTAAAATTTCATACCAGTTTTGTTCCATAGTCATAACTTGCATTATAGAAATCATTAACATACCAGTCCCCAAAAATCAAAACCCAGCTGCATCACCATCTTTAGCCATCATGAACCCAAGCATCCTTATAGCCATTTGATCCTCCCTACACTTAAACTTAAGGAAGTGACTCTTTATGGCAAAACTTTATGTATTCACCATAATATGTACATGACAATTTCATGTGAAAATGACTAAATACCAAGAAGAAATGAAATAAAAGCATCATGGACCATTGTTAAAAAAGAAGCAACCATCCGATAGAATTTTTAAATAAAAGGCATTGTGTACCATACCAATACAACAATTCAGTTATTCAGCATCAAACACAGACCAGTCTTGCACTCTTTCACACATTCTTGGTCCAGTAATTATATGCCAACTTCAAGTAATTGTGTACGACTGACTCACATGTCTATTTTCTGGTAGCATGCATTTTTATATGTCCAGATCTCCTTTATTTTCTTCAGAACATTAATATATTAATAGTGTAAATGTGTATTATCAGCATGCCCTTGATTTACAATGTATATATATCTTCAGAACTTTTATGTGTGCATATCTATTGACATATAAGATGACAAATTATTTTGACTTGTAACAATGTTTTGCTGAATACCAGCATTAATTTGGACAATTTAGTTTACCAGTAACAGTCTCATAGTACCATCACTATGGTTTGTATTCTTGCATTTAAAAAGATTTTGAATCAATAAAAAAATGACAGTGTGAGAAAAAATAAACAAAAAAAAGTTTTACCTCCATGCCCATAAGAACAGCTTATGGAATTTCAACTAATGCTTCCGCATTTCTCTCCTCACACTTCAAGCCAGTTAACTTTTATCAGCTCTGCGACTTTTACCTATTCGCGTCTTTAAATGAATACTGCTCCCCATCCAACACCACTTGACAAGCAACTTAAGATTCTGCATTAATTACTTGACTAGTTCCAAATCCTTCATCTCTTGCTTCATATCCTATTGGCTACACTATTGCTCGTCACTGTACTAACATACTCTCTTTTTCTGTAGTCCATTCCAATAGCTGGTCCTATGTATTCTAAAATTTGTAAACATATTATGCTTATGCTTCCCGATCAATTAACATTTAACCATGTGATAATTAAATATACGTTGACCTTGTATAATGTTACATGTTTGATTAATATGTTAATTCTATACAAGTTTGACATGTAAAGGAGGAGATCAATCAAAAATTTTATTCCAAAAATAGTGAATAAAAAAGAGCTTCCAAACATGCTTGATAGGTGAAGTGAAGCGTGTATTAATTTTACATTTTAATCGGTTAAGTGTTAAATAATATACATAATATATATGTGTGAGCATGTTTAGAGATGAGGGTTATCGAATTCCTCCGTAGCCCTTCCATAGTCTTTTGTACTCAAGAATTTTGAAACAAAATAAATTTTTGTAGATATAATAATCCATTTGTTATTTAGATCATTCACATAGAAATTTGATAGTAATAATATCAAAAATGGAGAAACATAACTGTTAACTTAGCAAAAAAACAAATGCATCAAATTTCAGCTTGATAAAAAATCAAATAGCAATAACATGAATCACGGTAAAAACTAATATATTGTTAAAATAGAAAACTAACCGAAAAACGATGCTTGTATAGGCACATTCCCACTACAAATTTCTTTGACATCTATCTCATTTTGATACTTGCATGCCAAATTTTGATAGCGATTTGTTTCCTATTGTAAAAGGAAAAAAAGCAATGAAGCAATACCGTCAAAATTGTAAAAAACAAAAAACTTACGGATTTTTTCCTCTAGGCATGATTTTTCCATTTCACGTACAGTTGGAGTCAAAAACCTATCTATGTAATACTGATAAGCCGAGCATCCATTGTAGATTTAATAGCACAAGAGATCAATAATGCAAACTTTTTGTAAATATGTTAATGTAGATTTTCTACTAAGCCGAGCGTCCATTGCACTATTGATCTATGATGTTGTTAAATCTACATAAAAATCTTTTAAAACTCCTCCATAATAAAGTAATGCAATAATGGACTTGGACAAACATGTCCTTTGAGGTAAGTTGCTATAAAAAAAAGAAAAAGCAGTTGAGTAGTGTGAATATTCATCATTCCATATATCAATAATACTGGCAAATGAAATTCCTCATCATCAAAGAGTATACTCTAATACTAGGATGGACACATACATTTTATGCAATGTATAGCAAGAACAAATTAAACAAAAACAACGTGTTTTTTATTATTAATTTCAAGATTATGTGGAGAAGGAAGAGAGTATATGAAAAGTAACTTAATATCTAATTCTTTATATCATCATTGAACTTAATCTTTAGCAATCAAAATTGATGATCAATAAGCAATAAAAATTGCAGTTGGATAGTTTGCTTAAGCATCAACATCAAATTTCCCTAACTTGAGGTTTCTTCTTATACTAGTTTAATTACTGATTATCACTATAAATATTGTCCAATCTTAAAAGATACTATTAACTTTTATGGGAATAATGGATACTGAAAATCAAAGTCCAGGCTCTATAATCCAGTACGTAGAAAAGAGTAATACCTAAAAGACATATTGTATATGCTAAGTGACTATACTAAAGGTTTTAAGTATACATATCATCTGAATAACAATGTGAAGTACCGAACTCTTACAATGTTATAAGGTTGAAATAATTTTGAGGCTTCATCATCATACTAGCAATGACGAACAAACATATACATAATTACTTTAGCAGTTTTTGTAAACTAGACAAACTATATTGTTAGAACTAAGAATTGCAATAATCGAATAAGAAAAGTTACAACAAATAGCCAACTCTTCTAATGTCTAAATCAGGCAAAATTGAGCATTGCAATTTTGAAGATGGGTATACTATTGAAATAGCTCAATGAACAAAAATCACCACAAATAGTTTTCCAAATATAATTCATCCAAAAAAAACATGATTAATTAATATGTTCAAAACTAAATTGAATAGCTTTCAGAAAATTACCAGTGTTGAATTCAGACTCCACCCGAACTTCAAGGCAGATCGTTACACACATCAAATAAAAGGATTGGTTTGCAATTGGGGATGTACGGTTTGGATTTAATTTTAGGTTTAAACAAATACTCATATGACTGGAGACTGTAGCTTGGAGGTTGGAGGATGGAGCCGGAAGTGAAGAATGACATGCTTGCTGGCTAAGAAACCTACCTATGAGCGAATGATGTTGGCAAGTGGCAATCTTCACCGTTGGAGATGCAACGATAGGCACTTGTGTGCGCGTGATGATTGGAGATGCTAGGATGGGATGTGACAGGGGTGACTAACATGTCTTTAATTTTGATTTTTTGATGCTCACTGTTTTTTAAGAAGAGGAAGAAAAAAGAACGAAGGAGAAAAAGATTTTGTGGGACTACTAAAAAAGATTGGGCACCGCGTTAAATTTGTTTTCCTTCCATTATTTCATGGGCACGTTTTATTTTCTATTCTATGAAACTTTCGATCGGTCGCGTTTAAATAACTTTTTGGTTGCACTAGATAACAAACGCTGCTAATAATTGCAACTATAATACTTTTTCTTATAGTGAAAGAAGCTTGGAGTTTCAAAGCTTTCCAAGATATGAGGTAGTCCACATTACTGTGAAGACCATTATGGTCGGTACCGCTATGAAATTTTTCCTCAAAAAGACCTGTACTTCCTTTCTACTTTCTCAGGTCTAAATTCTTACCTAGTCTTCTATGATTCAACAATTATGGTGGGAGATTCTGCTATAAATAGGAAGGCTGGAGTAATGAATTAGGGACTTTTGGCTCTCCATCTTTTTCATCCCCTATTCTCTTCTTAACCTTTTTCTGTAAGGGCTAAATCCTTGCTATTTTGACCTGCAATCACTTGCAATGATCTTGTACTTGTGATAAATTAAAATCTAATAACATTAAAGTGAACGTAGGCCATAGAATAAAATACTCTATGTTCTTACTATTTTTGTTGATATCACATGGATCTATCTCATTTTCATTTGATCGGGAGTGTTGGCCATCTTTTGGGTTAGCATTTTTGGCACTTTCACCGAGAACAGAGATTCTCGGGAGTAGATTTAGCTTTGTATTATGGATTGCAAGCATCTAGAAGTTTGATCTGAAAGATAATTGTGATAGATCTAAAGAAATGGCCTCTAGGAAACCTTCCACGAGATATGGAGCCACCGATGAAGAAGATGAAGCTTCTCACCATAATAATGAAATCATCCAGCCATTATATGCTTTACCAGGACCATCTAGCCCATCAAAGATAGTGTTTAGAGTTGAACTTGATAGGATGATGGCTAAGATGAATTAGAGAATGTTAGAAAGTCGAAAAGCACTCTTTGGTAAGATGGAAGAAAGTTTTGCATTGCTAGCCCAATAGGTACAAAGGGTAGAAAAAGTCATAGGAATTTGTGATATCCCGGAATTTTGGCAATATCAATTTAATAATCTTTATTAATAATTAAATTGATTTGTTGATTTTATTTTATAAATTGACAAGTTTAATTCTTTTAAAAGTTAATAATATTTTAAATTGGCAATATTTATTAATATCTTTTCTAACAATTTAAAATTGGTAAGATTTATCTTTCAAAGCTTATATAAATGTTTTCTATTTATAATGTATATATATATTGGTGTATATATTATAAATAGGAAGTCTTTAATTTAATAAAGGCTATGTTTTCAAATTATAATATATATGTATATATATATATATATATATATATATATATATATATATATTGTGATTTAGAGTTATGTTATAAAATTCAATATAGTAATTGTCAAAACTAATGTTAAATTATTTTCCATTTAGAATGTATATATTTGTATATATTGAAATGGAAAAGTATTGGTTTGAATTTAATAAAGATGTTTTCAAACTTTAAAAATATATACATAGATTGTAATTTGGAAACTATATTTTAACATACTACTTTTCAAGTGATAATTTCTTATTTATTATAAATATATATATTTTAGCTTAAGTTTAAAATAAGATTTAAATTAGAAATTCATTTTTCTTTTGTTTCTAATGTTCTTTCATTTTTAAAATTAAAACATAAAGATAAATTTGGTTTGTGAAAAATATATATAAAGTAAAATAAATTTCTCAAGCATATAAAAATATGTTATATTAATTTGATCAAAGTGTAAGTTATTATAAATAATTGTTTTCATGAATTCACTTTTCTATATTTATTAAAAATCTAAAAGCTTAATTATAAAAAGATAAATACATTATATACATATAAATATTTCATAAATACATATGTATTACTTAAATAAATTAATAAAAGACAAGTTTAACACTTGTAAACATATGGAAGCTTGGAGTGTTTAGGTGTAAGTTAATTAACATCTAAGAAGGACAAATGTCAACATTCTTTTTAATAATTAAAATAAATAAATTAAAATATGAAAGAAGAAATATATTTTTACTTTCAGCTGAACTTTTGTTCTCTTCATTTCAACCAAAACTAAATTCGAATTTAAAATCAAATAACAAGTCTGGAAATCAAAATGCAAAGAAGAAATGAAGATCTGGAAATTCAAAACAAAACGAAGATCAAGGCAACAACAGATTCAAAATTCTCAAATGCAAATCTATCCACAAATAACCTAAGATCAACAATAAGATTTAAATTCAACAAAGCAAAAAGAAATCAAGTTCAAAAAGCAAATATCAGCCTGGAACAAAATCTATTCTATGTTTTATAATTTCAGGTGAGTAAATATATTTTAAAAACAGTTTAATTATGGATTTCATTTAGATGTTGTGAATGAAAATTATCCTGTTATCTGAAATGCTGGAACTAAATGTATGCATGTTTGAATATGGGTGGTTGAATGCCTGTATAGATATAATATAGCCTCTGTGTAGTGATAATAGACTTGATCTCTTAATAAAACCATTATATCATCATTTAATCTCTAATAGCCCTTGATTTGTAAATGAAAAATGTTTGAAAACATGTAATATCACTACTAAAAATAAGTTCTGGAATTTATACACATTATTTGTCTGGAAATTTATAAATAACAGTAATATATATATGTATATACCCTGTATCTGTTGTTCCAGTTTATGCCTTTGCCTTCAAAATTTCAAATCTTCCACTAAACATCATTATTTGACATTGTTGATTGAATAGAAGTTGTTTGATATTGTTTGTTGTTAATTTTAAAAATAATTTCTTAATTTAAATTGCAACAAATAATTTTTAAAATTGGAAAAGACAGTGAATTTTGATTTATGTCAGGAAATCATTAATCTTAATTCTTGCTTTGGGTTATATAATTAGATCAGTTGTTAGAAATGATGAATTTTAACATGCATTTCAAAATTTTAAAGTTGATATCCAATTGGGAATTTGGGAATGAAGAGTTTCGGCAATTTGATCAATTGCCGATGATAAACTCCATGATTTAAGCTAGGATTTTGATCAAAGTTTGCTTTAGTGTTGTGGATGATGGGAAAAATACAATTGAATTTTTCCAATGGTTGAATTTTTCGAATTCAAGCAAAGTAGGGTTTTGTTTCCTGTGTTTATCGTGGGTGATCAATGAGTTTTGCGACGTCGTGACAATACCGGAGTCGATCGCGTGGTGATCTGGAGATGAGGGGAGACGTGACGGAGCTACGGTGAAGGTGGCGTGGTGTCTCGAGGCAAGGATCATCGGTGGTAGTCGATTTCTGGTGATATACGTTTTTAAGCTGATGGGTTTAAGGCTCGTTTTCGATTCTCGTTCGAATCGAGAAGATCGGGGTGGTCGAACGTGTTGTCGTGGTTGAAGTCGACTTGTCGAAGGCCAGAACGAAGTTCGTTGTCGATCAGGGAAGGTGTGCACGTGCACGAGCACGTTCGTGTGCACTGGGAGTTTGAAGAGTTGGGGAAGACGAGTTTAACTCGGGTTTGAGGTCGCGTTTCCATCGTGTAAGACTCGAAGTAGAAGAAGTGCGTTTTTGTCTCGTGTTTGCTTCGTGGATTCTAAGGGGTTTGCTCGAGTGTTTTTGGTAAGGCAGATTTAAGTTGTTCAGGCTTTAAAAATGGAACATGAAATGTTTTAAGTTTTTAAAACAAAAGAAATTTGATTTTTTGTAATGTTTTCTGAGTTTAAAACAATGTTAAAACAAGAATTTAACTATTAAACTAAATTGTTTTCTAGAATAAATGTTTTAATAAGTTTTAAATATGTTTTAAATAGAAAAGTTTTTTAAAGAATAGGAAAGTGGATTTTCAAAATGTTATTTGTCTTAAAATTTATTTAATAACTTAGAAAAGTTTCAAAGATTTAAAAGTCAAATTAGAATGTTTAAATTTGCTTTAATTTTAATTGATTTCTAAAGTGTTTAATTTAAATAAAGTTTAATGATTAAGATTTGGTAATCAATTAAAATAAAGAGTTATCTTAAGTAATTAAGATTTGATTTATTAAAGGAAATTAATATGTGAAGATAATTCAAATTGTTGGTCAATTTAATTAATTTAATTAAGATAATGATTTTCTTAATTAAGATCTTTAAGAATAAGTAGTTAAGAAATTATTTAATTAATTTTAAATAATTAGTTAAATAATTAACTAAGTAATTAATTAGTGATTAATTAAAGATAATCACTTATAAATTAATTAAGTGTAATTACTTGATGAAGTAATTAAGGAATAATTACTGGATGTAATTAAATAAAAGTAAATTATTTAATAAAGTAATTAGAGGATAATTATTTTATGAAAGTAATTAAATGAAAATAATTAAGGGTTAATCACCTAGTGTTATTAATTAAATAATTTATTTAATAAAGTTAATTAAAGTATTAAGGTTAATTAATAAGGTAATTAATTATTTGTTAAGGTAATTAATTAAAAAGAAATTAATTAATGGAAGTAATTAAGGGAAGTTAATTACTAGTTAAGATTAATCAAAGGTGATTAATAATTGTGGTTTAATTAAGGTTAATTACTTAATGTAATTAATTTAAATAGAATAAATAATTAAAGATGTAATTAGGGATCATTAGTTTATAATTAATTGATGATGTAATTAAGGGTTGATTAATTAAGATTAATTAATCAATGATAAGTAATTATAGAATAACTAATTAATTGTAATTAATTAAGGATTAAAGTAATCGATTATAATTAATTAATTAATTAATGAAGTAATTAAAGGTTAATTACTGTATTTGGTTAAGAATAATTAATTTGTGAAATTAATTAAAGATAATTACTTAAATGTAATTAAAGAATAATTAATCAAGGTGATTAATTAAAGTGGATAATTAGAGAATGATTAATTAATTTATTTGTAATTAATTAATGATTATATAAGTAAGATTTATAATAATTACGTAATTAATTTAATTTATTTTAAATTAATTAGAAATGAAGTAATTAATTTAATTCACTTTAAATTAATTAGAGATGGTATAGATCATTGCTTATGTATGAATGGATAATATTGATTGCCTTGAATGGTTTGAGATCTCAGATATGAGATAAGTGATGTTGTGTGATATGAATGCTTTGGTTGAAGTATGATGATAATGTGAATTATCTATTTGTGATATGAATTATCTATTGTGATATTGTGAATTATCTATCTGTGCGCATATAGATAATTGAATTGAATTGTTTTAACTTTAAAACAACTTGGCCTTAAAAGATACGTTTTAAAACAACTTGGCCTTAAAACAGGGGAGGTGCAGCAAGGCTTCGTGGGTAGCGCCCACTGAGAGCAAGATATATCCCTGTCTAGAGGTCCCTTTTTATTTCGACTTAGTGGGTAGTTGGAACTGCAGCCAACTGCGGGGATGTCTTGTTCGGGATTATCCAGTAAGGGATGGTTCCGGCTTTATGTTGCAGGGGATTAGGAGTAATCCTCGGTACGTTGATCTAGGCCACGTACTGTGACGGGCGGTACCCTTGTAGCCCTACCATTGTATGGAAATCCAACTTCCAATAAGTGATAACGGACTTGATTGTATACCTATGTATGCTAGAATTTAATGAATGTAACAATTTCGGCTATGTGAATATTTTACTTGAAAACCCTAGACCCTATTATAATATAACTCGATTTCCTATCAAAGTTTTGGTTAGCGTAAGGTAAAAACTTTTCCATGTTTATGTGTGGAAAGTCTTACGTGATACCTTTGTTTTCAAAAGGTTTTGAAGTTAAACAACTTTAACCCGTTTACTCACACCAGACCCATGTCTGACCCAAGTGTTTATTTTCTGTTTTATAAACTCTTGGGTACTCAAATTTTTACGAGTAGCCAAGGGATTCAGGTTTTCTTTGAAGAATTCTAAAGAAGCAATGGAGTAGGAGGCTTCAGCGTTTGTAGATATATAAGTGGTTACGCTGTGTTGATCTCTGATTCATTTGTTTGAGTTGTATTTGAGGTTGTAATAACTAGACAGGTGTTTATAACTGTCTAGTATGTGTTGTATAAGCTGTGTAACTCTGATAGTCGTTGTATATTATGTAATACTTATGTTATTAATATAATTTATTCGTTCCGCTGTTGAGATTCTAGTGTTGTTCTTTCTTTCTTCTCTATCTTTTCTCTTTTCTATCCCTTTCTTTCTTAATAATGATGCGTCTTCCTGGGCATAGGAAGTCGGGTCGTTTCAGAATTAATCACCTTTAAGTTCTGAAGAAGATAGCTCGTCTTCGTTAGGTTAGAATAAAAGAGACGGTAGAAAAAGTGAAGAAAAGAGTTGTCAGGACATCAAAGAAGAGTGCATTTGGGAGTGGCCAGAATTTGGCCACGGCCAATGTGGTCAGTACCAACCAAAATTAGGTCTGTATTGAGCACATCTCGGATGGTGTCAGAGTGCACTTACCTAAAGCTGTTGATTTGACTGATAGTGAAGATAATTTGTAGGATACTGATAACAATGTTGGGCAAAATGCTGGTACGTTGAAAGCTGGTGCTCAAACAAATACCACAGAACTAACCAGGCATCACAGAAGACCTGGAGGAGTGGTTCTCCTTGAGATAGACGAGCCTAGATGTCATTGAACGAATCAACAAGAGCGTTTGCAGTGTCAAACACTCGGGGTTGTTCCTGATGGTCGCCTTCCAGATAATCAGGTCAGTCAAGAATATATTGCTGATATGATAAGGAGATTAATGAATGAGAACCAATGGTGAAAGAATGAAGAATGAGGTTCGACACCTAGCAGGACTCCATTCATTGATGATATCTTACGGGAGAAGTATCCTAAAAATGTTATTGTATAATAGGACAACATACCATAGGCAGCATCTATTGAAATATGAGTGGCACATTGATATTGCCAGAGCAACCGATGCAGTGAGATGCAGGCGTTTCCCTATATTCCTAGATGGGGGGCTATGATGTGGTTTATTCGCCTCGCACTGAAATCCATATCTGCATTTAATCAATTGTCAAGAAAGTTCATGCAGTTCAGACTCCACTCTGCTCGACCAAAGGATGTGATGTCCTTGTTGAGTATTCATCAGGGTGCCAGAAAGACCTTAAAGAATTTTTTGATTCGATTTAACACTGATGTGACCGAAGTGAGTAATCCAAAGGAAGTATTGTTTTGATGTGCTAATCTGGGGGATACACTCGGACATGGAGTTTGGTAGATGGTTAAAGAGAATACAACAAATAACTATGGAGGAGTTCTATTGTAAGGCGTCCCAGTATCTATACTTCGAAGAGGAAAACCTAGCCGTTGGAAAGACTGGTTGTAGATCATCGAACGAAGTTGTGCAAAGCAATGTCGCTATTAAGAAAACCGGTAAGGACGTCGGTAACGTTGCGATAAATGTGGGGAATAATAATAGTATTAAAAAAGAGGAGAAATCAAGGTGCTGGAGGTAAACTAAATGATACCAAAAAACATCTAAGATACTTGAAACTGGAGGATTATACTCCTCTGAATGATAGGGTTTAAAATATATACCTTGCTATATAAGGAACAAAGAATTATAAAAAGCCACACTAGAAGGAGGCGACTGAAGCTGAACGGGGCTTGGGGAAGTATTGTCGCTTCCATGATAGTCATGGGCATAATACCAATGAGTACTGTCACTTAAGAGATGTGATTGAAGATTTTATATGTAAAGAAGTTGTAGTAATATGTGAGGGACCAGCAAGAAGAAGGGCAGAATGCTTGACTTCAGGGGAAGAATGCTCAGAGGGATCAACTTAGGCCAAACAGAGAGGGGCCTAGGCGATCATATGGTGGGACTGTGATCAATACAATAACAGTAGGACCTCATCCAACATTGAAGGGATGGAATGAGATGGAGCGGTATGAGATTTCATTAAAGCACATGTTGGAGGAGAGTTGGTTTCCCATCGAAGATGGAGCTCCGAAAAAATAAATAAAGCGGATGAGCGATGGCATTATCTTTCGAGATAAAGATGCTAATGGGGTGCAAGCACCGACACTTGACCCTATAATAATTATGGCAATGGTAAGGCCAGCAACTATGCACCAAATTCTCATTGACCGTGGAAGTTCGGTTAATATTCTATTCAATAAAATGGTTGATCAGATGAAGGTAAGTCTGAAAGACATAAAGCCATGTAAATCCCGAATTTAAGGTTTGCCAGAGAGGCGTAAGAGCCTATCAGATGTATGACCTGTTTGTAGAGTTGGATGAAGGTGACCGCAAGATTGTGCGGGTACAGACCTTCATGATTGTTGACGAATTCTCTACTTATAATGCTTTTCTAAGCCGATCGGCCCTTGCAAATTTCAAAATAGCACTGGCCCCTTGGTGCTTGATGATGAAGTTCCCGACTGAAAATGGGGTTGGAGCTATTCAAGGCCACCAGAGTAGTCGTGGAGCTCAGAGAGGTGAAGTGTCATGAGAAAGGAAAAGGTATGGAGAAGGCTCTCTATATCATGACCACAGATTCATAGCGATTACCGCCCAAGCCTTGGTTTAGTTCCCACAGTAAGTTTTACAAGCCTATGGATCCTTGAAATGAGTCCGAGGATGTGAGGGTGGCACCAGTGGAGCTGACGAGCAATGTCCTGATCGACGAGGATGATTCTACTAGGGTCCGTAAGTTTGGATCTCAACTCATCATAAAGATGGAAAGTGATTTTGAAGGGTTTGTTTGAGAAAACCTTGATGTGTTTGCCCAAACACATTCCAACATGTATGGAATATCGTCGGAAATAGCATGCCACTTATTGAATATGGACCCAAGATGCCATCTCGTAAAGTAAAAGAGACACATTCTAGATCCACAATGATCCGCTGCATTGAAAGAAGGATAAGCTAAAGGCAAATGACTTTATCACGATGCACTATACCTCGAATGGGTATCAAACCCCGTGTTGGTCAAGAAGCCAAATGGAAAATGGTGGACATGCATTGATTATTCATAACCGAATAAAGCATGCCCAAAAGACAGTTTCCCACTACCAAAGATAGACCAACTCGTGGACTCAACGGCCGGACATTTATTGCTAGCCTTCATGGATATTGTAATCAGATATTGAAGACAAGGTGACGTTGGAAGTGTGATTAAGCCCGATATAGTTTATTTATTAATACATTACTTCGGCAGCCCATTTAGTTTTCTCAGCCCAATTTACCTCGTGTAACAGATCTGTTTAGTTTATTACCTAAATTACATTCATGAATATATAAGTATGTAATCTTGAGATATGGAATAATATGAATAATAACGGCGACTGATTTCTTTCTCTTCTACTTTGTTTCTTTCTAATACAAATAACATGGTATCAGAGCTTTGAAATCTTCGATCTAGGGATTAAATCTAAGAGCGAACAATTTAGGGATTCTGTTGTCAATCCGAATACGTGTTCTTCTATCAAATCCAGGAATCATGACGGAGAAAGTTGTAGATGTTGTATCGATGATGCCTAAAATCACATATCGAAAATTGAATGGATCTAACTATCTAGATTGGAGTAAAACAATTCATCTCTATCTTTGAAGCATGGACAAAAATAATCATCTGAGTGATCAACCACCTAAATTTGATTCTAAAGACAAAGAAGATCAAAATTGGATTAGAGATGATGCTCACCTGTTTTTTCAAATACGAAACTCGGTGGATGATGAAGTAATTGGCTTGATTAATCATTATGAAACGGTGAAGGAGTTAATGGAATATTTTGAGTTTGTATATTCAGGAAAAGGAAATTTGACAAAAATGTATGATGTTTGTAAATCTTTCTATCGAGCTGAAAAAAGATCAAAATCTTACAAATTATTTCATGTCATTTAAACGAACTTATGAAGAGTTTAATCTGCTTTTGCCAATGAGCACCGATATACAGATACAACAGCAACAACGTGAGCAAATGGCAGTGATGAGTTTTCTAGCTAGATTGTCACCTGAATTTGAAACTGCAAAAGCTTAGATATTAGCTAATCCAGATGTAACATCACTACAAGAAGTGTTAGTCGTATTCTTCGCACTGAAACCGAATCTGTTGCACCTACATCACATGATAGTGCACTAATGAGTAACAAAGACAACTATGCACCATATAATACTAATCAGAGAATTGAAACATGGAGACCAAATGCACAAGCACATGCACAAACTCATGCACAAGCCCGGAGACCACAAAGACCTACTTGGAGACCACCATCAAATCCAAATATAGTTTGCAAGTATTGCAAAAAGACAGGACATGTGGTATCTAAATGTAGGAAGCTATAATACAAAACTCAACAAAATAATATAAATTCAGGCACTAAAACTGTTCTCATGACTTCAGAAGAATATGACAAGTACTCAAGCTTCCAAAATTCTCTTCACAACACTGCATCTGAACCTTCATCATCCTTTGTCACTACAATTGCAAACACCGGCAAACCAACACACAAGTGGATAATTGATTCTGGGGCAACTGATCACATGGCAGGTAACAGTGAGTTATTTACGATTCTAACAAGTAATAAGGCATCCCATACCGTCACATTAGCAGATGGATCCCAGTCATCAGTTCATGGAATAGGATAAGTTATGACTAACTCATCGCTACCACTAAATTTTGTTTTATATCTGCCTTCATTATCATTCAATTTATTATCCATAAGTAAGATTACTCATAACCTCAACTGTAGTGTTACTTTCTATCCAAGTCATTGTGTATTCCAGGATCTTACGACGAATCAGACTATTGGTAGAGGGAGTGAGTCTGGTGGCCTATATACGCTTGATATCTCTCCAACAAACAATATTGTATGCTCAGCTATAAATTCTGCCTTCAAAGCTCACTGTCAATTAGGCCATCCATCTCTCTCACTCTTCAAGCAACTCTGCCCTCAGTTTAGCACTTTGTCTACAATAAATTGTGAATCATGCCAGTATGCCAAGCATCATCGTATCAGCTCTTACCCTATAATAAATAAACGTGCAAATAAGCCATTTGAATTAGTACACTCAAATATTTGGGGACCATCATCAAGTCCATCTAAACCTGGTTTTAGATATTTTGTAACTTTTGTTGATGATTACTCACGTGTAACATGGCTGTTTCTAATGAAATCTCGTTTTGAATTGTTTTCTATATTTTGTAAATTTCATGCTGAAATCAAAACACAGTTCAACACATCTATGCAAATTTTACGAAGTGATAATGCCAAGGAATATGTGTCCACTGAATTTAATACCTATCTTGCTCAAAATGGTATCCTCCATGAAACCTCATGTGTAGATACTCCATCTCAAAATGGAGTTGCTGAAAGAAAAAACCGACACTTGTTAGAAACTACTCGAGCACTATTGTTTCAAATGAATGTCCCAAAAATGTTTTGGGCAGACGCTGTCTCCACAGCATGCTTCCTCATCAATAGGATGCCATCAACAGTGCTCAACAATAAGATTTCTTACCAGGTATTACATCATAACAAACAATTATATCCTGTCAAGCCTAAGATCTTTGGTTGTACTTGCTTTGTTAGGAATGTCAACCCACAGTTGAGTAAACTTGACCATAAATCCTTAAAATGTATATTTGTTGAATACTCTCGACTTCAAAAAGGATATAGATGCTTTTGTCCAAGTTTACAGAAATATGTTGTTTCAATTGATGTTAATTTTATGGAAGAAGAACCATTTTATCAGTCCACTAATCATTCTACATACCCAAGTATACAAGAAGACAATCAAGAATTTCTTATTTACTCTACCATACCCAGTGACACAAACACTGTCCACCAAGTAGATGACACAAACACTGTCCACCAAACTACTGAAAATGATCCAAGTCTTGAGTTACCCATTGCACTTCGAAAAGGATAAAGGCAATGTACCTACCCTATCTCATCTTTTGTATCCTATAGCAGACTGTCCCCTTCTTCACATACTTTAGTTTCTTCTTTAGACTCCATTACACTCCCTAAAACTGTTAATGAAGCTCTGGCTTCACCAAAGTGGTGTGATGCAATGAAAGAAGAAATGAATGCCCTAGAACAAAGTGGTACATATGATCTAGTTCAACTGCCACCAAATAAAAAAGCAATAGGATGCAAGTGGGTCTTCTCTATCAAGATGAATGCAGATGGAACTGTTTCAAGATTGAAAGCTCGACTGGTTGCTAAAGGCTATGCTCAGACCTATGGCATAAATTATTCTGAGACTTTTTCACCTGTTGCTAAAATGACTTCTATTAGGCTCTTTATCTCTCTAGCAGCAATATTTAACTGGAAACTTCATCAACTTGACATCAAAAATGCATTTTTACATGGTGATCTCTCTGAGGAGGTGTACATGGAGCAACCACTGGCTTTGTTGCTCAGGGGGAGATCAGACATGTGTGTCTCCTCAAGAAAACTTTATATGGCTTGAAGCAAAGTCCAAGAGCCTGGTTTGGTAAGTTTAGCATGGCAATTGAGAAATTTGGTATAATCAGGAGTAAATCTGATCACTCAGTTTTCTACAGAAACAATGATAAAGGGATAATACTGTTAGTAGTATATGTTGATGATATAGTGATCACTAGGAGTGATGAGACTGGTATTCTTGCCCTAAAACAATTTATTCAATCACAATTTCATACCAAGGACTTAGGGGAACTCAAATACTTTCTAGGTATTGAAATTATAAGAAATGGCAAGGAGATATCTCTGAATCAAAGGAAATACACACTTGACCTTTTAAGGGAATCTGGAAAGCTTGCAGCAAAACCTTGCAACACTCCTATGGTACCTAACTACAATTTGAGTGGAGATGGATAATTGTTTAACAATCCAGAAAGGTATAGAAGATTGGTAGGGAAGCTCAATTATCTAACTGTTACAAGACCAGACATTGCATACTCAGTTAGTGTCATCAGCCAGTTCATGGCATCACCTACAACTCATCACTGGGCAGCACTTGAACAAATCCTATGCTATTTAAAAGGTACAGTTGGACAAGGACTATTTTATGCAAATCATGGTCATATAAATATAGAAAGTTTCTCTGATGTTGACTGGGCAGGCTCTAAAGTGGATAGGAGATCAACTTCTGGATACTGTGTGTTTGTTGGAGGAAATCTGGTAGCATGGAAGAGCAAGAAGCAAACAGTTGTCTCTCGATCAAGTGCAGAATCTGAATATAGGGCAATGGCAAATAGTGTGTGTGAAATCATGTGGATAAAACACTTAATGACTGAGTTTAGGTTAAAACCGAGTTTGCCAGCAAGGTTGCGGTGTGATAACCAAGCAGCAATCCACATAGCATCCAACCCTGTATTCCATGAGAGAACTAAACACATAGAAGTGGATTGTCATTTTATTAGAGAAAAGATTCAACAAGGAGTGATTGAAACAAAGTTTGTAAGGACTGGAGAGCAGCTAGCAGATATATTCACTAAAGCTTTGAATGGGAATCGAGTTGAGTATTTATGTAGCAAGTTGGGAATGAAGAACATATATTCTCCAACTTGAGGGGGAGTGTAATCAGATATTGAAGACATGGTGATGTTGGAAGTGTGATTAAGCCCGATATAGTTTATTTATTAATGCATTACTTCGGCAGCCCATTTAGTTTGCTCAGCCCAATTTACCTCGTGTAACAGATCTGTTTAGTTTATTACCTAAATTACATTCATGAATATATAAGTATGTAATCTTGAGATATGGAATAATATGAATAATAATGGCGACTGATTTCTTTCTCTTCTGCTTTGTTTCTTTCTAATACAAATAACAGATATGTATTCCTACTGATGCATGTTCTAGATCAGGAGCACATGAATTTCATTACTGGTTTGGGCTTGTATTGCTATCAAATAATTTCATTTGGTTTCAAGAATGTTGGAGCTACCTACCATCAATTGGTTAATAAGATATTCAAAGGTTAAATAGAGTAGACAATGAAGGTTTATATGGATGATATGTTGATGAAGTCACAACGATCGATGAATCAAATGGTTGACCTCAATGAGGTGTTCGTGCTTCAGAAGTATGAAATGAAGTTCAATCCGTTGAAGTGTTCTTTCAGAGTTGCGTTGGGCAAATTTCTTGGTTTTATCATCAACTTAAGGGGCATTGAAGCTAATCTAGAGAAAGTTCGAGTGTTAAAAGATGTCGCTGCCCTAAAAACTAAGGAGGAAAATGTAGAGTCTGAATGGGAAAGTCACTACACCATGTCGATTTGTCTCAAAATAAGGGAAAAGTGTATACCATTCTTTGATGCCCTTAGGAAAGAAAAAGGAAAATATGTTTGGATCAGGGAATGCAAGGAAGATTTCCATAAATTGTTAGAGCATACAAAGAGACCACCGATTATGTTAAAGCTATAAGAAGAAGATCCATTTATTTACTTAGCAATATCTGCTCATATACTAAGTGTAGCCTTGGTACGTGAGGAATCAAAGATCCAAAGGCCCGTATACTATACCAAAAAGCTGTTTACCGAAGCAAAAAAAGTACTACCTGAAGTTGGAGAAGCCAGCATACTGCTTGTTGATTGCCTCGAGGAAACTATAACCATATTTCTTGGCTCACCCGATAAAATTTCTGACCGACTAGGCACTGAGGCATGTACTACATTGACCAAAGACTCTAGGAGATTATTGAAGTGGAATATCGAGCTAAGCCAGTATGTATAACATACCACCCTAAAAAGGCGATAGGAGGACAGGCGTTAGCTGATTTCATCGTTGAGTTCACCATTCGGGATAGAGAAGAGATGATATGGTCCAAGTTTCCCAATGGAGGTTATACATAGATGGAACTTCCAATAAATGAAGTTTTGGGGCATGAGTGATTCTTGACCCAAAAGGACAAATAATATGCTACGCACTAAAGCTAGAGTTCCAGGCAATGAACAATGAAGCTGAATACAAGGTGTTGATTGCAGGACTTTAAGATAGCGAAAGAATTGGGGTCAAGACACTGTCTATATTCAACGACTTTCAATTGGTGGTCTAACAAGTTAAAAAGGAGTTTCAGGCTAAGAGAGCAGGACTTGCCCCTTAACTGACAAAGATGCTATAAGTATTGAACGATATCAAACACACAATCATCTATATACGTCAAGAAGAGAATACGTAAGCTAATTCACTAGCAAAACCGGCAAGCTCTGGGGATGTGTAGCTTGGGACTTGTTCCAGTAGAGGTTTTAATGGCTTTGAGCATCAACTAGATGGATGATGATTGGATCTTGGAGATCGAGGAGGAAAATGAGTCGTGGATGAATTCAATTAAAGACTATTTTTTGAAAGGAGCTCTCCCAAGTGGCATGAATGAATGACGAAAACTAATTAGCAAAGTACCATGATTTATTATACATCAAGGAGTGCTATATAGGAGAGGTGTAACACCTCATATTTTTAGTAACATTATTTAGGATATTTAATTAGCTAAATAAAATAAAATAATGTAAGATTATTAATGGATTGAGATTTGTGATTAATAGGGGTAGCCGTGCCATGTTAATGAGTAAATCAAAGTGAGATAACATGAAATAAAATAGATAAAGGGTTAGGAAGCAGGCGGGGCAAAATGGGAACAAGGAAATCCTTATACCCTAAACCTTAAACCCCTTAGCCGTGTCTCTTATTCATTCTCATTTGCAAATTACAAACGTAGAGGCTGGCCACAATTTTAGAGAACTAGAGGAAGAAAAAGATAAGGAAGAAGGTTAATCAAATCAAAAGCTATTCAAATCTCAAATCCTTAATCTCAGCTAAGGTGAATAATGACTACATCTCATTCTCTCAAATGTTTTCGGTTTTAAGTTAAATCCGAAGTGTTTTGCAAGTTTATGCCATGTTTTTAAATGATTAAATGTGTATATATGCTTGTTGATGATTTATGCTTGTTCATATAGATTTTATGATATGTTTTGATAAGAAAAACCCTATTAAATGACATCCAAATGCCTTGCAATTTTAGATTTAGATCAGAAATAATATTTTAGTGATGGGTATCAATTTTCATAATTTTTTGAATTATTGTGGATTTTATATAAATTTTCTAGTGTAGAAAATAATTATTTAGGTTATAAATTATTTACGGCTAAATAATTTATTATTTGGGTCTAAAATTTGTATATGTTAGAAAACATATTGAAAGTCATTTTTTGGAATTTTTGTAGAATTTTCCTAAGTGTTTTAATGAATATATAAAATTATTTGAGGTATAGAACTTAAATGTTTTATATATTTATAAAAGGAGAAGGGGTATTTTATAAAATAAAATTATTGTTTATTTCCGAAAACTTGGCAGAACTTTTGAAAAAAATGAAATTTAGTAATCAATAAAAATTTAATAAACATAGCAGATTAGTCAAAATGTATTTCTCTTTTAAGTTAAAGACAAAATTTACTTATTTTTAGCCTGTTTCGCCACTTTCAGCACCAAGGGTTCCGACCCAGATGTCTCGCCATCATTGCTTTCAAAACCAATGTGCATGGTATCAATATACTTGGTACGTAGCGAATTGGATGAAGGCGGAAGGTATAGGGTCGAAACATATGGTTTCGATAGGGTTGAAGTTTGCCTTTGTTAGTTTGTTTTAAAATGAAGTTGTGCCTGCTTTGCTTTTGACTTGGTTAGCTTTCGACAATGTCAAATTGTTTTAAAGAAAGGGTTTCGAACGGGTTGCGCTCTTTTTTTTTAAGTAATGCTTTCGAAGGGGTCGAAATCCCTAGCTGCCGCTTTTCTTACCTTTCGAAGTCAATGGTTTTGGAAGGTATACTTTGTTTTAAAAACTTGGCCACTTCTCCAATGCTTTCGGAAGGTTGGTTTCGACACCACCACTTCTTTACTTAAGAATAGCTTTATAAAGGAATGCTTTCGACTTTAATGGGTTTCAGATCCTTTTGCTCTACTTGAAGGCATAATCCAAATGGTTTCGATCAAAACGGTTTCGAAGGGGTAATTTTGAATGGTTTCGAAAGGTTTCCACATGTTTTAATTGAACCCAAAGGCTTTCGAAAGGTTTAATGTTTTATTGCTTTCGAAAGGGTTTTAAATGAAGGTTTCGAAGGGGTGGTTCCCCAATGATTACGAAAGGTTTTCCAACAGTTTCGAAAGGTCTAAGAGGAAAGGTTTTTCCATTATTTTCGAAAGGCAGTTTTAAAGTGTTTTAAAAGAAAGATGTCTAAAGTTTTAAAGCTTTCGAACAGAAGGTTTTTCAATGGTTTCGAAAGGTTTCTATAAATGGTTTCGAAAGGAAGGTTTTGGCCTTTTGGCCTAGGTTGAATAAAGGGTTTTACTTGGTTTTGGAAGGGTACTTTCAATAGATTCGAAATGGGTACTTTCAAAGGTTTATATGTTCTCATCAACTAAGATTTGGGTAAAGTATATATAACATGGCAGGGTGATTCTGAGTAAAGCATATAGTATATGTATTTTCCTTATATGAGTTAGATTTAAAGGTTTTAAATCAGTTTGAAAAGGTTTGCAAGGAAAATTTTAGGAAGATTTCCCTAAGTAAAATGACTCAGATATTAGAATACTAGATGAGACCGGTATAGGGTCGCGCCCTATACATTAGCTATTAGCCCCAGCTAATTAAGTCCAAAATTCTAGTGTGTAGGGCCTTGTCACAGGTAAGACTAAAATTATGATTACACATAGAAGGGAATACATGTTTGTATACATATAGGTTATTGGTGAGCCCGCAAAACCATTAGGATCAGGTGACCCTGGGAGATGTAAAGTTAGGGACAGACAGTCCAGAAGAGAAGTATTTAACAGATAGTTAAGGACAGACCTTCCAGAAGAGGTGTGTCTAACAGATGTTAGATTATTTTGTTATATTGTCTGGTAGGCCCGAGTCAGCCAAAGGTCAGTAGTTAGCCAAACAAAACTATAGTGTTCGGGCAAATAGTCCATTTGTTACCTGATATGTAAGTTTATATAAAATGCTTTACAGTTTTAACCAGTTTTGGTTACAGGATTATGATTTGCAAAAAATATGTTTTAAAAGGATATTATTGAGGGGAAACCCGTTTCGCTAAGCGGCATGGTCTCACTTAATATCGTATATCCGAGATGTATAGTATTGTTCACACCAGACTTTATTTCTGACTCGAAGTTTATGTTTTTCCCCTTAAACTTTCGAGTGCTCAAAATTGATTTGAGTAGGCTGAGGGTTGAGGTTTTACAGGTTTAGTAGGTTGACGAATAAAGCTTCCGGAGATGAGCAAGTGGCTGACGGATGGCTATTTAGGAGTTGTTGTTTTGTTTTGATTTATTCCACTGTATTGTATTTAAGACAGTTATGTCTATATAGTACTCTGGTCAACCAAGGGGGCATCATCATATGTCGCTCTTGGCGTATTTATGTAATATTTATATTTTATCCGAACCTGGGAAATGATTATGGGATTATGTAATTTGAATGTGAAACATATGTTTTAGAAATGTAATGTGAAAAGATATTTTTGAAATCTGTGATTTTGTTTCATATTCAAATGCTTCTGATATTATGGATACCATTAACATAGCCGTATTTAGTCGCCGAAAGTTAACATTATGGATGATTGCAGCATCTGTAGCATTTAGCTTTAGGCCTCTAGATAGGGGATGTTATAAGAGGTTTCTCAACCCTCTATTGTAGTGTGTCACCAAGGATGAAGCAAAGAAAATACTTTCGAATGTACAGGAAGGAAGTTATGGTGATCAAAGGGGGAACATACTCTGGTGAAGAAGATACTTTGCTACTGGTACTTTTAGCCTACAATCAATCTACATGCAACTGATTATACCAAATGATGTGATATGTGCCAAAGGTTCATGAAAATACCAAGATCCCCATCTACAGCGCTTACGCAAATGATTAGCCCGTGGCCCTTTCCGGTTTGGGGAATTGATATAATCAATGTACAACCGACTTCGATGGATGGAGCAAAGTATGTTATTGTAGCTTTGGACTACTTTACAAAGTGCACTAAAGCGGAACCGCTAGCCACAATCACAACGAAGAAAGTGATCAACTCTGTGGTAAGGAAAATCATATGTAGATTTGGAGTCCTATAGAAAATCATTACTGATAATGAACTTAATTCGAGAGTATCAAGTTCAAAAATCTTCTGCAACCATTACCGAATTATTGAGAGCTTCTTGGTAGTAGCACACTCATAAGAGAATGGACATGTAGAGGCAGCGAACAAGATCATCAAATACATCCTAAAGAAACGACTAACGAAATCCAAGGGCAACAAGGTTGATGACTTACCACTAGCACTGTGGGCATATGGAACGACCCATAAGTCCACAACTGGGCACACTCCATTCGTTTTGGCGTACGAAGCTGAGGCCATGATTCCTATAGATTTGGAATTCCCATCCCATCGAAGAAAACACTATCATCCCAAGATGAATGAGGAACTCTTGCTCAAGTCACTCAACTTGGTTGATGAGAAATGGGAAGAAGCTAAACTGGTAGCTGCTAACCAAAAAAGAGTAGCACGACATTTTAACACCAAGGTCAAGAACTGTACCTTTGAGGTGGAGGATCTCGTTTTGAAACAAGTCCACTCTAGTACGAGGACACTTGGTCCAAATTGGAAGGTCCTTATGCGATTGAATAGGTGCTTGGAGATGGAACTTTTAAGAAATCTACTATTAATAGGATCCCAATTCCATGAGCATGGAATAACAAACACTTACGATGCTATTTCACATAGATTTATTTATTTTATTTCCTACAAATAATTCACCTTGGTGAATTAGGAGCAATGTACTAAGGCATGAATTTCTATTTCCTTTGTTTATAAATAGAGCCGCTGGAACCGTTGTAACCATGTTCTTATAAGCGAAACCTTATGCTGTGTGATTAGTAGTGTAAGCAGGTACACGAAGACATGTATCGACTGACTCCTTTGACCCATGATTGAGTCAGGGGAGTATAATCACACTTGGATTGATTAGACGATTTACTCTTATAATTTCAATCTTTGACTAATACCCGAAGATACGCAAGGGATGCCTAGAGTTAGGCAACTGAAGCACTGGTGCAATTAAAGCTTTCACAACTGTTTACGGTCCAGCAAGACATGCCTGGTCGAGGATAAATGATGATG
This sequence comes from Allium fistulosum, assembly GCA_030737815.1. NCBI lineage: Eukaryota > Viridiplantae > Streptophyta > Magnoliopsida > Asparagales > Amaryllidaceae > Allium > Allium fistulosum. Next base: position 435,742,092 of record CM060904.1, on the reverse strand, counting down.
GTCGGTGAGTTATTTTAACCAATGCCCAAAGATAGATGAGATTAAAAATCAATGTTGAGAGTCAAGCATCAGATATTGATCCTTGGAAATATGGGTAGATGGATGAATGAACTATCTATAACTATGACCACACTTATTGCCCGGTGAACCACATCCGACTGATGATCAGTGATGAAGGTCAAAGGACGAATTCGATCAATGCCCAAAGGTTGGCGAGATCAAAGTTCGATGTCCAAAGGTAGACACCTAGAATATTATTTCCCAAAGATAGAAAATGATGTGAAGCTGAGTGCATCTCCAACCACAACCTTGTTTACGATCAGACAGAACACGACCCGTAATAAACAAGCTTGCCATAGAGTTGGTTGAATGAATAACAACTTTTGTTTATCCAAGAAAGAAATACTTTGGCAATGATAAACAGAACTAGATAATAAAACATTACTAATCATGCAAAAATTTACTTATATATAAAGAGCTACCATAAGTAATGGCATTGCACAGACATGGAATATCATCATAAATGATTATAATATATATGGAGGTAATGGTATATAGGTAGATAAAGTAAAAAAGTGCAGAAATGTAAATACGACAAAGATTGTACAGTAATAACAGTCTTTTATTTACATTCACTTTTTATACAAGAATCATAGGGACTGCTCCTACATAATGTCAGTCAACGTGAAAAATAAGAACAAAATACATCAAGAAGGAAAAAGAAATTGCTTTTACAAAAACCTCAGTTGAAAACCTACTTCTTCTTCCACCGCTTGCTACTGCATTTGGAATCATCCTTTGCCTGGCACTTCTTCGAACCTTTTCCACCTTAGCCTTTCCCTTCTTTGGAGTTCCACCCCAGGAAGGTGTAGTTTCTTCTTTGGTGGTCAGGTGAAAATGGGGTCTTTAGGCTTTTCAATTGCAATGGTAGAAAACTGTGAAAAACCGCCAACGCTGTGACCTTTTAGAGGCTTGAATATGAGTGGCGGAAGCTTTGGAGAAGAATTTGGCTTTTTTGAGCCGATTGGCTTTTTGGTTCCTAGCTCATTATTGATTTTGATTTTCTCAAAATCAAGCTTTAGACTCTCCGCCGTAGTGATATGGTCATCAGGGTGTTGACAATCCAATGGATGTTGACTGTGTCGACCAGTCAGATTCCAAACATCGAGCAGGGCAGTGTGAAGTGTTAGTCTATGCAGTGTGTGTCCTATGTTCAAAGCATGTTTTATGGATCAATCTGTGTAGATAGCCGGCTCATGTTGGCAAACAAACTCCATCACATAATGGAACTATGTCTCAGATCTTACCCATTATCGCAGAGTGAACGATAATCGAATTGTTGTCCATAGCGACATAGAACTTTCTTTGCAGGAACATAAGACAGTGATGTGACTCGAACTATTGACTTCTATGACACATCTTGTATGACAAATTCAGATGTCAGAGTGCGTTCAAAGCGACCGTTCCTTTGAACCATCTCATAAAGGCTTAACCATCTAGTGTTGAAACTAAGTAGCTTCTATGTGAATCTGGGTATCCAAACGATGGTGAAATGGTTCGAGAACTTGGGGGCAAGCTTGGAATGGCTGTGGGAGGTGACTCTTGGAATTTGGAGTTAAATTATGAAAGAACATCATGGTTAGTATCGACTACAATTGTAATCGGTACCGATATAAATTTTAAGAGGGATTTTGGGAGCTTGTCATGAGATCAAGGAATGGAGTAGAAAAGCAATCACACTAGTGCCAAGTTGATGTGTATTTGTAGAGTCTACTTCTAAAAGGGTAGGTGAATGTCACATCCCCCATTTTGAGGCCCGAAACTAGCCACTACGGATGTTGCAATCATTTATATTATTAATTTTCGGTGACAAAATGCAGTCATGATAATCGTAATAACATCAGAAGCACATGAATGTGAAAATTTTCAAACACAATTTCAAAACGAACTTTCTCATTTCATTACAAATATAATATTTCATATTCGTCATATAATTGCAAACGTTGACCAAGTTCAGATAAATATAATTATTACAAAATACTCCAAGAGTGACATATGAAGATGCCCTCTAAGTTGATCAGAATTACTACTAGACAGTTATAACATCTGTCATCGCATACATTCCAACAAAATGAAACTTCAACATAGTGGATTATATATATATAGGTAGACTCTTACATAGCAGATTTACCTCTTACACGCCTTTGAAAGCTTTATTCGTCCAACCTAAATAACCTATGGACCTTACTCTTGAACTACTCAATGGGGTACTCTAGAGTTAAAGGGAAAAAACAAAAAATTTGGGTCGGATAAAAATTCTGATGTGAACAATAATATGTCATCTCGATTAACGGATATCTAGTGAGACCACGCCACTAAGCAGAACGAGTTTTCTTGTCACTAGCATCCTCTAAGTATATGTCTTTTATAAAACAAATACTTGCAACCACAATGGTTAAACTAGACAATATGAACAATCATATGCATGCATACAACATGGTTAATCATGACTAATCTGTCTAAATTAATGGACTATCTGTCCCAACCTTATAGTTTTCTCAAGATGACTACAAACCTATATAGCTAACTCGGGCTTAGCAGGCATATAAAATTTTCTGACTTACATTTAGAAGGCAATTGGACGGTCTGTCCGAAACTTACTATTCCCAGGGTCACTTTGATCCTAATGGTTTTGCAGGCTAACCAAGAACCTACCTCATCTTTGTGTATTCCTTTTTATGCGTAAACCTACTTTTAGTCTTACCCATGACAAAGCCCTACACACTAGAATTTTGGACTAATATCAGTTAGGGGCTAACAACTGAAGTATAGGGCGCAACCCTACAAACCAGTCTCATCTAGTTTTCTAATCTCTATCAATTCATCCTATCATAATTTATCTAAAGGTGATAAGCATAACAATCTCTTTAATAAAATTCCAGGCTAAATACCCTTTTATACTTCCTTGAAAACATAAATCTTTATCATTGATTTGCCCTTGAAATCATGCTTTAAAATAAGGAAAATATAGCCCTTTACTTTATCCAAAATACTTATGTCAAGATATATGCTTTTATAAAATAATATCGATGAATTTTCGAACTACTTAGAGTTTGTCGCCACTCAAAACTATAGGCTATAAAGCCGAACTTAATAAAACTACCATATTGATAAAGCTCGGTGTCAATATCGCAATCAAGGTTTATCAACCCCTTTTATATAAAATCATGTTAAAGCCCTTGATTTATAAAGTATAAGGCTGTAGAGCCAAAAAAATTTACATCGCATATATAGGTTTTAAGTGACATCGTTATTGGTTTGCATAAGATAAGACTTAAACACTTAAAGTTATGGAAATAACAACATTGATGACTGGAGGCATCAATGTCTTAAAGAAAAACGCAGCATCATTAAGGCCGAGGTTAATAACACGCGTCATCGTTATAGCCAACATGAAAAAACGTGGCACCATTATAACTGATATAAAAATAAACAGCAACATTGCCTTACAGAGTAGGAAACGTTATAGAAAATGTAAGGCATCATGCCTTTTTATATAAAATGCAGCACATAGGCACGCGACATAGAGAATATATGTGGCATCATTGACGTCGTTAGCATGCATGCCGACGTCGACTCCAACCCAAATGAATTCATTCCATATCACCTAGAAGTGATATCATATGCATCTACTAAGGTCGACATCATACAACAGCAGCATCACGGCCTTCGAGGTCAATGACTACGGTATGGCAATATCGTAAATATTATAAAAACTGTTTTATTTCTATAAATAACAATATCTTTCCACCAACTCCTTTCTTTGTCAAATTCTTATTGGATAATAATTCTCTTTATCAAAATCTTTTCAGAAAAATGCTATAGAGCAGATTTATCTTTTCCAAACTAATTTTGTAAACCATCATTTTATATTAGTATTTTAATATAATTATTAGGCATTTCTAACCCAATAAATTCATAATAATTTGTAAATACTTGGGAAAAATCCACAAAAACCACAATAAATTAGGTTTTATATATTCTTTAACATGTAAAAATTTCGAAGCCAAAAACATTATTTAATTATTTTTAGCAATTAAAACCTGAAATAAATCATTTTCTTCACTTAAGAAAATCATAAAATATTTATACTTGCTTGGAAAATTATGAAATATAAGTCCAGTTCTAAAATAATGTTTCTAACATCATGTTAAAATTTCAACTCGTTTGGGTGTCATATGAGAGGTTTCCCCACTTAAACCTATTAATAAATTTCATAATAAAATCCAATAATTTATCATAAAGCATATAATCACTCAATCAAGCAAAGTATGGCATAACAACGTCAAAAGATTTTGGGTTTAATCGTAAAATCGAAATTAAACAAGCATATTAGAGATGGTTATCATTATTCACCTTGATTTGATGAAGGACTTGAGATTTGGGTTTGAATTAGTTTCCCCTAAGCTTTTTACTTGATTTCCTAGCATTTTCTTCTTCTTTGCTATCTTGCAATGACCGACCTTAGTTTTGTTTAGGTTTATATGAAAGTAAATGAATGAGGGAGAAGGAATGTAAGGGTTTATGTTTAGGAATTATGACATATTCCTATTTTGCCCTTAGCATATATTTCTCATTCTTATTTAAGTTATAATCCATTCTCAATAACTTATTTATTAATGCACGACCTATCTAACTATCAATCTCATTCTCCTTATCACCCTACATTATTTTATTTTATTTATCTAATTAAATATCTTAAATAATGTTAATCAAAATTAGGGGTGTTACAAACTCCCCTTCTTAGAGAATGTCATCCTCGAAATTACGAAAGGTACATAACAACCATAGAACACAGATATAAACATACCATCAAAACAAATCAGGATAAGTGTCTCTAATCCTTTCCTCTGTCCCTTAAGTACAATCTTTCTCATCGTCACTCCACTAGACTTTTACTAGTCTGGCTGTCTTGTTCCCGAGCTTTTTCTCATCTCTAGCCATAATACGAATGGTTGTCTAATTATAATCATATCTAGTTTCACTACTAAATCTTCCAACGCATTCGGAGTGATAGTAGTCTTTGGATTATAAATACGTTTCCTAAGAAGAGAAATATAAAAGATGTTGTGGACTCCTACCAAACTACTTGGTAACTCGATCCTGTAAGCAAGTTTCCCAATCCTTTCTATAATAGGAAATGGTCCAACAAACCTAGGTGCCAATTTCCCAGATTTTTAGAATCTTACTACGCCCTTCATCGGTGATACTTTGACAAATACATGATCTCCAACCGAGAACTCTAGGTCTTTCTATCTCTTATCTGCATAACTCTTTTGCTTAGACTGAGCTTCCTTCATCCTAGCTCGGATTCAATCTTTTCCATAGCTTCTCTTACCATATAAAGAGTAAGAACTAATCAATCTCCAATCTCTAACCAACATACGAGTGATTTGCACGGCCTTCCATAAAAAGCTTCAAAGGGTGCTATCCCTATACTTGTTTGATAACAATTGTTATATGAAAATTCAACTACGTGTAGATGGTCTTCCTACAATCCTCCAAAGTCTATTACACAATCTCTTAACAAATCTTCCAAGACTTTGTTCACCCTTTCTATTTGTCCATCGATCTGTGGATGGTAAGCGGTGCTCATCTTAAGCTTGGTACCTAAAACTTCTAATAGACTTTTCCAGAATTCGCTAGTAAATAAAGAATCATTGCCACTTGCTATACTACTAGGAATCCCATGCAGCCTAATAATATTTTTCATAAATAACTTAGTCAAAACAGGTGTCGTGCTTGTCGACTTAATGAGAATAAAATATGCCCTCTACGTTTGTCTATCCACTATAACCTAAATACTTTCATTTCTCCTACTCGACCTTCACAATCCATTAATGAAATCCATAGATATAGAACCTCATTTCCACACTGGTATATAAAAAGGTTGAAGCAATCCATTTGGCTTCTAATGCTAAGCTTTTATCTACTGACGATCCAAGCATTCCTTTACCCATAAGCCTATATCCCTTTTCATACCCTCCCAGAATAAAATTATCTTTATATCTTGATACATATTAGTTTCTCCAGGATGAATAGTAAACTTTGATCGATGACACTCCCTAAGGACTTCTTTCCTTAGGTCCCCAACATTTGGAAACCGTCCCTTCTTTCTCAACCATCCGTTTTGGTCAAGGTAAAAATCCTTCAAATCATCAATCTCAGTTCCATTTTCCAATCTTCTAATTCTTTCAGCTAGAAATGGATCATCTCTTTGCTTAGAAGCAATCTTTTCAGTCAGTACTGGGTGAACTTCTAAGCAAGATAACATTGTAGTATTCTGACTAGAACTAGTTATTGATCTTAATTGCACACTACAAGTAGTTAATGTTTTCAAATTTTTCTACTCTGATACCGTCACTAGTACTGTATTCTAATGTTTTTTAATAAGTGCATTGCCACTGTAACGACCCTAAGTTTGAGTAACATTATTTATAACATTTACTTAGTTAAATTAAATAAAATAATGTAATGGTTATGGGATTGAGATTTGTGATTACTAAGGGGTAGCCGTGCCTTGTTAATAAATAAACCAAAATGAATTAGAATGAAATAAATAAGGGGAAAAATAGGAAAAGGCACATTCTAATACCTTAAACCCTTAATCCGTGTTCATTCTACACGTTCATTATCAAAATCAAAATATAAAGGCCGGCCACCATTAGAAGATACAAGAGGAAGATAAGCAAAAGGAAGAAGCTAAATTGTAACATCCCCTATCTGGAGGCCCGAAGCTAAATGCTACAAATGCTGCAGTCATCCATAGTATTGACTTCCGGTGACCAAATACGGTAATGTTAATGATATCCATAATATCAAAAGCACATGAATATGAAACAAAATCACAGATTTCACAAAAACAACTTTTCTGATTACATTTCACAAAACATGTTTCATATTCCATTACATAATCCCAATCGTTTCCCATGTTCAGATCAAATATAATTATTACATATTACGCCAAGAGCTACATATGAAGATGCCCTCTTGGTTGACTAGAGTACTATATAGTCATAAATGGCTTAATACACACAGCGAAATCAAGCAAAATAAAACAGCAACTCCTAAATAGCTATCCGTCGGCCTCCTGCTCATCTCCGGAAGATTTATTCACCAACCTACTAAAAACCTGAAAATCCTCAACCCTTAGTCTACTCAAATCAATTTTGAGCACCCGAAAGTTTAAGGGGAAAAACTTAAACTTCGAGTCCGACATAAAGCCTGGTGTGAATAATAATATACATCTCGGTTATTTGATATTAAGTGAGACCATGCCGCTTAGCGAAACGGGTTTCCCCTCACGAATATACTTTTAAAACATATCTTTTGCAAATCATAATCCTGCAACCAAAACTGGTTAAAACTGTAAAGCATTATCAAATAAACATACATATCAGGTAACAAATGGACTATCTGTCCGAACACTATAGTTTTGTTTGGCTAACTACTAAACTTTGGCTGACTCGGACCTACCAGACAATATAGATAAAATAATCTAACACCTGTTAGATACTCCTCTTCTGGATGGTCTGTCCCTAACTTATCTTCTCCCAGGGTCACCTGATCCTAATGGTTTTACGAGCTCACCAATAACCTACCTGTATACAAATATATATTCCCTTCTGTGTGTAATCATAATTTTAGTCTTACCTATGACAAAGCCCTACACACTGGAAATTTGGACTAAATTAGCTGGGGCTAATAGCTAATGTATAGGGTGCGACCCTATACCAATCCCATCTGGTATTCTAATATCCGAGTCATTTTACTTAGGATAATCTTCCCAAAATTTTCCTTGAAAACCTTTTCATCTCAAGTTGATTTAAAACCTTTAAATCAAACTTAAACAAGAAAAATATATACTTTATTCTTTACTCAAAATCACATTACCATGTTATATATACTTTACTCAAATCTTTGTTGATGAAAACATTTAAACCTTGGAATGTACCTTTTTCGAATCCATTGAAAGTACCCCTTTCGAAACCAAGTAAACCTCTTTCTTTCACCTAGGCCGAAAGGCCAAAACATTCATTTTGAAATCATTCATATAAACCTTTCGAAACCATTGAAAAACCTCTCATTCGAAAGCTATAAAACTGAGACATCTTATCTTTAAAACACTTAAACATTGCCTTTCGAAAACATTGGAAAACCTTTCCTTTCAAACTTTTCGAAATCCTCCTTTTAAACCTTTCAAAACCATTGGGGAACCACACCTTCGAAAATTCCATTAAAACCTTTCGAAAGCATTAAAACATCAAACCATTCGAAAGCATTTGGGTTCAAGTAAAACATGTGGACCTACCTTTCGAAACCATTTGGGTTCTACCTTCAAACAGAGCAAAAGGATCATAAAACATTTTAAGTCGAAAGCACTCTTTCAAAAGCATTTTCTAAGTAAAGAAGTGATGGTATCGAAACCAACCTTCCAAAAGCATTGGAGAAACGGCTAAGTTTTAAAAGCAAAGTATTCCTTTCGAAACCATTGTTTCGAAAGATAAGAAAAGCAACAGCTAGGGGTTTCGATGCCATTCGAAAGCATTTACATAAAACAAAAGGCGCAACCCATTCGAAACCATTCCTTTAAAACATTTGACTCAGCCGAAAGCCAACCAAGTCGAAAGCATACCCTTCGAAAGCAAAGCAGGCGCATTTTCAATTTAATACCAAGTCATGCTTCTACCCCATCGGAACCCATAGCTTCGATCTAGTACCTTCCGCCTAAGTCCAGTTTGCTGCGCACAAAGTCTTTGATGTCATGCACATTGGTTTCAAGGGTGATGGTGGCGGAGCTACTAAGTTGGAACCTAGGTGCCAAAAGTGGCTAAACATGCTAAAAGCATGTAAAAACTGATTCTAACTTTAAAAAGAATTTCTTTTCAGCTAACCTGCCTTGTTTGTCAAAATTTTATTGGTTGCTAATTTTCTTTTGTAAAAGTGCTGCCAATATTTCAGAGATAAACAATTTAATTTATTTACAAAATACTCCTTCTCTATTTATAAATATATAGAACATTTAAGTCCCATACCTTAAATAATTGTATATATTCATTAAAACACTTAGGAAAATTCTACAAAAATTCTTATATATCATTTTTAATATGTTTTCTAACATATATAAATTTCAGACCCAAAACATATATAATTTAGCCGTAAATTATTTTAAACCCAAATAAACATTTTCTTTACTAGAAAATTAATATAAAATTCACATTAATTTAGAAAATTTTGAAAATTGAAACCCGTCTCTAAAATATCATTTCTGATCTAAATCTAAAATCGTAAGGCATTTGGATGTCATTTATTAGAGTTTTTACATCAAAACATATCATAAAATCTATATGAACAAGCATAAATCATCAACAAGCATATATAAACATTTAATCATTCAAAAACATGGCATAATCATGCAAAATACTTCAAATTCATCTTGAAACAAAAAACATATAGAAAAATGAGATGTAGTCATTATTCACCTTAGGTTTGAGATTATGGAGTTTGAGATTTGAATGGATAAAGTTGATTAATCTTCTTCCTTTAGCTCTTTCTTTATCTTCCTCTTGTTCTTGCTAATGGTGGCCGGCCTCTAAATTTAATTTTTTTTGCAAATGAATGTGTGTGAGAGCACGGCTAAGGGTTTAGGGTATTAGAATACTCTTTTTTCTATTTTATCCCCACCTATTTCCCCTATCTATTTTAGTTCATGTTAGCTCATTTTAGCTTATTCATTAACATGGCACGACTACCCCTATTATTCACAAATCTCAATCCCCTAATCATCACATTATTTTATTTTATTTAGCTAATTAAATGTCCTAAATAATGTTACTAAAAATATGGGGTGTTACATAAATCAACTTAACCCATTCTCAAATCTCAAACTCCTTAATCACAAAGCTAAGTCGAATAATGACAACATCTCATGTTTACTATTGTTTTTGGTTTTAAGATTGAATCCCAACTATTTTGCAAGGTTTTGACATGTTTTTGAATATTGAAATGATTATATATGCTTGTTGAGGATTTATGCTGATTCATATAGATTTTATGATATGTTTTAATGTGAAAACCCTATTAAATGACATCCAAATGCCTTACGATTTTAGATTTAGATTAGAAATGATATTTTAGAGATGGGTTTCAATTTTCATAATTTCCTGAATTAATGTGGATTTTATATTAACTTTCTAGTGAGGAAAATGGATATTTGGGTTTAAAATAATTTACGGCTAAATTATATATGTTTTGGGTCTTAAATTTATATATGTTAGAAAACATATTAAAAATGATATATAAGAATTTTTGTAGAATTTTCCTAAGTGTTTTAATGAATATATACAATTATTTAAGGTATGGGACTTAAATGTTTTATATATTTATAAAAGGAGAAAGGGTATTTTATAAATAAATTATATTGGTTATTTTTGAAATTTCGGTAGGACTTTAGAAAAGAAAAGTAGCAACTAGTAATACTTTGACAAACAAGGCAGGTTAGTTGAAAACATTACTTTAAAAAGCTAAAAACAAGATTTTACATGCTTTTTACATGTTTCACCACTTTCGGCACCTAGGTTTCGACTGGGTAATTCCGCCTCCATCACCATCGAAACCAATGCACATAGTATCAATGATTTGGTACGTAGTGAAAGGATATAAGTGGAAGGTATTAGGTCGAAAAAGGGGTTCCGATGGGGTCGAAACGCTATTTTGCCTTTGAATAGAAATGTGCCTGCTTTGCTTTCGAAAGGAATGCTTTCGACTTGGTTGGTTTCCGACTGGGTCAAATGGATTTAAGGAATGGTTTTGAATGAGGTTGCGCCTTTTGTTTTAAGTAAATGCTTTTGAAGGGGCCGAAACCCGTTGCTTCCGCTTTCTACCTTTCGAAGCAAATGGTTTTGAAAGGATGCTTTGTTTTAAAACCTAGCCACTTCTCCAATGCTTTCGAAGGGTTGGTTTCGACACCATCACTTCTTTACTTAGGAATTGCTTTCGACTTAGTTGTTTTGTAACCCTTTTATTCTGTTGAAGGTAGAACCCAAAGGTTTCGAAAGAAAAGGTTTTTAAATGGTTTTGAAAGGTTTCCACATGTTTTACTTGAACCCAAATGCTTTCGAAAGGTTTGATGTTTACAAAGGATTTTAATGCTTTCGAAAGGTCTAAATGAAGGTTTCGAAGGGGTAATTCCCCAATGGTTTCGAAAGGTTTAAAAAGAAGGTTTCTAATGTTTTCGAAAGGCAATTTTAAGCGTTTAAAAGATAGGATGTCTAAGGTTTTAAAGCTTTCGAAGGTGATGTTTTCCAATGGTTTTGAAAGGGTATGCTTTGGCCTACGACCTAAGGTTTTACTTGTATCAAAAGGGGTACTTTCAATGGATTCGAAAGGGGTACTTTCAAAGGTTAAATGTTTTCATAAACAAGGATTTGTGTAAAGTATATATAACATGGCAAGGCGATTTGAGTAAAGCATAGAGTATATTTTCCTTGTTTAAAGTATGATTTAAAGGATTAAATCATTTTGAAAGAAAAGGTTTTCAAGGAAAAGTTATGAGTAGTTAACCCTAAGTAAAATGACTCAGATATTAGAATACCAGATGGGACATGTATAGGGTCACGCCCTATACATTAGCTATTATCCCTAGCTAATTTAGTCCAAAATTCTAGTCTGTAGTGCTTTGTCACATGTAAGACTAAAATGATGTTACACACAGAAAGGAATATATATGTACAGAGATATGTTATTGGTGAGCCCGCAAACCATTGGGATCAGTTGACACTGGAGAAGTTAGTTAGGGACACACCGTCCGGAAGAGGAGTATCTAACATAAGTTAGATTATTTGTTTATTTTGTTTGGTAGGCCCGAGTTAGCCAAAGGTTAGTAGTTAGCAAAACAAAACTATATTGTTCGGACAGATAGTCCATTTATTACCTGATTTATATGCTTTCATGACATTGATATTATTGTTTTAACCAGTTTTGGTTGCAGGATTAAGATTTGTAGAAGATATGTTTTAAAAGGATATTAGTGAGGAGAAAACCCGTTCAGCTAAGTGGCGTGGTCTCACTTAATATCAAATAACCGAGATGTATAGTATTATTCACACCAGGCTTTATGTCCGACTCGAAGTTTATGTTTTCCCCTTAAACTCTCGGGTTCTCAAAATTGATTTGAGTAGGATGAGGGTTGAGGATTTACATGTTTTTAGTAGGTGGACGAATAAAGCTTCTGAAGATGAGCAGGAGGCTGAAGTTAGCTATTTACGAGTTATTCTATTTATTTTATTCCATTGTGTTGTATTAAGTCAGTTATGACTATTTAGTACTCTGGTCATCCAAGGGGGCATCTTCATATGTCTCTCTTGGCGTATTTTGTAATAATATATTTGATCTGAACTTGGGAAACGATTGGGATTATGTAATGGAATATGAAACATGTTTTGTGAAATGTAATTAGAAAAGTTGTTTTTTTAAATCCGTGACGTTGTTTCATATTCATGTGCTTTTGATATTATGGATACCATTAACATTACCGTATTTGGTCACCATAAGTTAATACTATGGATGACTGCAGTATCTGTAGCGCTTAGCTTCGGGCCTCCAGATAGGGGATGTTACAGCCACTTTATTTCTTTTCCCCGGTGTATATTCAGTTCCAAAATCATAAGTAGCTATAAACTCTAACCATCTTTGCTATCTCATATTTAACTCCTGAGAGAATAAGTATTTTAAAGACTTGTGATCTGTATACAACTCGAATCTCTCTACCAAAAGGTAGTGTCTCCACACCTTCATAGAAAAAATTATAGCAGCCAATTCTAAATCATGGGTTGGATATCTAACTTCATGCGGTCTGAGTTGTCGAGAAGCATATGCATCACTTTACCCCTTTGCATTAACACAGTTCTTAATTCTATTCCACATGCATCTGTATACACCACCAAATCTTGATTCCCATCCCGAACAACTAACACATGTGCATTGGTTAATATCATATTTTGGAATGCCTCCTTACATTTATTGGTCCAAACATATTTCACATTCTTCCTTGTCAGTTTAGTCATCGATGTTGTTATACGAGAGAAATCCTTGATGAATATCCGGTAGTAGCCAGCTAATCTAAGAAAACTCTTTATCTCAGTCACTATTTTGGGTCCCTTCCATTTATTAACTACTTCTATTTTAGCCGAATCCACTGACAACCTTTTTTCTGAGACTATATGACTTAGAAACCGTACTTTTTCTTCCAAAGTGACATTTTGAAAACTTCGCTTTCAGTTGATGTTGCCTCAACATCTCAAGCACTATTCTAAGACGAGTCTCATGATCTCGTTCATTCCTATAATATATTAGAATGTCATCGATAAATTCTAATAAAAATCTATCTAGATGCTCTAGGAAGATCCAGTTCATCAAATTTATGAAGAAAGCAGACGCATTAGTCAATCTATATAACATTACTAACCACTCGTACAAACCATGTATTTTTCGAAACACCATCAAAGGAATACTGTCTTTCGCCACCCTCACATGGTGGAACCCTGTCGCCAAATCTAACTAAGACAATAATTTGGCTCCACTCAACTGATCAAACAAATGATCTATCCTTAGCAAAGGATATCTTTTCTTTATCGTCTTCTCATTCAACTTATGATAGTCGATACATAGTCTCAATGACCCGTCCGGTTTCTTTATGAACACCATGGCTACTCCCTAAGGCAAACTGCTTGGCCTAATAAAACATTCTACTTCTAAGTCCACCAGTTGCACCTTTAACTCCTTCGTCTTTGAAGGTGTCATTCTGCTAGGCGGTTTACTTACGGGTTAGCTCCAGGTTCATCGTAAAAAAAAACTCAATAGCTCGTTTCGGTGGTAATCTCGCAACAGGCTCAAAGAGGTCTACAAACTCTCTAACAACAAAAACTTGATTCAACTTGTCTTCTTCCTCTATTGCACCCAACAAGGCACAAACATCAAAGTTCGAATCCTCTATGGAGTATATAATTCGATCGCTACTATTAGGGTGCCTTAGTGATATTTCCCTACCCTGGTAAGATATCATAGCATCACACTTACTTAACTAATCCATACCCAAAATAATCCCTAAGCCTATAAAATCAAACACATGAAAATTGCAGGCAGATATATAATCCAATAGTTCAAATTCTAAATGATCACTTCTTATTCCAAGAGTTGCATATCTTCATATCTGATTTGCAACCCTTAAGGAAGTAACAAGGTATGATGGTTCTAAATTTAGCTTATCTACCAAGCAATGAGATATAAAAGAATATGATGCACCTGTATCAAATAGTACTCTAACAGGTATACCATGAATCAAAAGCATGCCTCCCATCACAACCTTTCCCTTTTCCTCTGTTGTAGGCTCGAGGCAGATGGTTCCAAAGCAAACACTTTTCCTTTCTCAACCTTGACTGGTTCCTTGCAGTTTTACTTATAATGCCCAATTTGATCACATTTGAAGCATTTGATGTTCTTCCTTCCATTGACTATCTCTCCATCCCTGGGACGACATTTTGAATGCCTTTTCTTATCAAACTTATAGCAAATAACGTTAGATTTTTCTTTCTTGGCAGCTCCACCCTTCCGAGCTACCTTTTTTGGAAAGAACTTTCTTTTTTTACTCTGCCCACTCCGAGTCTCTACTGCTTTGTTACTGCTAAATAAAGTAAGCATCCCTTCATTCCTTAGTGCCATCTCCACCACCATGTCACATGGATCCCTAAGATGTAGCAAGGTTGCCCTAGTAAGCTCTAGTCTTAATCCATAGATATACTTTTCATTTCTCCTAATCATAGTATCCACCATAGCATATCCATACCTGGATAACTCCTCAAACCTTATTGCATACTCCAACACAGTTATATCTCCTTGCACTAACTCAGCAAACTTCCTTATCAGAGTCGACTTGGCAATTTCAGACATAAACCTCTTCTTGAACCTCCTCCTGAACTCTGCCTAAGTCAAGTTCTCCTCTAGCACCCCAACAGTTACACTGTTCGACCAGTACAATACAGCTCTTTGTAGTTTTTTTGATGCCAACCTCCTCTTCTGCTTGTCATTCAAACCTAAATCAACGAAAATCCATTCATAATGGTGTAACTAGTTCTCCGTCTCGAATGCATCCTCAGTTCCAATAAATGGCTTCCCTCCAAGTCTTGCATAATCTCTACTCAAAACAACATAATTGTCGACAACTGGAACTTCAGGATATGCCTCTCTAGCATTTCCACCCACTAATCCAACTAAGACCCCGGCTTGCATCGTGTTGATGAATAATTGATACATAGCTCTCATATCCATTGGTGGTGTTCCAGCACCCACATTAGCAACTGTTTATCGACCCGAATACCTCTATGTATTGGGCCTGGCATTTCCACTAGTAGTAGTACTTCCTCCATCGAGATTAACTCTTCCATTTCCTGCCTTCATACCTTACTTTCCTTAAATCTGCATTTGAACCTTAGTAAGATACAAAAGAACAGTCTAAGAGAGATGGGAAGAATAGCGATAAGATATATACTTATATATAGCAAATACAAGTACGTTACTATTATGTTATTCCATAACTCAATCTTATTCTCTGATTCATTTGGATTATGTTTTCAAAATCTTTTAATCTTTTAAATTGTACATAAACCTATGCTCTGATATCAAGTTATCACATACCCCATTTTGAGGCATGAAACTAACCGCTACAGTGCTTCAGTCATCTATAGTATTAATTTCCAATGACAAAATGCGGTCATATTAGTTGTAATAACATCAGAAGTACATGAATATGAAAATTTTCAAACTAACTTTCATATTTCGTTGCAAAGATAATATTTCATATTCATTACATAATTCCAAACGTTGCCTAGGTCTAGATAAATATAATTATTACAAAGTACTCCAAGAGCGTCATATAAAGATGCCCTCTTGATTGATCAGAGTTGCTACTGGACATTTATAACATCTGCCACTGCATACATTCCAACAAAATGAAACTTTAACATAGCGGATAATATATATATATATATATATATATATATTCCTACATAGCTAGATTTTCCTCCTACACGTCTCTGGAAGCTTTATTCATCCAACATAAATAACCTATGAACCTTACTCTCAAACTACCTAATTGAGTACCTGAGAGTTAAAGGGGGAAAATACTTTGAGTCAAACAAAAAGTCTGGTGTGAATAATAATATGCCATCTCGGTTAACGGATATCTAGTAAGACCATACCGCTGAGTGGAACGAGTTCCCCCTCACCAGTATCCTCTAAGTTTGTGTCTTTTATAAACCAAACTCCTAATAATGGTTAACTAGACAATATAAACAATCATATGCGTGTATGCAACAAGGGTAATCATGAATAATATGTCTAAATTAATGGACTATCTGTCCCAACCTTGTAGTTATCTCAAGACGACCAAAAACCTGTATGGCCGACTCGGACCTACCATTGCTGTGGATTCCTTCCATGCTGGGCCCTGCGTCATCCTTTTTCCTAGACTGTTTCGCATCCTCTCTTCTCAAGAACTGAGCTGCCTTGGAATAGAAACGGTCCAATGACGCATGGGGTTTTTCGGCCAACCAGTTGCCAAATTCGGAATCGGGATCGATTCCCTTAATCAGCACCATCAGAATGGAATTGTCATTAGGATTACTAATCTTAGCGCACAAAGCGTGAAACCTCTCCAGATAACGTCCGAGTGTCTCTCCGGGAGCTTGAGTGACGCTGAATAAGGTATTAAGATCTTTGGGTCTTGTGACATGCATGCAAAACTATTCAACAAACTTCGTTGCCAACTGGTCGAAACATGAGATAGATCAGGGTGGTAGGCGAGTAAACCACATAGTCGCGATGCCCCCTAGGGAGATTGGGAAACTTCAGCACTTGACCGCATCACCAGCCCGTACGACATTCATCAACCATTCATACATTAAAATGTGTTGGTTAGGGTCAGAACTCCCTTCATAAACAGGTAGAGTTGGCATTCTGAATCGCCGAGGCGTTTCAACGTAGAGGATGTCATCGGTGAAAGGGGTATGACTCCGAGAGATTCCCCAGTCGTCATTGGTGAGGTCTTGGCTTTCACGAATCATCTGACGGATCATTGTCAGGATGTCTGGCATCTGTACATTCTGGGCATGCTGAGCCAAGGTATGGTCGGGTTCCACAATACGAGGATGGGCCAGTCGCGGTCGATGGTCCATATCTCACCTCCTTGGCTCTAGGTCTTCAGGAACATAAGGCTCAGGAGTATAATCATGATGGCGACGGTTTAGATCCGTTCGGTTTCGAGTGTCAGCTCCCAACTCAATAGCAGCGGCAGCGGCGCGGTTGTTAGTAGTGTGATAAGGAGCCGTCCCTCCTCGGGATGAGGGTCCGGTCTGGTGGCTGGTTGACGGACCAACTCTTGGTTGCCCAAGATTCAAAGTGCGCTGATGTCCGGTAGCTTGTGTATAGCTTCCATCTAGCCATAGGCGTGTGGATATGTGATTGTAATCAGAAGAAGCTGAACTTTTAGTGGATGAGTAGGAAGCATGATCCCTTCTGGATCTCCTTCGTCTTTCATGGTTCAGCCGATTGGTTAACTCCACGTTGGCACAGAGCTGCTGGCGGCTTTGAGTCAGCTCTTGCATCAGTAGCCGGAACTCCTCCCTGGTGACAGGGCCTTGTAGATCCGAAGGTCTGGCAGCATTCTGGTCTGCAGAGGGAAGTTGTGCGGGGTTATGCCTATCCCGTCCTTTTGGATCTGCAATGGTTGAGGTAGTCCTGGTAGCGACCATGGTGAATATTGATGTTCTCTCCTAGACTTGGTGCAAATCTGAATAGGATGGAAGAACTTCTAGGCTTGAGATCTAGATCTTCTCCTTAGATTCTTGCAATCCAATATCGGCAGTAGATCCAATGAGCAGGAGAAAAGCTGGGTTTTCTCACTGAAAGCACCAAAGTGTTTGTACCAAAATTGGGCACAACACTCTTCTGATGTGTTTAAGAGATAAAATGAAGAAAATAAATGTAAAATGAGGCAGATCTAACAAACACACTATGACGACCCGGAATTTTTGAGCATTTGAAATTGAAATATTTAATTGATTTTAAATACTTGAAAGGTAGTTTTACTTGAATTTCAAATATTATTATTTATTTAGCAATTAAGTTATTGGATTTAATAAACTAAAATTGGGTAAATTATTGAATCTGCAGTTTTAAGCCTGTTAAAAAATATTTTAAAGGCTTGTAAAATTTATATTGATAGTACTGAAGATAGTAAAAGTGTTAAACTTGAATTTGGAAGTGTTTTGTTAAGTTTTGAAAATATATCGTTTAAATCGGTATTTAAAATAGCCTTCCGGGGCACGGTCTCAGAATTCAACGAAACTAGTTCCATTGGATCCATAATATTGTATTATTATCGGATTTCAAATTTCGTAGCATTTGGAGTTGTCGTGTGGTCGTACGATATATAAACGCACTGAAAAATATATTGAAATTCAATATAATAACTGAGTCCAAAAAGCTATCTTCTCCATATGATCGAATTAGGACTCAAAACCTTTTTCATTGCGTTCGGAGTAGGGGTATAACATTATAAACGCCGAACGACATGCCTCGATAGGAGTTTGAAATTTTAAGTTGCATTTTATCGAGACGTTTGGAATTTAAATAAAAATATTTCTTAATAAACCTACTCTGCAGCCGTAATTCTTTCACATCGTAACTTTTTTCTTTCATTTCGAAATCACCGTAGCTGCCTGTACAGTGTCTCCTTATCCCTTCTTTAATATGCAAGGTATCTTTCGTTTCCTCCTTCGTTTTAAATCACATAGTCGAGCAAATCAAAGAAATCGTTCGTTTATATTAAAAAAGAAAAAAGAAAATGGAGGAATGAACACAGCCTAAAGTCAAAATCGAATTTTATTTAATGGCCGAGATTTCCTTGCTCTTCATCTCTTCCCCTTCCGTTTGATTTCAATAAAAGACAAGCTGAAGTTCCATTTTCTTCAAAATCAAATTCTCGCTTCAGAAAAACATTTACAATCGCAGTTGAGCAATCTTCACTCTCCCTCATTGGGCATGTCTTCGTTGAATCGATCTAACCGGCCTCATTTCTTTTCAAAGCAAATCATGCTCGCGTGACATAGGGGATTCACGAATCATTTCTAAGTCGCGACGTTGTCGCGATCGCCATGACCGAGGAAGCGCGATCGTGGGTGGCGTTGCAGCTGTGAAGAATGGAAGCGGCAATGGGTGAGGGGCTGGATTCGTTCCGATTTGGAATTGGAGGGGTCACGATGGGCTTCGCGACTCTAGGTGCTGAGGCTTTGAGCTAGGGTTTTGGTGGAAGGCGTGTCACCGAAGTCAAGTTTTGTGGGGTTGCTGATGTCAGGTAGTTTTTTTTAATTTATTTAATTTAGTATATGTACAAAGGTTAGAAAAAAAGTTTATTTTACAGAAATATTTATAACACAATTTTTGTTTTAATTTATATATGGATAGGATTTTAAATTGGCAGTAAGATATAAAATAGTTTGTTTTAAATGTTTCTTCAGTTATATATATTTAACAACAAGGTATATTAATTCACCTGTTTGGTACTAAATGGGTTTGATATATGGATTAAAAGAAAACAATATATATACTTTAAACTTACCGATCAATTTCAATATATATTATGATGATTTAACATGTTTTACTAACTCATTGAGTTATTTTAGTTCAAAATAAAATAAAAATAAAAATAAAAATAGTTATGAAAGGGAAATGAATTTAAAACAGAAATATTAGTTGATTAAATTTATATAAAATTGACTGGTAAATTATTTTAAATATTAATAAACTGTAAATGTCTATTCAAGATCTTAAATCGTGGAGAGACAAGCCGGTTTGGATCGGATTGCAAATAAAAATCAAAGGTGAGTTAATCTCACTCATTTGGAATGCCATTTAAATTTAAATATTTGGTTGAATGATTGAATTGATTGGATGTGATAATATATATAGTAGTGTATATATATATATTGGAGTGATTGATTTCCCGCATTATATAGCGGATGAGACCCTATGCGCTGCATAATAGCGGATGATATTATATAAACCCATATACCGCGATATTCCACCTCGAAGTGGAATTGGTATTGTGCTAACATCTGTGGATGTAGGGAAACGGGTTGGAGGGATCCAACTGGATTCCTCAAATTTATTTAGACTGTTCTAATAATTCTGTGTTATGATTATTTGATATTCTATGACGAATTATATTGGTAATTGGAAATGTTGGATGCTATGGTATGTTTGAATATATTTCGGTATAATGAGTTATTAAAATATATAGAATTGGATTTTGATGAGAAAATAAAAGAGAGAATTTTAAGTAAATAATTTTAGAGAATTTGAATAAATTAAAGAATGAATTGGAAAAGAATAAAAGTGATTCTAAATTTTTAATAAATAAATTCCTAGTATGGGAAAGGAAATTTTAAATAAACAAAGAAATATTAAATTTTAAACTTAAGTGATATTATATCAAGAGATAAAGAATTTATTTTTAATTCAAGGTTTGAATTTATTTAAAAAGGATAAAGAAGGAATTTGGGAAAAAAATATGAAATTGGTATTTTCAAATAAAAAGTTTTTAAATCATAATAAAGAAATAAAATCGGAAGTTAATGGGTTTTGAAATAAATTGAGTAAGTAAAGGGATTTATTTCAAAATGAAGAAATTTGGAAATCAATTTGAAATTGATTTAAGTGTATAAAAGTGGGTTTTGAAAAGAGAAGTGAGACTATGGAATTTATAAACTGGGTTTATAAAAGTGAAGTGGTATATTAGTGGAAATAGAAAATATTCAGGGAATTTATTCCGTGAGTGAAAATGGTTTGAAAACTGTTTTCAAAAGGTTGGAAAGTGGAAATATATCTTGCGAAGATATTTTGAGATAAATAAATAATTTGGGAAATTATTTAAAGGTCTGATGGCTGATTGTGAATGTTATTTGATAGTTAAATAACCGACTATCAATATTGGCCAATGCGCTGATCGTTTTGAAGAGACCGGGATCGGGATTTATTTTCCGAAAACCACTTCGATCCGGTTTGTACGTTTCCGTGGGGAAAACGAGTTTGGAATCGAAGATGGAGCAGTGAAGTGCAAGGGCTAGTCGCTACTAATCGTGAGGATGATCCCAAAATGGATGTAGTAGGAATAGTGCCTTCGGTTCCGTTCGAACCCGGGACAGACTTGTATGTATGAATGCTTTTGGAACATCGTCAGGTGGACGGTGGGCATTCTAAGAGATGTGTTCTAAAAAGGTAACGCTTAGCCTCGAGCCTCATCAACCAGAAATGACTGAAAATCAGGGGTTATGCAGTAAGGCTAAGTGGGTCGCGCCCATTAGGGTGAGGTCATCCCTGTCTAGATGTTCCTTTTTATTTCGGCTGTGTGGGCGGTTGCTGATCCCAACCGCGGGGTAATCTTACTCGGACTATCCAGTAAGGGGTAGTCCGGTCTTGTGTTGCAGGGGATTTAGGGTGGATCCTCGGTTTGCTGATCTAGACCAGGTACTGCGACAGGTGGTACCCCAGTGCCTAGTCATTAGTTGGAAATCCATTCTCCCTACGCGCCTTTTACGGTTTTTGTTTGTAGAACCCACTTTGTGGCTAGTATGCTGGAATTTAATCATGTAACAATTTCAGCTATTTGAATAAGTATTTGTATATAGACACTATTATAATATCAGACGGATTCGATAAGAAAGTGTTTTGGCTATCGTAAGGTAAAAACCCGACATGTTTATTTGTGGCGCGGTCTTACGAGATGCTTTTGATTTCAAAGGGTTTTGAAACTTTAATAATCCAATTGAGTGTGTTTTCTCACGCTGGTTTTCCAGACTGACTTGGGTGTTATTTTATTATAATGCTCGGGTCAGACCGAGTATTTCAGATACAGGATAGGATTCTATAGAGCTCAGGAGACGAGCTGGATGGCGAGACGTATCACACGTATTTGATGTATTCCGCCGTGTATCATAAGTGGTATAGTCATCTTGTAAGGACAAGTTATTATAACTGTCCTGAATTGTGATGTTGATTGTACTGTACTCTGATGTTGTATTCTGATGATGTATGTATAAAACAGATATAGTTCTTTGGGGTAAAGATCAGTTATTATCTATTACATTTTATTCCGCTGTGTTTATGAGATTCTGATGTGCTTTTCTTTTTCTTCTTCTACCTTCTTCTTCTAATCCTGATGGTTCGATTTTTCGGGTATGAAAAATC
Source organism: Allium fistulosum (assembly GCA_030737815.1). NCBI lineage: Eukaryota > Viridiplantae > Streptophyta > Magnoliopsida > Asparagales > Amaryllidaceae > Allium > Allium fistulosum. The sequence continues at coordinate 435,719,733 of CM060904.1, read as the reverse complement.
CGAAAAATCGGGTCATTACACACACCAATCAACATATAAGAAAAAATGCAGAAACACGCAAATTTAGAGTGGTTCGGCGTATTGCCTACGTCCACTATGAAATGATTGATGTTTATTGAATTTCAATTGCTGAATATAAGAGATTACAACAGTACAACTGAACTATAGTAATGATTTCGGCAGAGTATTAGTGTAGAGAAACAAAAAGTCCCTTTTATGTAGGTCTAGGGTCGCTATTTATAGGTGTAGGCTGCAAATATCTAGCTCAAATCTCGAAAGACTCCTTCTCTCACGTGAGTGGGCCCACCAGATCGATCCGATGTTGATTGGGATCAATCCATGATCGATACACACTCATTTCGTATCGATCCAAAACACATCCATTTGGGTCAAGATCGATCATGGACCAAGTAGAGGTGGTACGCAAGCTCCTGTGAAATTTTGGTGGCATTTGGATTTGTAGATTTTGAGTTGTGATCGATCCAAGTTTGGATTTGCAAAAGGCTGCTGAGTTCGTATCGATACAATTCGTATCGATGGCTTCGTATCGATGCTGGCACGTGTCGATCATGGTGACGTGGCACTATGTTCTAGGATCGATCCACTTTCCATGTCGATTGACCGAATCTTCCACTTGAATGTGTTTTGTTCGTATCGATACAATGCAATTCCATTCGTATCATTCTGGGCCGTTCTTCTCGTATCAATGCTCGGTGCTCTACATTGTATCGATGATGTGTTGCTACTTCGTATCGATGGCTTTTACTTTAGTCCATATCGATACGTACTCATTCCTTTCGTATCGAAATTTGGTTATACGTTTTGTATCGATCACCGGCCGATGGATACGAACTGTCTGGATGAGATGATCGATACGAATAGCTTTAAAGCTAAAATTATGGAAGTCCGATCGATGCGGGCTACTGATGGATACGAAGAGATGTGGTGGCTGATGGATACGAATCAACGCTTTCTTGAGGGATGGATACAAAATCCAATGGTTATGAATGAGGCTGGTTTGGATGGATACGAAGGAGGTTGAATCATGATGGATACGAAATGAGCCTTCCTTCGTGCATCTTGATCGATCAATATCTTGGGCATACCAACTCCGATTGACTTGAAATTTGGAACGTTGACTTTTATAGCTTTGCTAGTCATACTACATTGATTGTAGCTTGATCTGGACTCAAACAAAATTCACCAGTATCCACAGTCGACCTGTGTGTAACCGATCTTCGGAGACGATCTGTCTTTGGTTTTCAGTTGATTCTTGGTGTCACGGCCTTGCCAAAAAGTGGGATAACATTTGCCCCTCAAAATATGTCTTGTGTGAACATGACATGCTTTGAAAAGCTGCAATCTTCATTCTGAAAAGTTCTATCTGATTCGCTGAATAGTTGTTGTCTTTTTGTCAAAAGATGTAACCTTTGATTGATTCCCGGTAATATAAATACTGAATTGTTGATTGCCAATGATTGTATAGTGCATTGTTGTAACTGAGTGTCGAGTGCTAGCAACCTGTTGTCCAATGTTGTAATTGTCCCCAAGTGAACATTCAATTCCCGTGAATTCTGAAAATTGAATGTTAGTCTGTCATACATGCATGTATGTTAACTCGACTCCCGCTAACGTTTGCACGTTCACGAGTCATTGTCAAGTTTTTTTATAATCGAGTTTCATATCGATCCTCTCCTGGATCGATGTGAAATTTGAGTTGTAACGACGCTTGATGGTCATTTTTAGAATATCCCTTCATGTCGATCCTCTCCTGGATTAATTTGAGAAGTTGGGATAGGCATTTTGTATCGATGGCTATCGATACGAAATAGTTTGTTCTTTGAAACTTCTTTATATCAATGGATACGAATTCCTTTGGTCTCCAAAGCAATGGATACAAAATTGTTGTTTCATGTCGATGAATCATTGATGGATCTGAACAGTTCAAACAACCCTCTGTGTATCTTTCGTATCGATGGGTCATCGATGGATACGAATGGCCATGCTCTGGATCGATTCGAGCTTATGGTCACAAACAGTTGTATTCTTGGCCGATGCGGGTGGATGGATACGAACAACACTTCGTATCGATGACATGGGAGAATGCTATCAATCGGTCAACATAATTGGGAGACGAATCGACATCTGCCTAGGTTCAAACCATATAAATATGGTTTTAGACTTAGAAATATTTTTACTTGTCTTCATTTCTCTCTTGGTTTCATATCGATTGAAAAACCGAGAAATAGAAATTGCCTTCGTCCCCAAATCAGCACAACTCTTTAATCCCTCGACCCAAATCTTTAAACTAGGTAATTGGTCAATAACTTTACACTAAAAATGAGGAAACTCAAGTTTAACTGCTAATCCATTCATGGTCGTGACCAGTTTTGGTAATGACGAGGTCGGAGTTAGACGGGAGCATGATTGAAGGAGGATGGAATGACAATTGTGCTGTTTGGAGAAGAAGAAGTGTGGAGGGATACGAAGAAATGACCTATATCGATGATGGATGATGGGCGAATTCATATCAATCTGGATATGACGAAACTTCATACCGAATAAGCGAATCGCTTAGTATCGATAGTTGGTGGGATTTGTGTCGATCAATTAATGATGTTCATTCGTATCAATACGTAGTGATCGATACGAATCCAGGACCTGGTGATCGATACGAATCAGAGGACTTCGATCGATACGAATTGATCTTTGGGTGACTGATACGAAATGCTGTTCCATGATCGATATGAACTGCTGTCTGCCAAGACCGATACGAATCCGTCCCTGGTGATTGATCCAAGTACAAACCGTGATGGATACGAAATCTTGCATAATCGAACATTCGACTCCGACGATCTTCAACCTTGCATAATTGGACTTAACTGTTTTTTTGCATATTTAGCTACCCTTCGAAGCTCGTCGATGGAACTGTAACTTGACAAATTTGGCGAACTTTAACTTGGATCGATCTCTGAAGTCTGAATGGCATGGTTGTGATGGTCACTCCGGTCGAATCTCAAAGTCTTATCGTTTGAACATTTCTCAAATTCTGTAGAATTTCTTAAGTATTATGTAGCACTACACTGCACAACACATTCACGCACTTCACACTAGGGGAAACACGGGTTTATTGTCGTCTAATGATGATTTTTACTGAGTTCAATAGCTATGGAACCCACAAGTTCACAGTCGCAGGATGTTCAGAGTCTGCCTCTCCCTACAATCGAAATGTCGGTTATCGCAGCTGACGTTATTAACCCTGCTCCAGACGAGCTACCAGGAGCAGTGTTCAGCGCACACCCATAAGATTCTGTCCGTTCTAATATTTCTGAAGATATTTGGGCAAAATTTGTTTAAGGCACGGGTTGTCGCTGGACGACGTCTTACTGCCGGGGTTAGAAGATAGAGCCCACAACCCCCCGGAAGGGTATTCAGCCTGCAATAGATTTATGTGTGCAGCCGGGACACTTCCTCCTTTCAACCAATTCATCCGGGAAGTTCTATTTTTCTTGAGGATCGCTCCATCTCAGCTGCACCCGAATGGATATGCGTTGCTCATAGTTTGTTTTTCATCTTCATGGAGCACCTCTTCCGTCCTCCGATGGTAGAAGAGATTAGATACTTATTCAATATAAAGTGTCGCGGGGACAACCATTCCTTTACTTTTCTAGAAGCAGTTAGAAATTGCCAAGTCATGACCGGGGCTTGGAGCAAGCTGAGTTACTTTAAGACCAAATGGTTTTACATTCGGTGCCCACCGGGGTTCGCCAGATAGTGGCTAGCAAGTCGTAATTGCCCCAGCCTCTTCGCTAACTAACTGGATAGTTGTAATCGATGTCGGGTCTAACATTTTCTTCCTTTTATAGCTTCAATTCCATGACCTGAAGGTGCTCAGTTTAAGGAAATAGTATGAATTCTTCAAGAGGTGCCCGCTGATCATAGAGAGATTGATGAAGTCCTTACGGACGAGAACTTGGTTGCCGTTGGGCTAATTTATAGAGATCAAAGCATTGGTCTCGCAGGAGTTCTTAGGATGATCCCGGTGAGGCAAGTTCGAAGGAGAGCTCCTGGGATAATAATTTTTGAACAAGGCGGTGCTGGGAATATGACCGCTGGAGATGAGCTCGCAGTTGGGCCTTCGCAAAGTCCTCAATCTTTAGAGCAGAGAAGGAGAGGCAAGTCTACTGCTCGAAAATCTGTTAGGCGCAAAACTGTCGTAGTCTCTTTGCCTGCTACTAGTCAAGAGATTCCTTTTTCGTAGATGGAAAGCTCCTTTGCGGGACTGGCTGACATCCCCATTCCGGATGACTTGCCCTTGCACTAAGATACCGGATTAGAGGGGCTTCAAAGTGCCTTAGACGTAGGAAAGCCAACTCCTCTGAGTACGGCTATGACAACCGGTTAGTTGGGGGTTTGTACATGCATACACACACTCCACAGCACCACACAATTTCTAGTCATAAGCTATTCATCTTTGGAGATTACCAACTCTGTTTCTCTTTTCATTTTACAGATACGATGTCGAGGAAAAAATCTATTCTTGGTAGCCTTCGTTCTGCGCGCCATTCATGTAGCTCATACTCTGAGTCTCGCAGACATGAGGCCGATAGAGACCGTGATCGCGCCTATTCCAGTCAAGAGAGGGAGCGCTACGAGAGGGAAAGGGAGAGGGAGAAAGAGAGATAGTATAGTCATCATTCCCGATCGCGCTCCCCGCCACCTAGAGGTCCAACACAATCTTCCGACTCTGGCAAATAACCCCTTGAATCTTTGCATCAAATACGACCTCCCCAAGCATCAAGGCCTAACCAACTGCGTAGGAGGATTGAAATTGAGGCTCCCGTTGCCACTGAACAAGTCGTCACGGAATCCACCGGGGAAGGAGTGATTAGAATCACTAAGTTGAAAAAGGATTTTCCGAATATTTGTTTTGACGGCTTCATATTTCCCCCACACTTAAAGCGAATCCCCAACGAGGCAGAATAGACGATGCACGATTACATATACGACGTTTATGGCCAATATCTGGAATGGATGAAGACCGCAAATAAAGTACCAACCGTGGCCTTTGAGTGAGCGAAGACAATCGAGAAACTAGGAACTGATATCGCTCAGAAGGACTGCATAATCCAAATGCTTAACGATGAAAACGAGTCTGCGAGAAATTTAAAAATGAAGGCTAATAAAAGATCCGACGAGACAACCCGGAGGATGAAGGAGATGAGGCGAACACACTTAGCCCTGGTCGAGGAAATGGGGCACCGGACCACCACAGTTATGGCTGAAAGAGATGTGGCGCTAAAAGGGCTTGAGGAGCTTAAAGCTAAATTTGCTGAAGTCGCCAAAGAAAAAGACGATGCAAATAAAGCCGCTCAGGAAGCATGCGAGCAGGCCGTGGCGCTTAGGGACGAGAGGGATGTGGCAACGCTAAAGGTTCAAGAAGCCGAAGCCAGGGTTCAGGGTGAAGTGAGAGCGGCAGAGGCCAGGTTGGAAGGTGACATTGAAGATCTCTTCATTACATATACTGCCAATGTTCCGAAGCATCGAAATCTAAGCTGGCTCGAAGATTATCCATCACATCTATAAATGCTTGGTGCCGCTTGGTTGAAGATGAAAAAGCAGAGCACCACACTGAATCCATCGATGAGTTCGAATTAGAGAATCAGGTGCTGAATGAGGATGAGAGAAGAGTTCTCCACGATGCCACTATCATATTCAAGAAAGAGAGACTCGGTACTCAGCATCCGGAGGCTGGAGAGGGTACTGGCGTTGACATCATGATACAGGCTCCGAAATTCCTATGCCAACCCAGCCCGAATCTACTCCTACGGTTGATCCTCTATCTGTGCCTACTTAAAATCCTGATCAACCGCAGTTGTCTCCAGCTTGCGAGCATGCCCCTGAAGCTGCTCCGGCTCCACCCACGAGCCATTCTGAGGAAGGTATTCTGAACATTTCTCGCATTTATTCAAAGTCGAGAGCGTTGTTTGAAGTAGTCACTAACACCTTTTCTCTTATCTTTATTCAGCGATAGGAGCCGCACCTGCCGTACCCCCTGCAACCCAAGAGCCGCATCATGAGCAGGAGGCCCTTATGACGGAGGCAACCACAACAACGACCGCTGCATCAACTGACAGAGTGCAGGGGAGCGCTTTTACTTTTGACGATCAGATGATGGAAGAACTCCTTGGCCATCAAAGTGACCCACTTACCGACCTACCATTCATCATGGGCGAAGGCGCATTCATGGCTAGCTCTTATGGGCCAACTGGTAGCATCCCTGTGGACGATCAAACAATTCATGAAGAAGAGATAATAGCGGAGATTAATGCCGAGATGGAAGCAGCCGCACAGGCCAGTGGTATCGGAGGTGGTATGGTGGGTCCTGGTCCGGCTCCTCTACGAATGATTTCTCCCAGCGGTACAATTGTCGACACTGGTGTGCCTCCCTCTTCGTCCAACATTGAGAGTGTTCCTATCCCTCCGACTCCGCATTCAGAAAGTGTTCCAATTCCTGTGAGTTCGAAGGAAGAGGTCACCATAATTTCCCCGGTTGGAGATCAACCACCAAAAGGCAAAGGCTTGAAGAGGCACCCGAGCGGTAGCTCCAGTGGGTCAATGCCGAAGAAGAAGAAGAAATCAAGAGAATAAACATGTCTTCTTGCTTCCTTTTTTGGTAGACGAATAAGAATTTTCTTTTGTTTCCTGTAGGCCGTGTATAGATGCGGGTTCGGCCCCTGCTAGTAGGATTTCTTGGAATGATTTTTGTACTTATTCTTCCTTTTCAAAGAATAGTTAAAATAAAATTCCATTTTGTTTCCAGCACAGTTTTGTGTTTATTTGCTTAAGTGTTTTAGCGCTCGAACTTCCATTCAATGTACTTGTGAAGCCTTAGTCTCTGAATCGGACCTGATTTTAGTTGTTAAGTCCCGAAGTTATGGCTTCGGGTTATAACCGAGAGTCAAGTCGAGTCTCAATACTGTACTGTTTCGATCAGTAGCTGGTACTTGAATTTTGGGCAGTCGCTTTCCGCCTTCTATAAATTGAGCTTAACTTAGTCGAAACGAAGTTGAAACGAGATGAGTTTGAGTGGTCGGATCACACTCGCTCATCTATTGGTACTCGCATCCACACTCTGGGGATTGCACTTGCACGTCGGAGGTTGGTCGCGCCCGTTTAATGCTCAAAGATATGTCTGCGCTCCGGGGACTTAAGTTATTTTATGGGAGGTCAGTCACATCCGTTTGATATTTATAATTTCATCTGCACTCTGGGGACTTAGATTGATTCGTGGGTGATCAATTACACCCAATTTGTGTTTATACTCTGGTCCGCACTCCGGGGACTCGGAGTTGTCTCACGGGTGGTCGGTTCACACCAGATTTGTGTTTATACTCCAGCCCGTGCTATGGGGAATTAGAGTTAGCCGATGGGTGGTCGGTTACACCCATTTTGATGTTTATACTCCAGTTCGCGCTCTGGAAATCTGGAGTTGGTTAACAAACGGTCGATCACATCTGTTTTGAGTTTTAGGATTTCGTTCGCACTCTGGGAACGATAGATTTATCAGGATCGTGGACGGTCGGGTCACATCCACCCTGAGTTAACAAGTGAGGTCGTTAGATGGATAGATCCATCCTCCTCGGACTTGGTTTAAACACGGGCGAAGTCGTTAGGTGGACGGATCCACCCTCTTCGATCCCGCATTTGTAAGTTTATACTCCGGCTCGCACTTTGGGAGCCGGAGTTAGTTAGAGGATTGTCATGTATCAATCCTTTTTTGGCTTCAGTGTGATGGCTTGCCCTCGAGCTCGGGTTTCACTTAGTGAGTGACCAGTCATATCGCAGTCACTCCCTATTTGAATAAGTCCCACCGTAGGGTGGAACTTAGCTCTCTGTGCATTGTGATGGTCGCATGACGTATTTTAAGAATCACTGCTCTGGCTCGAAGGGTTTGCATTTTATTGCTGAAATAAGAAAATATAGCAAAGTCAGTTGCGTTATTACAAATTCAAATTTCGAAATGCATAAACAAGTTGCAAATGAAAAGCAGTCTGAATGAATAAACAAAGCCTGTTATGTGTAGTAGCGACGAAGACTCTCGCTGTTCCAGGCTCTCGGCAAAGTGAGACCATCAATGGTCGATAATTTAAAGGTGTCGTCTCCGAGTCTTCGTTCAATAACATATGGTTCCTCCCACGTTGGTTTCATATGCGAAGGGACCGGGTAAATTCTCTTAAGGATGAGATCGTCGAGTTCAGAGGTTTAGAGTCAGACCTTAGCATTGTACAATCAGGCGACTCGACATCGGTGCACGACTGCCCTCAAATCAGCCTCTTCACGCTTCTCATCTAATAAGTCCAGAGATTCGGCAAGTAATATAGCGTTTGTCTTCGAGTCATAATATGTCAAATGATGAGAAGGTACTTCCAACTCGACTGGAATAACGGCTTCTAAACCATAGGAAAGTGAAAATGGAGCGTGGCCGGTCGCGGACTTGTGGGTTGTTCGATAAGCCCATGGGGCCATAGGAAGTTCATCGACCCATTTGCCCCTAGCCTTTTCCAATCGTTTCTTTAGAATGGACTTTATAACTTTATTAACATCTTTGACCTGTCCATTTGTTTGAGGGTGTGCAATTGTAGAGAACTTCTTCTGGATATGGAATCGCTGATAAAAATTCTTGAACTCAACACTATCGAATTAGGCTCCCTTGTTAGTGATGATGGTATGTAGGAGACCAAATCGACAGATAATGTTGCGTACAACAAAGTTGATCACTTTCTTCGTTGTGATAGTAGCAAGGGGCTCGGCTTCCGCCCATTTGGTAAAGTAATTAACCACGACGATGGCGTATTTCGCGCCACCTTTAGCTAGAGGTAAAGACCCAATAATGTCAATGCCCCATATTGCGAATGGCCATAGACTTACCATCTGAGTTATTTCGGTAGGCGAGGCTCTTGGAATCCGAGCATGTTTCTGACATCTGTCACATTTCCTGGCATAATCTGATGCGTCGCGATTTATAGTCGGCCAATAATAACCATATTGGAGCACTTTCTTAGCAAGACCTTGCCCCCCCGTTTGATCGCCACACTCTCCTTCATGTACATCATGCAATACTCGTTTGATTTCATCGTGGGCGATACACCGGAGTAACGGAACAGAGCACCCTCTTCTATACATGACTCCATTCTGAATAGTGAACTGCAAAGCCTTTCAAAGAACTTGTCTTTTCTCACTCCTGCGCTCTGGCAGGGTCCCATGCTCAAGATAGTTTCTGAACGGAGTCATCCATGACTCCTTATTGGGTATGACTTCAAATACCCAGTCGGTCTCCATTTGATCAATACTCGAGGAAGATAATGTCTCAACGGGGATGAGTCCAAATTACTGTGCCTCACCGGTGCTAGCTAACTTTGCCAAGGAATCAGCCTTCTGATTGTGTTCTCGGGGTATGCAATATATGGCATAATAATCAAACTGATTCAATATTTCTTACACCCGAGCGAGATAAGCGGCCAGTCTCCAGTCTTTGGCCTGGTACTCCCCCCGAACTTGACACACGACCAATTGTGAATAGCCGAAAATCTCCACAGCAACAATTCTTAAATCTCTGGCAAGCCTTAGTCCGGCGAGCAGGGCTTCGTATTTGACCTCGTTGTTGGTCGCACGGAAATCGAACTTCAAAGCATAGCATATAGATCGACCTTCATGAGTTTCAAGCACAACCCCAACGCCTGAGCAGCAGTCATTTGATGCACCATCAGTAAGTAGCTTCCAGACATATTTGGGAGATTCACTAGTTTCGGGCAAGTCCTTCGAGATAGTGAATTCAACGATGAAGTCTGCTAGGACTTGTCCTTGAATAGCTCGCCTTGGTGTTTAAGTGATGTCGTACTGACTCAGCTCGATATTCCATTTGAGTAACCTACCAGACGTCTCAGGCCGCGTAAGGACCCGTCGTAACGGCTGGTCCATGTAGACAGTGATAGGATGAGCCTGAAAATATGGACGGAGCTTTCTCGAGGTAATGACAAGACGGTAAGCTAACTTCTCCAATTTTGGATAATTTTTCTCTGCTCCGATCAACCGTTTGCTACTGTAATAGACTGGTCGTTGTATCCGGTCCTCCTCCCGAACTAAAGCAGCACTGATTGCGTTTTCTGACACCGCCAAGTAGTACAGTCTCTCGTGATCAATAGGTTTTGACAGAATGGGTGGTGTGGACAGTTGTTGAACTAGTGCTCGAAATGCGCCTTCACACTCTGTAGTCCATTCAAAGTTCTGTTTCCCTTTTCTAATCAAATCGAAGAAGAGAATGCATTTATCGGTGGATTTTTAAATGAACCTGCTCAGTGCAGCTACCTTCCCATTGAGGCTTTGAACTTGCTTTATAGTCCTTGGAGTCTCAAGATTTCTAATTGCCCATATTTTCTCGGGATTGGCTTCGATTCCCCGAGCATTAACGATGAATCCAAGGAATTTTCTAGACGCAACCCCAAAGTAACACTTCAACGGGTTGAGTTTCATTCTATACTCTCGGAGGATGTTGAACATCATTTCCAGGTCTTTGATATGATTGGTGGAAAATCGTGACTTCACAAGCATGTCGTCTACATATACCTTCATGGTTTTCCCGATCTGGTTAGTGAACATTCGGTTGATGAGTCTCTAATAGGTTGCCCCGGCGTTCTTAAGTCCGTACCCTTTGAATCGACAATAAACCACACATGTCCGACCTAAAAAGCACAGACCGACGGAAAGTCAGGAGAAAGAAAAGAGAGAAGAAGAGAGAGAAGAAAGAGAGAAGATAGAACAAAACAGAACAATACATAATCTCACATCGCAGCGGAAAACATATAATATCATATCAATGATCTTTACAAAACAGAAACTGTATAAACATGCATCAATCAGAGTTCAACAATCAATCAATAGTTATCAGCCAGGACAGTTATAATAACCTGTCCTTACAACTGCCGATAATATACAACAACCAACAAAACATAGCAGATAATCAAGCAAAACAGATACGTGTATACGAAATGAAGATCTTCAGCTCTCCTGCTGAAGCTCCAAAAGCACCAATAAGAACCTGTAAATATACTCGGTCTGACCCGGGCATTGAAAGGGAAGAACGCCCGGATCAGTCTGGTAAACCAGCATGAGAAACACACTCAACTGAATTTATTAAATTACCAAACTTTTCCTTTATCAAAACTAAAGTATCTCGTAAGACAAGTCCACACATAAACACAGACATGTTTTTACCTTACGATAACTAAAACATTTCATATCAAATCTTCTTATTTTATACTAGTGTCTAGTATATACAAATAATATTAATCATAGTCGAAATTGTTACCCATATAGCATTTCGAGGCTATTCATTATGCCTTTACAAACAAAATCGCAGCTCGTAGTGGAGTTTGGATTTCCATACAAATGACCAGGTGAAGGGACTACCTTCCGGCAGTACATCTCTAGAAGAATGTACCGAGGACCATCACAAAGGATCCTCTACCAACACAAGACCGACCCACCTCTATAACTAGATGGTACCGGATATATCATCCTTCGGTCGTTACCGACCTTTACTGAGGGCCCTCTAGCATACAAACCACAATAATCAGATACACGACGTCATAGCGTGCAAAGATATATCTAGAAGAGGATGATCATACCCTAATTGGGAGCGACCCACTTAGCCTTGCCGCATCTAACCCTGTTTCGGTCTTTTCTGGTTGATGAGGCCTGAGGTAACGATTACCTTTCACAATCACATATCACATCACTTTAAATGCCACACGGCCATTTTCGTTGACTACTAATTGCCTTCCACAAAAATACAACCCTTAAGCTCATACAATCATCGCATATACGTTGGCCCAAAGTGGTTTTCAGATAAATCTGATCCCGATCTCTTCGCACCAACAACACAAAAGCGTTTCCGAACTCCACACAGAAACTAAGTCTCAGAGACTTATCACGTCTCCAACTTTCAACTTGCGATCTTTCGGGCCAAGAAGGAAGCTCGATAGATTGGAGTAATACTCCGCACTATGCGAATCATCATCCTCAACACAAACGAAAATCAAGCCTACAAAGAAGGCTACGTACTAAGTGTATGACTAAATAGTTCCCACATCAAGTCGAGAAAATAAAATTTGGGCCAATTTGATAGTCGGTTATTTAACTATTAAAGCAAACAAACAAATATTTAGCACCATAACAATCACTAGGCCCTTCTAATTAATCTTTTATTAATTAAATCACTTGCCAAATATTCACTTTGAATACGAGAATCCTTTAAAAAGATATAATCTCAAAACCATTTCAACTTTGGAAAACATTTCCATATACTTATGTAAAAATAAGTAATTCACAATTCTCTTTATTTTCAACACTTAGAAAATATTACATATACTTAAATCAGGATTAAGTATATATTTTATTCTTTAAGGAAAACATTCTCTTTAAACACACTTATTTGGGTCAAAACGAATGTTCCGTAAAACATCGTTACGACAACCCAAAATCAACAGTATAGGGATTCGATAATAAAATAGATATATAAATCCCAAATACTATACAAAAACATTTCCTTTCGAAAATCATTTACTATAACAACGAAGTTATAGTCCATTATTTCCTTACTTCTCGAAAACGTCTATTTCAACAATGAATGTTGAAATCTAAGGTTTCGATACTTAACACGTTTTAAAAACATCTTCAAATCATTTAATTTCAATTACAAAATCACTTCCCAAAAATATCCATTTTATTTAAATTATTATTCACTGTCCAAAATCGTGAATATAATGCCTAACCAAATTCTTTATTATTGCAACATTTAATTAAAGGATAATTCACTGTCCAAAATCGTGGATATAGACCATTACCAAATTCAATAATTTTATACATACATTTAAGGACAATCCACTGTCCAAAATCGTGGATTTAATACCTTTAACAAACTTCTATATTTAACTTATCAATTTCAATTGATTTCACATGTATAAAACAAGGTTTATAAATTTACATTTCTATTTATAAAAAGTTCCATTTATAAAAATGCCTTTACTATCCAATTCTATATTTATATCATTTAAAAGCCAAAATCCGAATTATAAGTCAATTACTTATAAATCATTTATTTTACAAATTCAATTATTTTATAGCTTCACAAATTTATAAATCTTATTCACTTGTAAAATCCATTTATAACCTCATTTTAACACTTACAAAATTCCTTTATAATTCCAATATTTCGATTTATAAAATATTAATTTTATAAATTATACATATAAACCGTTTATAATAATTCAAAAATCACCATTTGAACTATTTTACAAAATAATCAGCTTCGTATTTCAAAAATCACATTCTGATTATATTTCCAAAATCATAATTTTTATAACATAAAAATTATAACTTTTTATTTATTCAAAATAAATCCATTCCTTCAACAATTCAAAATTCAACAAAACGTATATTTTCAAAATCACTTTTAAAATCCTTTTAAATTTTAAATCATCACTTTAACATTTTTAAATTACCAAAAATAGGCCCAATGATGCAACAACACCAAATACATCAATCACGGCATCCAAAACATCAAACATCATATGATAACAGCATATATCACAATATCAGTAAATAAATCAATACTGGTGAGGAATCTAGTTGGATTCCTCCAACCTATCGCCTGCAACAAATATACATGTTAGAATATGTGTACAATGTCCGCTTCGAGGCAGACGCGCGTACAAAGGGTCATCCGCTCATACACGGGAACGTATAGGGTCATCTGCTCCACTAGGCAGGAATATATCCAAATACCAATCAATATATTATATATCATCCAAACAATCATCAATCATCATAAATAAAATTTATTCTCACTTATATAAAAATATCAGTGAGTCAGAAAGAGTGAGTTGTACTCACTTTGCTTCCAGTAGCAGTTGCAGTGTTTTATTCCGAATAAAATTAAACGACCGTTTAATTTTACCCAAAATTTACACTAGCTCCAATCAACTCCAAACCAGCTCTAAAATGTAGTGCTCGTCAATACGGACCCGCAACTTGTTTCGTCAAAAACGGACCTCGTATGAAGAAGTTATAGCATTACAAAGTTTATACGATTTTATAATATAATAATTTCAATTTTCTTTTTATATTTGAACCTAGAATTCATTGTGGCCATTCATTTTCTCCACATCAGATCTGAGCCGTGTGTGCATCTTCTTCTCCATCAGGCTATTCACGTACGCAACAAAACCCAATAGCCGCCTACAACCCTAATCACCGCACTACCATACGACGAACTATACGACGATCCAACACCTTCATTCGAACGCTTGTCACGTGCAACACCCACGACCGCAACTATGATGAACTCGGCCTTGTATTCGCATAGGAAATCGTGCCCAAACTAAGGAAGAACGCGGCCCATTTCCCCCCTCCACGTCGCTCCGTTTCAGATCACCACTGTTGGATTTGTAGTACTCGACGCGCTCTACAATTTGTTAGTTGGAAGTTTCTTGAAATATTGCATGGATTGGAAGAAATTAAGCTAGAAACGAAATGAAATTCTGGCCATTAAACCCAAAGTGGCGGCTAGCCCTAGGTTGATTAGGTTTTGATGAAAATAGTGAAAAGTTATGGCCTTATATAGAAAATTCTGAAACACTATTCATCCGAAAATTTTTCGAACTCGAAACAAAGCGTGCCGCCTGGTGTTTATAATGTTTTACCCCTATTCCAAATGCAATGGAATATACATCGAGAGCCAATTCGATCGTATTTGGAAGATAGGTTTTCGAATCGACTTATTTAAATTTAAAAATTCACTTAAACGAATTTCTACGCGTTTTAGCTTGCCCCGGACAAACCGTAAATCCGATTGACACAAAATTTGAAATCTTACAATAATATAACATTACGGATCCAACGAAATTGGTTTCGTCGAAATCCAAGACTGTATGAAAAATGGCTATTTTTACTCGTTAATTAAATATTAAAATATTCAATTTCTACAAATTAACTTTTAATTCAATTTCAAAAGTTCTCTAACATCATTCTAATTCAAATATATTTTAACTCAACTTTATAAATCATTTTCATTCGCATTATATTCAAATTCCAACTATTTACACAATTTCAAATATTAAAGAAATAATTTAATTATCCAATTAAATCACGATATTCGAAATATAATTTATCCAGCTTATAAAATTTACTTGAAAATATTTAAAATTAATCAAAAATATCCTAATTTCAAATGACTGAAATTCTGGGTCGTTACATTCTCCCCTACTTAAAAGAATTTTGTCCTCGAAATTACCAAGTAAGAAAAAGTTACAAAATCCATTAACTTTTCAAAACAAATCGTTAATACTAGATATCAAAACTATTTAAACATTTTAACTTTTACTTGAGTCAAATTCATATCACTATCCAAATTCAGATTTCGCTTTACTTAACAAAATTGTTTAACCATTTTAACAATTGGTTTTACTTACATTTTCTCATTTTATAAGTTATACAACTTATTTATTTAAACTTTCAAATTCATGTTATAATCACTTACCTCTTAAGTTTAATTTCCATTTCAATAACTTATCTAATCTAGTTCAAATCTAATTCAATTAATTTAACTTTCCTTTAGCTAAATTTCAAATCATATATTTATTATACTAGCTCAAATTTATTTCAACTTTACCAAAGTTAAATTTGTTATCTCATACTATAAATCCAAAACTCATTTTACTTATATATCAATTTCAACTTGGTTTTTTTTAAATTCAAATTGTTTATCAAAATAAAATTTCAATTTCAATTTACTATTGGTAGCAAATCCATCACACAGAAACTCAAAAATGATGCTGATGATGCTGCAGTCATCACCCTTATTATTTCCCAGCAACAGTAGTGAATTCAGTGCTTTATATTCTTTTAAAATCCTTTTATATTTATAAATCACATTTATAAATCTTTACTTATACAATTCCACTATTTTCACTTTACTTATATAAGATTCATTTCAAATTTATTTATCTTATTTAGATTTACAATATAATCTCTTTAACTTTTGATAAATAACTTTCAAAATCAACGGGATTCAAATTTTCAAATTCTTAGTTCAAATCCATTTTTATTTATAACTCGTATTTATAAACATATTCATATAGTTTCATTTCTTATATGTTAGATTATTTCACAATTGTAAATCATATTAATTATAATTCCATACTTATAATTCATTTGCTTATATAATTTATCCTTTTACAATTGTTGTTTTTATTTGGATTATTCAAACATCTTTTATTAACTTATATATATTTACATTTTCAACAACCAAACAATCAGTTTATATATACTTTAATAATTTATGAAAATTAAACCTTTACATATAAAATATAATCGAGGTAAAATTATTTCATTTACCCAATCTAAAATGATACCATGTCGACTTGCCTCGTTTAAGTGTTTAGAAATCCCTATCGATAATATGGCATCCCACACACCGACCAGAATTCACAAACAGCTCAACGGATAAGTAAGCACAATATAAAACATTTTATATCGCTAACAAATACGCGCTCATATATATAATACACTCAAACTCAATCTAGGGTGCTACTGTCCCTATCTATACCGAATACACATCAAAGCTTAGGAATATACAAAATCTAAGCTCTGATACCAAATGTGACGACCCGCAAATCCATACCCTTTGAATCGACAATAAACCACACATGTCTGACCCAAAAAGAACAGACTTACGAAAAGTCAAGAGAAAGAAAAGAAGAGAGAAGAAGAGAAGAGAAGAAAGAGAGAAGATAGAACAAAACAGAATCTCACATCGCAGCGGAAAACATATAATATCATATCAATGATCTTTACAAAATAGAAACTGTATATACATGCATCAATCAGAGTTCAACAATCAATCAATAGTTATCATCCAGGGCAGTTATAATAACCTGTCCTTACAATTGCCGATAATATACAACAACCAACAAAACACAGCGGATAATCAAGCAAAACAGATACGTGTATATGAAATGAAGATCTCTAGCTCTCCTGCTGAAGCTCCAAAAGCACCAATCTGAACCTGTAAATATACTCGGTCTGACCCGAGCATTGAAAGGGAAGAACGCCCGGATCAGTCTGGTAAACCAGCGTGAGAAACACACTCAACTGAATTTATTAGATTACTAAACTTTTCCTTTATCAAAACAAAAGTATCTCGTAAGACAAGTCCACACATAAACACGGACATGTTTTTACCTTACGATAACTAAAACATTTCATATCAAATCCTCTTATATTATACTAGTGTCTAGTATATATAAATATATTAATCATAGTCGAAATGGTTACCCATATAGCATTTCGAGGCTATTCATTACGCCTTTACAAACAAAATCGTAGCTCGTAGTGGATTTTGGATTTCCATACAAATGACCAGGTGAAGGGACTACCTTTCGGCAGTACATCTCTAGAAGAATGTACCGAGGACCATCACAAAGGATCCTCTACCAACACAAGACCGTCCCACCTCTATAACTAGATGGTACCGAATATATCATCCTCCGGTCGTTACCGACCTTTACCGAGGGCCCTCTAGCATACAAACCACAATAATCAGATACACGATGTCATAGCGTGCAAAGATATATCTAGAAGAGGATGATCATACCCTAATTGGGAGTGACTCACTTAGCCTTGCCGCATCTAACCCTGTTTCGATCGGTCATTTCCTGTTGATGAGGCCTGAGGTAACGATTACCTTTCACAATCACATATCACATCACTTTGAGTGCCATACGTCCATTTCCGTTGACTGCTAATTGCTTCCACAAAAATACAACCCTTAAGCTCATACGTCTCAAGGAGGGTGTAAAGCTAAGAGAAGTCGCCTTCTCCGCCACCGCTGATGTATGTTTGTGAAAATAAATGTACGTAATCTGTAGAAATGCAATGTCAGACAAACATCCATACAAGTTGTCCAGGAACAGGACAAACCAAAGGTACTTTCCTACCACATCCTGTCGGGAAATCCCTAGGATTAGTAGCAAATAGTCCTTGCATTGGCAATTTCATAACGAAGAGACTACTGCTACTGGATGTATATTGGGATTTTAACCCCAAACGATCAACAAGCAGTCCCCTACTATGAAAATCCAGAATATCAATATCATCATAAGCAACCTGCACAATCGTCGCATATACGTTGGCCCGAAGTGGTTTTCAGATAAATCTGATCCCGGTCTCTTCGCAGCAACAACGCAAAAGCATTTCTCAACCCCACACAGAAACTAAGTCTCATAGACTTTTCACGTCTCCAACTTTCAACTTGCTATCCTTCGGGCCAAGAAGGAAGCTCGACAGATTGGAGTAATACTCCGCACTATGCGAATCATCATCCTCAACACAAACGAAAATCAAGCCTACACAGAAGGCTACGTACTAAGTGTACGACTAAATAGTTCCCACATCAAGTCGAGAAACTAAAATTTGGGCCAATTTGATAGTCGGTTATTTAACTATCAAAGCAAACAAACAAATATTTAGCACCATAACAATCACTAGGCCCTTCTAATTAATCTTTTATTAATTAAATCACTTGCCAAATATTCACTTTGAATACGAGAATCCTTTAAAAAGATATAATCTCAAAACCATTTCAACTTTGGAAAACATTTCCATATACTTATGTAAAAATAAGTAATTCACAATTCTCTTTATTTTCAACACTTAGAAAATATTACGTATACTTAAATCAGGATTAAGTATATATTTTATTCTTTAAGGAAAACATTCTCTTTAAACACATTTATTTGGGTCAAAACGAATGTTGCGTAAAACATCGTTACGACAACCCAAAATCAACAGTATAGGGATTCGATAATAAAATAGATATATAAATCCCAAATACTATACAAAAACATTTCCTTTCGAAAATCATTTACTATAACAACGAAGTTATAGTCCATTATTTCCTTACTTCTTGAAAACGTCTATTTCAACAATGAATGTTGAAATCTAAGGTTTCGATACTTAACACGTTTTAAAAACATCTTCAAATCATTTAATTTCAATTACAAAATCACTTCCCAAAAATATCCATTTTATTTAAATTATTGTTCACTGTCCAAAATCGTGAATATAATGCCTAACCAAATTCTTTATTATTGCAACATTTAATTAAAGGATAATTCACTGTCCAAAATCGTGGATATAGACCATTACCAAATTCAATAATTTTATACATACATTTAAGGACAATCCACTGTCCAAAATCGTGGATTTAATACCGTTAACAAACTTCTATATTTAACTTATTAATTTCAATTGATTTCACATTTATAAAACAAGGTTTATAAATTTACATTTCTATTTATAAAAACTTCCATTTATAAAAATTACTTTACTATCCAATTCTATATATATCTCATTTAAAAGCCAAAATCCAAATTATAAGTCAATTACTTATAAATCATTTATTTTACAAATTCATTTATTTTATAGCTTCACAAATTTATAAATCTTATTCACTTATAAAATCCATTTATAACCTCATTTTAACACTTGCAAAATTCCTTTATAATTCCAATATTTCGATTTATAAAATATCAATTTTATAAATTATACATATAAACCGTTTATAATAATTCAAAAATCACCATTTAAACTATTTTACAAAATAATCAGCTTCGTATTTCAAAAATCACATTCTGATTTTATTTCCTAAAAATCCTAATTTTTATAACATAAAAATTATAGCTTTTTATTTATTCAAAATAAATCCATTCCTTCAACAATTCAAAATTCAACAAAACGTATATTTTCAAAATTACTTTTAAAATCCTTTTAAATTCGAAGTCATCACTTTAACATTTTTAAATTACCAAAAATAGGCCCAATGATGCAACAGCACCAAATACATCAATCACGGCATCCAAAACATCAAACATCATATGATAACAGCATATATCATAATATCTGTAAATAAATCAATACTGGTGAGGAATCTAGTTGGATTCCTCCAACCTGTCGCCTGCAACAAATATTCATATTAGAATATGTGTACAATGTCCGCTTCGAGGCAGACGCGCGTACAAAGGGTCATCCGCTCATACATGGGAACGTATAGGGTCATCTGCTCCACTAGGCAAGAATATATCCAAATACCAATCAATATATCATATATCATCCAAACAATCATCAATCATCATAAATAACATTTATTCTCACTTATATAAAAATATCAGTGAGTTAAAAAGAGTGAGTTGTACTCACTTTGCTTCCAGTTGCAGTGTATTATTCCGAATAAAATTAAACGACCGTTTAATTTTACCCAAAATTTACACTAGCTCCAATCAATTCAAAACCAGCTCTAAAATGTAGTGCTCGTCAATACGGACCCAATGCAACTTGTTTCGTCAAAAATGGACCTCGTATGAAGAAGTTATAGCATTACAAAGTTTATACGATTTTAAAATATAATAATTTCAATTTTCTTTTTATATTTTAACCTAGAATTCATCGTGCCATTCGTTTTCTCCACATCAGATCTAAGCCGCATGTGCATCTTCTTCTCCATCATGCTATTCACATACACAACAAAACCCAATAGCCGCCTACAACCCTAATCACCGCACCACCAAACGACGAACTATACGACGATCCAACACCTTCATTCGAACGCTTGTCACGTGCAACACCCACGGCCGCAACTATGATGAACTCGGCCATGTATTCGCATAGGAAATCGTGCCCAAACTAAGGAAGAACGCGGCCCATTTCCCTCTTCCACGTCGCTCCGTTTCAGATCACCACAGTTGGATTTGTAGTACTCGGCGCGCTCTACAATTTGTTAGTTGGAAGTTTCTTGAAATATTGCATGGATTGGAAGAAATTAAGGTAGAAACGAAATGAACTTCTGGCCATTAAACCCAAAGTGGTAGCTAGCCATAGGTTGATTAGGTTTTGATGAAAATAGTGAAAAGTTATGGCCTTATATAGAAAATTCTGAAACACTATTCATCCGAAAAAATTTCGAACTCGAAACGAAGCATGCCGCCTGGCATTTATAATTTTTTACCCCTATTTCGAACGTAATGGAATATACATCAATAGCCAATTCGATCATATTTGGAAGATAGGTTTTCGAATCGACTTATTTAAATTTAAAAATTCACTTAAACGAATTTCTACGCGTTTTAGCTTGCCCCGGACAAACCGTAAATCCGATTGACACAAAATTTGAAATCATACAATAATATAATATTACGGATCCAATGAAACTAGTTTCGTCAAAATCCGAGACTGTATGAAAAATGGCTATTTTCACTTGTTAATTGAATATTAAAATATTCAGTTTCTACAACTTAACTTTTAATTCAATTTCAAAAGTTCTCTAACATCATTCTAATTCAAATATATTTTAACTCAACATTATAAATCATTTTCATTCACATTAAATTCAAATTCGAACTATTTACACAATTTCAAATATTAAATAAATAATTTAATTATCCAATTAAATCACGATATTCGAAATATAATTTTTCCAGCTTATAAAATTAACTTGCGAATATTTAAAATTAATTAAATATCCGAATTTCAAATGACTGAAATTCTGGGTTGTTACAAGATTGGTGACAAAGCTGGTATTCTCCTGATTAGGTAGGTGCATCGGTATCTGATTGTAGCCAGAATATGCATCCATGAAGGATAAGAGTTCATGTTCGGCCGTTGAGTCTACGAGCTGATCAATTCAGGGAAGTGGAAAACTGTCTTTAGGGCAAGCTTTATTCAAGTTTGAGTAGTCAATGCATGTTCTCCATTTCCCGTTACGTTTCCTGACAAGTACGGGATTGGACACCCATTCTGGATATAACGCATCTCGGATAAACTAGTTTGACCTGAGTTTATCCACCTCTTCCTTAAGGGCGGTAGATCTCTCTGGATCCATACCACGCCTTTTTTGCTTGACCAGGACATGTCGTGGGTTAATATTCAATGTGTGGCTCACGATGTCTAGCGAGATCCCACACATGTCGGAGTGCGTCCAGGAAAACACGTCGAGGTTTGCTCGAAGAAACTCAACCAATTCTTCCTTCATCTGTTGGCTTAGCTGAGATCCAATCTTTACCATTTTAGAATTGTCATCACTATCGATCGGAACATCGGTCGTCAACACTGCCGGAGAGGCCTGACTATCTTTGACTTCGTCCTCACTTTCAGTATCTCTTGGCTCAAGATCTCTTGGGAATTGATTGTGGTGCCCGGGCCTGGGCCCAGGCGTTAACTGTCAATTATCCGCAAAGCGGTCGCAGAGAGATTCCTCTACGCCCTTTCCCTTCTCCTTTTGTTGTGCCTCCCGCAGCTTAGCAACATAACAAGCTTGTCCAGTAGCCTGGTCTCCCTGAAAGACTCCGACTCCATTGTCGGTAGGGAATTTCAAAGTTAGACACCAATCGGCGATAGCGGCCCTGAACTCGGCCTGGGCCGGTCGGCCTAAGAAAGCGTTGTATGGTGAGTCAATATCCAATACAATAAACTGCAATATCCAGACTCTCTAGCGCTCTCCAACTCCCAACTCCACTGGTAGCTCCACCATCCCAGTGGGTATAGTCGCACTTCCATTGAAGCCATGAATACGAGACTGATAAGGCTTCAAATCTTTCGCATCCATCTTCATTTGATCATAGGCTCGCTTAAAGAGTATGTTCACTGAACATCCACTGTCCACTAAGATCCTCTTCATCCAAGAAGGACCTATCTGAGCTGAAATGATTAGTTGATCAATGGTTGGGGCTTCGACTCTGTTGGCATCCTTGTTTGGAAATACGATGTCGTCTGTCATCGTTTTCTGTTGTTTAGCCGGAGCCCCATCTTCCAAGTTACTGCAACATTCGAAGCTCGCATGCCTAATAGAGCTGGCATACGACTCCATTTCCTTCCAGCTCCGATCCGCTGGATGAGGACCACCACTAACAGTGTTAATCACTAACCTCCCATTATACGAGCGGGTTCCTCCGGTCTAACCTGATTTGGTATTTGGTTTTGACTTGATGGGCCCGCATCTCCAGACTGCGGTGCCCGAACAAACTGCTCCAACTTTATTTCTCGAATCAACTTCTCGATAATATCCTGTAGATGACGGCACTCATTCGTGTTGTGGCCATAACTATCGTGAAATCTACAAAACTTCCCCGTTTGAATCTGTTTCTCTGACGATTGCTTCGGAGCAGGTTTCTTATATTGGATAGTATTACAAGTTTGCAAGTACACATTTCCCAGAGATGTATTTAAAGGAGTATATGTGTCAAACATGGGAGCTCTACGTCGCGGTCCGCGATTCTGATTTCGCTTCCTGCTTTGATTCCATCGCCTTTTTGCTGATTCTGCTTATTCTGTATGTTTAACTGCACCTTTCCGGAACTCTCCTCGGTTTGTTTCACAGCGACATTACTTTGGATTCCTTCCACACTGGGCCCTACGTCATCCTTTTTCTTAGACTGTTTTGCATCCTCTCTTCTCAAGAACCGAGTTGCCTTGGAATAGAAACGGTCCAATGACGCAGGGGGTTTTCTGGCCAACCAGTTGCCAAATTCGGAATCGTGATCGATTCCCTTATTCAGCGCCATCAGAATGGAATTGTCATTAGGATTACTAATCTCAACGCACGCAACATGAAACCTCTCCAGATAACGTCTGAGTGTCTCTCCAGGAGCTTGAGTGATGCTAGACAAGGTATTAACATCTTTGAGCCTTGTGACATGGATGTGAAACTGTTCAACAAACTTCGTTGCCAACTGGTCGAAACATGAGATAGATCGGGGTGGTAGGCGAGTAAACCACATAGTCTTGATGCCCCCTAGGGAGATTGGGAAACTTTGGCACTTGACCGCATCATTAGTCCGTGCATCATTCATCAACCATTCATACTTTAAAATGTGTTAGTTAGGGTCAGAGCTTCCTTCATAAACATGTAGAGTTGGCATTCTGAATCGTCGAGGCGGTTCAGCGTAGAGGATGTCATCGGTGAAAGGGGTATGACTCCGGGAGATTCCCTAGTCGTCATTGGTGAGGCCTTGGCTTTCATGGATCATCTGACGGATCATTGTCGGGATGTCTGGCATTTGGACATTCTGGGCATGCTAAGCCAAGGTGTGGTCGAGTTCCACAATGCGAGGATGGGCCGGTCGCGGTCGATGGTCCATATCTCGCCTCCTTGGCTCTAGGTCTTCAGGAACATAAGGCTCGGGAGTATAATCACGTGGGCGACGGTTCGGATCCATTCGGTTTTGAGTGTCAGATCCCAACTCAATAGCAGCGGCAGCAGCGCGGTTGTCAGTAGTGTGATAAGGAGCCTTCTTTCCTTGGGATGAGGGTCCGGTCTGGTGGCTGGTTGACGGACCAACTCTCGATTGCCCAAGATTCAAAGTGCGCTGATGTCCGGTAGCCTATGTATAGCTTCCATCCAGCCGTGAGTGCGTGGATCTGTGATTGTAATCAGAAGAAGCTGAACTTTCAGTGGATGAGTAGGAAGACTGATCCCTTCTAGATCTCCTTCATCTTTCATGGTTCAGCCGATTGGTTAACTCCGCGTTGTCACAGAGATGCTGGGTAAGCTACTGGCGGCTTTGAGTCAGCTCTTGCATCAGTAGCTGGAACTCCTCCCCGGTAACAGGACCTTGTGGATCCGAAGGTCCAGCAGAATTCTGGTCTATAGAGGGAAGTTGTGCGGGGTTCTGCCTATCCCATCCTTCTGGATTTGCAGCGGTTGAGGTAGTCCTGGTAGTGACCATGGTGAATAGTGAAGTTCTCTCCTAGACTTGGTGCAAATCTGAATAGGATGGAAGAACATCTAAGCTTGAGATCTGGATCTTTTCCTTAGATTCTCACAATCCAATTTCGGCAGTAGATCCAATGAGCAGGAGAAAAGCTGGGTTTTCTTAGTGAAAGCACCAAAGTGTTTGTACCAAAATGGGGCACAACACTCTTCGGATTCGTTTGAAGAAATAAAATGAAGAAAATAAATGTAAAATGAGGCAGATCTAACAAACACACCAATCAACAGATAAGAAAAAATGCAGAAACATGCAAATTTAGAGTGGTTCGGCGTATTGTCTACGTCCACTATGAAATGATTGATGTTTATTGAATTTCAATCGCTGATTACAAGAGATTACAATAGTACAACTGAAGTATAGTAATGATTTTGGCAGAGTATCAGTGTAGAGAAACAAAAAGTCCCTTTTCTGTAGGTCTAGGGTCGCTATTTATAGGTGTAGGCTGCAAATATCTGGCTCAAATCTCGGAAGACTCCTTCTCTCACGTGAGTGGGCCCACCAGATCGATCCGATGTTGATTGGGATCGATCCATGATCGATACACACTCATTTCGTATCGATCCAAAACACATTCATTTGGGTCGAGATCGATCATGGACCAAGTAGATGTGGTATGTAAGCTCCTGTGAAAATTTGGTGGCATTTGGATTTGTAGATTTTGAGTTATGATCGATCCAAGTTTGGATTTGCAAAAGGCTGCCGAGTTTGTATCGATACTATTCGTATCGATGGCTTCGTATCGATGCTGGCACGTGTCGATCAGGGTGACATGGCGCTATGTTCTAGGATCGATCCACTTTCCATGCCGATTGACCAAATCTTCCACTTGAACGTGTTCTGTTCGTATCGATACAATGCAATTCCATTCGTATCGTTCTGGGCCGTTCTTCTTGTATCGATGCTCGGTGCTCTAAATTGAATCGATGATGTGTTGCTACTTCGTATCGATGGCTTTTACTTCAGTCTGTATCGATATGTACTCATTCCTTTCATATCGAAATTTGGTTATACATTTCGTATCGATCACCGACCGATCGATACGAACTGTCTGGACGAGATGATCGATACGAATAGCTTTAAAGCTAAAATTATGGAAGTCCGATCGATGCGGGCTACTGATGGATACGAAGAGATGTGGAGGTTGATGGATACGAACCAATACTTTCTTGAGGGACGGATATGAAATCCAATGGTTATGAATGAGGCTGGTTTGGATGGATACTAAGGAGGTTGAATCATGATGGATACGAAATGAGGCTTCCTTCGTGCATCTTGATCGATCAATATCTTGAGCATACCAACTCCGATGTACTTGAAATTTGGAACGTTTACTTTTATAGCTTTGCAAGTCATATTACATCGATTGTAGCCTGATCTGGACTCGGACAAAATTCACCAGTATCCATAGTCGACCTGTGTGTAACCGATCTTCGAGGACGATCTGTCTTTGGTTTTCAGTCGATTTCTTGGTTTCACGGCCTTGCCAAAAGGCAGGATAACAATCACACCCCTTTTATATAAAATCATGTTAAAGCCTTTGATCTATAAAGTATAAGGTCGTTGAGCCAAAACTGTAATGATCACGATTTTTCGACGCTCGAAAGTCGACATTAATACGTCCACTGTATCAAATGCCGCGCAATCGAATGCCGGAAAACCGAACCATCAGGGTTAAAAAGAAGAGGTAGAAGAAGACAGAAGAAAAGAAAGAACAGAAAAACAGAAACAGAAACAACATCAGAATCTCACATTCGCAGCGGAACAATATACAATAGATGAATGACTATTCTTTAAAACAAAGAACTATATCAGTTTATACATACATCAATCAGAGTCAATATACAACTCAATACAACAATGGAAAGTTATATAAACTTGTCCCTATACAGAATACACAGCGGAATAAATAAACAAGTATGGTAGTACGCCTCGCCATCCAGCTCATCTCCAAAGCTTCAGAATATCCAGAATATCCTGATAACATAACTCTAGGCTGCCCGTGTGGAAAATTATGGGCACCCAGAGTTTAGAAAGGGAACAATAAACTCCGAGTCAGTCATGGTGACCGGTGTGAGATCGTAAAACAGTTATTTTCACAAAGAAAATAAAACAAATTGGCAATGCTTTTGGAAAATGAAACTACCATAAGACCTCCCGCCACACACACAATGCAAACGCAGAATTGGATGAGATTTCTTCTTATGATAGTCAAACATGCTTACTGCGAAAAATCATTGGATATTATCATTAATGCATAGTGTCGAAAACATTTTGAAAGTATAATATTAATCTTAGCCAACATACAACCATTATTGTATGCCTACTATAGCTACTATGTTCAATAGCAGGTTACCACCAAATTCCATAGCAGGTTATACAACTAAAACCGTACAAGGCTCGTATTGTTTCTTTGGATTTCCAAAAAATGGTCAAGCAAAGGAACTTCCTTACATCGAAATGGAAACGCCTCTGGAAAGATGCCCCGAGAGTCAACCTGCTCTCTGCAAACACAAGGCTGACGCTACCTCACGCTGTACAACTGTAACTAGGTAGCTAACACACGAGCTATGCCATCCCCTAGTTGTTACCGACCTTTATCCAAGGATCCTCAACCACAAAGCAACAACCACAAAGTATAATAAATTTGCAGCATCAACATAGGTAAAATATCCAGGCTCCATACCATGATATCACCTTTTATCCAGAAGGAAATGACATACCCTAGGGGCGCGACCCCTAACAACCTTGCCGTAACATTCCTGTTTCGACCATTACCAGGTTGTGAGGCTCGACGAAGTCTCGTCCACAAAGCTACGCTTTTTCACAAAGTCATGCTTTGATCAACAAATGATCAACAACACTTCGTATGCCACATTACCAAATTGGGAATGTATCACTAGTAACCATCAACTACATAACCTCTGAGCTCGTACGTCTCAGAGAAGGGTATTAAGCTAAGAGAATAAATTCTCCGCCACCAACAGAATGTATTTGATAGAAACCAGCTTTACATCTCAAAGTGTAACGTCAGACACACATCCATACAAGTCCACCTTCTAAACAGCGGTGACCACCATAAGTAAATGGTAGGTTTTACAACTAAAACTGTACAAGGTTCGTATTGTTCTTTGGATTTCCAACAAATGGTCAGGCAAAGGAACTTCCTTACACCGAAATGGAAACACCTCTGGAAAGACACCCTGAGAACCTAACCGGATCTCTGCAACCACAAGGCCGACGCTACCTCACGCCGTACAGCTGTAACTAGGTAACCAACACACTGACACTACCTCACGCTGTACAGCTGTAACTAGGTAACTAACACACAAGTATGCCATCCCCCGGTCGTTACCGACCTTTATCCGAGGATGAGTTCGTTTTCAGGCAGTGAGTTATTATTATATTTTCTTATTTTATATGTGTATATTTATATGAGAAATATTATTTATAGTAAAACAAATTGCTGTTGTGTTTACTAGAAAAGAGAACAGTTTTAAATATATATAAATTTATGTTATATAGATAAGATTTTGGAAAGAAATATAGGAATTTTAAAATGTTTGAGGAGTTTATAGAAGCTAGATTTTTTGAAGTCTATAATTTGTTTTATAAGAGTATATATAATTTCAAAAAGGAAAATTTCTAGTTTAAATTTAAATCACTAGTTAATTAAATTTATTAACTGGTAATTAGGTTGTTCGATTTGTTTCAAATATTAATAAATTTATATAATGTTTATACAAGGTCTAATTCTGTGAAGAAAACAAGCTGAAATAAAAATGGACTGCAAAATAAAAAGCAAAGGTGAGATCTTCTCACTCAAACAAAGTGTTTTGTTTAATTTTAAATAGTTATATTTAAAATTATTGATTGTGTTGATTGATTGCTTGATTGTGATAGTATATATAGTAGTATATAGAAATATATATATATTGGAATATATATATTGGAGTTGTTGATTTCCCGCATTATATAGCGGATGAGACCCTATGCGCCGCATAATAGCGGATGATATTTTATAAATCCCATATACCGCGATATTCCACCTCGAAGTGGAATTGGTATTGTGCTAACATCTGTGGATGCAGGGAAACAGGTTGGAGGGATCTAACTGGATTCCTCAAATTATATGAATTTGTTTCATATGTTGTATGAATTTGTTTCATATGCTGTGTGATTATTTATTTATAATCTGTGAATGATTATATTGACGATTTAATTTGTTGAAGGCTATAATTTAGCCGAATGTGTTTTTGGTATCGTTGGATTCCAGAAATAAATAAAAATTAATTTTTGAAATTAAAATTGGAAATTTTAAGTAAATTCTTTTGAAAGAATTAGTTGAATTTCAAAGAAGGAATTTTAAAGCATAAAGTTGTTTTTTTGAAATCTTATTGAATTATTTCCAAAATACAGGAAAAGGTTTTTATAAATGGATTTTGAATAGTATTATTCGAAAGTTGAAGAATTTATTAAAAATGGAATTTTAAAGGGTTTGGAAAAGATTAAGGAATTTATTTTAAAAGGCGATAAATTTCTTGAAATCAAATTGATATTTGATTTGGTATTTGAAATTTAATCTTTGGGAAATCAATATGAAAATTTATTTGATGTTGAATGGAAAATTGATTTGTGTTGAAATAAACTTAGAAATCGATTTGTAAAATGATTTGGTGTTGAAATAAATTTAGAAATCAATTTGGAAATTGATTTGGTGTTTGAAAGTGAATATTTGAAAATTATTTTGAAATTGATTTGGTGTTTGAAAGTGAATATTTGAAAATTTAAATTCACAATGGAATTTATAAAGGAAAGGGAAATTTGTTTTAAAAATAAACATTGATTTATTTTTGAAGTGTGAAATATGATTTGAAATTGGTTTTCAAATGTTGAAGTGTGGAAAATGTGATTTGAAATTGGTTTTCAAAGTGATGAAGTGTGGAAATAAATTTACAGATTTGGGATGTAAATTTGAAATAAATCGATAAGGATTTATTTAATTGGTTTAAATGAATGTGATTTGAAATTTGTTTTTCAAATGGTTGAAGTGTAAACCATATATCGCGAAGATATTTGAAATTTAATAATTTGGGGTGATACGTCGTGGATGGGATATTGTAAATGTAAATTGTAGATGTGATCTATAATTTGAAATAGAATGCTAGAGAGATATTTGAAACAAATTCATTAAGGGAATGAAATTAGTAATGTGAAGTTTATAAATGAGTTCTTCTCACGATTTATTTTATTCGAGTGCCATCTATAATGGATTTTGGGTGTTTAGTTCGTGCATGTCTTGTGCCTGACTTTCTGGTATTGATCCCATATTGTTGTGTATTGGTTTATGAGGTCCACCCTATGTTGACCTTGTTTATTTGGTGCCTCTGTATATGTTGCATAACCCATTGTAACGTTCCGAAGACAGTGGGGACCGGTAGGCTTTGCAACCATCCCAGATCCACCGTGGCATACACT
Source organism: Allium fistulosum (assembly GCA_030737815.1). Classification (NCBI taxonomy): domain Eukaryota; kingdom Viridiplantae; phylum Streptophyta; class Magnoliopsida; order Asparagales; family Amaryllidaceae; genus Allium; species Allium fistulosum. The sequence continues at coordinate 435,689,377 of CM060904.1, read as the reverse complement.
GGTACCTCGCATTTACTTTTACGGCCAGCCTCTTGACTGTCACAACCAACCCCTCCTACTCAGGGACATGTAGGGGTAAGAGTCTCCCATTCGCCACCAAACTGCGAAGTGAGAACCCCCTATCATGCTGTAATATAGCAAATGCGATCCACAGAGGAGGCAGAAAAAGTTTTGATGGAGAAAGAAAAGCAGCTGATGGGAAGGAATTTCAGCTGTGTTGACTAGGGTATAAATAAGTATTAAATTCAAATTCAAATGTCTCGATAAATACAACTTGAAATCTCGACCTCCAGTCAAGGCGTGCTGCTAGGCGTTCATAATGTTATATGCCTATTCTGAACGCAATGGAAAAGGTTTCGAGTCCAAATTCGATCGTATGGAGGAGATAGCTTTTTGGATCAGTTATAATATTAAATTTTCGATTTAATTTCAGCGCGTTTACTTATCGCATGCTCACACAACAACTCCAATCACTACAAAAATTGAAATATGATAATAATACAATATTACGGATCCAATGGAACTGGTTTCGTCAAATTCCGAGACTGTGCCATGGAACGCTATTTTTAAATTCAATTTAAACGATAAAAATTCAAAACTGAACAAAACAGTTTCAAATTCCATTCTGAAAGTTCCATTACCTTCAGAATTATCAATATAAATTTTCTAAGCCTTGAAAATATTTTAAATCAACTTAAAACTGAAAATTCAAATTTTTTACCCTGTTTCAATAATTAAATTCAATAATTTAATTACCAAATTCATTCTAATATTTGAATTTCAAATTAAACAATCATTCGAATATTTAAACTCAATTAAATATTCACATTTCAAATGTCAAAATTCAGGGTCGTTACAAAAACTGTTTACATCACATATATGGGTTGCCAAATGTAAGCGGTGTCGTTATTGGTTTGCATAGGATAAGGCTTTAAAATTTAAAGTTATAGAATTGGCAACATTGATGACTAGCGGCATCAATGTCATAAAGAAAAACACGACATCATTAAGGCTGAGGTTGATAACATGCGGCATCGTTATAGCCGATACGAAAATATACGGCACCATTATAGATGATATGAAAAATAAGCGGCATCATTGCCTTGTAGAGTCGGCGATGTTATAGAAAATGTGTAGCATCATGCCCTTTCATATAAAATGCGGCACATAGGCACGCAACATAGAGAATATATGTGGCATCATTGATGTCGTTAGATGCCAACGTCGACTCTAACCCAAATGAATTCATTCTGTATCACCTGGAAGTGATATCCTATGCATTCACTAAGGTCAACATCATATAACGGCCGCCCCATAGCCTTCGTCGTCAATGACTATGACAAGGCAATATAGTAAATATTATAAACTATTTTATTTCTATAAATAACAATATCTTTTCACCAACTCCTTTTCTTTATCATATTATTATTAGATAGTAATTCTCTTTATCAAAATATTTTTTAGAAAACTGCTATAGAGCAGATTTATCTTTCCCAAACTAATTTTGCAAATCATCATTTTATATTAGTATTTTAATATAATTATTAGGCGATTCTATCCCAATAAATTCATAATAATTCGTAAATACTTGGGAAAATCCCCAAAAATCATAATAAATCAGGTTTTATATATTCCTTAAAATATAAAAATCTTGGGGTCAAAAGAATTATTTAATTATTTTTAATAATTAAAACTCAAAATAAACCACTTTCTTCACTTAAGAAAATCATAAAATATTCACAATTGTTTGGAATTATGAAATTAAAAATCTACTTCTAAAATAATGTTTCTAACATCATTGCAAAATTTCAAGTCATTTGGGTGCCATATGAGAGGTTTTTCCACTTAAACCTATTAATAAATATTCATAAACAAATCCAATAATTTATCATAAAGCATATAATCACTCATTCAATCAAAATATGGCATAACAACATCAAAAGATTTTGGGTTTAATCCTAAAACCTAAATTAAATAAGCATATTAGAGATGGTTATCACTATTCACCTTTATTTGATGAAGGAACTTGGGATTTGGGTTTGAATTAGTTTCCCCTAAGCTTTTTACTTGATTTCCTAGCGTTTTGTTCTTCTTTGGTATCTTGCAATGGCCGGCCTTAGTTTTGTTTAGGTTTATTCGCAAGTAAATGAATGAGGGAGAAGCAATGTAAGGGTTTATGTTTAGAAATTATGGCCTATTCCTATTTTGCCCTTAGAAAATATTTCTTCTTCTTATTTAAGTTATAATCCATTCTTAATAACTTATTTACTAAGGCAAGAACTATCTAACTATCAATCTCATTCTCCTTACCACTCTACATTATTTTATTTTATTTATATAACTAAATATCCTAAATAATGTTAATCAAAATTAGGGGTGTTATAGTGAACTACTTTTTTAAACTTTGTAGAAAAGGATAGGTCCCATATAAGATAAATCGTCTTGGCGCTGAACATGAATCGATGAAAAAGCAATGAACAAAGCTTGGAGATTCGAATCTTGCAATGATATGGGGTAGTCCACATTACAATGAAGACCATTGTAGTCGGTACCGACCACAATTATGGTCGATGCCGACATGAATTTTTCCTCAGGAAGACCTGTTCTTTCTTCCTACTTTCTTGGACATGGATTCTTACTTGGTCTTCTGCGATCTGAGAACTACGGTGGGTGATTTGCTATAAATTAGAAAGCAAGAGCAATGAATTGGGGACTTTTGGCTCTCTATCTTCTTCATCCTCTATTCTCTTTTCAACCTTTGTCACTAACGGCTAAGTCCTTGCTGTTTTAATCTATAATCACTTGCAAAGTTCTTGTACTGGTGACGAATCTAAATCTAATAACATTAAAGCGCACGTAGGCCATAAATTGCCAAACCACTATTGAATTCTTTGTGTTCTTACTGTTTTGTTGATATTACTTAGATATTTCTCGTTTTCATTCGACTGGATGTGTTGTGCCATCTTTTAGTTCAACACACTTCACATACAACATGACCAATTTGGATGTCGTTCTATTTGACTTTTTGGGTAGAAAACGGGCACTCTTCATCAATCTTTCAATAATGACCAAGATGTTATCATATCCTCCTCTAATCATCAATGAAATCCATCAATATTTGTTCCTATTTCCACTTAGGAATCTCAAGAAATTGCATCAAACCACTTGGCTTCTTCTGTCTAGGCTTTACTAGCTAACAGTTCATACACCTCGAGATGAATGCCTAACGTCCTTCTTCATCCCTTCCTAGTAAAATGTCTACCTATATCACATTGCATTTTATTACTACTAAGATGTAAAGTGAATACTGAATGATGACACTCTCATAGCACTTCAACCGTTAATCGGTCGACATTATGTATAAACAATCTCCCATCCTGACTGAGCCACCCGTGTTGACCAAGTCTGTACTATGTCATCTACTCGGACTCTACTCCACTCCCAATCTTAGCTATGATCTCTACTACTCTAGCTTCACACTTCTGACCAGTACTTATCCACTCAATCAAAGTAGGCTTAATAGTAAAACTAGCCAACATCTCTGGATTGAGCTAACATCGAGGTTAGAAGTCATAACTAACAATAAACTCAAGTGTGACCGCTCTGGGAACATCGCTCCCAAACTGGAATATTTTCTGCTTGAAGCATCAGCAATTGCATTTCCCTTACCAAGTGTATATGAAATGTCAAAGTTGTAGGAGGCTAAGAATTCCAACCATCGCTGCAGATGAAGGTTGAGCTCCTTTTGGGAGAAGAGGCGCTTCAATGATTTATGGTCGATGAATAACTCGAACCTCTCTCCAAGCGAGTAGTGCCCCCAAATCTCAAAGCGAATATTATCGCCACTAACTCCAAATTGTAGGTTGGGTATTTCCTCTCATGCGGGCTCAACTATCAACCAACATATACAAATTTACCTTCTACATCAATACCACATCTAACTCGGTACCGTAAAGATCTATGTATGATGTCATCTCCTCATTCCCGCTTGGAATGACTAATGCTTGTGCACTCATTAACCATTTCTTCATACTCATAAATGTGTGCTTGCATCTTGCATCTTAAGTAAACGTCTAATTTATCTTTGTCAAATTGGTTAGTGGTGCTACTACCTTAGAGAAGTCCTTGATAAAATATCTATAGTATCTCGCCAGCCCATAGATATTCTCATGTTTGTAGAATTATTGGATTGACTACAATCATGAACTGCTACGACCTTCATAGGGTTTACTGCAATACCCTACTAGAAAACAACATGACCTAAGAATCTTATTTCCCTCCTCCGGAAGTGATATTTAGAAAACTTCACCTTCAATCAGTGTCTTCTCAACACCCCAAGCACAACCCTCAATTATGTCTTGTATGCTTCTTCCATTTGGGAAAAGATAAGAATGTCATCGACAAACACAAGCACAACTTATATAGTTGTTCCTTGAAGATATGGTTCATGAGATCAATAAAGTATGTAGGTGCATTCATTAGTTCAAATGGCATAACCAATCACTCAACGAATCCAAATAGCATATGAAACATTGAAATCGGCACACTTTCTCTAGCTTTACACCTCAAAGGCATAACTAATGGCCTAGAATCCTCCACTAAACCTATACGAAACTCTATTTGTTTATGTGGTGGTGATCCATTCACCTCCTTAAGTATGTTTGGATACTCACTAGCTATAGGCACATATGGTAACTCATCATGTGGGATCTCTGGTTAATATAGAAAGCTAACCATAACCTCATCATCACGTGGTAGCCTAACTCTACTCTTCGCCCATTGCCGGTCCTAATCATCACCAACGACCCCTCACAGTCAACTATTACCCTATACCTCTTTAGCCAGTCCATCTCCATAATCATAATAAACCCCACAAAACCCAAAGCAATGGCAAACAAAAGAACATCCATGACTCGAAAACACTATGTAATGACAGCCCATACTCAAGTTGATTGAGCTGTCCACTAGGTTTAATACAATCAAGGGTGAGTCTACTAAGTCGGGTCTCGGTTCGAATCTATCTACTAAGTCACTAGATATAATGGTCTAATGTATCAGTAACAAGGAAAATACAACTGGGTATATCAAAAATAAAACATACCTCTATTTGCGTTGCCCTTTCCCTTTTACTCACCAATGCAGCATCTGATGGAGTTGGAACAACAATTAATACATAAACTTCCATAGTCCACTCATCCATTAGTAGTTCTAGGCAATCCTTCTAGATGTGTCCAAAACCATAGTAGTAGTAGCATTTGTACCTATTAGCTTTTCAATACCTAATTGGATAGCCTTTATAGCCTTATTTATAGCAATTGGGTTGCCACCTACTCTTCTTTGGACCATTCTTCCTTTAGGGTTGCTCCTCCTCAACCAGCTCTAGTCAGTCTACCTTCACGTGCTCAGTCCTACCATAGTTGAATCACTTCTTCTCCCCATCCTTTGGCCCCTTACAATCCTTTCTAAATTGACCCCTCTCATTACAATTAAAATAAATCCACTCCCAATTGACTTTATCACTACCAACCTCACCTTGGGATTGCTTCTCCCTAATTGGCCCTAAATAGTCTATCATGATACGGTCGAACATGCGATAGTTATAGTACTCCTTTTCCATGCTCCTACAATCCATATCTCCGAAGTTATAACAAGTAGACTCCCACTTGCCATTCTTTGGACCACCATGGTTCTGACACTGTTTTCCACCTTCATCGTTCCTCTTCCTCTTGCTACTCTTGCGTACCTGTAGTTTAGCTTCCTCTTGAGGAACAACAGCTTGTTGCACCTACATATGAGCACCACCATCCACTGTTCCTGAAAGTTCTCTTTGGGCTACTTTCATCACGTTCACCATCATCTGGATGAACATTGCTTACATCTTCAAGTCATTTTCTATTTTTGTGCCCCTTTCAGCCTTGGCTTCTGATGTAGAGTTCCTAGTATGTCCGTCCATCTTAGCAACTACAATAAGAATGATTAGTTTCTCATAAAGGAAAATTGAATCAACGGTACTAATGTGTAATGTGACTTATACTATATATATATATATTACAATATAGCTTAGGAAATCAAAATATATAACAAGTATGCTCTCTCATATCGCTCGATCCATCCTAGAGGGATGAATTATATTCTATCTCCGATGGATCCTGATATCTCTTTGGTTAACTATGTAACATAAGCTCTGTTACCAAATGTGATGGCCGCCTTACATACCGGTAGCCAATATACCTGTATAGTGCGTGGTAGTGGTAGTCGATCGACGTAGATCCGTAGAAAAAGGTAAAGTAAGAAAATCTCTAATGGATAACCTATAGTTTGTCTCAAAGTACAAGGATAAAATATAATAATTATTAGGGTAAAAGTTTGGCTAGCCTAGTAATTCAAGGCAAGTGAAAGTAAACCAAGGTCATAATCATAGTAGAATTCATAATAGCATGCCATCGTATATTCAATGGGGGCAGCGAAGTAAATTATGTCAAATGCAAATTCTTTATCATAAAATTCTTAATTATAATTCGCCCTAATGGCCATAAATCCCAATTCAAAGCTCACTTTGCAAAGTTGGAGCAAAATTGAAAATGAACAAGAAGGAGGACATGATAAATTCAACCCTTTTTTGTGGGGGAGATACCCCTCTATTTATAAAAAATTTAGGCCGCCGGATTCTTGATACATGGCACTCTAGTAGATGGTCGTGATTAGTTCACAAGGCACATGATCAAATTGATATGTGGCACAATGGTTTCTTGATGGATTTTAGTTCGTGATTTGAGAAAGATAATGTCTTGGAAACCTTCCGCGATACTCTAATCTATTGTTCCATGGTTACACACGATGGTTCCCTAGAACCCTTCATGATAGCTTAAATAGTCCATTTTAGAATTGTATTCGATAACATGTTGGAACTCCTCAAATGCTTCATTGAACTCATCGCAATAGCCTTAGTTTTCCATTTGAAGGTTGCATGTGGTAACATGAGAAAACTTCTCACGATGGCTTGGTTTATCGCTTGGAGAATGGTACGCGTAGGCCTTGTAAAAATTCCCACGATGGCTCTTTTACCTTACAAGCGACCGCTTCAAGACCTATCACGATGGCTCTATTCTTTCATGCTTAAAGTTATCACACAGAAGCTTCTTGCAAATTGCTCTATAAACTCCTCACGATAACTCATATAGGACTCTTCACGATAGCCTTGCTTTAACACTTGAGAACGTCACATGATGGCCTTACAAAACTCTTCTCGATACCTCTGCTTTAACACTTAAGAACATTATGCGATGACCTTATTAAAATCTTCTCGATAGCTCTGCTTCAACACTTGAGAACATCTTGCAATGGCCTTATAGAACTCTTCTCGATAGCTCTTATAAAGGCTTCCTAACTTGTTAACCTACGATGACTAGCATATTTGGGGTATAACACTTGCTCCCCCTCTATTATAATTTTTCTTATACTTCAGTATAAGTAGTGATTCATATTCAAAAATATCCATCTTAGCCACTGATATTCTTTTTTCTTTTGATCTAATGGTTATCTTACTCTCCCTTTCTTCCTATAAATAACAATCCTCTTCCTCTTTATCTTTTACCTGCTTTATCAAAATTTTCCCAGTCTCATTATATTTCCCAAAATTAGATCTTTCCTTTTGTGATTCTTATCCGGTTAACATTCTTATTATTGGTTTGTTTATTTATTTCTTTGTAATCGCGGTCCTTAATTTGCTTTGATTAATCTTGATTTTTATGAGAACTTGATTAATTTTAGTTATCCATTTTGATCTTGGCAATTTCTTTACGTATTCTTCTGTAGTTTCCATTTTGATCTAAATTTCATTGCCTAGCTCGCCATTTATTGTTATGGGTTTCGATTTTGAGGGTTTACGTAACAATTACTTAACGAATCCGAACCATTGCCGTGTGACCGGTTTCTATTTGATGACTTAGTACACGAAGGCCTAGCCTTCATTTGAATTTATGTCAAGGTCTTAGTTTCATACTTTGTTCACAAGGATAACGTTTATTTAGCTCACGATAGCATGCATTATAATAATTTGGCTTATTACACGATAACCATGTCTTCTAGTTAGATGATGATGTTTAAACTCATTATGGAGAGTTTTATACATGAGGACTTTGTCTCATGATGATTATGTTCAAATTCATCACAAAGAGTTTTATAGATGAGAACTTTGTCTCACGATGACCATGTTCAAAATCATCGTGAAGAGTTTGTACATGAGGATCTTGTCTTACGATGACTCTGTTTAAGGCCTAACTTTAGATTTTATACACGAAAGCTATTTTATACACGAAAGCTTTATATGCGCCGATTAATTATTATATACCTTAGCATCACTTTGTACTTTATATATGCATACTCATATTCCTATATACTCATATCTTCATATACTCGCGATGACTATTCGTTTGATAGCTTTAGCCAATTGTTAGTCATTTTATATATTCATATACCTTATCACCATTTGAATTATGGTAGGTTGAAACTTAAAAGTTAATTTTCAAAAATTCCATATATGTATAGCGTGATAAAATCCCTACTAATGACTTTCTATACTTCATGTCGACATATAATATTTTTATTGTGAAATTAACAAGTCTTGACCCTTACACACATACATATATGTAGCTCATGGACTCATACCTCTTATTATGTGAATACTACTTTGACATTCATGTGGTTATTTATTTATTTAAGTGTTTTTTTACAAGCTTGTTTACTAATAGTTTTAGTTTTCATTCTTAACCAAGGAAGGTTTTTTTGGCTACTGGAATTTCATTTAATAATTGAAATCATTTTACTATAGACTTCATGGATGGAGGCAAGAAACCGGGTTCCAAGGGATCATCAAAATCCCTTAAGTCCCCAAGCCTGTAGGTTCTTCTGAAGGAAAGGTTTACACCTCTCATCAGTCCTACTTTATGAAGCAAGACGATATTGATTGTGTATTTCACCTCTTTGGTATTTCAAGGATCAAAATGAGGGTTTTGGGCCTAAATGATCGTATCAACACTCCTTCTGAAGGTTTCTTCATCTTTACTCCTCTTCACATTTATCACTCATGCTACATACCCTTCAATTGCATTATTTTTAATGTTTTGGCCTTACTGAAGATTGCTTCTATCCAACTAAGCCCTAACTCCTATAGTTACATCAATTCCTTGCCTATCATATTCAAAGAACTCAAGTTGGAAGAGACAACTCCCTCTATCCTTTGCTCCCTAGTCACACTTCAAAAGAGTATGAATCGGCCCGAGGGTTCTATCTATTAACTCAACTCTGTCAGTAGTGGGGTAGTAAAACACTTTATTAACAAGCCTCGAGATTGGGGTCACCAATTCTTTTTCGTAAGATGTTATTCTCCAAATTACTGGAAGATTCTAGATCCCTGGTATGCACCCTTGCTAGGATTTTTTTACTCACTTAACATCTACATTAGTTTTCATTGACTTATGCTACTTCCATATACGATGAATGCTTGCTGCTGAATCAAAGAATATCGACCCCTAGGTTTTAGCTAGGATCCTTAGCTTTAGGGATGCTACCGCATTTTCAAGGAGCTGGCTAAGGCTTATACTAAGGAGAAACTAAGAAAGTACTCTTTGACTTGTCGGCTCATCTAATCTTGGGCGAACCTCTTATGGTGAAGAAGAAATTGAATAATCCACTGTCCCTTGCTTCTTATAAGTTAGATGTGTTTTCTGCAAACTCTCCAATACAATGCCCGATGCCTGAAAGTCCAGGATACTCTCCAGGTTTGGTTTGTTGTTGATTTTTCCTATTGTGTAATGAAATAAGCCTCTTTATCATTTTCCTTTTGTAAATAGATCCCTCCGATGTGCACCTTGTGAGCATATATGAGTTATCGCCTAATAAGGGTGATTCCAAATTTCTTACCTCATCCAAACAGATAGGGAAGGCGACAACTTTAGAAAGTGCTTCAATGTTTGTCATTCCTACTGCTCAGAATGTTATAACGAAGGCTAAGGAAGGTTTGAAAAGAAAACTTTCAAGGTTGCTCTCGCTCCATCTGAGGTTCCTTCTAAAAGCCCAAAGGGGCTGGACTTACTGAACCCCCACTTCCTACTCCTTCCTTTAATGTCATTGCCATTATGTCCACTCTCGGTACAAGATTCTGCAGCTAATGTTTCCGGTCCTCCTCTTAAGGGGTCTATGGCCTCTTTACATCGAACTTTAGGGCTTGACACCCCGCTTGAGGACATTCCTCCCTAAGTCAGGATCTTCTTCTTCTACTGACTTCATGGATTTATTTACGAAGGTTCTACATTCTGCCGCCTTTACTTCCCTGAGCTCTTCTGACGCTACTCCTTTCTCCTCAGTGTCTTTGGAAACTTGTTTACATCACCTTATTTGAGTAAAATTCTCTTGCCTTATTACAGTATAAGTGTGGAGCATAGTATTTATTTTATGTTTTTTCCCTTGCATTACTTTTTATTTTTAGATTGACCATCATTTGTTTGACTTTCAACGATCATGTGCATCTTCTTCTTAAGATGCATCCCGATTACAAGAGCTAAATTCCTTATTGTCCGAAAAGGCATCTTCCCTCTAGACTCAGCTTAGCGATCTTCCTACTACCAATGATTTGCTATCTTCTGAGAACAAGATGATCACGGTCTTGTTGGAGTTAGAAATAGAAAGGTCTCTAAAGTTGGAAAAGAGGTAAAGTTATTGGAAGAAAAAATCAAGAAACATCAAGAGTTGGAGGAGAGAGAAAAATCTTTAGAGGATGAACTTTCTCGAGTCCAATCAGAGAACTCCACTCTTAAAACATCCTTGATAAAAGTTCCTAACTTAGAGAATTGGATAAAAAATCCTTTATATTGGCAAGCTCAAATGATCTCTTCATGCCGTGAAATCCAAGGTCTCTTCCTTCCTGAATGATCTTCTTCCCCGATGGAAAGAACAGTGTGCTAAAGCGGTCATGTTTACTACGTACAAAGACTACATCAATCGATGCCCATACATGGTGTTTTCTTCTTTTGATAAACCAGGAGTGGACTACAAGAAGAGATTTGACATTTTACTGTGGTGTATTCTCGGCGATTATTTTGAGGTTATGAGAGAAGTTGTCATTGACCCTACAAAGTCTTTGGCTTTGATGACATACCATCAGATGATGATGATGAGGGGTCAGAGAATAAAAGAACCAACAAAGAGAATGCATATAGTAGTGATGATGATGACGAAGATGATAACGATGAGAATGATGGTGTCGGTGGCCTTTCTAGAAAAAACTTTCCAAGAGAATATGAGAATGATGGCCTGGGTCAAGGCGGGTCCGGAGCCCTTCAAGGTTCAGATTGTATGTCTAACCTCCCTCCTTCGCTGACCATCAAAGGCATTGATATGTCTCCGCCTTCTTGACAACTCCCTCTAAGTCAATGCCTCTTGAATCTGGTGAAATATGTCAAACTCCTACTAGGGCACAACCTCATGTTGAAGCTTAAACTCCTTCTAATGCTCCCTTTATTCGTTCCTTCAGACCTAGCACCATTGCTACTCCTCCACAGGAAATTTTCTCGTTTTATTTGTTATTTATTTTTTACATGCACGGTATAAGATTGTTAACCTGGTAAAATTTAACCATCAGCTTATAAAAGTGAATATAAATTATAGAGAGATTATTCTAGGTAAAAAGAAAAATGAAATTTTAAGGCTTAATTGGGAAGGAGAAAGGCTGTGAAAATAATTAAATGAGACAAATGAAAAATATATTAGCATTTCAAAACATCCAAACTACCTCAAGGATTTTAAGAATAACAGATTTGTGCCCCTTCTTTGGAATTATGCTTTCACCATGATAATTTTCACAAGGAGAATGAAGAATTTACCACACCCTTTTGGATGCTAATTGAGGACAAGGGTATATCTGTGGAGTGCTTATATCTTATGTATGCTCGATTTCCCATGATCGACTTTTCCTTCTTGGGTGACGGTTGTGGGGGACTGCTTAGACGCCTTCATAGGAGATATTTGGACTTACACAGATCTGGCCTCACCCTGAGGAATGTTGGAATCTGTCGAGAGTTCTTACTACACCTTTGACTATTGATTCTCTTCCTTATGATAGGTTTAAATTTGATAAGGATAGATTTGTTATCGAATATTATAAAGTTCTTTATGAGTGCCTATGATGTTGTAAACTAATTATCTTTTGTTGTTAAGTTGATCTTTTAATGATTTTGCGGTCTTTATGTTTTAATATATATCCATCATCAATGTGTAGGCTTCTAAGTATATTTCTGTTTACTCATTGTCTCCTATGTCAAGAGATAACTTAAGTAAATTGTTCATATTGAAAAGGAACTTTAGAGAAAATTTCCCCTTGTTTAACAAATCTCGCTTAACAAAATACTGCTTTCTTCGCGACCTTCATCAGATGTACACCCGGTTCTCGAACCTAAATTTCAATTTTCTGGGTAGCCACAATGTAATGATCCGCCTTTCTTACCACCAAAGACGACACTTAATACATCCTCGGTATACATGTGCCGATCATTTAGCCGTCCGAAAGACGGGTCATTAAGGGTGAAAGAAAGAAAAGATAGAGGAGAAGAAACTAAACAACACGGAACCTCATAATGCAATGGAAAAATATATATTACTCAACAAAATATATTACAAAGTCATTTCAAAAATGTTACATTAGATTCATACTAATACAAATTCTATCCTAGGATAGTTATAACAGTCTGTCCCTACCTAACTGATACAACATACATATAATACAATGGAAGACAAGGTAATATCTAGCTATCGATGAAGCCACCTGCTCCAAGCTCCTCCAAAATGAATCCATGGAAAAACCTGATCTACTTGGCTGCCCATTCAAATTTGAGCACCTAAGAGTTTAGGAAAATAAAATAAACTCCGGGTCAGACATGGGTCTGGTATGAGTAAAGCATAAGGCTTTAACTTTATAAAAACCTTTAAATCAAAGGCATCTCATAAGACCACACTGCACATAAACATGGACGGGTTTTTACCTTACGATAACCAAAACGTATATATATATATATATATATATATAAATCCTGTGATATTATAATAATGTCTATGGTTTAAAATAAATATCAAAATAGCTGAAATTATTACCATATTAAATTCCAGCATACTAGGCTCTAAAATCAAAACTGTAAAGGCACGTATAGGAGATTGGATCCCATACACAGAGATGCACCCCTAGAAAATGCACCCCTAGAAAATGCACCAGAGTCTGACAAGGACTTCTTGTACCTCTGATACACAGAGCAGCTGCCCTTTTAACATGGTGAACCGGATTACCTCTTCCCTTTTTGACACCGAGGCCATATGCTACCATGGTGTTTGCACATAAAACAACTTGAATATGGACAATCCACAATGGGATGGCGGCTCCTAATGGTAGCTGACCACATAGCTCTGCTGCATACCCATGTTTTTGCCATTTTTCCATGTTGTGAGGCTTGTGAGGTCACGTCTTACCTTTATATAGCACTTCCCACTTAGAATGCTACATTGCCTTTTAGTTGATGACACAATGTCAGCATTCATCCATACAAGTCGTTCAGGAGATGAACGAACCGAAGGCACTACTTCTACTACATCCATTTTGGAATCACCTTCGGGATTAGTAGCAAGTAGCCCTTGCACTTCAAAAAGCTCTGTATTCGACTCCACCATCTTCAAGATGTCTTCACTTCGAAACGCTTGAGTTGGATCGAAGTGATTTCCGGATAACATATCAATCTCGGTCTCTTCGAAACAACTTTCGATAATTTCCGATAAAGTCAACCCCGGTTCTTTAGGAAATAACTAGTCAAAGATAAGAGCGAAGGTCACCACTTAACCATTAGTGGACGGATTTCCTTATCATTTGTCCTAGAAGAATGAAAGGAGATTTATACGCACAATACAACATCATTGGAGATGACTGTGCCATATAACTCACGTGTTTCTCCTAGATATTTCCAAAGTTACGGTTTGGGTCCATATTTGATAGTCGGTTATTTAACTATCAAATAAACAAACAACAACAAATTCCTTTAGAGATTTATTTATCCATAGCAACCACTAAGCCTCAAAACAAATCTTTTTCAAAAAAGTTTGTCTAAAACATTCATACACTTATCTATCTGATATAAGTATCACAAAACATTTGTGACTAACTTCTTACTTTCAAATCATGTTAAAAAGGATTAAACAAATGTTGTTTAAATTGGAGGTAAGGAAAATCCTAAACAACATCTCCTTGGTGTTAAGTGTGGAACGGATGTTCCATACCACTATTTTTAAAGGTCAGTTTAGAGAAACCCATATCTCAAATTCTCTTTATATTTCATTCGATAAATCCTTTTTAAATAAATTTATTTCATTCATGAAATTTCTTTTACTTGAAGTCCAAGTCCATTTCAAAATAATTTCCAAACTCAAATTCATTTATAAAACTCTTTTATAAATATTCAAAAATCATAAAACTTGCTTATATAAATAGCCAAACATTTTATATAGATTCCTTATAAATACCCAAACCTTTTTATAAACTTCCTTTATGAATATCCAAATCATTTTCTAAAACTTCTTTTATAAATACCCCAAAATACCTTATAAAACTCTTTATAAACCTTCCCTGTTTAAAAAACTTCTTAAACAACCTTAAATCAAATTAGCTTCCTTTAATAAGCAAATCCATTTTATAAACCTCCCTTATTTTTGAAACCTTCTTTCTTAAAAACTCAAATTCATTTACCCAAAATACCTTATAATTTCCAAATTCATTTATAAAACTCTTAATAAAAACTTCTTTTTATAACATGGAAAACCATTCACATTAGTTAAAAACATCTTTAGTAAAACCATTTGTAAAATCATTTTTTTAAAATATCTTGTTCAAATACAATAACTTTGAAATCATTTCAAAAGAAATTGAAATATTTATCTTTACAAAAATCAAATGGAGGCTTAGTGACCACAATGGTGCTTTTAATTTGATTTTACTTAGCCAGTTTAACATGTCATCACATAACAACAGGTATATAAGGGATCAACACATAACAATCAATCAACAATCCTGAATATCCAGGTTATTGCAATAGCAGAATGGTGTTTTATTCCGCTAATGGATGTCATTTAGTCTTTCAAATCATATGGGGTTACTTAAGGGTAAGCGACACAGAAATCCCTTGATTTTAAAACAAATTTGAAAAGAAATAGTTTAAAACAAAACTGATTACTTAAACTCAAAGCGATTTTAATATAAATTAAATCTTATTAATTTGAATCGAATCCTTGTTAAATAGTAATTAAACTCTAATTAAAGTAATTAAACTTTAATTAAACCTTATTAAAACATAATTAACTTTAATAAATGATTAATTAAATAAAACCCCTTTTAGAATAATAATTAATTAAAAATTGTCTTAAATAAATAATTAAATAATAATTAGTTAATCCTTAATTAAAAATTTAAAAATAATTAACTTTAATTAAGTAACAAATCATGATTAACTTAATTGATTAACATTTAAGTTTAACAACCATTATTAACAAATGATTAATTACTAATTACCTTTATTAATTAATCAATTAATTAAATAATCATTAAATAAATAAATAATTAAATAATTATTCTCTAATTACTAAATTAAAGTTAGAAAACACTTTCTAAAAAGATTTAAAAGTTAAAAACAAGTTTAGATTAGAAAATAGTTAGATTTTTCCGAACTACGCGTATAGCGACTATCACTATACGGACCCGTAATTTCAAATTTTGAAAATTTGATTTTCTAATTTTTAAAACTTCAACTTTGAAGTCTTGTCTTCTTTAAAACATACAAGCAGACTTTTGAAAACAAAACAAAGGTTAAAACTTTGTAAAATTCAACTTATAAAAAACCAATTTCAAAACTTTCGGAAAAGGATTTCAATGGTCGCCTTAAGTTAGCAAGGCATTAAATTTTATGTTATAAACAACATAACCCAATAACATCACAAACTACACTATCACATCACATATACATGTTTCTGATATGCACACAACATGATCCAACTTGCAATAAAATATGATTAATCAACTTTCATAATCAACTATATTCTGACTACTAAGCACATTCACATACAACCAAATCACATCCATTTCCAAGTATATTTAAGTACAACCAAACCAAACCTCAATGTTACACAACCAAATATCAAATTTACCAATAAATATACATATTTATAAAGTAAATAAATTTGGTTTTAAAAGTGCTAACTTTACTCACCGTAACTTATCTAAATCAAACTAAACTTCCACCGAACTTGGCTATAACACTAGCAAACCGCCTTAGCTCCAAGATATGACCTAGTGTTAAGGTGCAATATGGCATGGGCAAGAGGAAAATTAGGCTTAGGCTAGCAAAGGCTCGGCCCATGCATGGGTTAGGTGGATGTGGGCTTGTTTTTGGTAGAGAAGAGTATGCAAGGGAATGTAGTGAGTTTAGAAGCGAAGAAAGGCTATTTTTTTCAAACTTTTAACATGGAATTAGTAGCCATGGAAATTATGAAGACATGAAGAGGATGGAGAAGAATATGGAATGGAAATGTAAAGTGAGAGAATGAATATGTATGGTGGTATATATAGGTAAGGAGAAGAGGTAAATAACTAATTTTTTTGCATTAAATAATGTAAACATGTCATGTAACACCATACCTCTCCACCATCCCCTCTTCACACATCCTCCCCCCTCTCCATACCTTTATGTACTAACCTAGTGATTCAGGTGATGTTTAGGTACTAACTTAGCTTATATTATATATATATATATATATATATATATATGTATGTATGTATGTATATAAACATGCATAATTAGTCATATCATGAATGTATATGTGTATATTATTAAGTATTCATGTATGTGTACATGTATATGCATGTATATAATTTGCAATTTTGATCAAACCCTAGTTTATAAGTGTGTGCATGTTTTAAACAAATGTGCAAAACGTTTTCCGATAACTTTTCGATGCCGAAAGGTTGAAAATTTAAAAAACGTTCTTCAGTCACATTTTTTATTTTTATTCGAACTGTCTATATTGGTAAAAAAAATTGAAAACTATTTTACCATCATTATTAAATAATTAATATAGGTTTATTTGCTAATAAAAACCCATTTATTGATTATTTAAAATATTTTTAAACAGCCTATTTCAAAGTGGCAAAATCCTAGGTCATTACAAATCTATTTTACCATAATTTTTTATTATTTAAAAGAGTTACATTATAATTATTAAATCTATTATTTTAATATTTAAAATTTATGAAGTATTCGCAAACTCAGGCAGTAAAATTCTGGGTCGTTGCACACAAAACCCATTTATTGATTATTTAAAATATTTTTAAACGGCCTATTTCAAAGTGGCAAAATCCCAGGTCATTACAAATCTATTTTACCATAATTTTTTATTATTTAAAAGAGTTACATTTTAATTATAAAATCTATTATTTTAATATTTAAAATTTATGAAGTATTCGCAAACTCAGGCAGTAAAATTCTGGGTCGTTACACACAAGGACCAATTTCTCTATGAGATTCGGACTAACTATGCCAAACTATTATCGCGAGTTTCCTCCAATTAATACTCCTCCTGGCGTTGATGCTCCTTTTAGTGCAGTGTTTCCTATTTTGCCTTCCTCTTTTTAGAAGATTCATGATTTCCTTTCTAATTCTAAAAATTAATTATGTTGTAGCTTTTATTATTGTTGTTTTTCCTTAGGATGTAATAGTTTTTATGAAATACTTATTATTGCAATGAAATTTATTTAGTCTTTCTTTCATTTTTATTGAAATTCGGTTATTATTTATTTTCCAAATTAGGACAAAGGATTGTCTTTATCAATTGACGCTCCTGATTTTAATCACCTTTTGAGAATTTTAGGCTAAGTTGACTTTAGCACTAAAAGAACGACCATCTCACTCTATATTTAGTTCTTCAACCATAGACACCGACAAAGCGAACAAGTGGTAAGAGAAATACCTTAAGATGAATTTATCCGAAAATCATCTCCAGAAATAGTGACAGATCATGGGAAGGAAGTTTCACATAAGGATGTTGAAACTGCTATATTGAATGAGAAGCTTGGTTCGTGTACTATTTCCCAATGGTAGTTGGAGTTCGATATAAAGATTGCTTATTTAAATCAATGCATATTTGACTTTGAGGTTGAAGTGATCATGTACAAAAATAAATGCCAAACTTATGAATTGATATTAACTGAAGGTGAAGAAGGGTTGCCCACCCCCACTCTGGTCGACTCTTTAAAAAGGAAATCATCACGTCTTTCTCCTTTGTCTCGAGGGCATTCGGTCTCTGGACGTGGTATACCCGACTCTTCTCAAGTAGATAAATCAGTGGATCTTGTAAGGCTGAGTAGAGCCTTCAAATTAGAATGCATTCAAAAGGTAAGGATAAATTGAACAAGAGATTTATCGAGACATTCTCATTGTAAAGAAAAGAAATTGAGATGCTAGAGCGCCAAAAGAATAAACTAACAATAAAGATCAACATTCTTGAAGACAACATTAGTGAGAAGAACAATAAAATTTCTCAACTTAAGGGCGCCAATAAGACTCATGAAGAGGCCCTAATAGTTCAAATTGACTCTTTTAATATTATTTGTCATAATGAGAGAAAACTCAAGAAGTATCTATTAGTCTCTTTGCATCACATTGTTGATCCTCTCTATGCACTTGAAACCCTTATGAATGAGGTAAACAAACTTGAAGATCAATTGGGATTAATGTAGTTTTATTCCACTTGGGCTTCCCAACTAGATTCTCTTATTGATTACCTAATTGAACTTATAGTTGCTTTTAACTTAAAGATTGATTTTTTAGGCGAGAAAATAGATAATATATTGAGTAAGGCAGTCGTTTCTAGTTATCAAAGATTTCATCATTTTTTTGATACGGATGTTCTGAAGCTCTGAAAGATATCAATGGGCCTACACTTTTGTATAAAGAAGCAAGTTCATTTAACGAACAACATCTCTATGCTTTGGACGTACAGGGAAAAGGAAAGGAGCTTGTTTATCAACATCACCCAGTCACTCATCCTCCGGGACAATAAATGTCAAAGAAAAAATACTTATTATGAAAGAGATTCACCATGTTAAATTGTAAAAATATAACTTTTGTGTACCCGACTTTTGTGGTGTATTGTTTTGAGATATTTCCTCTAATTTGTTGTTATTATAATGTTCTTGATTTGTGATTGCTTTAGACCGACTTTGAGTAGCTGAATGTCGAATTATTTGAGAGGTGTGTAGAGATTTACTATGTAATTATGCTTTCATGTTCACTTCTTTTGGGTTTGTGCTTTGGCCAGGCCCAGTGATGGGACCAAAGGCTTAATTGACCATCACTCTTTGGATGGGTGCTTTAACCAGGCCCGAAGGTAGGACTGAAAGCTTTTCGGCCATTTTTCTTGGTAGGTGCTTTGGCCAGGTCCAACGGGTGGACCAAAGGCTTAAGTGACCATCACTCTTTGGATGGGTGCTTTAGCCAAGCCTAAAGACAAGACTAAAGGCTTTTCGACCATCTCCCTTAGATGGGTGCTTTGGCTAGGCCTGACGGCAGGACCAAAGGCTTAACTGACCATCACTCGATAGAAGGGTGCTTCAACTAGGTCCGAAGGCGGGACTGAAGGCTTTTTGACTATCTTCCAAGGTTGGGTGCTTTGGTCAGGTCCGAAGTAGGGACCAAATTCTTATGTAACCATCACTCTATGAATGGGTGCTTTAGCCAGGCCTAAAGGTGGGACTAAAGGCTTTTTGACTATCTCCATTGGATGAGTGCTTTGGGCAGGCCTAGCAGTGGGACCAAAGGCTTTTAGAAGATCTATTAATGCCTCTTTTTGTTTAGAAAGTAAAGTTTATGACTACTTCTATCCTTTAGACATGGCTTTTCCTTCTTTTGCTCTAATTCCTCAAACACTGAAGTCCTACAGACTCATGCAGTTCTCCTTTCCTTACATAATACTCAATTATCTTAGATAGGGCTCGACAATCATTACTGTGATGGCCCTTTGCTTTGTGATAATGACAGTTTATCCCTCCATCATACATGTCTACCTTCTTTGGAGCTTTCTTAGAAACCCAATAGTTTAACCTATCCTTAGTAAGTAAGTACACTTCTTCTTGAGAAACGGGGAGCGGTGTGACGATTTTGCCTTTTGGCCTTTTGTTGTAGGATTCCTTTTCACATTTCTATACCTTTTGTTTGAGCTCTGCATTTTATGGCCTTTTTCTAACTTTTGTTTCTTCAGTAGAGGTTCCAACTTAACAAAATTTTCCATTTATGAGCAAAGTTTTCAAAATCATTATTCATCTCAGTTTCAAAGACTGTGCCTCATGCTTGAAGTTGAATGTTTCACCTAATCTTAGAAACAAATTCTTTTCGAACTTTACGCTATCCCTATTTCTTTAGTTTAACTTCATCTCTGTTTGTTGGTTAAGGCAAAGATCGGCTTTTCTCCAACATGGAAAGGGTTTAAACTCCATTTAGTTATGTTATATTGAGCGATCCTTTTCTTTTCCTCCAATGTTCGAAGTGATAGACCTCAAAAATTCAAATCTTGTTCTTCACTAAATTGTTATTTACTTGGTGGGTAAGATAAGAGATTTAGGTGTGGTTCAGAAGAGCCTTGTTGAGACCTAATTGCCATTCTTGGAAATCCAAATGAGGTTGGTTTGTCTTTAAAGAGAGAATGAGAGCGAACCCTGAGTACGACTCTTAATGAAAACAACTAAAATTTTAGGGTAAAAGTTAGGCTAGGCTAGTAATCAAGGTAAGTGAAAGTAAACCAAGGTCATAATCATAGTAGAATCAATAATAGTATGCCATCTTATATTCAATGGGGGTAACTATGAAAATTATCAAATGAAAATCCTTTATTACCAAATTTTCAATTACATTTTGCCCTAAGAGCCATGAATCCCCAATTCAACGCTCACTTTATAAAGTTGGAGGAAAAATGAAAATGACGAAGAAGGAGGACTTGAAAATTTCGACCCATTTTTTGGGGGGTCACCCCTCTATTTATAGAGAATTTGAGCTGCTAGATTCTTGACACATGGCACTCCAGTAGATGGTCATATTAGTCCACATGGCACATGATCAAATTGATATATGGCACAATGGTTCCTTGATGGATTTTAGTTCATGATTTGAGCATGACAATGTCTTGGAAACCTTCCACGCTAGCTTTAATATGTTGTTCCAAGATTACACATGATGGTTCCTTGGAACCCTTCACAATAGCTTAAATCACCTATTTTAGAATTGTACTTGATAACATGTTGGAACTCCTCAAATTACACACGATGGCTTTATTGAACTCCTCGCGATAGCCTTAATTTATCATCTAAAGATTGCATATGGTAATGTGAGGAAACTTATCATGATGGTTTGTTTTATCACTTGGAGAATTGTATGCAAAGCCCTCGTAGAACTTCCCATGATGGCTTCAAGCAATCACTTCCAGAACTATCATGATGGCTTTATTCTTTCATGTTTAATGATATCACACCGAAGCATCTTTCAAATTGCTCTATAAACTTTCCACGATAGCTCATATAGGACTCTTCATGATAGCCTTGCTTTAACACTTGAGAACATCACAAGATAGCCTTATGAAACTTTTCTTGATAGCTCTGCTTTAACACTTAAGAACATCACGCGATGGCCTTATAGAACTCTTCACGTTAGTTCTACTTCAACACTTGAGAACATCATTCGATGACCTTATAGAAATCTTCTAGATAGCTCTGATGAAGGTTTCCTATCTTGTTAACCTGCAATGACAATCATATTTGTTATATAACAAGAATCAGAATGAATATAAAATAGGCAAGACAATATATAACTGAAATAAACAACAGAATCATAGAATGGTAGGTTCATTATAGTTATACAACATAGAATATAATTTAAACAACAGTATAATAAACTCAAATAACTATCTCTGGATTAAATATAGCACCGATCAAGCTCCATAGTGCTGCATAATAGAATACTGATAAGCTCTAAAATATAGGTATATAAGCCTAGCCTCCTGCTCGTCCTCCAAACAGCTCCACGTGCTAATCTCAAAGTTGCTATCTAGTCTACTCCCTAATAAGAAGCAAAGGATAGAACATCGAGTCTGTCAATGGTCTGGTGTCAGCGATAAATAATCTCAAGGTACTATAAAAGCCGATATATTATAAGGACATTAGGTATGAGGAGTTATACATGCCATGTCCCTACATTCAACAAGTTAGCACATAACATACTATATACTACACATCATCATATGTGGGTGCTATGCTAAGTACAATGTGGGTTTCAAGGTATTTATCCCATACAAACCTACATCATAAGACATCCATCTCAATCTGGCAACAGCCAAAGCAACACAACAATCGTAGCATGCATGCAAACAAAGTGATCCAAGTGACCATCTCATGCTTTCACATCACTACCTCCCAAGTAGGCGACATACCATGTTGCAATCGGGTTTGGTGTTCGAACACATACCCATCCCATAGGCACTGCCCTCACCCGTGCATGCTAGACCATCCCATGGTCCAGGGTACACATGTGAATATCTTCACATACCCTTGCCCCATGAAACACACATCATATCCAAAGTCAATTAATAATCTTCTAAGCACCTGACTCGAAAGTAGAACGCTCAATTACCTTACTTTGTCGAATATGCCTCCTTGGACTACCCTATTCCCATACATACACTTGCCATTAGAACTACTCGATCAAACGCCCCTCATCATTGACTCGTCAAAGTTTGGAGCACCTTAACTCGTAGGAATTCTCCATGTCTTACCTAAAGTAAACTTCCCATTTCTATGTGCTTGCCCCTAAGCAACTCTAGGAAACCCCAAGTCCACCTCTAAAATAACTCCATCGATCATCTATAGGCCATATTTCGTCTTCCACCTACCTTTGCCTCATGCGATCAATAATTGGGGGGTCAACATGGTGCTATGTCCCCACCATATCAACCGCATGGTCATTAAACCATCCTAGGTCACACTTCTATGACTATTCGATCATGGACCTTCAGCCCAAAGCCCACAAGCAAAAAGCCCAATGTTAGAGCTTCTTTCACTCGAAGTATGCCAACACTTCCCACGACTCAACCTCAAAGCCATAATTCAAAAACTCCTCAACATAAATGGGTTAGTATCGACCCATTATGTGTCAATGCCGAACCATCAAGACTTAGCCAATTTGACTAAGTCCATTTTCCCTCTAAATTACCCCATGCCTTTCAAAGCTATCCTAGAGCAACTCATTTTGAAGCATGAAATTCTATGCTCCAAATCCCGAAGTGAAAATAGGTCAGCTCTATCTTCTTTTCCTTACCCGATCCATAGCATTTCCCTATCCTCTCAACTCTAATTCACCCACGATCGATTCCGTAGCTTATCCACATCATCATCTACTCCTAGAACCAGTCACAAGCACTTTGAAGTACTTTTGTATTGGTCATCATCATGGATCAGTAGTGATGAATCAGTGATGATCGGTCATCCAAAAAACTTAATTTTGCTTCAGCATCTTCTGAATTGGTTTTCCTACTACTCTAAATGCCTTAACCATCCATATAATTGCTGATAGAGTTAGGGGTATGCCATAGAGGCACTTATGTACTTTGTTACATATATCTAACTCATTGACCAATCTTGTTTGAAATAAGGGTGTTTTCTTTCTATTATATACTTGATATGATGTAGTTATATTAATTAATTTAATTAAAAGTATATTTGATAGAAAATCCATAAATGGTATGTTTTGTGATAGTAGTTACAAAGTGTTGTAAATGCGAGTAATTCATCATAACAAAATTAAATATATCATTTTAAATGTTTCCTAGTCAAGATGTATCGAGACTGGATATTGATTTATCTATTGAGACTAGAGTATGTAACACTCTCCAAATGTTGGGTAGTGTATTACTCATGGCTGTTGGGGGCACCAAGAGGTTATGTACAGATAGTTATTGGATAACTATGGAATGACTCACTTGATAGTTTTCTGTTGGTTAATATAACTATGGTAAAATAAAAAATATCGAATTGACTAATTTACACAGTTCTCTTGACTTGAGAATACAGCTGAAATATAAAAGCTTCGCTTTGATTATAGTCAAATCATGGCATGACATTCATCATGTGACTATATTTGGGTCAAGTGGAAGTATTGGAAGTGAAGCACTATTCAAGAGAGGATTCGTCTCCTTAGTTATATGGGGTTAGTATTATAGCCAACTCAAGTTAGCTCAAAGTCTCTGGCCAGAGCATTTTGGTTAATAATAATTGTTATTATTGAACCAAGGACTTTGTGTTTAGATTATAGAGTTGAATGTAGACAATATAGAATTTTGACCGTTACTGAATTCCATAAGTCCAAAGTGACATAGTTTTGACGAAGAGAATAGGTGCAAATAAATGTCGAAATCGGGCAACGCTTATTGAACTAAGTGATGTGCGAACGTTAAATTGGATTTTATAAAAATTGATGTAAATAAAGTTGGATTTTATAGAAACTGAGAAAGCGATAAATTTAGCATAATGTCACACTACCTGCTAAGTGATGTGTGAACATTAACATTTAAATTGTTCGATATTAATCAATGACCGAGTTTACACCCAAGAGTCACACAACCGAAATGATGAATTCTCTTTAGACTGAATGATTTAATTAGTTTATAATTGTTATAAATTAATTAAGTTAATTAATATTGATGAAATATTAATTATGAGATTTAAATATGATTTGAGAACAAATATTGTGTGTGTATATTTATAATAGTTATAAATATGTCAATCAATATGTGATATTGATAAGAAGTTGTTGGGTATGTTTTCACTAGACCGGTATCACCAAAAAAAAGATAAGGGAAGCCTACAACCGAACCAACTCTACTTCCACCAACAGCCGGACCAACTACCTCCATCCACTGCCGAACCAAGAAGCGGGGGAGATCACCACCGAACCAACCTACTCCACTGCCTACCGAACCAACCTACTCAACTGCCTACCGAACCAACCTACTCCACTACCTACCGAACCAGCCTCTACCGCTCCACCTATTACCGAATAAAAACCATCACCGGACCAAGTTGCACCGGACCAAATCCCACCGAACCAAGACGTTCCGGACCCGCTTTGCCAGGCCAGATTGTATCAGCCCAGGCCCACCAACAGCTATATACATCCTAGACCCCTACCCCCAGCCTCACTCTATAAATAGAGGGGCAGGGGTACAACAATGGGGGACAAGTTTGAAAGCTCAAGCACGGATAGAACTTTCAAACAACTTTTATATACTTGTACCAAATCTTTGTACTTGTAATCTGAACAGGAAAGGGGAAATAATATATAAAGTGGACGTAGGCACATTCTGGCTGAACCACTATAAATCTGCGTGTCTTTTACAGTTTAGTCCCTGCTTTTTTACATATTTGCATAAATCACCCAGATCACTAAAAACAACGCAAAATCAACTGAATCATACGACTTGGAGGTGTTTGCCCATTTTTTGTGTGAACATTTTTGGTGCTTTCACCGAAAGCAAGAAGCTCGAAGCTTCAGCTTCTCCCACTTAACCTTCTCCCTAACAGCGTCGTTCATTGCTTGGAAAACATGCCTCCCAAGCAGAAGAAAGATGTTAACAAAGGAAAAAACATCGCAACCAGCAGTCTTCCAGATCCAGTAGGTCGTCCCCTTCCAGTAGCAGTACCAAATGAAGGTCAGGCAAATCCGACAACCCTTGCCACAGAACAGCCTGCAGCAATTACTAGGGCAGATCTAGACAGGGTTGTGGCTGAAGTGACTAGCCGCTTCACATCCCAGCAGGAAGCCTTGGTGGACCATCTCATGTCACGCTTAAGGGATGCTGAAGAGTTCAACCGCAACACTGAATCATGGGGTGAGTCCCAGTCTGGAGGATCTCAGAGACAGCAAAGATCTTCCTTCTTCGAAGGCGCTAACGACAGAAGCGGCCATGGTAGGAGCCGAGACCGAGCACAGCCCGAAGTTAGGCCTGAGGAAACGCTTGGAACCGAGCCCAACGGGGGAGGTACCAGGCGGAGGTCAACTATAGTTGAGTCGGTCGTACTGCCTAACCACGGAAACACCAATGAACGGGGCCGAGCTAGAGTCCAGCCCGAAGTTGGACCCGAGGAAGTGCTTAGATCAGAACCCAACAGGGGAAGATCAAGGCAAGGGCCAACTGTAGCTGACCCTAACATGCTCCCAGAAGACCAGAGGCAGCCATTGGAAAATATTAGGAATGATAGACGATACCATCCCTACAGGTCATCTGGACGGAATCAATCCCACAGAACAGAACCGAACTCATTCCTATCTGCTCCAAATTCTGATGAAAGGATGGCACGCCTGTTCAGAGAGTGCGTCCAACGGGATCAAAGAGATCGAGGGATAGGTGCTAGGGTAACCAGCCCTTTCACCCGCAATATCGAAATTGCTATCACCCCTCGAGAATGGAAGATGCCAACAATGGAACCTTACAAAGGAACCTCTGACCCCGTTGTACACTTACAGAGATACACACAGCATATGCTCATGAGCGGGGAAACAGAAGGAGTACTATGCAAATGATTTCCACTATTCTTAGCAGATCTAGCTACCTCCTGGTTCTGCCATCTACCCCAAGGATCCATCAGCTCATGGGAGATGTTGAAAGAAAAGTTCATCAGCCAGTTTCGCATTCATGTGGAACAACCCAAGGACGCTTATTCCTTATCCAGTATCAAACAGAAACCTGGAGAGAAGCTGCAACAATATTTAACCCGATTCAATGCCGCAGCGGTCGTAGTCCAAGATGCCGATGAGAAGCTTGTCTTAATGGCCCACTGTAGTGATGTGCATCCGGATACTAAATTTGCTAGAAGATTGACAAAAGAAAAACCAGCTACTTTACCCGATTTCTTCCATGAAGCCGGGAAATATATGAGGCTTGAAGACGCTGCCACTGAGGGGCAGTCAGGGCAGCAAAATAAGGCAGCTCACGGCAACACGCCCGCTGCAGCGAAGGATGTTCGAAGAAATGATTCTAGAGACAATGCTGGGGGCAAGAAGGGAGAAAAGCGCCTATATCAGCCAGGACCGAGATTCGACACTTACACTCCTTTGAATGAAACCATCGAAAACATCTTCCTTGCCACCCAAGACGAAGTTAGATACAAACGCCCACCATACAAGAAGGAATCAGATAACGCGCAGAAATCTGGAAAGTTCTGCCGCTTCCACGAATCTCACGGGCACGATACCAATGAATGCCATCATCTCCGGGACTTGATTGAAGAACACATCAGAAGGAAGAGACTGGAACGCTATGTAAAAGGTCAGAACAGGACTCCAGCTCTTGCCAATGAGAACCCAAGGCTACCCTCACTAGAGATAGGCAGAGGAAATCGCAACACTAGCGGCTCCAGTCAAGAGAAGATAGTGGTCCATACCATCTCGGGAGGACCGCACATCGCCGACAGAAGCTGGGCAGAGATGGAAAGATATGGAAAGTCGCTTAGAAACAATGAAGACTGTGTTAATTCTGTTATAGGAGAACGCCACCCAAAGCGGAAAGAGAGTGATGACATCACATTTAGTAGGCGTGACCTAGAGGGAAGGCAGTGCCCTCACATGGATCCCATGGTTATCTCTGCCCGGCTCGGTCCAGCCGAAGTTTTCCGAATTCTAGTAGACACTGGAAGCTCAGTAAATATCTTATTCAAGCATGCATTCGACAAAATGAAACTATCAATAAAGGACGTTTCTCCCTGCAATAAACCACTACACGGTTTCACTGGAGATGCGAAGATGCCCCTCGGGCAACTGGACCTCTTTGTTGAAATTGGAAGTCATCCCCGCTCCGTTGTACGGAAACAAACATTTGTGCTGATAGAAAACCACTTGGCCTACAACGCCTTCTTAGGAAGGCCAGCCTTGTCTGACTTCCAAACCGTCCTGGCCCCATGGTGCCTAAAGATGAAATTTCCAACGGACAATGGAGTAGGGGAAGTAGAGGGAGACCAGGACGTTGCTCAAGACTGCTATGTAACTGAACTTCGCAACAACCACAGGAAGGATAAAGGGAAGAGTGTAGAGGTTGCCCTCTGCACAAAAAGTTTGGAAGCATAGCAACTAAAGAAAGCCCTTCCTCTTCGATATACCAGCGACTCTTTCAATGAATTAGACCCCAGGGACAAAGAGGAGGAGGCCACCGCCGAGCCTGCAGAGGCTACGGAATTTGTATCTGTAGACAAACATGACTCGAGTAGACTATTGAAAATCGGGTCCCAACTAAAAGCAGGGTTGAAGGAACAACTCATTGAATTTCTCCGCCACAACTTGGATGTATTTGCATGGTCACATGCTGACATGACTGGAATCTCCCCTGACATAGCATGCCACGTACTAAACATTGATCCTACCAAGGCGCCCGTAAAACAAAGAAAGAGAAGTATAGGGGCAGAACGATCAGCAACCCTCGATGAAGAAGTAAAGAATCTACTTGCCAATGACTTCATACGAGAAGCCATCTACCCAGAGTGGATCGCCAACCCGGTACTGGTAAAGAAGGCTAATGGGAAGTGGCGAACATGCATTGACTTCTCCAACTTAAATGACGCCTGCCCGAAGGATTGCTTCCTACTTCCCCGAATCGATCAACTTGTAGACAGCACAGCCGGGCGCGAACTCTTATCCTTTATGGATGCATACTCAGGATATAACCAAATTCCTATGCATGCTCCCGATCAAGACCACACTAGTTTCATCACTGACCGGGGTTTGTACTGCTACAAGGCAATGCCTTTCGAACTTAAAAACGCAGGAGCCACCTACCAGTGCCTCGTCAACAAGATGTTTGCAGGTCTAATAGGACAAACTATGGAAGTGTATGTGGATGACATGCTGGTAAAGTCAAGGAATGCCGACGATCATGTAAGCCACCTGGGCGAGATGTTTCAAGTACTTCGCCAGTATGGAATGAAACTTAATCCTCTAAAATGCTCCTTCGGAGTATCATCAGGAAAGTTCTTGGGATTCATCGTCCATGCCAGAGGGATTGAAGCAAACCCTGAACAAGTCCGAGCTCTAAAAGATATCAAAATACCTTCCACTCGAAAGGAAATGCAAAGCCTGAATGGGAAAGTGGCCGCCCTAAGCCGATTCATCTCCAAAGCAACGGACAAGCGCGTCCCCTTCTTCGAAGCTATAAAGAAAGACAAAGGAAAGTTCGAATGGACTGACGAATGCTTAACCGCTTTCCTTAACTTAATCGAACACCTCCAGAAACCGCCGGTACTCTCGACTCCAAACGAAGGCGAAGAGTTATACCTATACCTTGCTGTATCATCTCATGCTCTAACCGCTGCTTTGGTAAGAGAAGACAACCGCACGCAGCGGCCAGTATACTTTGTAAGTAAGAGGTTTGCAGGTGCAAAAGTCAGATATCCTAAACTTGAGAAGCTAGCATACTGTCTACTAATCGCATCACGAAAACTGCGACACTATTTTCAATCCCATTCCATCAGAGTTCTGACCGATCAACCGCTGAGGCAGGTACTCCATCGTCCCGACACTTCTGGGCGACTACTTAAATGGTGCATTGAACTAAGTCAATATGATATTACCTACCACCCTCGCACCGCCATCAAGGGGCAAGCCATGGCCGATTTCATTGCCGAATTCACTACCAGCGAAGGTAAGGAGCAATCAGAAATAGCAGAAGACATCAAGTGGAACCTCTTTGTGGATGGTGCATCAAACGAACAAGGCTCGGGGGCAGGTGTGGTAATAATTACTCCCAGGGGAAATAAGCTGCACCATGCTATAAGGTTGGAATTCGCTGCCACCAACAACGATGCAGAGTATGAGGCAGTGATAGCTGGATTAGAACTTGCCTTAGAAATCGGAGCCAATTCTTTGTGTCTTCATAGCGATTCTCAACTTATTGTTAATCAAATACTAGGAGAATTCCAGGCTCGAGAAGAACGACTCATAGCATATTTAAAGAAGACCAAGTTACTTCTCAGTCGATTGGACCACTACTTAGTCAAACACATCCCTCGAGAAGAGAACAAAGAGGCCGACAAATTGGCGAAGCAAGCCAGCATGAGAGACAGCGCTATTTCCGGAGCAGTAGCCATCTCAAAGCAACTGACCCCAAGTTTTGAGCAAGTGAATCTGATAGCTGCAACCGAAGAGGCAACTTGGATGACTCCCATCCGAGACTACTTACAAAGTGGCACACTACCCGACGGGCGTAACGAAGTCAAGAAAATCTTGAGGAAAGCTTCCCGCTACACAATATAAGAGGACACCCTCTATCGGCGCGGCTTCTCTAACCCCTTATTAAGGTGTGTCGCTGGAAGGGAAGCCAAGGAAATCTTATCCAACATTCATCAAGGAAGCTGCAGAGATCACACCGGAGGGCAGACTTTGGCAAAAAAGATACTCCGATATGGATATTTCTGGCCCACCTTAAGCAAGGACGCCTTAGATTTCGTCAGAAAATGTGACAGATGCCAGAAGTTTGCTAAGATTCCACGGCTACCAACCACTGAGATTACTCAAATGACCAGCCCTTGGCCCTTTGCAGTATGGGGAATTGACTTAATCGGCGAACTGCCAATGAGCCGAGGCGGGGCCAAATATGCTATAGTGGCAGTCGAATATTTCACCAAATGGGTGGAAGCAGAACCCCTAAATAAAGTATCATCAGCGAAAGTTATTAACTTCTTGATCAAAAATGTTCTATGCAGGTACGGAGTCCTATTCAAAATTATATCGGACAATGGACTTCAGTTTGACAGCGAGGAGTTCGCCAACTGGTGCCAAGAGCACGGAATTCACAAGAGCTTCTCATCCGTAGCCTATCCCCAGGCAAACGGACAAGTCGAAGCCGTCAACAAAATTCTGAAAACTCTAATAAAAAAGAAGCTCGAAAATTCAAAGGGCGCTTGGGTGGATGAACTCCCTACGGCACTGTGGGCCTATCGCACATCTTTCATAACATCAACAGGGCATACCCCTTTCTCTTTGGCATACAGATCGGAGGCTATGCTCCCAGTTGAAACCATCGTGCCTTCCCACCATAGGATCCACTATAACCCAGAAGAGAACGAAGAACTCCTTCACATGTCTTTGGATCTAATTGAGGAGAGAAGAAATGATGCAGCCCTCAAAGCAGCAGCCCACAAGCAAAAAGTGGCAGCACACTACAACTCCAAAGTCAAGCATCGTACCTTACAAGAAGGAGATCTTGTCCTCAAGCGAATCTTCCCTCGCCTCGGAGCACTAGATCCAATCTGGGATGGACCATATGTAATTCATAAAGATCTCCACAATGGAGCTTATATTTTGTCAACAGTGGACGGAGAGGTGTTCCAGAGGGCATGGAACATCCAATACCTTCGTCGATACTTTTCTTAACTTGTACTGCCCATATGAAGTGAATTAACAAAGAGAATCAGTGGACGTAGGCATTTTCGTGCCGAACCACTTTAAAAACCTTGTCTCTTTTTTAACTTGTTCCTTTATATCTTGGCTGCTTGTTAACTTTATCCTTTTCTGTTGAACAAAATCCTGTGCATATAGCATTTCCATTCAAGGCGCTCCACATCGCGACTTCTCCTGGGCAAGACCTAACAGGTACTATATGAATCTATGCCCTCGCCAATGAGACACTTTTGCTCCGGCATCCCTCTGCCGTGGGTTAACTCATTGCTCGCGACGGCCCTTAAAGCCAACTATAATGAGCCGATTATAAGCCACCAAGAAGGCCGACTATAGCCAAAGCAGCTCATTACGGCGTTCGGCTCGCCGGCAACTGTGAACCTACTTTAAGCCCCAACATAAGGTGTGGCCAGCCAGGGGCAGTTCACGGTTGACGATCGGCACCCACGCTAGCCGGCCACAGTAAATCGAATAATACCCACGATTACGGGCCATAATGGCCCGGGTAGTTACTGTGCGCGATCTTGGCTCCGATGTGTCTTAAGTACGGCTGTGGTAAAAACGATTAACTCCCCACGGAGGCGTAAGATGGGTGACAAATGTCTCCAAGACCCACAGCTAGGGAAAGTGACTACAAAGCCCGTTTGCCACGAACTTAAGCACATCGAAGGCCTTCCGTGATTGGAAGTTTTACTTTTTCTCATATTTCAATTTTATTTAAAAAAACTTTTCTCCTATCCTCTATAACAATCCCTAAAGTATAGGACACAGAATAGGAGACATTCGCTAATAGAAGCGGATACTCACAGCAGGACACTGACCGCATTCCACACTCAGTCGCACGAGACATTCAAAGCTGCCATCTACAAGTAAAATAGGAAGGGCGGTATTTTCTTCTTTCATGTATAAACATATGGCTATAATTTATTCACACGTCACACTAACATTGCAAGGCATGAAATTATGTTTTAAGCAAGAACTTGACATCAAACACAATTGAATTACAAGCATATGCATAGCTATATTTCTCATACAACATGACAAAATAACAAAAACGTTCAAAAACGAAAGAGTCAGCTTAAGTTAAAAAATTACACGTCAAGAAATATATTGTTTATTACAAGTAGCATAATTACAACCTAAAAGTTACGTTACTGTCTTGAGACTAACATATACAACAATGTCAAGTCCACAAAAAGATATCCAGGTCAAATCAAGGAGCAATGACTGTGTTTGTATGTATTAGATAAGACCCAAGAACTATTACGATAGTATTGTTCAACAAGCATTAGAGTTGAGTAAATATTATGACAAAAAAAATTAAATAATTTGATTTTTAGTCAAACATGCAGAGGAAGCATATGTTTGTAAGAAAGAATATTAAAGGTAACAAGCTATTTCCAAGCTACAAGAAAGATAACATACTACTGATTGTTAATAATATAATTCTGTCAAAAATAGTTTCAGTTTGCATTTGATGCATTAGGAGAGTATCAAATCTGCTTTAATATCATTAAATTATAGTTAAGAGTATTCCCAAGTGTTTTAAAATACTAGAGAATTGTTTATATAAATAACAAACTCCCCATGAAAGAGATCGAATTTCATAAGTGATATCAAATATAGTATGTCAATCCTAAATTCATTTTCAAACATAGTTAAGGAGCAGTATAAATATAGCATTGCAATAAAAGCACTATAATATAAATGCACAAACTTATAACTAAGCTAGCAGTGATTCCAAAAGTTGAGAATCACATGACATTATTTTGTGAAATCAATGCCATGATACAGATTGTGAAAGAAACTAGGGCTTACAAATTGTCTAGACACATACTCTGAAAGTTCCACATTATAAGGCAGTTTACCAATGATGGAGAAATGTTGGCTAATGGTGTAGATAGTAATACAATATAGCAGATCCATTCATAAATAGAATAGCTTGATCAATTTCGAATTGATCGGAGAAATAAGATTAAGATTCCAAAATTGACCCCATCCGCAAGTGGAAGACTGAAAGAGTTAGTGGAATGCCCTAAGGGCAACTATGTCATTTGTTAAATATACCTTACTCTGCAATCAATCTAATTTGTAGTAACAGTGTTGTTATATTATGTTATAATTAATTAAGTGATTAACTTAAAATATATTAGTAAGAAAATCCTTAAATAAAATTTTATGTAATTGTAGTTGCACATGTCGGACTTGAATAATTCACATGTCGGACTTGAATAATTAAGTGATTAACTACAACGACCCGCTATTTTGGACCATTCGCATCCGCACATGTCGGACATGAATAATTCAAAATACCGCGTTGTTAATTTAAATTTGGCAAAACTGAACATATACAGTAAATAAATAATCACAGATCACAGACATAGAGTAATAAATGCAGCGGAAATAAAAGATAGTAGTTCATGAAGCTACTATATACATATCAGAGTTAAATAAGGTACAACAGATGTCTCGAATACAATAGTCAAATAAAAGAATCAGAATACAATTACTGGAATCAACTGGATATCTAAAAGCTGGATAGATAGCTGGATCTCCAAGCGAAGCTCCAACTCCAAAGGTGAGTCTCGAATACTGGTACACTCAGTCTGACTCGAGCGTAAAGCAAAACACAAAACACTCGAGTCAGGATTAATATTCTTATATCAATAAATCCAACTCAAGTGAAATAGCAATTGAAATACAAGTAACTAAAAGGTTTGGAATAACCATCCTTTAAGGATCCGTTAAACTATCTACTATGTAGTAGTGTACGGTAAATAGATAATGCCTATCAGTAATATAAAGTATCAAAATAGTGTTAAGGCGTTACCATTATCCCCCATAACACATTTTATATAAGCGTTATAGTCTATACAGCACTGTAAACTCCACCGTAAACTAGTGGGCTATCAGGGAGTACTCCATAGGTATAACACAAAACAAATTCGTAGTGGTCGCGTATAGGGATACAAGTATGACAAGGCACATGAGGCAATACCCAAGGTAGTGAAACTACCGTTTGCCTGATCCGGACTGGTGAGAACGCATCGTCGCAGCGATCGCAACACCACGAAAAAACACTCCCAAAATCAAGGGTGCACCAATCGACAACAAGTAATGAGTAGTTTTCGAAGAAGTGTGTTCGCTCGAGGTAGCTAACCCCCATTTGGCCCGGCACGGCTCCTGTTTTAGTCATTTCCAATTTGACACAAGTGTCAAGGCCATCCATTATCGTTCTCTTTCTTCAGTCATCACGTACATCAATCCAACCACTTCATTCTGGATCACACTCCACGTATAGTTATTAAAGTGGTTTTCGGTTTAGACAGTGAGTATGTCCCTAACCGATTCCAGTCTCTTTAATAACCTTCGTAATTATTACACCGATTGGTCGTTTAATAAATTTCAAAATCAAATCAATTACAATTTTATAAACAAATATTTCATTTGTCTTTATATATCAATTTCCAAAATTTTACGTTTCAAAACTTCCAAATTACCATTTCAAAATCTTATAATTCAATTTCAATATTTATTTAAAACAATTCAAATATCGATTCAATTTCATATACCAGTTTCATTCCGAAATCATTTAAATTATTTAATTTAACATTCAAATCAATTTAAATTCATTAATCGATTTCATTCAATATTCGTTAAGTAAATTTTTCATTCAAAACAATTTCTATTTAATTTCCAATTCATTAAATCAATTACTTAAGTTCAACTTCATTAAATCAAAACTTACAATTTTGAATTAAATTAAATTCGTCAAATCAATTCTTTCAATTACACGTCTTACATTAATTTCAATAAATCACATTTTATTTCTTGTTAAAGAAATTCAATTTCACTTATTTATTTACTTAGTTACAATTTCAAAATTCAATTAATAAAGAAACTTAATTTCACTTATTCAAGAAGTTCAATTTCACTTAATAAAGAATTCAATTTTATTAATTATTAAATAATTCAATCTCATTAAATTATTAAATAATTTCAAAACTTAATTCAATCATTTCTTAAATTAAACAACATTCTTTCATCAATTTCATTATTAATATTTTGTTTCAGATTATTAAATATTCACATTTAAATTTCATTAAAATTCAATTTTCAACTTCGTTTGAAAACCATATTATTTATTTAAATAAAATATTCATTTTATTTTTAAATCAAATTATTGACCAATCGGGTTTTTATTTAATTCACTATCCTAGGTCAAAGTTCAATTTGGGTATTTATCATTTCAACCCGATTCCATTCCAATTCAAAAATCAAAGCATAGCAAAGGGAACTTGCAGTGTGATAACTGGGATGGTGTCAAAGTAAATAAACAAGTAATAACAACAATCAATAACAATACAATAATCAATTCAAATAATCCCGAAATAACCATATTAATTCACATTGTTATTTGTGTAAATTAATATAATTATTTCTAGAATCCACACTATCATTTCATGTAGATTAAAGATTATTACACAAATATTTATACGGTTTTTCACTTGATATCCACTATTCAATTTCATACTATATCAATTTATACAACATACATTCAATGGTTCAAGGTGTAGTTAACACTATTTCTACGTGTCAATTTATTTAACATTTAAAGGGGGTCACATTATACAAATTTAACTATCCTATATCAAATTCAATTGCATACTATTTCACTTTAACATTAATAATTTAACGTCTAATATAAACATCAACAATCAATCATTTATCAACCAACTGGATCATCCTTTCATAAATAACAGATAATGGTGTCAGATGTCACAGGTGAACTGATACAGGTAATAGCATATATAATAGTGTAAATAACTACAGCAGCATATTTCAATTGTCGTTCCAATTGAAATCAAATTTAATAAATAAAAGAACATTAATCGTGAGTGATTGCTCACCTTTCGAGGCAGAGAGATAGACAATGAAGTTGAGTTACGAAATGCAACCTCGACTTCTAAACAAGGTAGATTGGCACGAATCGTCGAACAAAGCTGATAAATCAGAATTGATGAGAAAAATCAAATTGGCTTGATATCGACTGAACGAAACATGTACATTGTATATTACTTCAAAAATCAATCTAAAATTTGAAACACGAACCTATTATAAATCTGTATAAAAATAGTACTCCTCTATATCAATAACTAGTATACAAATCAACTACAAAACGAATCAAAAATCATGCATGTAATTTATGCAATATTTACTGAAACTCATACTTTTTTTTTCCAACCATTTTTTTTAAAAAAACAATATTTAAATAAACCAATACGTGTGCTACATTATCCTATGACATAATGTATATAGAACTGAAATATAGGCATATATATGTTATAGCTGAATGAACTATTTTAAAGCGAACTGTTATGAATATATATATACACACCCTAAAACCATAGATGCATACTTTATTAACATACAAATACAACAGTCAACAATGTAAACTTAATATTGTAAATAACACAAACTTATGTATATAACATAGAGTGTAAAACAAGAAACCAAAACAGCTTGTAAAAATATATAGTAATACACTGAACTGTACAATATATACTATCTCATGTTATATACTTGCTATAGACAGTTTACATATATATTTCACTAACAGATATAAACCTATGTATGAATATATACTCACTAACATAAAATATAATATATATACATACCTACTATATTATAAGAAGTACATACTATAAGCTTATAATTATACAGCATCTAAATAGTACTGACACTTGTAAAAAAATGAGAACAACCTATTATATACAACAATATATATACACTACAGATTATATAAATTATAATATAAAATATAATTTAAAACTAGATCTAGTCATATATATACACGCTACCTGCAAAAGAGAGAGGCGAATATGCTTGGTTTGTTGCTGGTAGATCAGAGGTTGTTAAGGCGAGTTGGAGGGGGTCAGCGTGGCCGTGGGAAGGAGGACGCAAGGGTGGTGGGTGCTCGATGATCTCGGCTATGGTGGTGACTGTTGCTCGGCCTGGGAGGCTAGGTGGCGACGGCTGGTGGCGGTTGCTCGGGGTTGAACGTGGGTGTAGGAGCGGTAGTGGTGGAGGAGAAAAGTGTGGGCCTGGGTGGAGCGGCC
Organism: Allium fistulosum; assembly: GCA_030737815.1. NCBI lineage: Eukaryota > Viridiplantae > Streptophyta > Magnoliopsida > Asparagales > Amaryllidaceae > Allium > Allium fistulosum. Next base: position 435,651,702 of record CM060904.1, on the reverse strand, counting down.
ATTTGTGTTTGGTAAGGCATAAGTGGTGATACTGCATGGCAAGTGGTGGTGGAGGCGGTGTTGCCGAGTGCCGACGTGGAGATGGTTGTGTTTTGTTGAAGTGGTGGGGTGCGGTCGGAGGCAGTGCATGGCGAGATGGTGATGGATCTTGGTGAAGAGGAGGGCACGGTGCGTGGGTGGGAAGGAGACACAGCTCGTGTGGTCTCGGTTTGGGTAGTGCCTGCTATCACTTGTTTCTTCTTCTTTTGTTTTATTTTTTAGAAAAAGGAAGGTGGCCATTAAAGATCTGGAGGGGAGCAACTTGAAGTAAATGGAACGCTCAGAGGAGTAAGGTGACAATAAGTATCCAATGCAAAAATAAATTGAAGTAAAAAAAAATGGAACCGTTCAAACGTCTCTTAGTTCCATACGTTTAGACTTCTGAGATGAATGGGTGGCAGCGGTTGAATTTTAGCAGATAATAAGTATTATAATAAGTGCTAGTTGCTGCCTTTGAAATTTGAATGTTCCCAATTATCAAAAGTAAAACAAATACCATGCATTGGCCCGCTACGCAGTTTTCGCAGCCAACGGACTTCAAAACACAGACATGAATATAACGTAGAGATCAACACGACGAGACGATCAAAACGGTATACAAATATTGATGGTACGATCGAATTATAAAAATTTGAATTTTCTAATAGCGGAAAATGCAAGAAAAACGCTGAAAAATAAGATCGACGGAGCCAAAGATGTCCGAATTTGGAAAAACGACAAACTGGCATCTTGCTCAGAAGATGGTTTAGAATTTTTCTATGTAAAAATATTTAGGTTCCGAAAACATTTTATTTTCATTTCTTTTTAACTGATTAAATTGAAGTAAATTTACGCGCGAAATAAACTTTCATATTTTCGGACGAAAATTTACCAATTGCTATGTTTAACTAGACGCATTCGAAATATCAAATTTATATTTCAAAATTTTATCATTTAAAGTTTTACAAAATTTCAATTAATAACGTTATAAAAACCAGTTAAATTTATGGGTCGTTACATTCGAATTGATCGGAGAAATAAGATTAAGATTCCAAAATTGACCCCATCCGCAAGTGGAAGACTGAAAGAGTTAGTGGAATGCCCTAAGGGCAACTATGTCATTTGTTAAATATACCTTACTCTGCAATCAATCTAATTTGTAGTAACAATGTTTGTTTTCTTTTATATACTTTGTTGTATTATGTTATAATTAATTAAGTGATTAACTTAAAATATATTAGTAAGAAAATCCTTAAATAAAATTTTATGTAATTGTAGTTGCAAATAGTTGCGATCGTGAGTAATTAGTTACAAAATAAAATGATTTTTTTAAATGTCTGTGGTTAAGATGTTTTGAGAAAAGATTTCGATACATCCATAGAGACTAGAGTATGCAACGCTCTCCCGAAGTTGGGCAACATATTACTCATGGTTGCTAGGGCATAAGGGGTTATGTACTTGTAATTGTTGGATAACTGTGGAATGACTCATTTGAGAATTTCTTGTTGGTTGATAACAACTAAGTCAAATGAGAAATCTTAGTTTGATGATGTTACACAGTTCCATCAACTTGAAAATATCATGGAACTTCAATGTGAATACTCCACTTTAATTATAGTTAAATCATGGCATGGAGATCCATCAAGCAGCTTTAGTTGGATCTAAGTTGAAGCATTGGAAGTGAAACACTATTAAATAGAGAATTCATCTACTGAAATGTATGAGATTAGTATCATAGTCAATTACAGTCAACTCGAAGTAAAGTCTTTGGCCAGAGTAGAATGATTAATAATAAATTCTATTATCGAACCATAGACTTTCATTTTGAATCAAACAGAGTTAAATGTAGATAATATTGGAATTTTAACCAATACCAACTCCCATATATCCTTAAGTGATATAGTCTTGACAAAGAGAACAAGTGGATATTATCGTTACTGAAAGGAACCGCTTAAGAAAATGTGAAGTTTGGATTTACCAAAAAGATCTATAAGCGACGAGTTTGACGAAACTATCACAGCACTTGCTAAGGTGATGTTTGAATGTTAATATTTGAATTGTTCTATATTAACCGCTGACTGAATTCGCACCCCTGAGTCTCACAACCACATTCACGAATTCTCGAAAAACCATATGATTTAATTAGTTTATATGTTACAATCTTCAAGAAATGGTAATTATAAATTTATTTGATGTTTTGGGTGTTGTTAGTAATTATTTAGATGTATATGTGAAAACTATATATGAATGTACCAATATACGATATTGGTATGTATTTAAGCAGGGTTTAAATATAGTTCGTCACTTAACGTGTTTTTTTTGGAAAATTAGTCCATTTAAGGGGCCATGCTTTACCAGCCATGCAAAGAAAGGGCGAAGGATTGGGTTGATTGAAAATTAATTAGGATTAAAAAGACAAGCTTTTAAAGAAAGAATGGGAAAGGTTTCAATTATTTCCTTAAAACAAATTTCTCTCGTTCATTTCCTAACTCAATTTTCTTTTCCTCTTTCTTCCCTTATCCATGTCTACATCCTCCATCTCTTTCATGGCCGAAATTTTCTCCTCCATTTACCCAAAATTACATCAAACAAAATTTGATAAAATGGTTCATCCTTCTCTTGCAAAGTTAAGTATTGATTTAAGAAACTAAGATAGGATTCTGAATCAACGTATCACATATTGGCTAGATCTTAAAGGTATTGATTTATTTTCTTGGATACAATATACTTATCATAATTTTATATGTGCATATTGTTACGTCACCTTAATTTAGAATTTGTAATACAATTTAAATAACTTGTTCATTAATATGAACTACTTTAACTTGATAAATTAAACCAAAATTTATATATGTTTAAAACTATGTTTTATGTTATAAATTTATGTTTTAACATTACCTATAATAATATTCTAAGTATACTATACAATTTAATGATCTAAATGTATATGTTTGAAATTTAATCAGTCCTAAAATATGTATCTAGTTTAGTTTGATATATGAAATCTTTGTTTTGAAATACTTTGATCGTTAAAAAAATCAAAATTTTATTATTTGGGCTGAATTTTTTTGTGTGTGTGCAATATGTACATATTTTTGTCTGTGTATTTTTGCAAATACAAAAAAAAGGTTTAATGTAATTTGGATGCTTGTTTTGAATAAGTTGGAAATTATTTTGGCTTAATCATTATATACACACAGAAACATCTGTATGTGTACATACATACATATATATTATTAAGGCATCTATATTATATACATACATACATACATACATATATATATATATATATATATATATTGTTAATGCATGTATTTTAGAAACAAATTTATCCACAAATTTGTTTTCCATTGAAAAATTTAAAATTGGCCCAATAATATATACATATAAATGGTGAATATATACATGGTAGATATAAATCCCAATATCTACACATGTATATATTGGTTATGTTATTGTTTGTTGCTATTATCATAAAAATATTATCATTTCTTGTATAACGATTAGATGTAGTATCAATAATTATTTACAAAAGAGAAAAGGTGCAATCAATAAATGATGCCACCTTTGTCTTTTTCCCTATAGATCTTGGTGTGATTATATCTGGATCTAATTTCATGTTTTTTTTCATCCTTAAACACCAAACAATTAAGCTCGCTATATGTTTCATATGTATATTACACCATATAGAAATTTGAATATTGTGACGACCCACAAATTTATCACTTTGATAAATTATATATAATTTTAAAATATTCAAATAAAAGTTCTTCTAGCATAAACTATGATGTTTTGAACAATAAATAAAAACGGTAATCTTATTTTGAATAAGTATTTACAAAGGGGCATTTCACCAGAAGGACAAACTTTATCGTCCAATTAGTTTCTAGGACACACATTCAAAGAAATTACTTTCAAGGCCAAAGTCAGCAGAATAATTACTTTCAAGGACAAAGTCAACAGTCTAATTACTTTCAAGGACATAATTTCATAGGTTTTTAGGCCCTAGAAACTAATTATTTTACGTTTTGTCCTTGAAAGTAATTATTTCAGTTGTGTGTCCTAGAAACTAATTCCACTTGCTAAAGAGGCCCTTGTGGCTAATTTCCACATTTACAAAAATATATACTTTGGAAAATTATTGATAAAATGACTGAAAACTGTTTTATCAATAAATAGCTCTATAATTATCAGAAGTTGTGCATAGAGCTATATGTTTCATATTCTTGATTTATGAATTTAAATTAAGGTTTAACGATTTAATATTTATTATAAGTAATCCAATAATTGTTTTTAAATGATAATAATTCATTTTAATTAGTTATGAACTGATAATAAATCGTTTATAATAGTTTTATAAAGATATATACTTGAATTGAAAATATAAGAAAATTTGTATCGCTTTATCGATATAACAGCGCTTTTTGTGAACAATTATTTATTATTTGTTTATATGGTTTTATAAATCAAATGTGATCATTTTAATTAGTTAAAAATGATAAGAAATGAGTTTTCAATTTTTTTTTACATTTATATGTTAGTTAAATTATAAGTGAAAATATGACCGGGAATCGGCTTTCCGATTTTCAACGGTTTAACGAATGGAAGTTGTTCAAAGTTGTTGCAACCTTCTTTATGTCACTTGAACACATATCTAACATACACACACACCCTAACATATATATGAACTCGTATATACATACAAATACACTTACCATTTACATTGAAATTACATATAGTAAAAAGTATAAATATTTAAGATATTTTCTACCCTAAAATGCAAACATTAACTCACTTACACACTATCATCATCTCACACATGGAGGCACAAGGGGGGTGGCTCGCCATGTATTTGGAAGGGATGGAGGGGGTGTGGGAAGGGGCAAATGTGTAATTAAGCGTTTAGATATTTATTTCCATATTTTTTCTATAAATATCTACCATTCTCTTCATAATTTTACACACTATTCTACTTCATTTTCTTCCTCATTCTCAAGGTTTTCCATGGCTTCCTACCTTAAGGAAATTATGAAGAAAAATATTGCAAAAAAATAATGAAAATTATATAAGTATATATACATTAGCAATCCACTTCAAAACCAAAGCAAATCACCCCCTTTCCTCCCTCGTAATCCACGGCCACCACCCTCCATCACCAAGGCCAAGCACAATTCCATTTGCAAACTTAGGTTCCACTTGCAAACTTAAGCTATGCATTTCTTAAGGTCCAAGGCTTAATTTAGGAGGCTTATATTCGATCGTAGCGAAACTATAGTAAATTTTTGGGAAGATAGAAACCAATGAAGGTGAGAAACTCTCTCTATATATAATATGATGATATGATATGATTACAATGGATGTTTTCTATGCTTTGATCATCAAGTTTTGATGTTGATTGTATGTTTATTTTGATATTGAAACAGATCACATTTAATACACGTCGAATATCACGAAGGAAATCACTTCCCTTTAATAAATGAAATGGTGTATATGAGATTGTTAAACCTCTTAAAAATGGTTTAAAATCGTTTATAGATGTTTTATAAACACTAAAATCCAATTTCGTAAAGTTTTGACAAGTATGAAAAATTGGTCAAAAATAGGCGTGTCGCGTAATGACAGTTCGCGATTTCGCGTCATAGAAAGTTAAATCAATTTATACGATGGATTCAGAGTCGGAATTATTTGTATTAAGAATTTTCTAAATTCTTATAATCATAGTTTTCAAACAAAAGAAAAGGATTGAGATTTTATTTAGTATATTTTGAAATATGAGCAAATCAGGTTTCCAAAATAGTCGTGGTTTGGCAGTTCGAAAACCAAAGCGACAAATACTTTATATATAATATTTTTAATTCTCTAAAATTGTGAAATAAATTTTATAAATCTTTTAAAACATATTTGGGTTGTAAAAATGGATTTCTAAATGATCGAAAAGTTGTTTTGATCAAATAAGCCTTAAAAGCGCTATTCACAGCGCTTTTTGCAGCACTTATAATAACTTTTGAAGTATGGCTTTAAACTTAAGTATTCTTTACCAAATCTTTTATGAATTTTTTTAAAACAAATAATTATTTATTTTAAAGATTATTTGAAGGTTTAATAATTTATTTAAAAAGTTTAAATAAATGATTTAAGAGAAAAGCTGTTATAAATAAGTGATTTAAGCTTGGCTCTAAAAGCCAATGAGTAGACTGGATTTTTCTCTTGGTGAGATCCGAATGTGTGGTGCTTAAACTAAGGAGATGTTTAGGAGCAATCAGTGCCCTGGCTCACCTGCCCTTTTTCTTGGTCGAGGAATATATAAGGTCGAAATGTCGGAAATGAGACAAGTATAAAAGATTCAAATTTACAAATTTAATTTAATACAAGTTGGATTGTATAGAGATAATCTTTTTACACTTGGTATCAAACTCTGAGGAGGGAACCCATACTATTCGTGTGAATTTAAAAGGTGATTTCACCGTTATTCGACGGATAATAAAGGTTGAATATGGAAATTGATGTTGAGTAGAATTAATATAATTTCTATCGACCGTTTTTACTCAAAAGGAGATTTTGCAATATAATTTATGAGAAATGATTTTGATTTAGTAGAATTTCTATGAATCTGTTTTATTTGAATACTAACTAATTTTGGATCTACCATCTTAGATAACATGGTTCCAATCTATTAAAAAGATATTTCCTTGAAATAAGAAATCTTTTGTTAAGATTTAAATAAATTATTTGGAAATATTTTCCTAGGTAAAGAAAGAAATGATTTGGAATTATTCCAAGATTTGGAAAGATTTTAAGTAATCAAAGGATTTGATAAGAGAGGTTTAATGATTTCCTATATACCGAAAGGAGATGTTTTATATCTCTAGAAGATATTTTTGATAGAAAGAAAGTAATTAATCAAATGATAATTACATATTTACTTAATATATTTTTATCGATGATTGGTTCGAAGGAAGCAGGGTCGAATTTGAGAGATTCTTATTGGAAAACCACTACGAACTAATTTATGTATTCGAACCGAAGACATGGAATGATAATAAATGGAATGAAGGACTGCTTGTCACTAACTCTAGGGGGAATTTTCTTATATTATATATGTATGGTAGTAGTATCTTCATTTGATCTTTGATGCAAGGGCTACCCGCTACTAATCCTAGGGGTGATTCCCAATGGGATGTGGAAGGAGGGTTCCTTCGGCTTGTCCTGGTCCTAGATAACTTGTATGGACAAATGTCTAACAATGCATTTCCAACATATATGTACATTAATATTTACGAAAGTACATATGTTTGGTGGTGTAGGAGTAACTCTCCTAAACTTAACACCCTTCTCTAAGACGTATGAGCTCAGAGGTTGTACATTTGTAGAAATCAATGGTGTGTGATGGAATTGGTAGTGTTGCATTCAAAGTGGAATGTGCTATATGAAGGGTAATTGTTACCTCAGGCCTTATTACCCTAAAATGGCTTAAACAGAGCATGCCATGAGGCTATATGGTTCACAATCATTAAGGTATGGCCATTACCTTTCTAGATTACTCTATATATGTCGAGTATGTTGTGTATGCTAAGAGAGCTCTTGGATAGGTCGGTTACGACGGGGGTGATGTCATATTCAGTTTTATCCGCCACCAAGGTGGGTCTGCGGGTAGGTCGACCTTGCTAGGTGTAGAGGTTTCAAAAGCTGTCGATCCTCGGTACATCCCTTTAGAGATGTACTGTATAGAATGTAGTTCCTTATCTTTCATTGTATGTAAATCCATTCTCCAACAAGTGCCTTCGAACTTGATTGTAGAGCTTAGTATGCTGGAATTTAATAATGTATCAATTTCGGCTAAGATTATGTATATGTACTTGAAAATTGTTTTCAAAAGAATGTCATTAAAAATTATATTAACAGATTTTGCATAGGAAAGATTTTGGGTATCATAAGGTAAAAACCAGTTCCGTGTTTATGTGCGGCATGGTCTTATGAAATACCCTTTGATTTCAAATATCTATATTTTCAGTTTCTCACACCTGTCCCATGACTGATCCGAAGTTTGTTTTCTTTTCCCTTAAACTTTGGGTGCCCTAGCTTGATGTAGTTTGATGGAACTTGAAGTCTAGATTTGAAGATGTTCCTATAGATAGTTCTTCATTTCCATTCCCGCTACATTGATTTACTGATTATATTCAGCATTTATAAGGATAGAAATTTATAACTGTTCAGGCTGATTTATAAGATAGACTCTGATAAATGTATTTAAAACTTTCACTCTAAAGATATTAATTGAAATAATATATGTTATTTCATTCGTGTAAGATTTTGTTCTATCTTTATTTACTTTTACGTCATGATAATCTGCCTCTCCAGCACTTGGATTTGCGACACTTGAATACTGAGGATGTATTGGTGTCGATTTCTAAGGGTCGAGGAGGCGGGTCGTCATATTTGGTATCAAGCCTAGCTTAAGTGAAAACCTGAGCCTGGTAGGGGTAAGACTCATCAGAGATAGGGCTAGTAATTCCCTAGGATGAGTAACTCACTAGAGATAGGGTAAGTGACATCCAAGAATAAGTTTGAGCATATTATATATGAACACGTATTTGTTAATGTTATAGAAAAAAATGATTTTTTTTGGAAAATTTGGTAAATGAAATAATTTTACTTAGGATTATATTTTGAATATAAAGTAATATATTTCAAAAGATATAATTATTATATAGTGTTTGGTAGTTAAGGGAATGATAATATTCAGTTATTATCATTGATTGATTGTTTGATTTAAAAGTTCAAATATGAACACCTTGTGAATTAAGTTTCATGATTTGACTATAAGGTGTTTGATAATAACGTTGGGTTAAGGATAATGAATTTATATAAGACAATAAATAAGCATGTTGTATAAAAGTGTGTTTTACAAATATAAAAGATATATAGTGATATTTTGAAATAATAAAATTGGTACTTGAATTCTTAAAAAAAGTTGATTCAAAATAAAAGTTATTTTGAAAAAGGAGTGTTTTAACAAATAAGTTCATCTTTTATTACAAAGGAAATATAGTTTTAAAGAAGATAGAAATAGTTTTGAAACAAATATTTCTGAAATGGCTTATATAAAAGATTTATAAAAGTAATATTTTATAAATGAAGTAATAGATTTATAAATGGTGTTTAATAAATATTAAAGGTGGATTTGTAATTGATATTTTGTAAATAGATTTATAAATGGGATTTTATAAATAAAGGAGATTTAGAAAAGAATAGATTTATAAGTGGAATTTTATAAATAAAGAGTTTTATAAAAAGGAAGGAGATTATAAAACATGGTATTATAAATATAAAAGGGTTTATCTTGATAAGTAGAGGATGGTTTTTATAAAGGGAGGTACATTTCGTTTTAAAAGTAAAATAATCTCTTGAAGGAATGTTTTGAAAGTGATATTTGCAAATGGAGTTTAATAGTTTTAAAAGTAATTTAAAATGTGTTAAGTGATAGGAAGACATGGATTTCAACATTTTTGTTGTAATAAATGTTTTCGAGAAAGCGAGTAAGACATAGACTATAACACTGTTGTCATAGTAAGTGATTTCCGAAAGAAGATGTTTTATATAGTATACGGGATTTATACATATCCTATATTTATGTGAAGATTCAAGGTGGGTAACTTATATCCATTTTTAATTTAAGAATGATGTCCATTCAAAGTCTAAGAGGTAATGATACCCCAACTTGATCGGCTTTATTGTTAACTAATAGTTTAAGTTCGAAATCGAAAATTAATATTAATCAATCAAATCCCTATACTAGTGTTTTTTGGTTGTCATAACGATGTTTTACCCAACATTCATTTTGACCCAATAAAGTGTGTTTTGGAAAATATGAAACTTTCCTCAAATATTTTTACGAATTTAAGTATATAGAGGTATTTTCTACATGTTAAAATTGAAATCGTTTCTTTGGAAAGAAGGTAGAAATTTTTATTATATATAAAGAAGCATCTTTATAAAAATGTTTGAATAAAGGATTTATGAAATTTTTTCATAAAAGTTTTTGAAAAAGGAATTTGATATAACCAAGTACGTATGAGGTACGTAAATCATTTCGTTGCACGATTTTGATATATAATTCGAGTATGGAACTTTGAGGTGTTTACACTAGTCCGAAAAAGGATTTATCACTCGATTCTTAACAGCGAACATTGGTAAGGATTTGTGGTCAGATACTTAGGTTTTCCATCATAGTTGAGAGCTATGCAAGGAAAACTGAAGCTATGATCAGAGAGCCTGGTCAGAGCCCGCACTAGTGAATCGAAGGATAAATACTAGTTCGGAAGTTAAGTTATGGATTCGAATAGTAGATCGAATCAAATATTGCGTACGGATGATCTATATACATTGTACGGGTGTAAGTTTAAAAATAAATATTTTGGGTAAATACCTTTGGGTTTTGCGTTGTAATTTTAAGGACGAAATTCTTTTAAAGAGGAAAGTCTACAACGACCCGCAAATTTATCACTTTGATAAATTATATTTATTTTTAAAATATTCAAATATAAGTTTTCTAGCATAAACTATGATGTTTTGAACAATAAATAAAAATGGTAATCTTATTTTGAATAAGTATTTACAAAAATATATACTTTTGAAAATTATCGATAAAATGACCGAAAACCATTTTATCAATAAATAGCTCTATAATTATCAAAAGTTAGGCACAGAGCTGGATACATACACTTATTTGTCCATTTAAACAAGAATGTAAAATACAATGATTTATTTTATTTTTGAAAATAAAATGTATTTATGACATCATCAACAATGGTATCGTATTTAATAATTGATTAAAGAATTTAAATTCAGATTTAATGATTTAATAATTATTATAATTATTCCAATAATTGTTTTTAAATGATAATAATTCATTTTAGTTAGTTATGAAGTGATAGTGAATCATTTATAATAGTTTTATAAAGATATATACTTGATTTGAAAATATAAGAAAATTCGTATCGCTTTATTGATATAATAGCACTTTTTGTGAACAATTGTTTAATATTTATATGGTTTTATAAATCAAATGTGATCATTTTAATTAGTTAAAAATGATAAGAAATGAGTTTTTTTAATTTTGTTTACATTTATATGTAAATTAATTTATAAGTGAAAATATGACCGGGAATCGGCTTCCTGATTTTCAACGATTTAATATACGGAAGTTGTTCAAAGTTGTTGCAACCTTGTTTATATCACTGGAACACATATCTAACATACACATACACACCCTAACATATACATGAACTCATATATACATACAAATATACTTACCATTTACATTAAAATTACATATAGTAAAAAGTACAAATATCTAAGATATTTTCTACCCTAAAAAGCAAACATCAACTCACTTACACACCGTCATCATCACACACATGGAGGCACAAAGGGAGCGTGGCTTGCCATATGTTTGGAAGGGATGGAGGGGGTGTGGGAAAGGGGCAAATGTGTAATTATGCATTTAGATATTTATTTTCAATTTTTTCCTATAAATACTCACTATTCTCTACATAATTTTACACACAATTCTACTTCATTTTCTTCCTCATTCTCAAGCTTTTCCATGGCTTCCTACCTTAAGGAAATTATGAAGAAAAATATTACAAAAAGAAATTAAAATTATATAAGTATATACACATAAGAAATCCACTTCAAAACCAAAGAAAATCACCTCCTTTCCTCCCTCATAATCCACGACCACCACCCTCCATCACCAAGGTCGAGCATAATTCCATTTGCAAGCTAAGGCTGTGCCCTTCTTAAGGTCCAAGGCTCGATTTCGTAGGCTTAAATTCGATCGTAGCGAAGCTATAGCAAATTTTCAAGAAGATGGAAACCAATGAAAGTAAGAAACTATAACTATATATATAATACGATGATGTGATGTGATTCCTATGGATTTTTACTATGCTTTGATCATCAAGTTTGAATGTTGATTGTATGTTTATTTGATATTGAAACAAGTCACGTTTAATGCAGGTTGAATAACACAAAGGAAATCACTTCCCTTTAATAAATGAAAAGGTGTATATGAGATTGTTAAACCTCTTGAAAATGTTTAAAATGGTTTATAAACACTAAAATTCAATTTGGTGAAGTTTCGACGAGTATGGAAAATTGAGTCAAAAATAGACGCGTCGTGTAACGGCAGTTCGCGGTTTCGTGCCATAGAAAGTTAAATCTATTTATACGATGGATTCGATGTCGGAATTCTTTGTAATAAGAATTTTCCGAACTATTATAATCATAGTTTTCAAAAAAAAGAAAAAGATTGAGACTTCGTTTAGTAGATTTTGAAATACGAGCAAATCAAGTTTTAAAAATAGTCGTGGTTTGGCAGTTCAGAAACCAAAGTGACAAATTATTTATAAATGATATTTTTAATTCTTTAAAATATGGAATAAATTATATAATTTTTTTAAAATGTTTTAAAAAGATTTGAGTTATAAAAATGGATTTCTAAATGATCGAAAAGTTGTTTTGATCAAATAAGCCTTAAAAGCGCTATTCACAGCACTTTTTGCAGCACTTATAATAACTTTAAAAGTTTGGCTTTAAACTTAATTATTCTTTCCCAAATCTTTTATAAATGTTTTAAATAAATAATTAAGTATTTTAAAGATGATATGAAGGTTTAATAATTTATTTAAAAAGTTTAATTAAATGATTTAGAAGAAAAGCTGTTATAAATTAGTGATTTAATCTTGGCTCTGAAAGTCGATGGGTAAACTGGATTTTTCTATTTGTGAAATCCGGATGTGTGGTGCTTAACTAAGGAGATGTTCAGGAGCAACCAGTACCCTGTCTCATCTGGCCTTTTTCCTGGACGAGAAATAGATAAGGTCGAAATGCTGGAAACGAGATAAGTATAAAAGATTCAAATTTACAAATTTACTTTAATACAACCTAGATTGTATATAGATAATCTTATTACACTTGGTATTAAATTCCAAGGAGAGAACCCGTACTACCCATGTGAATTTAAAAGGTGATTTCAGCGTTATTCGAAGGATAGTAAAGGTTGAATATCGTATTTGTTGAGTAGAATTAATATAATTTATATCCACCATTTTTACTCAAAAAAGGTTTTGCAATATGATGTATGAGAATTGATTTTGATTTAGTATAATTTCTACGAATCAGTTTTACTCGAATACTAACTAATTTGGATCCACCATCTTAAATTACATGGTTTCAACCTATTAAGAAGATATGTATTTGAAATAAGAAATCAATTATTAAGAATTAAATAAATGATTTGGAAATATTTTCCTAAGTGAAGAATGAAATGATTTGGAATTATTCCAAGATTTGGAAAGGTTTTAAGCAATAAAAGGATTTGATAAGAGAGGTTTAATGATTCTATATATACCGGAAAGAAATATTTTAAAGATATATATCTCTAGAAGATATTTTTGATAATAAGAAAGTAATTAATCAAATGATAAGCACCTATTTACTTAATATCTTTTTATCGATGATTGGTTCGAAGGAACCGAGGTCAGATTTAAGTGATTATTATCTGAAAACCACTTTGAACCAATTTAGGTATACGAAGTAAAGATGTGGAATGATAATAAATGGAATGAATGGATGCTTGTTACTGACCCTCGGGGGAAAATTTCCCATATTATATATATGTGGCAGTAGTATCTTCATTTGATCTTCGATGCAAGGGCTACTTGCTACTAATCCTAGGGATGATCCCCAATAGGATATGGTAGAAGGGTTCCTTCAGTTTGTTCTATTCCTGGACAACTTGTATGGATGAATGTCTGACATTGCATTTCCATCATATACATACATTTATTTTTATGAAGGTACATCTGTTTGGCTGTGTAGGAAGTAACTCTCCTATACATAACACCCTCCTCTAAGACGTACGAGCTCAGAGGTTGTACATTTATAGAAATCAATAGTGTGTGATGGAATTGTTAATGTGGCATTCAAAATGTAATGTGCTATGTGAAAGGTAATCGTTACATCAGACCTCATCACCCGGAAATGGCTTAAATAGGGCATGCCATCAGGCTATGTGGTTCGCAACCATTAGGGTATGGTTATCACCTTTCTTGATTACTCTATATATGTCGAGTATATTGTGTATTCTAAGAGAGCTCTTGGATAGGTTGGTTACGACCGGGGTGATGTCATATTCGGTTCTATATGCCACTAAGATGGGTCTGCGGGTAGGCCGGTCTTGCCAAGTGCAGAGGTTTCAAAAGTTGTTGATCCTCGGTACATCCCTCTAAAGAAGTACTGTATGGAAGGTAGTTCCTTACCTGCCATTGTATGAAAATTCATTCTCCAATAGGTGCCTTCGAACTTGATTATAGAGCCTAGTATGCTGGAATTTGATAATGTAAAAATTTCGGCTACGATTATGTATATTTACTTGAAAAGCGTTTTCAAAAGAATGTCATTAAAAATAACAATTCCACAATTTGCGCAGTAAATATTTTGGTTATCATAAGGTAAAAACTCATTTCGTGTTTATGTGCGGCGTGGTCTTATGAGATACCCTTTGTTTTCAAATATTCGTTTTTTGAGTTTCTCACACCAATCCCATGACTGACCCGGAATTTATTTTCTTTTCCCTTAAACCCTGAATGTCTTATTTTTCTGGGCAGCCAAGTAGTCAGGTTCAACTTGGAGCAGTTTGATGGAACTTGAAGTCTGGAGCTGAAGATGTTCCTGTAGATAGTTCTCCATTTCCATTCCTGCTGCATCAGTTCACTGATTGTATTCAGCATTTATAAGGACAGAGATATATAACTGTCCAAGCTAATTTATAAGATTGACTCTGATAAATGTATTTAAAATTTCCACTATAAAGATATATATATATATATATATTAAAATAATATATGTTACTCCATTCGTGTAAGATTTTGTTCTATCTTTATTTTCTTTTACTCCATGATAATCTGCCTCTCCGACACTTGGATTTGCCGCATGTGAATACCGAGGATGTATTGGTGTCGTTTTCCGAGGGTTGAGGAAGCAGGTCGTCCCAAATATATTTGATATATTCATACTTGTTCAATTAACATGCTTAATTAATATAGATTTAATTAATTATGAATAAGACAATCTTAATAAAATTTGATTTTATTAAAATAAAAAATATTGGATCTGGTATTAAATTACATTTCATAGGCCCACTAAGATATAACTAAAGAATTTTTTTAAAATTTACCCATTTCATCTGTCGTGAAACGGACCGTATTCCTTCAATATGTATAGATCCTTTAATTAATTAACAATGTAATTAATTAATTATTTTAATCAATCAATTTAATTAAACTTTATTTTAAATTTCAAAAATTCGAATTTAAATTCGAAATCCAAAATAATTATGGAAATTGAATGTTATAACCATTACAACATACATTTAAATTTAAACAATTTTAAATTTTTCATAAATATACTATACATGTATATTATAACTATTACAAATAAATGTTTAAAATTTAAATTTTGAATCATTTTAAATTCGAGAGGCTTCATATTTTAAACTTAACTTTTAAATTCAAAATATTCTATAATATTTAAATACGCTTATTTGAATCAACCCAAGACCCAAAAATAATTCTAAGCCTTATACTTCGGCCAAGTTTGAAACTTCCACCGTCCATTACGCCTAGTTTGAAGCCAGGGAGTGGAGGGCATGGGTTGCTCCAACCCCAAGCCTTAGATACTCCATCCTAGACACCAGTTAGATAGGTAGCCCTATAGTTGACCTAAATGCTGGCTAATTTATTTATATAAACTAATTGGGTTTTGATACCATTGTTGGGTCAGGTTCGTTTGACAACTAGTAAAATGGGTGTAAATTTAAAAAAAACCAAAGCAGATCTTAGATGGGCTTATACAAACAATTAATTAGAATTTACTCTTGTATAGAGTCTAAAGTAATGTCATATTTAATTAGGTGTTTTATGTTTCATTATTTTATGTATGTGAACAGTCACTTTGATATTCATGGCATGATAAAATAACAACTATGATATACATATACATAAGAACATAACAGTAAATTCAAAGCATATGGAAATTATATACGTACATATAGCATTGAGATTTACAACTAATGTATGCATATGTACATAAATAAATGATGGATAATTAAGTAATTCATATATCATAACGACAAACCTAGGGCTCTTAACATTCTGAATATTTATCATCGACCAATATGAATAATTAACAATGGTTTAACAATAATCAATAATGATCTATATATATAAATTTGTTTCGAAATAAATATGTACATATAATTAATAAAACCCAAAATACCCTTTGTGTAGTTTATGCATATGTTAATTCATAAATAATAATTTTATTTTATGTTTATGAATACAAATCATAAAATCCAAAATCATTTTATTTAACATTCTAAAGTCATATTTTGCATGTAAGTCCAAAATCCAGTTTATGTATGCAAATCATATAATCTAAAATAATTTTATTCAACATTCCAAAGCCATAATTTACATACAAGTACAAAATCTAATTTAGGCGTGCAAACCCAATAATTAATATAACAAGGACAATAGAAACTGTCACTCCAAAAATACAGAGTATATCAGAGTTAAAAACAAACCATATCAACTGGACAGTTATAAAATCCTGACCTTACAAATGCTGATAGGGATACTATATAATACAGCGGAAAATAAAACACTACGATAGGTGAATCTCCAGCTCCCCTTCAAGATCTCCATATCACCAAAGCCAACATAGGAAAATACTAGGTCTGACCCGGAGCATTATAATAAAATAACACCCGGATCAGTCTGGAAATACCAGCGTGAGAAAACTCAAATAATGGAGAACAAATAAAAGTTCTGTAAGACCACGCCGCTAACGCGGAATGGGTTTTTACCTCACAAGAATAACATCCATATAGGCAAGAGCAGAAATAATCATCATGAAACAAATCCAAATATGAATGAGCGGAATAATATTAAAATCAGACTTGAAAGAATGAAAATAACCCGAGTAAAATCCAAAATGGAAAGAATGGATAAAACAAGGAAACAATCCAAATTTGATTAAATGGACTAAATAAGGTAACAGTCCAAACAAGTGCTAGTTGATTCCAAACAAGTGCTATCCCTCGATTGAAAATGAAGCCAGGCAAGTTGAGGTAGTGTTACCTCTAGGCATCACCTTGACGACACTTTTAACCTTCGAGATAGAAACGAGTCCAAGCCTCAACATTTAGCGTTAAAAGTATGACCAGATCCTTTCCATATAAGCAATATGAATCACGGAACTATTTTTCCATAATCGAAATCGAACTTTAACTTTTAAAAACTAAACTTGTGCTTGATTTCCATATTACAGTATTAGTAAAACACTTTTAGAAATACTCTTTTCATAACGTTCTTTTATAAGACTAAATTTATAATACTAAGTGTATTAAAACAAGGGTCAAAAACAAATGTCGTTAAAACATTGTTTACTGTAAACCCAAAAACAATTTACACTTAGCTTTATTTATAAATAATCTCTTTTAGAGGATTTTCTCATCTATAAACCATTATTTATAAATTTAAAACAATATTTATTACCTCAAAAGATAATTAACAAATTAAATACCTTTTATAACTTTAAAACCATATTAATTATCCCGAAAGATAACTAATCACATTTTAAAATCTCTTTTAAGTAAAATAATCCATTATTTTATATAAAATAGTTCATTATTTTCAAACACTTTTATATCATCAGTAAATTAACTTAAAAACCTTTATTAAATTAGTTTCTTAACTTTAAAAATATTAAATCAGTAAATTAACTTAAAACACTTTTATTATATTAGTTAATTTACTTTAATCATTTTATTAAATCAATTAATTAACTTTAAATATCATTAATTAAAAAGATTTATTAAATTCAAATAATCATTAGTTAAAATGAATAATTCATCTCAAACATCATTAATTTAAAATGATAAATAAATTTTAAATACCATTGATTAAAACAATTAATTAAGTTCAATCATAAATTAATTGGATTAATTAAATTCAAATCTCACTAGTTAAAACGATAAATTTAAAACATCATTTGTTAAAGATGATTTATTTAATTATAAAACATCATCAATTAAAATGATTTAACTAAATTCCAAATATCATTAGTTAAAACAATTAGTCAGATTCAAAACAATCATTGATTGAAATGATTAACTAAATTCAAATATCATTATTTAAAATGATAAATTACTTAAATATCATTGATTAAAATGATTATTAATTTCAATTACCATTAATTAAAATAATTAATTAAACTCAAGTAATCATTAGTTAAAATGATTAATTAAATCCGGTCTTGTTTAAATCAATGATAAACCAATTTTAAACATCATTTATTAAAATGATTAAATAATCTCAAAATCATTAGTTAAAATGATTAATTACTTTAAATTATCATTAATCAAAATGATTAATGGATTTTTAATATTTTGTTTAGAAAAAATACAAGCTCAAGTTCAAAAACATACGACAAGGTCTTGGGGATGAAATTTAATAAATGACGATATAGCGAAATCGCTGTAACGACACTTAACAAATAAAATGGAATTTTGGGATTTTATTTTAGTTACTATCAATATAACAGCATAAGGATGTACGTAAATAAATGACGATATGGGTTCATAATGATCAAATTAATATGTCATCCATTTTCCAAATGGGAACTCAATTAAACAAGCAATCAAACAATTTAACTAACATCCAAGCAATCAATAAATGTTTATAACATTATAGATATGATACAATAAAACTTAATATGAGTTAAACTCACATTGATTTTCGTTTTCGCTGAAACATTACGATTTTGGACTAAAACCAAACGACCATTCGATCATCTTGATCCATTTTCTTCTTGGTGCCGTATTTATCAAAGGCAACCCGTCACCGTTCCCTTTGATTCCATTCAATCGTAAACCCTAATCAAACGAGCGAAAGAAAAATAAATGGCGGCACAAATTCATTCTCGTTCGTTCCTCTTTTCAAAATAAAATACCCGTCCCCTTTTCATTTTTCGTTCATTCGAAAACCTAAATAAAAGCGTACGAAAAGAATGAAAAATGGCGGCTCTTTCTTTCTTTGTTCGAGCAAAATTAAGGCTTCGTTCCTTCGTTCCAAATGGGGGTTTCGATTCCGATGTTCGTTCGTCTTTGCTTGCCGATCGATGGATCTGCGCGCGTCAATTGCAAAGGTGAGTAATTTTAAATTGCTCACATCTAGTTCAAACCTTATGCTATAGGGTTTAAATCCCCTTGTTTTTTTGTTCGTCTGAGTTTATTTGAATTTGTCAACTAGTTACTCTCGGCCACTTGATTAATATTGATGCTAGGGATTTTTCTGACTTGCTCAATTTCGTATAATTGTTTAACTGCTGGTCACAGTTTTGATTTTTTACCTGGTTGATTTCTTTGGCTACCTCGGAGTTGGTTTGAAATGGTTAATTTTACTTCGGTGATGATTTCCATCTTCTGTGATTTACCGGCTTTTGAATTTGATTGTGCGATCACTTTCTGATTTTGACTTCGGTCATTGCACTGTTTCGTGTTGCTTTGGAAATTGAGCTTTGTTCGACTGTGATATTGAACTTGTAATATATATATATATATACACAAACATTCATGTATGTATATATATATATACAGTGTTTGTGTGCATTTTCGATCATCCTGCTTTGACTTGTTAATGTCTTCGACATTTTAACAGTGGCTTCGGCTCTGGAATTGTTTGAACTTGTTTTGGTTGAACTTTGACATTAACTCGATAATGTCTTCAAGTTCTCGATTTGATGTACTGGAGTCTGCATCCCCGATCATGTCACTGCTTGCATGGTCGACTTATGTAGTTGAAGCGTTTTGTTATCCACTGCTTGGACGTTTGGGCTCTTTTGAAGTTGCAGTGTAATTATTTTGTTCAGTTTGAATTGTTACCCTACTTTGAATGGTTCATTTCATTATTTTGGTTGAACTAGTGTTTTTCCTCTGTACTACTGAGCATGCTGTTTCGTTCTTCTGCCTTTTCAATTTCCTGCTATTGATCCTTGAATTGGGAACGTGCTTGATATAGCATATTTGGATGTCTTCACTGTCGACTGATGCCTTTGATCCATGCATTCATGTCTTAGTGATGCATCAAGTTGTTCAATGGAATTGTACTTGTGTCTTCAGTGTTGCATGGCTCTGAGCTTCTCTGAGTTGTTGCTTTTCACGGTTACTGATTTGTGTACTTGTTAAATTTATTTACTTCGATTCACTCGAGTCTTTACTAGCAATATCCATCTGGAACTTGCTGTCCCTTTTCATTTGAATTATTGTCTCTGGTTTGAGTTTTATTCGTATAACTTGAACATGAGTTGGATTTTGCTTCGAGCATGCTACCGAGTTGAATGCACTATGCCCTGTACATGATTTTGCACTGCGAATCTCAGCAGTGCTTGTGTCTTTCTGCTGTTTTGAATTGTGAAGCATTTGTTAGTTCTTTGTGTTGTTCGTTTTATTGGCATGCTTGTTCATCTCTGTAGCGTGCTTAACTTGTTCGATTGTCGTTCCATGACTTTTGAACTCGTGTGCACTTTATGCTATAACTTCGGCTTCTCTGTTTAATTTGAAATTCCCTACTTGATTAATTCTGGGTGTCTTCATATATGTGCATACATACCACTGTATGTGTGCATGCATATGTTGTTGAATCTACACTTGTGGTTACACTGCACTTGAGTTTGATTATTGTTGTTCTTTGTAGTAGCCTTGCTTTGTTCAGTTCGTACTTGTAGCCTCTGTGCTTTGTTGTTCCACTGTTGGCATTGCCTTGTAGTTGTTATTCGTGATGCCTGGCTGTGTTGCCTTATCATAGGTACAATGTCCAACTTCAGGTTGTGACATTGTTGCTTCGACATGCCTTGGTCCTTGAACAATTCTGAGTTGTTTCTTTTTACTGTTGCATTTGTTTGGTGCAACTGCCTTGTGCCTCTGTTGTGTATTGATTCTTCTATGCATATTGATGTTTAATTGGTATTCTTGAGCCTGCATTGTTGTGTACTTTCTTTTGATGCATACATTAGCGCCTGCGTGCACTTACTTGACTGGTCAGTAACTTGACCTCTACACTTTGTGTTGGCATTACACTTGAGTTGAACCCGATTTGTAGGTTTGACCTTGTGTTCATCCGTGACTTTCGTTGAACTTTTGTGTATTTCATCACGGTTGTGGCGAGGCAGTACACGCGTGCGTGTACTGCAGCCACACTGATTTGGCGTTTTAATTGATATTTCAATTATTTGAATTGTTTTGTGTTCAATTCAATATTTGGGGATTATATTCGATTCAATTCGATTGATCATTTTGTTGTGTCTAATTATCTATTCGATAATTAGATTCTGAGTTTCTAATTATTATTTAATAATTGGATTTTGTGTTATTTGTCGTTTAGACAATTCTGTTGTTTTCTAAACTATCTTCATTGATAATCCCTTTTATTTATCTTTGTTGATGATTTGGATTTGCTGATTTGTTGTTTAACACTGTTTAGTGTTATATCTGCCGTTATCCGATTGTCTTATAGGGGAGTCGGATATACGAGATTTCTGTGACTATCGTCTATTTGATATTGATTATTATTGCTTCTGTGCATTAATAACTGAGTTTGAATTAGACTGACCCGTGTATTATTTTCTTTTGAATGTAATACTCGGGTCAGACCCGAGTTATTTCAGGTTGTAGATATCTTGCTTTGGGTTGCTGTTTGAGCTATGAAGACTTTTCATATCTTTTGGAGTAGTCGTGTCATAGTATAGGTTGATATGTATTCATGTATATTAGTCGATAATGTACTTGTATATATAACTTCCAGAGTCGACAGTTGTAGTTGTATCATATGTACTGTATCACATGTATTGTAACTGACATCAGTTATTATATATATGAGACTTTTTGTTTTATCTGTGTTATTATTATATTTATTGTCCTAAACTATTATGAACCATCGTAGTTCATTTTATACTGGAATTGGGTATGTCGATGGGAGTAAATAAATAAAAGATGAAAAATAAAAATATATACCACTCCTATCGAAATAACCAATACTAGTGTAAGGCCTAACTATGGACGACCGCTCCTATCTAGCCTTATTCTTCGTGATAACAGACAGTATTTCTTTTAATACTCTTTGTTATTGTGAGCATAGAGGTGGGGCGTTACAGTTGGTATCAGAGCTTGGGGTTTATGGACATAATATAAAACATAACTTAGATGGAACATGTGTTACAACTATTGGTCGATGTTTTTATTTGTGCTTTGAGTTGAAACTAAAGTTTTGAAATTTTGATGAAATTTTTGAATATCTTTATTTAAAAATAAAAGAGAGACTGTGTTTTATTGATTGATTGATTTGGGTACTGTTTATCAGAGTGCGCAGCGGAAACAGTGAAACTGTCTTCGCTGAGTACAACTGATAATCTTTTTGATTTAAAAATCGAAATATGAAATTGAAATAAATTTCATTTGTTGTTAACATAGCTGTATTTATTTTGTTTCTTTGAGAATTTCGAATCCGATTTGAGCAGTTATGTGATTTTGTTGAGATTTTTGGCTGGTTTTCTTTTATGCTAATCATATATTGATTAGATTTTTGCTGTTTTAAATTATCTTCATTGAAGATAATAGAGTAATTTCTTTGTTTATATTGTAGTGTGCGTGCAAATATGAATTGCATGTTACTGCATTAATTTTACGTTGAACCGATGCTTGGTTATGAAACGTATTTTGTTGCCGTTATTTTTATAACGGGATTTTTACATCGGTGCTAAATTTTTGAAGCACGGTGTTTTGTGACGTTTTTAATGAATGAAAATTCACTGGTGTTATATTTTGACGTGAATTATTTTGATGAGATTTTGACGTTTAAAATTACTGTCGCTTTGGCTTCAGTAACCATCAAAATTTTAAAAGTGGATTTTCAAGCGGTTATTCCACAATGCTGATTTTGAGATTCGTTTTACGATGTTTTGAGAAGTGCAATTTCCTTTTCGAAATTGCTACTGATGTTGTTGCTTTAATCACGTGATTGGAAAATCGTCTTAAAATGAAAATTGTTTATAAAAATTTTAACAGTTTGCGCTTTCAAAAGAATGAGGAAGCGACTTAAACGATTCAGCAAAATCGAGGACTATGACCCCTTTCTTTTACTGATTCGCTTAACTCCAGACTTGTCCAGTTGAGAATGTGAATTGTTATTTTTATAAAATAAATAAAATTGTTTTCAGGAATTTTACAGTTTGCGCTTTCAAAAGAATGAGGAAGCAATTTAAACGTTTCAGCAAAATCGAGGACTATGACCCCTTTCTTTTACTGATTCGCTTAATTCCGGACTTGTCCGTTTGAGAATGTAAAATGTATTTTTACAAAATACACAATTTTGCACTTTCAAGGAAACGATGAAGAGAATCAAACGATTTAGTAAAACACGTGGTATGGGACAAGTGCGTTTGCTCTTTCGGTTAATTCCGGACTCGTTAATTGAAATATTTGATGTTTTGATGATTTTGATGCTTTTGTGTGCTTTCGAGCCACTATGATGGACCTTCGGGTCATATGAGGACCTTCGGGTCATATGAGGACCTTCGGGTCAAATACCAGTACTGGACCTTCGGGTCACTCTGCGAAACTTCGGGTCAATCTGATGGGCGCCAAAATTATGTTGAGTACTTGGTAGGCTTCGGCCATATGAGATGCACGTGCGGCGAACTAAAAACTCGCCATCTGATGGGATCGATCCAACCTTTTATGTTGATTTTCTAGTCTTCTTAATTGATTTCTAGATATTTGTTGTTTCTAATTATCTGCAGGTAATTAGATATCTAATGTTATGAGATTTAATTATCGTATCGATAGTTGAATATTTGTTGTTATGATATTTAATTATCGTATCGATAATTAAATATTTGCTCATTTGAGATTTAATTATCGTATCGATAATTAAATATTTGTTGTTATGAGATTTAATTATCGTATCGGTAATTAAATATTTGTTGATATGAGTTCTGATTATCGTTTTTGATAATCAGATATTTGTTGTTTCTGATTATCGTTTTTGATAATCAGATATTTGTTGATTTAATTATCATTTATGATCATTAAATGTTTGTTGATTTGAGATATAATTATCATTTTTGATAATTGAATATTTGTTAATTTGAGATTTGATTATCGTTTTTGATAATTAAATATTTGTTGATTTGAGATTTAATTATCGTTTTTGATAATTGAATATTTGTTAATTTGAAATTTGATTATCATTTTTGATAATTAAATATTTGTTGATTTGAGATTTAATTATCGTTTTTGATAATTGAATATTTGTTAATTTGAGATTTGATTATCGTTTGTGATAATTAAATATTTGTTGATTTGAGATTTAATTATCGTTTTTGATAATTGAATATTTGTTAATTTGAGATTTGATTATCGTTTGAGATAATTAAATATTTGTTGATTTGAGATTTAATTATCGTTTTTGATAATTGAATATTTGTTGATTTGAGATTTGATTATTGTTTTTGATAATCGGATATTTGTTGATATGAGTTCTGATTATCGTTTTTGATAATTGGATATTTGTTGTTTCTAATTATCGCTTGTGATAATTAGATATTTGTTGATTCTGATTATCGTTTTTGATAATCGGATATTTGTTGTTTCTGATTATCGTTTTTAATAATTAGATATTTGTTGATTTGATTTATGATTATCGTTTGAGATAATTAAATATTTGTTGATTTGAAAGTTCTGATTATCGTTTTTGATAATCGGATATTTGTTGTTTCTAATTATCGCTTGTGATAATTAGATATTTGTTGATTCTGATTATCGTTTTTGATAATCGGATATTTGTTGTTTCTGATTATCGTTTTTGATAATTAGATATTTGTTGATTTGTTTTCTGATTATCGTTTGAGATAATTAGATATTTGTTGATTTGAGATTTCTGATTATCGTTTTTGATAATTAGATATTTGTGTTTTCTGATTATTGTTTTGATAATTGGATATTTGCTAATTTTAATGATTATGAGATTTTCTAGTCTCTAATTGAGTCTAGATTATGTTGATTTTATTGAATTGCTATTTTCTATCTATCTCTGTTGATAGTTAGAGTTCGTTGATTATGAAGTTCGTGTTTTCTAGTTAATTGTTGGAT
Source organism: Allium fistulosum (assembly GCA_030737815.1). Classification (NCBI taxonomy): domain Eukaryota; kingdom Viridiplantae; phylum Streptophyta; class Magnoliopsida; order Asparagales; family Amaryllidaceae; genus Allium; species Allium fistulosum. The sequence goes on along the minus strand of CM060904.1, from coordinate 435,626,414 downwards.
AGCTAGATATTTGTAGTTTTGCGAATTGTGATTTGTGATTTCTAATCATCTTTGTTGATAATTAGATTTTGTTGTTTTCTAATTATCGTATCGATAATTAGATAATACTGTTTTGTGATTTCTGTATTTTTGATTATCTAATTGGTAATTGAATATTGCTGATAATTGTGTTTATCCAGTTTAGCTGTTTTCTGATTATCTATTTGATAGTTAGATTTCGTTGAGAATGTGTGAATTTCTTTTATGGAATTAAAAGATTTCTTTGGCGTTTGTATTTCCGACTTTTATTTTTCTAGCTTAACCAGTTTTGGTTAGAAAAACAATTGTTATAGACGACTTTAAGTATGAAAATTGCGGGGATGCAATTTTTATAAGGAGGGGAGTCTGTAGCAACCCGGGATTTCGCGATTATTTTATTATCGTCATTAGACGATTAATATTGTTGCTAATTGCTAATTGAAGTTTTTAGATTGAGTTGAAATTCTTTTAAAAAATTTGTTAAAAGGGTCGTGGGCTTTAAAAATCATCTTGATCCATTTTCTTCTTGGTGCCGTATTTATCAAAGGCAACCCGTCCCCGTTCCCTTTGATTCCATTCAATCGTAAACCCTAATCAAATGAGCGAAAGAAAAATAAATGGCGGCACGAATTCGTTCTCGTTCGTTCCTCTTTTCAAAATAAAATACCCATCCCCTTTTCATTTTTCGTTCATTCGAAAACCTAAATAAAAGCATACGAAAAGAATGAAAAATGGCGGCTTTGTTCTTTCTTCGTTCGAGCAAAATTAAGGCTTCGTTCCTTCGTTCCAAATGGGGGTTTCGATTCCGATGTTCGTTCGTCTTTGCTTGCCGATCGATGGATCTGCACGCGTCAATTGCAAAGGTGAGTAATTTTAAATTGCTCACATCTAGTTCAAACCTTATGCTATAGGGTTTAAATCCCCTTGTTTTTTTGTTCGTCTGAGTTTATTTGAATTTGTCAACTAGTTACTCTCGGCCACTTGATTAATATTGATGCTGGGGATTTTTCTGACTTGCTCAATTTCGTATAATTGTTTAACTGCTGGTCACAGTTTTGATTTTTGACCTGGTTGATTTCTTTGGCTACCTCGGAGTTGGTTTGAAATGGTTAATTTTACTTCGATGATGATTTCCATCTTCCGCGATTTACCGGCTTTTGAATTTGATTGTGCGATCATTTTCTGATTTTGACTTCGGTCATTGCACTGTTTTGTGTTGCTTTGACAGTTGAGCTTTGTTCGACTATGATATTGAACTTGTAATATATATATATATATATATACAAACATTCATGTATGTATATATATACAGTGTTTGTGTGCATTTTCGATCATCCTGCTTTGACCTGTTAGTGTCTTCGACATTTTAACAGTGGCTTCGGCTCTGGAATTGTTTGAACTTGTTTTGGTTGAACTTTGACATTAACTCGATAATGTCTTCAAGTTCTCAATTTGATGTACTGGAGTCTGCATCCCCGATCATGTCACTGCTTGCATGGTCGACTTATGTAGTTGAAGCGTTTTGTTATCCACTGCTTGGACGTTTGGGCTCTTTTGAAGTTGCAGTGTAATTATTTTGTTCGGTTTGAATTGTTACCCTACTTTGAATGGTTCATTTCATTATTTTGGTTGAACTAGTGTTTTTCCTCTGTACTACTGAGCATGCTGTTTCGTTCTTCTGCCTTTTCAATTTCCTGCTATTGATCCTTGAATTGGGAACGTTCTTGATATAGCATATTTGGATGTCTTCACTGTCGACTGATGCCTTTGATCCACGCATTCATGTCTCAGTGATGCATCAAGTTGTTCACTAGAATTGTACTTGTAGTCTTCAGTGTTGCGTGGCTCTAAGCTTCTCTGAGTTGTTGCTTTTCACGATTACTGATTTGTGTACTTGTTAAATTTATTTACTTCGATTCACTCGAGTCTTTACTAGCAATATCCATCTGGAACTTGCTATCCTTTTTCATTTGAATTATTGTCTCTGGTTTGGGTTTTATTCGTATAACTTGAACATGAGTTGGATTTTTCTTTGAGCATGCTACCGGGTTGATATGCACTATGCCCTGTACATGATTTTGCACTGCGAATCTCAGCAGTGCTTGTGTCTTTCTGCTGTTTTGAATTGTGAAGCATTTGTTAGTTCTTTGTGTTGTTCGTTTTATTGGCATGCTTGTTCATCTCTGTAGCGTGCTTAACTTGTTCGATTGTCGTTCCATGACTTTTGAACTCGTGTGCACTTTATGCTATAACTTCGGCTTCTCTATTTAATTTGAAATTCCTTGCTTGATTAATTCTGGGTGTCTTCATATATGTGCATACATACCATTGTATGTGTGCATGCATATGTTGTTGAATCTACACTTGTGGTTACACTACACTTGAGTTTGATTGTTGTTGTTCTTTGTAGTAGCCTTGCTTTGTTCAGTTCGTACTTGTAGCCTCTGTGCTTTGTTGTTCCACTGTTGGCACTGCCTTGTAGTTGTTATTCGTGATGCCTGGTTGTGTTGCCTTATCATAGGTACACTGTCCAGCTTCAGGTTGTGACATTGTTGCTTCGACATGCCTTGGTCCTTGAACATTTCTGAGTTGTTTCTTTTTACTGTTGCATTTGTTTGGTGCAACGGCCTTGTGCCTCTGTTGTGTATTGATTCTTCTATGCATATTGATGTTTAATTGGTATTCTTGAGCCTGCATTGTTGTGTACTTTCTTTTGATGCATACATTAGCGCCTGCGTGCACTTACTTGACTGGTCAGTAACTTGACCTCTACACTTTGTGTTGGCATTACACTTGAGTTGAACCCGATTTTTAGGTTTGACCTTGTGTTCATCCATGACTTTCATTGAACTTTTGTGTATTTCATCACGGTTGTGGCGAGGCAGTACACGCATGCGTGTACTGCAGTCACACTGATTTGGCGTTTTAATTGATATTTCAATTATTTGAATTGTTTTGTGTTCAATTCAATATTTGGGGATTGTATTCGATTCAGTTCGATTGATCATTTTGTTGTGTCTAATTATCTATTTGATAATTAGATTTTGAGTTTCTAATTATTATTTAATAATTGGATTTTGTGTTATTTGTCGTTTAGACAATTCTGTTGTTTTCTAAACTATCTTCATTGATAATCCCTTTTATTTATCTTTGTTGATGATTTGGATTTGCTGATTTGTTGTTTAACACTATTTAGTATTATATCTGCTGTTATCCGATTCTCTTATAGAGGAGTCGGATATACGAGATTTCTGTGACTGTCGTCTATTTGATATTGATTATTATTGCTTCTGTGCATTAATAACTGAGTTTGAATTAGACTAACCCGTGTATTATTTTCTTTTGAATGTAATACTCGGGTCAGACCCGAGTTATTTCAGGTTGTAGATATCTTTCTTTGGGTTGCTGTTTGAGCTATGAAGACTTTTCATATCTTTTGAAGTAGTCGTGTCATAGTATAGGTTGATATGTATTCATGTATATTAGTCGATAATGTACTTGTATATATAACTTCCAGAATCGACAGTTGTAGTTGTATCATATGTACTGTGACGCCCCACCTCTATACCCACGCCAGCCAAGGACACTACGAGGTAATGCCGTCAACTAGCATGGAGAATAAGGCTGTTGAGGAGCGACCATCTGTATAATTGCTTTGTGCGAGTACCGATATGCCAGATAAAAATATAACTTTTCATCTCAAGAGGAAATCCGACATACCGATACAAACTCAAAGCTACTACACAGTGGCTATATGGACTTCGGAAACAAATATAGAAATAAACATAACACAAATCAGTCATAGACAATTCATATCACAAAGGCGGAAATAGATATGAATATAACACATTAAAGTGTACATCAGAGTAGTGGTCAAATAAGATCCACGATAATACAAAAGGATAGCTACAAGCTACACAAAAGAATAAGTATACATCACGAAGTCTATAACTCAAATGTATACAACAAAAACTACTAATCTAAGTAGTAAGCCAAAAGTCAGAGTAATCCCAGAAGAGAAGTCAAGCAGAAGCACCTGTAACATCTCGGTCTGACCCGAGTATTATTTAAGAAGAAAATAATAAACGGATCAGTCTAACTATAATTATCAGATAAAATGAGATATAAGAAGAGATATGACAAAAACGTATGATAACCATAAAGCCATACTATGATAAGTATCTAATCGAAAATCAATCCAGAGATTAATCAATATCACAAGAATCTTCTCAAAGATTAAAAAGAATGTCATATTCTTAATTTAATTCACCAAGCCACAATAAATGACATACATATCAATGCCCATCGTAAATGCTGGTGAAACATAAATTCCAGAAATCAATATCCAGAAATCAAATAATCCGAAGCAACGACGTCGTACAGCGTAACGTCCGATGATCCAGAGAAAAAATAAATAGGAACAACGACGTCGTACAGCGTAACGTCCGATGAACCAAAGCACAATAAAAAGGAACAACGATGTCGTACAGCGTAACATCCGATGAACCAACACGTAGTAAAATGGAACAACGACGTCGTACAACGTAACGTCCGATGAACCGAAGCAAAATAAAAAGGAACAACGATGTCGTACAGCGTAACATCCGATGAACCAACACATAGGAAAATGGAACAACGACGTCGTACAGCGTAACATCCGATGAACCGAAGCAAAATAAAAAGGAACAACGATGTCGTACAGCGTAACATCCGATGAACCAACACATAGGAAAATGGAACAACGACGTCGTACGGCGTAACGTCCGATGAACCAACACGTAGTAAAATGGAACAACGACGTCGTACAGCGTAACGTCCGATGAACCAAATCACGATAAAACGGAACAACGACGTCGTACAGTGTAACGTCCGATGAACCGAATCAAAGAGACATCGCACATTGCTAGTCTAAACCATAAAATGATCATCATCGATCATAAAGAAGTGTCGATTACACTAAGCTAGTAAATATAAGAGTTTAGCTTCATGTCCCATAACCACTTGCTTAACTCAAATATTTACGAACAGATTGTAGATCTCCACTAGAAAATTGTCACAAGAGTTTCAATCGAACAAGTCCATCAATTAACCGACGAAGTAAACGCAAGCGTTTCATACCACTTGTTTTGCTAAGCCGTTTAATTATATTTTCTCATACGAATGAGGTAAAGGTTTGTATATACTAATAGATTGGAAAATAGTTTTATAAACGAGTTTGATATTGAAAATAGAACTGAAATCGTTTTGATGAAGAAGTTTTGATATTTAATACTATTATAGAAAACCTTTATATTTTGAAGTGACAAATCATAGAAGTGATTGTAGAAACAATCAATCATAAAAATTCACATTCGAAGACGTGAATAAAATCCAAAGAAATCGATACCGAATCCATCAAATGGATATTCCAAAAATGCCGAAGAAAAGAAGTCATCAAAGTCGGTAATAAATGATAACAACAAAAGGGAAACAACACGAATCGATTAAAGTTGGAAATTCATACAAATAGGCAATATAGGAAAAATTGGCAAATAGGAGCAGGTCGGTCAACCGGACTCTGAGGTCGGTTGACCGGACCAGAGACAGAAATTCTCGGGTAGCAGGTCGGTCGACCGGACTTCCTGGTCGGTCAGCCGAAGTCAAAATTCCTGCACTCCCAAAACAGAGGCAGGGAAGTGCTCAAGCAGTAGGTCGGTCGACCGGACCCTGCATTCGGTCGGCCGGAGCCTGATTTCCAGCACTTCTTGCCCTATCAATGAATACTAATTCTTTCCAAATCAAAAGCATTTGCACAAGAATAAGTATTAGGAATTCATACCTAACAATCGAAGATAAATATAGATTAAGATGTGAGATTAAAATCTCACCTTTGAACCCAAACAAATGAAGAAGAAGCTTTTAAAACAAGCTAAGATCAATTCCTCTTCAATAACAACTCAAGAAGCTTCAATCTAAGCTTTAAAAGAAGAACATTCCCAAAGTTAGGTTTAGGAATTTCTGAAATTGGAAGGAGAAAGAGTTGGAGAAGAAGAAGGGGATGCTTACCAATGGGTTCTCTTTGAATTTGGAGCTAGAAGTTGGATTTGCTAAAGAAGACTAGGGTTTTGAATTTCTATTTCCCATTCTCTTCCACCATTGTTGCTTTAGAACTGAAAAGAGGAGGAAGTGAGAGTGAATGGGGAGGAGTGGTTCAGTTTTGAGTATAAGTTGGCTAGTGGGCTGAACCCAAACACAAATCCAAAGTGAAAATGGTCAAATTTTTGACTAGCTCCAAACATATCGAAGCTTACACTCAAAAAGATCGCAAACGACATTTTGAACTTAATGGAAGTGGTCTCGAGTCCTAATTCGACTGTTTGCAAAAAGTAGCTTTTCGGACAAACATCCGACGAATGATGAAATATTTAAATAAAATATTTAAATATAAAATCGACAAATATGCGGGTTGTTACAGACTCCCCTCCTTAAAGAAATTGCGTCCTCGCAATACTTAAGAAGAAAATAAAGAGTAACAACCATAGAAGCATATCAACACAAAAGAAAATTTGAAATAAGAAGTCCACCATAAAGAGCACGAAAGAGTTAGCTCGAACGTGTTCGCTCGATGAACTTTCTGGATTCCCAAGAGAAATCCTTAGGATTTGAGAACCATCGGACTTTCATAAAAAGAACATCTTTATTTCGAAGGCACTCAACCCCGAAGCAATGATGCGAGTAGAATGTTGCTCATAAGTCAAATAGGTGAAACTTCTATTTCAACAATAACACCGGACAAAAGAATAAAAAGCGGAATCCAAAAGGCATTTCCGTAAAATAAAAGACGTGGAAAATGTCACGAATAGCAGAAAATTGAGCCGGTTATTAAAGGGGCGATAAGCCACGGAACAAATACGTTCGGTGATGGGAAATGGACCAAAATATCATGGTGCTAACTCTCCCGATCAACTGAAACGCACAACACCCATCATAGGTGAAACATGAATGAATACCAATAAGATCTGGACCTAAAACCAGCTTCTCACCGGCTTCAAGCCAAGACAAAAAGAATCGGCATGGCCTTCCATAGAGTGGCTCGAAAGGTACCATCCCAATACAAGATTGGAAGCTATTATAGGAAGAAAACTCAACAAGAGAAATAGGATCTTCCCAACTTCCATAAAAATCGAGAACACATGAATGAAAGAGATCTTCAAGAATTGATTCACACGCTCGGTTTGTCCATCGGACAAAGATGATAAGCGATGCTAAAATTTTAAGCTTTGTTCCTAAAGCTTTTGAAGACCTTACCAAAAATCCACTAGTAAAATAATGGATCATGATTGCTAACGATAAAAGTAAGAACTCCATGAAATTTAACTTGACATTGTCTCCAGGCTACACAAAACAAGAGATGAACATAAATTGGGTTCACGATCTCGAATCTCACAAGTGGATAAAGTCTCGAGATCATTCCATCCGGATATCATCATAGAAACAACTACTTGTTGCTTTAGGCTAAGTGCATTGGCAGCATGATTCCCCTTCCGGGAGTATAAAGAATTCAAGACCATAAGATGTAAGGAACTTGAGCCAATATTAAGTTCCTTATGAGAAAATAAATATTCCAAAGATTTATGATCGGGGTAGAGAATAGATTTCTCACCCAAAAGTGATGATGCCAAAATTCTAAAAGCGAAAACAATAACCGCGAGCACTAGATCATGAGTGGCATACCTAGTCTCGACCGGCTTTAATGATTTAGAAGCACAAGTGATAACACGTTCTCTTTTGCAAGAGAACGGCATTCAAACCAATACGATTAGCATTGGTACAAAAGATAAAGTCTTGGTTCCCTTTGGGAATCACAAGAATAAGAGTGTCGAAAAGAAAGAATTTCTTTTAAATAATCTTCTTTCCCGAAAAGCTAAAACTTTCAAAATTACATTTATCTTTATGTAATAATCTTTCTAGAAAAATTTACATTTTTACAAGTCATTATATTATGTCTGACTGTCTCATCATAGCGTTTAGGAGATTCCTATCGATAACGTTGATCAAGCGCATCGACTAGAATTCTTAAAGCACTCAATGGGCAATACAATCACAAAATCATCTTTTATATGATAAACATGTTCTTAAAAACCTTTAAGAATATTCTTTGCTCGCTTAAGAGCAAAATCAAATTGTACTTATGAATAAATCTTATGAAAAAGATTTGCAAAATTTTAAATTGCTGTTTTCATCCAAAATCAATATATACAAGAATGGAGTCATCGAGATCGTAGAATACTCGATTCATAAAATGGATGAAATAAGCTGGACAAACTGAATGACATAATAAGCCATTCATATGTTTCATAACGAGTACGGAATGCGGTAAATGGAATGCTAACTCCCGCAACTCGTAGCAAATGAAAATCGGTGGCAAGGTCGAGCTAAAAAGACCTTATCACCACTCAAGATATTGCTTAGGTGATAATCCTAAGACAAGCTCAAAAATACCGGAAATTCTCAAACTACATGAATGAGAGAAATAACGCTTTCCTCATCATGAGGGCTTAAAGAATAAAATGATGCCATCAAATTGGAATCGAAATCACAAAGGAAAAATAGAAATCTGCTTAACAGATTGAAAATGTCGAAGAAGAATAGTCCACTCGAGACATATGATATGGCTATATAAAAATTAAGTCAATCGTTACAAAAATCAATTCCGAAGCCTAAGTAAAAATTAGCTCGGAAAGAAAAATCACATAAAATAATTTCGACATCAATAAAAAATAACAAATTGAGTGTTGCGTATCCACCAATCCAGATTCGCAATCCTCAAAGAAGTCATCAAGCCCAGAAATGTTTTAAAGAAAAAGAATCACAAGTTCTTTTGATATAAAAATAATGAGATGAAACCCATATAAAAAAGAACTTGATTTAGATAATCACAAAAGAAATCGTCAAAGATAGAAGGAGAATTACCTTAACCAAGAGAAGTGTCACTGGGGGCTTGAACAACATTTAGTTCTCCCTCTCTCCTACTTTTAAGAATGGGACATGTAGATATAAGATGGCCCGAACTTTTGCAATAACGACAAAAAAATGGTTTCGGGCACTCATTTTCATAGTGGTCCGTAAGACCACAATTGTAGCATCGTCCACGACTAGAGGTAGGAGTCTTTGCTACCGAAGATTCTTGCTTCCCTTTCTTGTTGGGATTGGAATTGGGGCCTTTGAACTTAATAGGCCTTTTCATGTTGTTGTTGAAGTTTTGTTTAGCACCCACAACTTCAACATCACACTCTTTATCGGCCTCTTCAAGACGAAGAGCGATATCAATAAGCTGATCGAAAGAAACTTCCAATTTCAGAAGTAATGGCTTCTTGAGATTCTTGTTCAAGCCATAAACAAATCTCTGATTTTTCTTCAATGGGGTATTAATGTATTCAACCCCGTATTTAGAAAGAGATTCGAAAGATGCGACGTAGTCCGTCACAGAAGATTCACCTTGAACAAGGTCGATAAAACGCCGGGCCGAAGTTACTTTTTCAGCCTCCGGCACAAATTTTAATTCGAATCTTTCCCGGAATTGCTCCCAAGTGAGATCCGCTTCAACGATTTCAGAAATAAGAAGCTCATACCAATCCAATGCTCTTTCTTGGAGCATGCTAGAAGCCACTTGGACTCGGTGGAGGTCAACAAGATTCATGCGAGAAAAGATGCGGTCGCATGATCTAAGCCAAGCTTGGATTTCAATGACACTCTCGGATCCCCGAAATGGCCTTCCACCCAAATCGGTATAATCTCTACACAAGCGTGCAAAACCGGATCTAGGATGAGTAGGCTCTGGAATGGGTCCGATAGCTTGAGCATTCTTAACAAGATCTAGAAGCTGCTGGGCAGACATAAATACTCCCTCCTGAGGAGTAGCACTAGATTGACCGGCACTGGGACGGCCAGGTCTAACCATTTCTTTTCTTTAAGAAAGAAAGAAAAGAGAAAAAGGTTAATCTCAAAATGAATACCAAACAAACTTGATTGATAAAACAAAGAATCATAAAAGAAAATAGGATAGAACGGTTCGAAGACTCGAATCAAATCCTATGGCACGATTCCTAAGAAAGACTTAGGACAATGATCCTTGCTAGATTATTCTACATTGTTCCGAAGTTTGGCTCTGATACCAAGCTGTGACGCCCCACCTCTATACCCACGCCAGCCAAGGACACTACGAGGTAATGCCGTCAACTAGCACGGAGAATAAGGCTGTTGAGGAGCGACCATCTGTATAATTGCTTTGTGCGAGTACCGATATGCCAGATAAAAATATAACTTTTCATCTCAAGAGGAAATCCGACATACCGTTACAAACTCAAAGCTACTACACAGTGGCTATATGGACTTCGGAAACAAATATAGAAATAAACATAACACAAATCAGTCACACACAATTCATATCACACAGGCGGAAATAGATATGAATATAACACATGAAAGTGTACATCAGAGTAGTGGTCAAATAAGATCCACGATAATACAAAAGGATAGCTACAAGCTACACAAAAGAATAAGTATACATCACGGAGTCTATAACTCAAATGTATACAACAAAAACTACTAATCTAAGTAGTAAGCCAAAAGTCAGAGTAATTCCAGAAGAGAAGTCAAGCAGAAGCACCTGTAACATCTCGGTCTGACCCGAGTATTATTTAAGAAGAAAATAATAAACGGATCAGTCTAACTATAATTATCAGATAAAATGAGATATAAGAAGAGATATGAAAAAAACGTATGATAACCATAAAGCCATACTATGATAAGTATCTAATCGAAAATCAATCCAGAGATTAATCAATATCACAAGAATCTTCTCAAAGATTAAAAAGAATGTCATATTCTTAATTTAATTCACCAAGCCACAATAAATGACATACATATCAATGCCCATCGTAAATGCTGGTGAAACATAAATTCCAGAAATCAATATCCAGAAATCAAATAATCCGAAGCAACGACGTCGTACAGCGTAACGTCCGATGATCCAGAGACAAAATAAATAGGAACAACGACGTCGTATAGCGTAACGTTCGATGAGCCAAAGCATAATAAAAAGGAACAACGATGTCGTACAGCGTAACATCCGATGAACCAACACGTAGTAAAATGGAACAACGACGTCGTACAACGTAACGTCCGATGAACCGAAGCAAAATAAAAAGGAACAACGATGTCGTACAGCGTAACATTCGATGAACCAACACATAGGAAAATGGAACAATGACGTCGTACAGCGTAACGTCCGATGAACCGAAGCAAAATAAAAAGGAACAACGATGTCGTACAGCGTAACATCCGATGAACCAACACATAGGAAAATGGAACAACGACGTCGTACAGCGTAACGTCCGATGAACCAACACGTAGTAAAATGGAACAACGACGTCGTACAGCGTAACGTCCGATGAACCAAATCACGATAAAACGGAACAACGACGTCGTACAGCGTAACGTCCGATGAACCGAATCAAAGAGACATCGCACATTGCTAGTCTAAACCATAAAATGATCATCATCGATCATAAAGAAGTGTCGATTACACTAAGCTAGTAAATATAAGAGTTTAGCTTCATGTCCCATAACCACTTGCTTAACTCAAATATTTACGAACAGATTGTAGATCTCCACTAGAAAATTGTCACAAGAGTTTCAATCGAACAAGTCCATCAATTAACCGACGAAGTAAACGCAAGCGTTTCATACCACTTGTTTTGCTAAGCCGTTTAATTATATTTTCTCATACGAATGAGGTAAAGGTTTGTATATACAAATAGATTGGAAAACAGTTTTATAAACGAGTTTGATATTGAAACTAGAGTTGAAATCGTTTTGATGAAGAAGTTTTGATATTTAATACTAGTATAGAAAACCTTTATATTTTGAAGTGACAAATCATAGAAGTGATTGTAGAAACAATCAATCATAAAAATTCACATTCGAAGACGTGAATAAAATCCAAAGAAATCGATACCGAATCCATCAAATGGATATTCCAAAAATGCCGAAGAAAAGAAGTCATCAAAGTCGGTAATAAATGATAACAACAAAAGGGAAACAACACGAATCGATTAAAGTTGGAAATTCATACAAATAGGCAATATAGGAAAAATTGGCAAATAGGAGCAGGTCGGTCAACCGGACTCTGAGGTCGGTTGACCGGACCAGAGACAGAAATTCTCGGGTAGCAGGTCGGTCGACCGGACTTCCTGGTCGGTCAGCCGGAGTCAAAATTCCTGCACTCCCAAAACAGAGGCAGGGAAGTGCTCAAGCAGCAGGTCGGTCGACCGGACCCTGCATTCGGTCGGCCGGAGCCTGATTTCCAGCACTTCTTGCCCTATCAATGAATACTAATTCTTTCCAAATCAAAAGCATTTGCACAAGAATAAGTATTAGGAATTCATACCTAACAATCGAAGATAAATATAGATTAAGATGTGAGATTAAAATCTCACCTTTGAACCCAAACAAATGAAGAAGAAGCTTTTAAAACAAGCTAAAATCAATTCCTCTTCAATAACAACTCAAGAAGCTTCAATCTAAGCTTTAAAAGAAGAACATTCCCAAAGTTAGGTTTAGGAGTTTCTGAAATTGGAAGGAGAAAGAGTTGGAGAAGAAGAAGGGGATGCTTACCAATGGGTTCTCTTTGAATTTGGAGCTAGAAGTTGGATTTGCTAAAGAAGACTAGGGTTTTGAATTTCTATTTCCCATTCTCTTCCACCATTGTTGCTTTAGAACTAAAAAGAGGAGGAAGTGAGAGTGAATGGGGAGGAGTGGTTCAGTTTTGAGTATAAGTTGGCTAGTGGGCTGAACCCAAACACAAATCCAAAGTGAAAATGGTCAAATTTTTGACTAGCTCCAAACATATCGAAGCTTACACTCAAAAAGATCGCAAATGACATTTTGAACTCAATGGAAGTGGTCTCGAGTCCTAATTCGACTGTTTGCAAAAAGTAGCTTTTCGGACAAACATCCGACGAATGATGAAATATTTAAATAAAATATTTAAATATAAAATCGACAAATATGCGGGTTGTTACATGTACTATATCACATGTATTGTAACTAACATCAGTTATTATATATATGAGACTTTTTGTTTTATCTATGTTCCGCATTTATATTATCTGTGTTATTATTATATTTATTGTCCTAAAATATTATGAACCATCGTAGTTCGTTTTATACTGGAATTGGGTATGTCGATGGGAGTAAATAAATAAAAGATGAAAAATAAAAATATATACCACTCCTATCGAAATAACCAATACTAGTGTAAGGTGTAACGACCCGCTATTTTAGACTATTCGCATCCGCACATGTCGGACTTGAATAATTCAAAATACCGAATTGTTAATTTAAATTTGGCAAAACTGCACATATATAGTAAATAAATAATCACAGATCACAGACACAGAGTAATAAATGCAGCGGAAACAAAAGATAGTAGTTCATGAAGTTACTATATACATATCAGAGTTAAATAAGGTACAACAGATGTCTCGAATACAATAATCAAATACAATATCAGAATACATCACTGGAATCAACTGGATATCTGAATCTGGATAGATAGCTGGATCTCCAAGCGAAGCTCCAACTCCAAAGATGAGTCTCGAATACTGGTACACTCAGTCTGACCCGAGCGTAAAGCAAAACACAAAACACTCGAGTCAGGATTAACATTCTTATATCAATAAATCCAACTCAAGTGAAATAGCAACTGAAATACAAGTAACTCAAAGGATGTTTGGAATAACCATCCTTTAAGGATCCGTTAAACTATCTACTATGTAGTAGTGTACGATAAGTAGATAATGCCTATCAGTAATATAAAGTATCAAAATAGTGTTAAGGCGTTACCATTATCCCCCTTAACACATTTTATATAAGCGTTATAGTCTATACAGCACTGTAAACTCCACCGTAAACTAGTGGGCTATCAGGGAGTACTCCATAGGTATAACACAAAACAAATCGTAGTGGTCGCGTATATAGGGATACAAGTATGACAAGGCACATGAGGCAATACCCAAGGTAGTGAAACTACCGTTTGCCTGATCTAGACTGGTGAGAACGCATCGTCGCAGCGATCGCAACACCGCGACACAACACTCCCAAATCAAGGGTGCACCAATCGACAACAAGTAATGAGTAGTTTTCGAAGAAGTGTGTTCGCTCGAGGCAGCTAACCCCATTTGGCCCGGCATGGCTCCTGTTTTAGTCATTTCCAATTTAACACAAGTGTCAAGGCTATCCATTATCGTTCTCTTTCTTCAGTCATCACGTACATCATTCCAACCACTTCATTCTGGATCACACTCCGCGTATAGTTATTAAAGTGGTTTTCGGTTTAGACAGTGAGTATGTCCCTAACCGATTCCGGTCTCTTTAATAACTTTCGTCATTATTTCACCGATTGGTCATTTAATATATTTCGAAACCAAACTAAATTTCCATTCCAATTAGAATTTATAAATCAACATTTCATTTGTCTTTCTAAACAATTTCCATAATTTACGTTTCCAACTTCCAAATTCTATTTCAAAATCTTATAATTCAATTTCAGTTTTATTTAAAACAATTCAAATATTGGTTCAAGTTCGTATATAAGTTCCATTCCGAAATCATTTAAATCACTTTAATTTAACATTCAAATCAATTTAAATTCATTTATCGATTTCATTCAATATTCGTTAAGTTAATTTATCATTCAAAACAATTTCCATTTAGCTTCCAATTCAATAAATCAATTACTTAAGTTCAACTTCATTATATCAAAACTTCAAATTGAATTATACTAGATTTGTCAAATCAATTCTTTACATTTCAAGTCTTACATTAATTTCAATAAATCACATGTTATTTCTTGTTAGAGAAATTCAATTTCACTAATTTATTTACTTAGTTACAAATTTCAAAACTCAATTAATAAAGAAACTTAATTCACTTATTCAGGAAGTTCAATCTCACTTATTATATAAAGAGTTCAATCTTCTTTAATTATTAAATAATTCAATCTTATTTAATTATTAAATAATTTCAAAACTTAATTATTAACTAATTTCAAAACTTAATTATTAATAATTCCAAATTTAATAATTAAATAATTAATTTTAAAACAACGTTCCTTCATCATCTACTATGTTAATATTTTGATTCAGATGATTAAATATTAACATTTCCCTTCATTAAAATTCAAATTCCAACTTTGTTTCAAAACCATATTATTTATTCAAATAAAATCTTCATTTTCTTTTTAAATCAAATTATTAACTAATCGGGTTTTATTTAATTCTCTATCCTAAGTCAAGTTCATTTGTGTATTTATCATTTCAACCCGATTCCAATTCACTTCAAATCAAAACATAGCAAAGGGAACTTGTAGTGTGATAACTGGGATGGTGTCAAAGTAAATAAACAAGCAATAACAACAATCAATATCAATCCAATAATCAATTCAAATAATCCCGAAATAACCGTATTAATTCACATTGTTGTTTGTGCGAATTAATATAATTATTTCTAGAATCTACACTATCATTTCATGTAGATTAAAGATTATTATAATAATTATTCTACGCAATTTACACTTGACATCAGTTATTCAATTTTATACTTCATCAATTAATACAACATAAATTCAAATGGTTCAAGGGTAATTAATTATTTTTCTACGTGTCAAATAATTAAACATTCAAGGGGTCATATTATACAAATTTAACAAATCAAATTCAACACATATGTCGATTCAAATTTTTAACTATCCTACGTCAAATTCAATTGCATACTATTTATCACTTTATACATTACAATTTAACATCCAATATAAACAACAAAAATCAATCACTTATCAACCAAACAGGATTATCATCGTATAATTAACAGATAATGGTGTCAGATGTCACAGGTGAACTGATACATGTAATAGCATATATAACAGTGTAATTAACTAACAGCAGCATATTTCAATTGTCGTTTCAATTGAAATCAAATTTAATAAATAAAAGAACATTAATCGTGAGTGATTACTCACCTTTCGATGCTAGGGAGCGAGAATAGACAACGAAGTTGAGTTACGCATTGCAAGCACGACTTCCGAAATAAACTAGATTGGCACGAATCGACGAGCAAAGCTGTTAAATAGGAATTGCCGAAATCAAATCAAAACATTCAACATAGCAACAATTACAAAACATGTCCTGCGTCAAAGTTTAACAATATAATCCTATGTGCTACCGAGATCGAAATGGTCTGAAATTTGGTATGAATAAAGATCAAAACTTGTATTTCAAACTGCAAAAGAATCACTTGATTTGGACAAGAGACGAGAAAAGTTACGATGTCACGAACATAGACTCGGGCCATGTTGCGACTGTCAAATGTTCAGGTCTGAAAACCCCTCTGGGTCTGACTTTTAGGTAAGAAACAGAGGACAGAACCATCTTGTATGAAGCAAAAATTTTATATACAGAAGGTAGAAAACTTTATCTTTTAAAAAAAAGGGAATCACTGTATTCCGACGTAAGACAGAAGAGATACGATGCGTCAAACATGAACTCAGGTCGTGTTTGCAGCAGTGTAAAATAATTTCAAGTACAAAAGAATAGCTGCCTGGGTCTAACTTCCAGATCCTCGACCACTAATCAAACGATGTCGGATTTTGCTGAAATTTGACAGGCATAAACTAGGTAACTTCGACTCTTTTTTAAAAATAGAATCAACCCATTCCGATAAAACATGAGTGAGATATGATATCGTGAACATGAAGTCTAACTGCTGTTCAGAAAAAAAAATAAAAAAATAAAAAATAAAAAAATAAACATGCAAACACAAAAATATACGTATATACTGTATGGCATGCATTTGAAACTATCAATATATATGAGACAGGCTGTATAAAAGCTATGCATTTGTTTAAAACCAAGTATGTTTACATATAAACAAAACAAGCTTCTATGACTTCTAAACACACAGTAAAACATAACACTATAAAACGTATATTTACATGATAGAGAAAAATATTTGCAAGTGGAACAATGCACAAAATGAGTAAACTATTGTAACCATAAATGTACATATATATATAACTAACAGTTTCTATCTAAAACTCTACATACAAATTTCAAATATCCTGCATATACAACAAACAGGCTTTGTTTAATATCACACTAACCGATTATATATAACATTGTATAAACTTTTAAAACTTGTAAACTGAACCCAAAAATAGTGCAGACAAATTATTGTAACAACTTATACATAAAACTTATAAAACTATTACTTATATATGTTTATATATATATATATCTAATTTATATGGAAACTCAAATTATATAATACACTTTCCAAAAGCAAGAACAAAGTCAAAGAAATGAGCAATCAAAAGAACAACTTACAAAAGCTTCAGATATACTTACAAATATATATATTGACATACATACAAATTCATATAATATAGTATACTCATTTATACCACACCTAGATTATACCTTACACAGAAGAGATGAGGCACAACATAGTTACTAGGCTCGACTGTTCATAGTTGACAGAGAGGAGGAGATAATGTCTGCGGAGAGATGATGGGCGCGGGTAGGTTCGGGATGAAGGGGAGGAGCTTGGTGGCCAAGGAAGAGAAGGTACGCGGCAGCATGTAGATGGTGGTGGCTGAGACGAGGCTCGGCTCTAGGCTTGGGGTTCGGTGGAGTGGTTGCTGAGAACGAGTGGGAGGGGCGGAGGTGAAGGCTGCGGGCGCTCGGTCGGAGGGGCCGTCGTTTGGACGCAGCAGTCAGGGATTTGACGTGATGTGCTCGGACCATGGAGGCGAAGTGTAGATGGTGTTCTCGGTTTTGGCTGTGGGTTGGAGAGTTGCTTGCATGGGACGGATCTGGGTTGGAGTGTAAGGTTGGGTCTGGAAGTGGAAAGGGGTGAAGAGAGAGGGAAAAGAGGGGGCGTGTTCAGGTGAAGAAGGGAAAGGTGAAGAAAGGGGGATACAGAGAAGAACATACAAATGAGGAGTGAAAATGTAAAGACACGAGTACAAAAATCAATGAGCCCAAATAAATGTTAGTCTAGGGAAATCGTGAAAGCCGCTCATGAATTCAAGGAAATAATAATAAAGTTGATGACCATTGGAATTTACACGGTTGGTGGATAACCGAACAGGCAAATGAATTCAGAAAGTTCAAAATGGTACCGATACAGATGACTATTTCGTAGTTTCTGCAGCGTACCGGGCTTCAAAAAACAGAGATGAAAATACCGTAGAGATCAACACAACGAGACGATCAAAACGGTATACAGATATCGGTGGTATGATTTAATTATAGAAATTCGAATTTTTCTACTGGTGGAAAATGCAAGAAAAACGCAGAAAAATAAGATCGACGGAGCTAAAGAAGTTCGAATTTGGAAAAACGAAAAATGACGTCTTGCTCAAAAGATGATTTAGATTTTTTTTATATAAACATATTTAGGTTTCGAAAACATTTTATTTTCATCGCTTTTTAACTGATTAAATTGAAGTAAATTTACGCACGAAATAAACTTTCATATTTTCGGACGAAAATTTACCAGTTGCTATGTTTAACTAGACTCATTCCAAATATCAAATTTATATTTCAAAATTTTATCGTTTAAAATTTCGCAAAATTTCAACTAATTACGTTATTAAAACCAGTTAAATTTACGGGTCGTTACATAAGGCCTAACTACGGATGGCCGCTCCTATCCAGCCTTATTCTTCGTGATAACAGACAGTATTTCCTTTAATACTCTTTTTTATTGTGAGCATAGAGGTGGGGCGTTACATCACTAGTGGCTCTCTCTTCCCGAGCTCGACCAACCCGACACCTTGAATCGATTCCACCACGCCAAGATGAAAACGCGACCTGTACCTCACCTTTGCTGACCCCATCAGGTCGCACGACCTAATCTGCCACCGAACCTTGCGAAAATTTGCGCCGAGGTGCTATTTTCTTCAACGAACCCAAATACGATCTCCATACCTCCAATCGAGCACCACAATGATCGATTTTCCGAACCCTAGCTCCTAAAACCCATTCGACATTACTCTCGTGCTCACCAAATAATGGCCGTACAACTCCAAACGCACACCAAATTGAAGATCCCTTCGAATTGAGATTTTTAAAGCTTGTTTCATGATTTTTAGATTTGTATTGGATTCGATTTTGATTTTTGAAAATCAATTCAAGGGGGAAAACTCTGGTTTATTGTTTACAGGCCTCCCTATATAAAAGAAAAGGTATGGTCTTGTTGTATGTAGGGGGTATGGCTTGAACAGTGAAGGGCATGGGCTAGGTATGGCTGATATATATATTATATATTATTTTATTTTTAAAAATATTCAACAAAACATACCCAAAAATTTCGAACTCCAAACGAGACATGCCTCCTGGCATTCTATATGTTATACCCTTATTCCGAACACAATGGAACTAGTCTCAAGCTCTAATTCGATCATATGTAGAAGATAGCTTTTTAAACCTAGTTATTATATTAAATTTCCGAAATTAATTTCTACGTGTTTCGAACTCGCACAATCGATTCGTCTGATCACCATGAAATTCGACGGCATATTATAATTCATTATTATGGATCTAATAAATTGGTTTCGTCGAAATCCGAGATAGTGCTCCGGAATGTTAATTTTACAAATTAAAATATGTTTTATATTTAATGATTGATATTTATCTGATCTATTTATATTTGTAAATAAATTTACAAATTAAATTCACCAATATTATTTATTAATTAAAAGGAGTTGATTAAAATTATTAAATCAATTTAATTAACATTTAATTCACAATTAAAATATTTAAACATTCCCTATATTTGAATTATAAATTATTAATTTCCAAAATCGAATTATTTAATCATTTAAAATTAATTAAACATTCAAAATCAAATGACTGGAATTATTGGGTTGTTACATTCTCCCCCTCCCCAAAAATGAATTTCATCCTCGAAATTCCTGAGGAAGAAAATGTTTCCAAACCTTAAGTTTAAAACTATCAATTAAAATGAGTTATTAAACTTATTAACTTTTCAAAACCAATTAGCTAGAATAGACTCTAAAATTTCCAAGTCTTTTAAATTCACCCACCTATACCAATTAATTCCCTTCCATTCATTTGTTCCCAGATATAACTCAAAAGTTAAATTTTAGTTATCAAATATTTTCTAAAATTATCAAAATATTTCTAACCCTTAAATTTACGGAAAATTTCGTCAGCGTCTGCTTTGCGCGGCTCGATCAGAACAACTACAAATTGCCTCTACGGGCTCTAAATCAACCAAAGAAAACAAAAGCCAAGTGGCCTCCCATATCTGGGCATAAAATCATTAACCAATTCAAATTTTCTAGATTTATTACGTACATTTTTGCGTTTGATTTATATTCTTGGTAAGTAATTTATTATCTCTATGTAAATGCAGGTGTGCAAGACGTCAAGTGGAAATCTCTTGTTTCTCTGTACTTACATAATCGAAAAAAGAATCAGGTTGCAATATGATGTAACTCTACATGCAAAAACTAGCATGATATAAATCTACATGCAACCAACAACAATATCTCAATCATATGCGGCAAAATACATAAAATATTCTGTAATAAATGCTATGCATCTAATAATTTTTCAAATGATAAATTTAGATCTAAATACCTGGTTTTTATCAATTTAAAATTTTATTTTCAAATTTCGCAAACGAGAAAAATCAAAGATCAAAAATCAAAGTGACAATGAGGGAATTCCTCTTACTAAAGTATGGTGAAACTCTATAATCAAAACAACATGGAGCGTCCAGTGATATTCCGGTCCCTCCAAAAATATCAACTAGAGTGAATAAATATCATTCCTTTCCCAAAATCTTCAAAAATCTCATCTTCAAAATCACTGGGATTTAGGTCCTAATAACAACAATTCAAAATCCTTTGTCTATAAATTTAAACTTTATAGACAATGGTATATGAAATCACACAACCAATCAATTCAGCTCAATCAAATTCCGTAAAGGAATAAACTAACAATAACAGTCAATCAAATTCCATAAGGGAAAACTTATCACTTAACATTTTTTCAAAATGTCAAATGACTAACAAACAAATCTTAAATTAGGTTTAAACTTTCTTGATTTTCCACAAATATTGATAATTATCTAACCGTACCGTTTTGCTCGTTAGCCTTTGGTCATTGCTTAGAAGATTATCTAAACTCACTCGAGAAAAACGGAAAGTTATACTCTATATTTTATTAGTTTCTTAATTATACTAAATTTTTTTTGTAAATCACTTATATTTTCACTTAGTATTTTATTCAATACTAAAATTATTTATGAATTATTTCATTAATTCTCACCCAGGTTTTAAAATATTTTATAAAGTCATTTCTTTATAAAACATCAAATAATAACTTATTCCACTTTATTTACTTGTATAATATTCTTCTATATCCTAAGAGTACATACAAATTTTTTTTACCTTCTCAAAGATCAAGGTGGGGATCAAATCAAATTATGGTTTCTTAGAACCGAGTCAACCTATTAACCTTTTTAACTTAGAGTGTTAAAATGAATAATATTTATAGGTTGACCCAATCAATAAATAGTTACAATACTTAGATGTTTTAAACAATTATATGGTTTTAATAAAATAATGTTTATCAAAATCTTCTTAGTTAATTTAACCCAATTTACCTATTTCTAATTTATCCCTTTTTATCTAAGAGTAAAATCTCATTTCTCAAAACAATCTCTTATTAGAAATACTTTTTGTTTTCGAACCACTTCCCTTTTAGGGAACTTAAAATAAATACCCGGTTTATAATTTCAAAACTCATCTTCAAAAGCATACTACATATATCTTTATATGAAATAACTTCAAACAATTTATTTATAAAAAATCACTTTGGGTTTATTCGGATTTTGAACTCATTTCGATCGCATAATGATAAAGAGAATAATTTACTATGTACTCCACAACATTCGTCTAAGTAAACATCTGATCGTCACTTAAAAGATTATTCAGATTACCACAAAACTAATCGAAACAATTTCCTCCTAATTATCCCAAAGAAAATGCATTCCATTTAAAATTCTACTTACCAAAATAATTTCACTTTGAATAACTTTCAAAAATATTACTATTTCATTTCTTAAAACCTTTTGAAATTATTTTCAAAAATTCTGGGATTTAGATCCAAAAATTCTTTTAAACACATTTCATAAACTAAAATTATATAAAATTTCCTTTATATAAAAATCATTTCATATTATAATAATCATTCTTTATTATAACAGAATTATCTTGAATACTTATCCTCTAAATTTCTTATCCCACTATTTAGATTATATTAACAACTTTTTATTAAAGTTTAATCCTTAACCTACCATTTTTAAAAGATGAATTTTCAAGCTAACATTTTCTCCGAACACCTTTATAGTCGAATTGTGAAAATTAATTCACAAAGTGTTCGTTTTAAATCAAAGCGATCAATGCTCCCAAATAAACCGAGCACAAATTTTCAACTAACAAACAACAGTCGATGCTTCTTATTTAAATTAAGCATAACTAATTAAATAAATAGCGATAATACATAAATATTATCACATTCAAACAAACACACTCTATAACTATATAAAGTTTTGAAAATTATTCCTTTATATATATAAAATATAATCCTCAGCAAAATATTTAATTTGCCAAAATTTTCAAAACCATGTTCGTTGGCCTTGGTCGAGTGTTTAGAAACCCCTATCGATACCGTGGCATCCCACGTCTCGACCAGAAATCATAAAATCTCAATAGACCAATTAACATAATATATTTTTATAACATTATCAAATATGCTCTAATATATAGATAATACTCTCAAACTCATCCTAGGGTGTGGCTTACCCTATCTCTAATGAGCCAAACCCTACCAAAGCCAAGGTTCTCGCTTAACCTAGTGCTCTGATACCATGATGTAACGACCCATCTTTTTGACCATCGAAAGTCGACAATGAATACTACCACTGTGTTAAAATGTCACGCATCCAATCGATAAAAGGCAGATTGTTAGGGTAAATAAAAAGAAAAGAACGGAGAACATAGGAAAAATGGAATCTCACAGCGAAATCGACAACATATAATATAACAAGAACCATGAAATTCGGCGGCATATTATAATTCGTTATTGTAGATTTAATGAAATTGGTTTTGTTGAAATCTGAGACAGTGTCCCGGAATGTTAATTTTACAAATTTAAATATCATTTTTATTTAATTATTGATATTTATCCGATCTATTTATGTTTGTAAACAAATTTACAAATTGAATTCACCAATATTATTTATTAATTAAAAGGAGTTGAATAAAATTATTAAATCCATTAATTAACATTTAATTCACAATTCAAATATTTAAACATTCCCTATATTTGACTTATAAGTTATTAATTTCCAAAATCCAATTATTTAAACATTTAAAATTAATTAAACATTCAAAACCAAATGACTGGAATTATTGGGTTGTTACAAATCTGATTCCACATACTTGATCTTGCAAGGATTAGAGTACTATAACCAATGGAAGAGATGAGGCTTTTAGAAGTCTAGAATGGACAAAGGGGGCTAACCATAAATGTGGAGGTTGGGAATGAAAAAACTCCTTTTTAATTTCATCCAAGGAGAATATTGAAGGGGTTTGGAATGGTATTTATAAAAGAGTTATTAGGAGAGTTATCTACAACTAATGACTCTTAAAATCCAAATCCAAAAACCCCTTCACCGCCCCTTATGTGGTCGACCCCCTTTTCCCCTTTATTTCTGCATTTATTTGTATATCTAAACCTATTTAAATATGTATTAATATCGTATATGTATAATGCTTACAACACACCCCATAATTACTAAATACTTCCATAAAATTCCTAAGAGCAGGAAAAATTACCAATGGCACTCTAAACACTAATGTGCTCATAATTAATATGTATTATATATTAATTAATTTAATTAATTTATAATACATTATAAACTAATCAAATCGGGCGATATTTTGAAGACTGCATAGATTCGGTTATGCGACTCACAATTATGAATTCGATCAACGATTAATGTTGAACAATTCAAATATTAATATCCACACGTCACTTTAGCTGATGTGTGATGGTTTGGCTGAATTCATCACTTATCGATCTTTTAGGGAAAATCATATTTTATATTGATTTAAGCAGCACCTTTAAGTAACGATATATTATATGCACGTTTGACCATGATACTTAAATCTCATTACATTGGAGACAAATTCTCTATTGAATAAAGTTTCACTTCCTACGCTTTAACTCAGACCCAACTATAATCCTTTGATGGTTTCCATACGATGATTTAACTATAATAAAAGTGGAGTGTTCACATTGAAGTTCCATAATATTTTCAAGTCGAAAGAACTACATAACATAATCACATGTAATGACCCGCATTTTTAACGATTCGGATGAGAATATTTAATTTATTTAAATATTCAAATTTGATTCTGAATTTAATAAATAATAAGAAAATAAAGTCGTTCTTATATTTATTAAATTTGGAATCAAATTTGAACATTTAAATAAATTAAATATTTCCATTCAAAATGGTAAAAATTGTGGGTCATTACATTACACGAAGATTTTCTATATGACCTCAATTATTATCAACGAATAGGAAACTCTCGATCAAGTTATTATATAATCATCTAATAATAATATGTACATAACATCTTGGCGCCCCCGGCAGCCACGAGTAATACGCTGCCCACCATTTGGAGAGCGTTACATACTCTAGTCTCAATGGATGTATTGGTATTCTTTGCTCGAACATCTTAACTAGAAATATTTAAAACAAAGTATTTTTGACTTATAATTTGGTACTTATGGTTACAACATTTATAACCGCAATCGTAAACACTTTATTTATGGATTTTTATTTATTAAATGATTATTTAATCATTTATTTATATCACAATATAACATTATATATTATAGAAAACAAACACCAAAAGCATACTTATTTCGAACCAGATTGGTTTCTAAGTTAGGATATGTAACAAATTACACAATTGCACCCCTTAGGGCATACCTCCTAAACTTTCATGATCATGTCACATCCGTAGTTAGACATATGTTAAAACTCATGAAGTGATACTACTTAAAGGAGGGTTCATCTCATTTGATATAGAAGTTAAGTGTCATCGTAACTAGAAGTGGGCAGAAGTCATTATGATTTTGACCAGAGCAATATGGTTAACCAATAAATATTATTGGATTGAACTAACCGATGTTGAGAATTATTATTCATAATTAACTACAGATGTTATCAAAGTTTTGAACATTGATCGAGCTCGATATGCTTTAGTGACAAAGTGATGACGAAGATAACATGCATGATATATTATAGCTTGAGGATGTATCTTCGTGATTATAAGGTAGGACTTCACCTAAATCATTTATGAGCATCCAACGTTGCGCCTGCTATTGTACAATCGTTCAAATATAATTGAGCATAGAGTGCCACATATAGAATTCTCACAATATAACTTTCAATTAGTTACTACAACTAATTTAATAAATTAAACACACAAGTAGACACACACACACACACATATATATATATATATATATATATATATATTGGAAACGAGTAATTTATATGATTGTTATTTAAGTTTTATATGGTTAGGAAAATATTATTATATAGAACTACTTTATAAATATATACGGGCCAAAAATTATATTTATATATAATTATCTTTGACTAAAGATATATATAATTATATATATATATATTAATGCCAAAAATAACAGGTATATTTATGTTAAATTTAATTGTCAAAATTAACATTAGGAAATCAAAGAGTTAATTTTAGAAAGAGGGAATTAGTTTAAAAGAAAAAGATAAGACCAGTTTTACTCTGAAGGACACAAGTTTTAAATTTAGTCTAAAGGACACTTAATGTTATATTAATATAGTATCAAATAAAATAGAACACTATATTAAACTAGCATCAGATAAACAGAATGCTGAGTTAAACAGCGTCGTACGAACTACACTAAATGTACTAAAATAACATTCATTGTCATAGTTAATTAAGTGCCAAACTAATGTATCATTACACATATATAATGCTAAGTTCATATAACATTCCTTTTCATAGTTCATATAACATCTGTTTTATCTTATGTTATATTGTTATAGCATTTAGTGTTCTTCACTTAATCTTAAAACTTGTGTCCTTCATTCAAAAATGTGGCTAAAGTTTTTCCTTCTCTCTAATTTCCTCTTTTAGAAAATATCTCAATTATAGGTCCAGTCAAATGGAAAGTTACTTTCTTTCAAATGGAAAGGTATTTTCTTTAATACCCCATGTTTTGGAGTGTCATTATATAGGTATAATTAAGAATGAAATTATTTAAATAATAATTAATGGAATTGATAAAATAATTAGTCAAATGATTTGTTAATCAAGTTTAGTTGGACATTTAAAAGATTAAGTTCAACAAAAAGTAACTATTATAAAATATAATGTAATGATAAAAAAATATAATAAATGGAAGGAAAAACCAAATATATCTTATTTTGGCCATAGAGCTTAGTGGATTAAGTGTAATAAAGTGTTAAATAATTAATAGATTAGATAAGAGAATTTTAGTCCAAGGCCTATACTATCAACCCTTATGTCTATTAAAACACCGTATTATTCCTATTTTCATTACACAAACACAAAAATAAATCTAAACCTAGTTTTGGCTTACATTATTAAGGAGAGGAGGAGGATACAAATCAAAAATGAAATTCAAGCTTTATTTTTCAAAAGGAAAAGAAGATTTAATCAATCTTCGTCACTTAAGCGAGTAATATTACACCTTATTTTTTATCCGAATCTCTTTCGATTAGGATGTTGCACTTATTTTCTGTTTATAATGTTGATAAACAAGTTCTGGTGATGACTTGTAACATCCCCCATTAACCGCTAAAGATGCTGCAGTCATCAATAGTTATTAATTTTTGGTGACCAAATGTGGTAATGTTAGATACATTGATATACAAGAAACACATGGATATGAAAATTTTTAAATTCAATTTTAAAACAAATTTCTCATTCCATTTCAAATCGCATTTCAGATTCATTACATAATCCAAATTCGTAAATCAAGTTTGGAGAAATATAATTATTTCAAATTACGCCAAGAGCAACATATAAAGATGCCCCCTTGGTTGATCAGAGTCTAAATATAGGTATTAAGTAACTTTGCCATTACATCCAATTAAACAGCGGAATCAAACAAAAAGAACTCCTAATAGCTAGCTTGCCTCCTGCACATCTCCAGAAGCTTATTCATCTAAAGAAGAACCTGAAAACCTTAACTCTCAAACTACTCAAAATCAATTGAGCATCGAAGAGTTTAAGGGAAAAACATAAACTTTGAGTTAGAAAAAAAGTATGGTGTGAATAATAACCTACCATCTTGAACCATATAGATATCTAGTGAGACCACACCGCTTAGCGGAACGGGTTTTCCCCTCACTAGTATCTCAACCTAATTTTATAATAACCATATACTGTGCACCTACATCCACAATGGTTAAGACATGACATCATAAAATTCACCATGATGATATGCAAACATGTAATATGCTCTGGATTTTCCATCCCCTTTCACCTAACTATCTATCTCATATTATAGTTCTAGGGTCACTATTAACCTATTAGTTTTCATGGGATAACTAATAACTTGTTCCAAGCTTACGGACTACCTGTCCCGTTTTATAGTTTTTATGGGATCACTAAGAACCTATAGGTGTCTACCAACAACATTATCCAATCATAGTTTTCATGGGGGTCACTATGAACGTATTGGATTCTCCAATAGCATCTCTCATGTCATAGTTTTCATGGGTTGACTATGAGCCTATTGATCTCTATCAATAACTTGTTCCGGACATAGTTTTCATGGGATCTCTAAGAACCTATTGGCTCCTACCAATAACAATTTCCATACATAGTTTTTATGGGCTTACTTTTAAACCAATGATCTTTGATCAGCTTTGGAAATCCTATATTTTGGTCTATCTGACCTCCTGGATGCAATTCAACTCACTCAGGAGTTAATTCAATATATATTCACTACTGGGTCAACCTAGCCTGTTATTCTACTCTTAACACTCCAAATGCGGTTATGGGTTAATAATGGAGTGTATATGATTACACAAGCATACATGATAACCGATCAAAACATAATAATATGAACATGCATGATTTAACTCCTTGTAATCATTTTGTAATAAAATATGGTTAATACCCTTAACCCACTCTTCTTGACAAGGAAAAATTCCTCTTTGATTTCAAAATTTAAATGCCATTTCAAAACTCTTTTACTTTGCCAGGTGTTTGCTTTAAAAATGAGATTGGGTTCATTAATCTGAAAACTAAAGCTTTCGACTATATCCTTCGGTTCATTGTGACATCATGAGTTACCCTTCGTCACTCTCCCCTTTCGAACCACTACTTAAAATCTTAGATGTTCACTTTTGAAACCATCCAACATATCTTTCAAATACTTGGAACCATTCCTTTCAAAACACTGAAAGATACACCTTTCGAAATACTTAAAGCATACCCTTCGAAAGCATTGGGTTCAAGTAAGAGTTTGTGGGAACATAGCTTTGAAACCATTTAAAAGTATTCCTTTCGAAACTGTTAGGTTTAACATTTAGTATAACTATAGGGTCAAGATGAACAGAAGCGAAAGTAACCCTTTCAAAAGCATTGATCTCAAATAAAAGAATTGGGGAAGAGGATAGCTTCGAAACCATTGCCTCCGAAACTCTTAATAAAAATGGCTAAAACAACTCTTTCGAAAGCATTGAGGAAGCGGCTTTAAAATTTAAAAGGATGAAAGCTTCCCTTTTGAATACATCGATTTAAGGTCATAAAGAAAAGTGGTCTCTAACTGATTCGAAAGGTATGAATGCGGTAGCTAGGTATCAAATAGGTTCAAAAGCGGTAACTATTTCGAAAGCTTCTTTTAAAAACAAAGGCAAGTTGATTAATTCGAAGGCTAATAAAAGTGGCTTCAACTCCTTTGAAAGCATGCCTTCGACACAGTCCCTTCCGCCTTTCTCCAATCCACTATGTACCAATTGCTTGATACCACGTGCATTGGTTTCGAATGGGTGCAAAAGTTCTACTGGGCATGGTGACAGAAGCAAGAAAATGGAAGTGGTAAAGTTGTAATTCGAAACAAAACTGATTTTATGCCTTTCAAAGTAATTCATTTTTACCTAACTTGCCTAATTTGTCAAAATATGATTGGTTTCCAATTCTTTATCATAATTCTTTACTAAAAAGGCCGCCGAATTCAACAATTAATAACTAAAAATGTTTTAGCAAATATGCCATTCTCCTTAACAAAACAATTAAAACATTTAAGTCTCTTAACTTAAATAATTTAAATAGCATAGTAAAACATTTAGGAAAAATCCCCAAAAAACACAGTTATTCACATTTAATATGTTTTCTGACATATATAACTTTCAACCCGAAAACAATACCTGATTGCCTTAAATAATTTTAACCCAAAATTATCTATTTATTCCATTCAAAATTCATAATAAATTATTCATAGTTTGGAATATAATGAGAATTTAAACCCATCTCCAAAATAATGTTTTACATAACATATTCAAACATCATGGCATTCGGAAATCAATTTGCATGATTTTAACCTTAAAATCGAATCATATTACCCCACAAAAATCCTTGTTTAAATTATAACATGGCATATAAATCAAAGCATATCATCATCCATCCAACCAAACGGTTTTAAACCTTAAACTTGAATTAAAACATTTAAGATGACATATGTGATATGGTTTAGATCATTATTCACCTTGTTTGCATAAGGAACTTGAGATTTGTTCTTGCTTTAATCTTCCTAGCTTGAACCTTTAGCCTCTAAATGATTTTTAAGCTCTTCTTCACCTAGGGTTATAGCGGCCTTTTTTTTCTTTTTATACATGTTTTTGGTTTATAAAAATGTGAATAAGAATGAGGTAGAGGGTTTAGGGATTATGTATACGGCTATTCCCTTTTTACCCTTGCCTTATTCTCTAAAATTTATAATTTATAAATCATACTTATATATTCATTTAGTTAAGGCACGACCTTAATTAGTTTTCAAATCTTAATCCAATTATCACTCTAGTCTCGACATTATTCTATTTAATTTATCTAATTAAATCTCTTGAATAATGCTAATAAAAATTAGGGGTGTTACAGGCTCCCCTCCTTTATCGTCCTCGAAATTCAGCAAGGACTAAATACTAATCATAGCAATCATCTATAACATCTCCTAACTACTATACCAGTCTACCTAACTAGGAAAAAGTCTATATAAAGTAAATATAGAACATACACTTTAGCAGATCAGGATAAGTCTCTCTAATCCTGTCTTTTGTCTCCCAAGTACAGTCCTTCTCGTTATCGCTTCATTGAACTTTCACCAACTTAAAGGTCTTGTTCCTTAACCTCTTCTCATCTCTTGCTACAACCCGAATTGGTTGCCTAACAAAGGTTAGATCCAGTTCTACTATTAAGTCTTCCAATGCAGTCGGAGGAATAGTAGTCTCTGGATCATGCACATACTTACAAAGATGAGACACATGAAACACATTATGGACTCCTGCCAAACTGCTCGACAACTCTATTCTGTATGCGAGCTTTCCGATCCTCTCTACAATTGGAAATGCTCCAACATATCTCGGTGCCAGTTTCCCGGACTTTTTGAATCGTACCACACCCTTCATCAGTGATACTTTAATGAAAAACTTATCTCCAACTGGGAACTCTAGATCCTTACACCTCTTATCTGCGCAACTCTTTTGTCTAGACTGAGCTTCCTTCATCCTACCTTTGATAAACTCAATCTTCTATGTTGCCTCTCTTACCAGATCTGGTCCTAAGACCAATCTGTCTCTGGTCCCTAATCAACATGCTGGCAATTTGCACAACCTTCCATATAAAGCTTTGAAAGGTGCCATCTCTATACTAGCCTGGTATCTATTATTATAGGAAAACTCAACCAAGTGAAAATGGTTTTTCCATAATCCACCAAAATCTAAAACACAAGCTCTCAACAAATCCTCGAGTACCTTGTTGACTCTCTCTATCTACCCATCTATCTAAAGGTGATAAGCAGTACTCATCTTGAGCTTGGTACCTAGCCATCCTGTAGACTCTTCAATAACTCACTAGTAAAAAAAGTATCTCAATCACTGACTATACTACTAGGGATTCCATGTAGTCTAACTATATTCCTCATGAACAACTTAGTTAAAACAAGTGTCGTCCTGGTTGTTTTAACTGGAATGAAATGGGCACTCTTTGTCAACCTATCCACTATGACTCATATACTTTCATTTTCTCGATTTGACCTTGGAAACCCATCTATAAAATCCATGAATATCGAATCCCATTTCCAAACTGGTATTTCCAAAGGTTGAAGCAACCCACTTGGCTTCTGATGCTCGGCCTTCACTTGTTGACAGTTTACACAATGCTTTACCCACAAGCCAATATCCCTCTTCATACCTTCTCAGTAGAGACTCCTCTTCATATCCCGATACATCTTAGTCTCTCTAGGATCAATCGTAAATTTTAATCGATGACATTCTCTAAGGGCTCTTTCCTTAGGTTTTCTACATTCGAGATACACAATCGTCCCTTCTTTCTTAACCACCCTCTCTGGTCAAGACTAAAATCCTTCAGGTCATCAATCTAGGTTCCGGCCTTTAGCCTTCTAATCTTCTCAGCTAACACTAGGTCATCCTTTTGTTTAGATGCAATCTTTTTGATCAATCTCGGTCGAACTTCCAAACAGGATAACATGGTAGTGCTCTGACTAGAACTAGCAGTCGATATTAACTGCATACTACAAGTAGTCAAAGCCTCTAGATCCTTCCATTCTGTTAACATAGATAACACCACATTCTGATGTTTTCTGCTAAGAGCATCCACTACTTCATTTCCTTTTCTAGGTGTACACTCTATACCAAAATCATAAGCTGCTAAAATCTCCAACCACCTCTGTTGTCTCGTATTCAACTCCTTCTGAGAGAATAAGTACTTTAAGGACTTATGATCTGGGTATAACTCAAATCTCTCCCCTAAGAGAAAATGTCTTCATACTTTCAATGTGAAGATCGCCGCTGCCAACTCTAGATCATAATTAGGATATCTCACTTCATGCGGTCTAAGCTGTGGTGAAGCGTAGGCAATAATTTTACCTTTCTACATCAATACAGCACCTAATCTGGTTCCACATGCATTTGTATACACCACTAATCCCTGATTCCCATCTAGAACTACTAACACAGGCGCGTTGGTCAACAAGTGTTTAACTTAGGGAATGCTTCCTCATATTTGTCAGACCAAATAAACTTACGTCCTTCCTGGTTAGCTTAGTCCAAGGTGCTGCTATAAGCGAAAAATCCATAATGAATCTCTGGTAATAGCCAGCGAGTCCAAGAAAACTTATGAACTCAGTCACCGTCTCCGGTCTCTTCCAGTTGTTAACAGACTCGATCTTATCCCGATCAACTGACAAAACCCTTCTCTGAAAACACGTGACTAAGAAACTTAACTTCTTTCTTCCAGAAATGACACTTTGAAAACTTTGCTTTCAGTCGGTGCTGCCTCAGCGTCACAAGCACCACTCTAAGATGAACTTCATGCTCTCTTTCATCCTTAGAGTATATTAAGATGTCCATCTATTAATACCAATACGAACCAATCCAAGTGCTGTCGGAAAATCTGGTTTATCAAATCTACGAAGAAAGCTGGCGCATTCGTTAACCCGAATGGCATTACTAACCACTCGTACGAACCATACCTAGTCCGAAACGCCATCAACGGAATACCGTCCTTTGCCACTCTTAGCTGATGGAAACATGTTGCTAAATCCAATTTGGAAAATACTGGCTCCGCTCAACAGATCAAATAATTCATCGATTCCCGGCAAAGGATACCTATTCTTGATCATCTTTTCGTTCAACTTACGATAGTCGATACACATCCTTAACGACCCATCTGGTTTCTTTATGAACACCACGACCACTCCCCAAGGTGAACTACCTGGTCTAATAAAATCCTTTCCTTCTAAATCCACTAGCTGCACCTTCAATTCCTTCATCTCGGTAGGTGTCATCCTGCTAAGTAGTCTACTTATAGATTCTGCTCCTGGCACAAGATCTATCTGAAACTCAATGACTCGCTTCGGTGGTAGTCCTGTGACTGGCTCAAAAACATCTGCAAACTCTCTTAATACCAAAACCTGATTCAACTCCTCTTATACTTCCATTGCATTCAACAAAACACAAGCAATTGAGTCTAATTTCTCCACCAAGTATATAATTCGGTTATGACTATTAGGGTGTCTTAGCGATATTTCCCTATCTTGGCAAAATATCCTAGCATCATATCTATCCAACCAATCCATACCCAAAATGATCCTAAAGCCTACGAAATCAAAAACATACAAACTGCATGCAAACTTATGACCTAACAAATAAAGTTCCAACTAGTCACATCTCATCCCCAGAGTTGCATACCCTCCTATCGGATTCGCAACCCTTAAGGAAGTAACAAGGTATGGGGGTTCTAAACATAATTTATCTACCAAACACTGAGATATAAATAAATGCAATGCACCGGTATCAAATAGTACCCTAACTGGTATACTATGAATAAAAAGCATACCTTCCATCACAGTCTTTCCCTTCTCAGCAGCAGTTGGTCTAGAAGATGACAGTCCTAAAGCAAAAACCTTTCCTTTGTCCGCTCTGACTAGTTCTTGACACTGATTCTTGTAATGCCTGATTTGGTCACAATTGAAGCACTTCACTTTTTTATTTGCAACCTTCTTCCCTTTTCCAGTTCGACATTCATGAGCAAAATGTCCCTTCTTATCACACTTAAAGCAAACCAGATAAGCTCTTGCCTTTTAGATTCCTTTCTTCTTAAATAATTTCCTATTCTTGCCCTGAGAATCCTAGGTTCTAACCTGCTTCTCCTTCCCATAAGTAGAAAGCATCTCTTCATTCCGAATTTCCATCTCCACTACAACTGTACTTGGATCACGGAGATGTGGCATAGTCACCATAGCAATCTAGGGTCTTAACCATCGAATAAACTTCTCGTTTCTTTTAATGACGGTGTTAATGGTAGCATATCCTTATCTGGACAATTCATCAAACTTCATAGAATACTCAATCATCGACATATCACCCTGCACTAAGTCCATGAACTTTCTTAGCAATACCGACTTGGAAACTTCAAACAAAAACCTTTCTTCGAATCTCCTATGAAACTCTGCCCAAGTCAACTCTTCCTCGGGAACCCTTGTGGTAACACTGTTCCACCAATAAAGTGTTGCTCCCTGCAACTGTCTAGAAGCAAGTCTCATCTTCTGCTCATCATCTAAACCCAAGTCAGCAAAAATTCTTTCATAGTGTAATAACATGTTTTCTACTTCGACAGCATCCTCTATTCCCAAAATGGGGTTCCCACCAAGACAAGTGTAATCCCTACTCAGCTTGGCATAGTTATTGCCAATTGGGGCCACGGGATTAGCTCCTCCAACATTCACAGCATTTCCCCATCTACTTCTACAGCTGCTCCAGCTTGCATCAGATTGACAAAGATCTAATACATCATCCTCATATCTACTGGCGGGGTTCCAGCACCTCCATTGACATTTGCGTTTGGATTAGCATTTGCCTATCAACCCGGATTCCTCCCGGTATTGGGTCGAGCATTTCCATTGGTTGTGGTGCTTCCTTCACCTAGATTTCCTCTTCCATTTCCTATCTCAAATCTTCCTTTCTCGTATATCTGCATACGAGCCTTAGTAAGATACAGAAGAACGGTCTAAGAGAGAGGAATTGTCATGGCATGTTTTTCGTACCCTTTGAATCGACAATAAACCATACATGTCCAACTCAAATTGCACGAAATGACGGAACATGAAGGGTAACAAAGAAAAATAGACAGAACAGAATCTCACACAAATGGAATAATATATAATATTGAACAATATCTTTATAGCGAAAAAATTTTAAATACATATATTAGAGTCTAACCTAAATTCAGTTTGGACAGTTATAAACATTTGTCCTTACAATTGCTGACAAACATCAAATACAAACAACAAACAGCAGCGGATAATAGAATATGTCCATACGTAGATGAATATCTCCGGCTCTCCTCTGGAAACTCCAACCGTCTTCGACTAAACCTGAAACTACTCAATCTAACCCGAGTATTGAAAATACCTGCATCAGGCTTGATAAACTAGTGTGAGAAAAATCAAATAATAAATGACAGTGTCATATATTAGCCTTTGAATAAAATCCTTTGAAAAGAAAGAGCATCTCATAAGACCGCGTCCACACATAAAAACGGACGGGTTTTTACCTTATAACTAAAACACTTTTATATATCAAAACATTTGATATTATTTTTAATGACATTCCTTGAAAACATTTGCAATTAAACTTATTAATCTTATCCGAAATGGTTACCCATATAGCATCTCGAGGCAATTCATTACGCCAATACAAACCAAACCGCAGGTTCTTATTGGAGAATGGATTTCCATAAAAATGACCAGGTGAAGGGACTACCATCCGATGGGTACACCTCTAGATGGATGTCCCAAGGAACCATCACAAAGCTCCTCTACCAACACAAGACCGGCCTACCTCTATAACTAGATAGTACCGAATATGTCATCCCCCAGTCGTTACCGACCTTTACCTGAGAGCTTGTTTTCCATACACCACATTAATTTACATCCCGAACATCATAGCGGGAAGAAATATATCTAGAAGGGGATGATCATACCCTAATTGGGAATGACCCACTTAGCCTTGCTCCATCTAACCCTGTTTCGGTCATTTTCGGTTGATGAGGCTCGAGGCTACGATTACCTTTTCACATAACACATCTTCTTTCACTTTGAATGCCACATTGCTATTCCACATTTACATGACTGATTTCTACAAACGTATAACTTTTTGAGCTTGTAAGTTTCGGGAAAGAGTGTTAAGCTAAGAGAAGGTGTCTTCTCTGCACCGACTGATATACATCTATAGAGACCACTCATTGTGATTTAGAATGCAAGATCAGACAGTCATCCATACAAGTTCGTTCTGGGACTGAACAAAACCGAAGAAACTTTCCTCGGCCATTACTAGGCGAGAAGCCCTTGTGGTTTTGAGGTTTTTCATAACAAAGAGACCACCGCTACAATATAGTGAATCGGGAGTTTATCCCCAATTAATCAACAAGTAGTCCCTCGTTATTATTCGTCTCAAAATCTCCATCTTCAAACATCTTCATTCTTCGAACACGTAAACTAGTTCAAAGTGGTTTTCGGATAGGAATCACCCAAATCTGACCCTGGTTCCTTCGAAATCCAATTATCGATAAAAAGTGAATATGAGTATACAGGATTTATTATGTCTCTTTTCACTTTAATTCTATTCGGATGATTTCAAAATCTCTTTCTTTTGACTGAGAATAATTCTAAGTAATTCATTCTTTTGTTTTGGATAATA
The DNA here is from genome assembly GCA_030737815.1 of Allium fistulosum. NCBI lineage: Eukaryota > Viridiplantae > Streptophyta > Magnoliopsida > Asparagales > Amaryllidaceae > Allium > Allium fistulosum. The sequence goes on along the minus strand of CM060904.1, from coordinate 435,589,718 downwards.
TCTCAATTTCCCTTACTTAACTCTCGATCCAAATTCCTTAACTTTTAGGCTGATCAAAAACAATATTATTTAAGACATCATTTATGATAAACCCTAAATCAATCTTAGCAAACATTTTTGAGTAATTAGGATCATAGAAATCATTCATTTTGGAGATTGCTTAAATTTTTTGGATAATACTAATCTCTTTTATTTTAGAAAAACTTAATACGATCTTTTTAGAGCATCCAGGCTTTCCTTTTGATCTGTTCCACCCCTCTCCTAAAAAGAGAGAATAGAGGCCAAGTAAGTTCAGGGCACTGGTTGCTCCATCCCTAACCTTAGTTAAACACCTTGTTTTATTTTCCTAGATCTCATAGGCGGGACAAATGTACTAGTCGTTTTCGCATACTCAGTTATCAACTTCATTTTGAAATTGATTATAAAAATTCCAAATTATCTTTTAAACACTTAATTTTCCTTTTAAAAACATCCATAATTGATTCCAGGAAAAATCATTACATTTAAACTCATATTCAAAAAGTTACAGAATTCGCAGCATAAAAGTGCTGCGGAAAGTGCTATATAAGCTTATTTGATTTAAACAAATTTTAAACACTTGATAATTCATATTTTCCAATCCAAACCTCTTTTAAACTATTTAAATGGATTTATCAAATTTATTCCATATTTTTTCCATAATTAAAAATGTTCATTTAAACGGATTTCCCGTTATGGTCACTTAACTGCACTAGCGCGATTTTTCTAGAAAATTGATTTGGATATATTTCAAAATCTACTCAACGAAATTTTGATTTTCTTTCTTCGTTTAGAAGATATGGATATAATAGTCCAAAATTTTCTTATTTCGAAGAATTCCGAGCTATATTCTACTCTATACATTCATTTGAACTTTTCGACGCGAAATCGCGAACTACCGTTACGCGACGCGCCTAGTTTTAACTTATTTTCCAATACTTGAAATAATCTATTCAAATTGAATTTTATTACTTATAAAATCATTACAGATCATTTTAAATTAATATTTCCACTTTTTAAAGTATTTAAAATGTATTTTCACTATTTCCATATTATAATATTATATTCCTATTATTTTAATATTAAAATTTCAATTTCAATTTCAATTCTAACTTTAAATTAAACTCAATTAAAACTTAGATTTCAAATCTAATTTCCATTCTAACTTAAATTTCAACCTTAATTTTCAAAATCGATTTCAATTTCAATTTCACTATTCATCTCACTTTAACTATCCTTTTTAATCCCGTTTCACTTCAAATTTTCAAATTCTCTTTTATTTCCACTTTAATTTCAATTTTAATTGAAAATAGACTTATTTTTCCAAAGTATCTGATATCACCAAAATTGGATCTTTAACAAAGAGATCACTTAATCAAAAATGATAGAAATTTGATGTCCAAATTAACATCACAACCATACAAACAATCATATGACATTAACATATTCAATACGGGTATAGTAAGATAAATGTCATAACATTACTATGGATTATCCAACATTCAAACATCCATATCATAAAATGGTAGTTATCTATCATAGCAAATCAATTCAAAAATCAATATAAATTATATAGCGGTGAGAATTTTTCTCACCTTCATATCCACTCCGTCAAACTTTTATGTGAGATACGCGTCTCTCGAGCTAACGTGCTATTTCCAAACGTCTCGAATTCGCCGCTTTCTTTTCTTTATCCTTTTCTTTTCTTTCTTTTCTTTTCTTTTTTCTTTTGTTTTATTAGTGTGGCCATGGGCTTGAATGGAGGGTACGACCTAGGGTGGAGTGTGTGTGGCTTTGGGTAGGCGGGTAGGTGGGGTAGGCGTGTGTTTTGAGGTGGGTAGATGGTCTAGGGCTCGGGTATAGTGGGTATTGGGCTTGTGTATATGGAGAGGAGGGTGAGTGCGTAGCTTTTGGAGTGTGTATGGCTCGGGTAGGTGGAAAGGAAGCAGTGTGCATGGGTATTGGGCTCGACCGTGGGTTGCCGGAGGCGTGTAAGCTTGGGTAGAGGGGTTTAGGTGGAGGGTATGACCAAGTAGAGGTAGGTGGAGCTCGGGTTAAGGTGATGTTGAGGTGGAGGAAGAAAAATGAAGAAGTAGAGAAGGTATGAAAAGAGTGGTAAATGACATTAATACCCTTGTTTACTTTTGGACTTTGATTAGCCTTGATTTGAGTTGCATTTAATGTGTGGAATGATGGTTATGAAAGAGTGTGTTAAGAGATAAATAGGTGTCATCTTCTTATGGTTCGTAAATTTTTAAACATATAATTTAGCTCATTTCCTATGCATATACATAACATCTCATTAATGATATAAGATATACGTAATGATGTTGTTTAAAAAGATTTAAAATAAAATAAAATCAGTCAAATCATACCTTTTTACTTTTTATATATATTTATTTAAACTTTCCTCATATAAACATTTTGTCTTTTAGTGCTAAATGTAATGTGTTTTAAAGTTTGTAAAGTTGTTATTATATAGGTTATAAAGTGAACACATTTATTCAACGTTGCGACAACTTGTTACGATTGAAAACGATGTTTCTGTTGACAAATTTTACAGTCAAAATTTGACGTTTTTGTTAAACTAAATATTAAAGTAAACCAAACTTAAAAATGAACTTTTTACTTCTTTTAAATAAATTAAAACATGTCTCTTTATATTTTAAAATCATATTTAAATAATATCAAAATATCTATTTCTACAATGTATGTAAAACTGACAAAATGCGACAAAATTTGGTTATTTTTGTAAAACGATTATTAGCATACTTTTAAATATTTTAATATATTTTTATTATCTTTATTAGGTGTTTTTAATAAGATTTATCTTTTTAAACAAATATTTAAACCTATTTATTTAAGTCTTTATTTATTTTTAACAAAACTTAACTTTTGTTGATTTGTGATAAAATCCAAATTTATACTTTTTAAATTATTAATTATAAGAATAAATAATTTATCTAATTTTTTTATATAACTTATTTATTTAAGTTTTAAACCTTTTTAAATTTAAAACAAACGAAATCTCTCATTTTCGAAGTAGCGAAATTACGGGTCGTTACAGCGTACTTATAGATGCATATAGGAATTGCAAGTATGTTACTATAACGTTAAACCAAACCCCGGTCTCATTCTCTGATTCATTGGGTTATGTTCTGAAAATATTTTAGGTTTAATTTTCTTTTAAATTTTACATAAAATATGCTTTGATACCAACTTGTAACATCCCCCATTTGGAGGCCCAAATCTAACTGCTACAAATGCTGTAGTAATCTATAGTTATTAATTTTTAGTGACTAAATGCGGCAATGTTAAATACATTGATATACCAGAAACACATGGTATGAAAAATTTTAAACTCAAATTTTAAACAAATTTCCCATTCCATTTTAAATCGCATTTCAGATTCATTACATAACCCCAATTCATAAACCACGTTCAGAGAAATATAATTATAACAAATTACGCCTAGAGCGACACATGAAGATACCCCTTTGGTTGATCAGAGTCTAAATATAGGCACTAAGTAACTTTGCCATTACATCCAATTACACGGCAAAATCAAACAAAAAGAACTCCTAATAGCTAGCTTGCCTCCTGCATATCTCCGGAAGCTTATTCATCTAATGGAGAACCTGAAAACCTTAACTCTCAAACTACTCAAAATCTATTAAGCACCCAAGAGTTTATGGGGAAAACATAAACTTCGAGTCAGACAAAAGTCTAGTGTAAATAATAACCTACCATCTCGAAACATATAGATATATAGTGAGACCATGCCGCTTAGTGGAACGGGTTTTCCCTTCACTAGTATCTTAACCCAATTTTATAAAAACCATATACTATGCACCTACATCCACAATGGTTAATACATGACATAATAAAATGCATCATGATGATATGCAAACATGTAATATGCTCTGGATTTCCCATCCCTATTCACCTGACTATCTGTCTGATATTATAGTTCTAGGGTCACTATTAACCTATTGGTTTTCATAGGCTAACTAATAACATGTTCCAAGCTTACGGACTATATATCCGGTTTCATAGTTTTCATGGGTTCACTAAGAACCTATGGTGTCTATCAACAACATTATCCAATCATAGTTTTCATGGGATCACTATGAACCTATTGGATTCTCCAATAACATCTCTCGTGCCATAGTTTCATGGACTGACTATGAACCTATTGATCTCTATCAATAACTTGTTCCGGACATAGTTCATGGGATCACTAAGAACCTATTGGCCCCTGTCAATAACAATTTTCATACATAGTCTTTATGGGCTTAATTTTAAACCACCCTATATTCTGGTCTATCTGACCTTTTGGATGCATTTCTACTCACACAGGAGTTAATTGAATGTACATTCACTACTAGTTCAACCTAGCCTGTTATTCTGCCCTTAACACCCCAAAAAGCAGTTATGGGCTAATAACGAGCGTATATGATTACACAAGCATACATGATAACTGATCAAAACATAAAAATATGAACGCACATGATTTAACTCTTTATAATCATTTTCTAATAAAATATGGTTAATACCCTTAACCCACTATTCTTGGCAAGGAAAACTTCCTCTAAGATTTCAAAATTTAAATGCCATTTCAAACTCTTTTACATTGCCATATGTTTACTTTAAAAATGAGACTAGGTTCTTTAATTTGCAAACTAAGGCTTTCAACTATATCCTTCGATTCATCGTGACATCATGAGTTATCGTCCGTCACTCTCCCCTTTCGAACCATTACTTAAAATCTTAGATGTTCACTTTCAAAACCGTCTAACATATCTTTCGAATATTTGGAACCATTCCTTTCAAAACACTAAAAAATTCACCTTTCGAAATACTTAAAGCATACCTTTCGAAAGCATTGAGTTCATGTAAGAGTTTATGGAAACATAGCTTCAAATCCATTTAAAAGTATTCCTTTCGAAACCTTGGGTTTAACATTTAGTATAACTATAGGATCAAAGAGAACAGAAGCGAAAGTAACCCTTTCGGAAGCATTGATCTCAAATAAAAGAATTGGGAAAGAGGATAGCTTTGAGACCAACCATTCGAAACCATTGCCTCCGAAACTCTTAATAAAAGTGGCTAAACAACCCTTTAGAAAGCATTGAGAAAGTGGCTTTAAAATTTAAAAGGATGAAAGCTTCCATTTCGAATACATAGATTTAAGGTTATAAAGAAAAGCGGCCTCTAACTGATTCAAAAGGTATGAATGCGGCAAATAGGTATCGAATAGGTTCAAAAGCGGCAACTATTTCGAAAGCTTCTTTTAAAAACAAAGGCAATTTGATAGATTCGAAGGCTGATAAAAGTGGCATCAACCCCCTCGAAAGCATGCCTTCGACACAGTCCCTTCCGCCTTTCTCCAATCCACTACGTATTAATTGCTTGATACCATGTGCATTAGTTTTGAATTGGTGCGAAAGGTTTACTGGGCATGGTGACGGAAGCAAGCAAATGGAAGTGGTGAAGTTGTAATTCGAAACAAAACCGATTATATGCCTTTCAAAGTAATTCATTTTTATCTAACTTTCCTAATTTGTCAAAATATGATTGGTTGCCAATTCTTTATCACAATTCTTTTCTAAAAAGGTTACCGAATTCAACAATTAACAATTAAAAATGTTTTAGCAAATAAGCCCTTTACCTTAACAAAATAATTAAAATATTTAAGTCCCATAACTTAAATAATTTAAAAACCATAGTAAAACACATAGGAAAAATCCCCAAAAATCACAATTATTCACTTTTAATATGTTTTCTAACAAATATAACTTCAGACCCGAAAACAATACTTGATTGCTTTAAATAATTTAAACCCAAAATTATCTATTTCTTCCAATCAAAATTCATAATAAATTAACCATAGTTTGGAATATTATGAGAATTTAAACTCATCTCCGAAATAATGTTTTACATAACATATTCAAACATCACGACATTTGGAAATCAATTTGCACGATTTTAACCTTAAAATTGAATTATATTATCCTACAAAAATCCTTATTTAAATTATAACTTGGCATACAAATCAAAGCATATCATCATTCATCCAACCAAACGGTTTTAAACCTTAAACCCGAATTAAAACATTCAAGATGGCTTTATGAGATGGTTTGGATCATTATTCACCTTGTTTGGATATGGAACTTTAGATCTATTCTTACTTTAATCTTTCAAGCTTGAATCTTTAGCCTCTAAATGATTTTTGAGCTCTTTTTCATCTAGGGTTATGGTCGGCCTTGTTTTTCCTTTTGTAAATGTTTTGGTTTATAAAAATGTGAATGAGGTAAGGGTTTTAGGGATTATGGTATACGGCTATTGCCTTTTTGCCCTTGCCTTCTTCTCTTTAATTTCTTATTTATAAATTATACATATATATTCATTTAGTTAAGGCATGACTTTAGTTAGTTTTCAAATCTCAATCCCCTTATCACTCTAGTCTCGACATTATTCTATTTAATTTATCTAATTAAATCTCCTGAATAATGCTAATAAAAATATGCGATGTTACATGACTGAATGGCTCATTATGAATTTTTTGATAAGTGGATAAAATAATAAACAGTTTAAAAGTAAAATGTGAGTTAGCCACTTCCAAATGATTTGAAATTTGTATATAATATTTATGATATTATATCAAAGGTGGATTTTGGATTTCATAACTTTCGGATGGGTAAACTAGTTCTTTTGAATTTTCTAAAGTGAAAATTGGAAGTTTAGGACTTTAAAATTATATATTTAAATATCAAAATTAGTATTTTGATATGAAATTTTTATTGGAGAAAGAAGAAAGTGTTTCGGTCTTTTGCGATTTTTGGGAATTGGCCAATAATTTTCTGATTGAAAAGGAGTAAATGGTGAAATAGAATAATATCTTAATTAATAATTTAATTAATGAATTGGTTGATTAATGAGAACTAAAGGAGATCATTACCGGTTATTGGATCTTTACTATAATATCACCCACTTCAAGACCCGAAAATAAACGATGGTGATGCTACAATAACACCAGAATTATTTTCAAGTGACTAAAGTGTGTTTCGTATATATAGGAAAAAAAATAAGCAAACAAAGCCGCTAAAATATTTACATTACATTTAAGCCATTATAATTTTCATTACATACATTTTCCAAATTAACCCCAAAGTCAAGCCCGTGCAAGGGTCAAATTACAATGTTAAATAACATAGTAAAGCGTAGAGCCGACATATGATGATACCATCCCTAACTCTTTATACAATGAAAATAAACAATATTTATGAACTAACAAAGCCTCTTGCTTTCGTCTTCGGTCCTCTTCCTTCAGCTCTTAAGATAACCTTCCTAAATCATAAACTAAACCTACTAAAATGAGTACCTGTGAGTTTGTGAGGAAAACTATAATAAAAACATGGGTCAGACATAAAATCTAGTGTGAATAATACCTTTACCCAAAGTACAACATATAGTGAGACCATGCCACCATATGCAATATAGGTTTCCACTCACAAAAATACATGTTAAACATAAATGCAACATAAGTAATACATCAGTCAAAATTAGGCTATCCCCAAAACCCCTACATGATTCTGGTCCGGTCATACCCCTGATCGAATCCTCCCTCTAAACTATGCATGAAAACCCAACTATGGAATGTACTTACCTTATGGTCCGGTTACCAAGCGCACTCTTTGTATTCCTCACTTCCAAAATGCACTACTCATCGTATCATGGTTCGTAATTAGGAACTCATTTCATCGAAACGCACTCCCAACGCCGTTACGTTTACTCTTTTATTTATACTACAAAGAATCAGCCACATGCAGTTCTGCTTATCTTTAATTTATAATGCAAAGAACCAACCACATGAAGTTTTAGTAGCTTTAATTGATACTATTAAGAACAATCCACAAGTAGTTTCGTTTTTCTTTAGTGACACTGCAAAGAATCAACTACAGGTAATTTCGTCTTTAATTTATTTTACACTACAAAGAATCGGTCATATGTAGTTTTGTTTTTCACTAATTATACCACAAAGAACTAGCCACATGCATTTTCATTTATTTACATTGGAAAGTCTCAGCCACATGTAGTTATGAGAGCATACGATCTACCTGAACGTATCACATCCACATTCGATGCCAGTAGCCCTTCTGAACCCGTATACTTATATAGGTTTTTCTTCTTCTTTCTTTAGCTCCTCGATCTTTAACTAATTGTCATATATTAGATTCTGGTTTCATTTCATTTCGATACAGTACAACTCTACCCTGATTCGTACTGCGGTGCGGTATGCCTTACTCATGTTGCGATGTAGTACTTCCCTGCTTTCTTTCTTCTCAACATTAGTGCATCACTTCTCTACACAGTTTTGACTCTCTCCAAAAGTTAGTTGGCTCCTATAGGTAAGTCACTACCTTCAGCCTTAGGTCCTTAGTTTATTTTCTTTGCTTTATCAATTTCATATTCGACAAAGTCTGACATGTCCATTGCCACCCTTTACACTTGTCGCCATTTGGTACATTCAAACTCCGCTTTCTATTAGTGACAGTGTCCTTTATTTATCTTTTCTGACTTATATATGGGATCTGTCCCTTAATCATTTAATCTTAAACTTTTCCCAAGTAAACATATTTAATAGGTTTCGGTACCCAACTAAAACTTCTTTGGCCAGCCCAGTTTTCCTTCGTTGGTGAGTGAATTTAACTTTGAAAATTCTTATGAAATTCAAAAAAATTGTGAATGATTCTTTTGACTTATTTCACCTATATTTATATTTTCGGGTTATTTTATCTTATGTATTTATGACTTATTTGCCTTCAAACACGCATAACTAGTTATTCTAACATAGAAAATTTCTTTAAATTAAAAAACCATTTCTAAAATCATGATTAAAACAACATATTAAATTTTTGTAACATTTTGAAATCGTTAGAGTAGGGAAATATTCTCTAAACATCCCATGTCTAGAAAATCTCCCATATTAGTACATCTTTCATCTTATACAACATTAACTCGTATAAAACTCCTTTATATTTAGACCAAACCGAAACCAATCATGATGAAAACGGTATAAGGGTTTAGTATTACTCACCTAATTTCCATGTTTAGCTTTGATCTTTGGAAGCTTTAAGTTTTCCTCAGCTTTATCTCATTTCATCTTCTTTTTCCCTTAACAATGGCAGCTGGCTATTCTCTTTCATTTTATTTTGTAGCAAATGAATGTAAAATAAGGATGATGATATGTTTGTAGTACTTATATAGTAAGGGTTTTGATCTTTTTTACCCGGCTTTCTTAACTTTTTCCCTCTTTAAAATATTCTCTCTTTTCAAATTTACCTCATACATGGTCGCATTTAATTATTTCCCATTTACCCTTGATTATCAATTAATAATTTCCCCTTTATACATATGAACAAATTTAATTACTCTTCTGTAAATTAGTAATTTCCTCTTAATAAAATTATCCTTTATTCAAATCTCTATATCATCCCTTACTACACCTGGTCAAATATAATTATACCCATGTAATTGGATACCTTTGATTTTCATTCAATGGTTTCCTTCTTTTAATTTAAGCTCGCATATGTACAATAAGTAAATAAATGTTCCATATATATTACCCTTATTTAATTCATTCATTTTCTTATTTAATTCCTTAAATAAATCAATTAATCTTTTTTCTTATAATTAGCTTCCTTAATTAATTATCCATTAACTTATGTGTCGTTACAGGCTTCCCTCCTTAAAGGCAATTCACCCTCAAAATTCAATTAAGGTGCGACAATGATTTCCAATCCATACAATGCCCATGCTAGCATACCCACACAAGTTCCTCACCCATATGTCATAACAAAAATGTACTTGTGCATGTACTAATATAAAACAATCCACCATAATAATCAAACACACACACACACACACACTATATATGTATGTATGTATGTGGTCAGCAACAATATGTAGCTAACAAACATGCTAAACCGAAATAAACAGCTCTAGATAAGTCCTCTTAACCTTATCCTCTATTTCCATGCACAATCCTCCCGGTACTGACTCCACTAGATTCAAATTAGCTTTACCACTTTGTTCTAAAGCCGCTTGTCATCCCGATCCACCATCTGAACTGATTTCCTCACATAGATCGACTTTGGCTCTATGACCAAGTCATATACTACCCTCAGATTCATTACTGCCATAGGATCCTTAATATATTTCCTCAAATATGATATGTGAAATACATTATGGATCCTCTTAAAAGGCCCCAGCAGCTCTACTCTATAGGCTACATTTTCGACCTTCCCCATAATTGGAAACAGACCTACATATTTGGGTGCTAACTTCCTAGCATTTCCAATATGCATCACTCCTCGCATTGTTGAGACCTTTAGGAATGCGCGGTCACTTAATGCAGACTCTATTTCTTTCCTTTTCATATTAGCATAACTCATTTTCCTAAACTTAGGTGCCTTTATTCTAGTCCTAATTAATTATACTTTCTCAGTAGCATCCTTCACAAAATCTGGTTCTAATATGAACGTATCCCTTGTCTCTAAACAACATGTGTATGATTGACACTGACTTCCATACAATGCTTCAAATTGTGTCATCCCAATACTACTTTGGTAGATATTATTATATAAATCTCTACAAAATGTAAGTGATATTCCTAAGATCCCTCGAAATAAAAAACACAGGGTCTCAACAAATCTTCTAGAATCATGTTGCCTCTTTCGGCCTACCTATCTTTTTGTGGATGGTACGCAGTACTCATGCACAACTCTGAACCCAACATGTCTTGCAAATCGCACCAAAACTCACTAGAAAACAACAAGTCTTGGTCACTAACAATAGTACTAGGCAATCCATGCAGTCTCATTACTGCCTTAATATACGCCTTAGCTAATTTCGATGCCGTTCTTGTACCCTTCACTGGAATGAAATAAGCTCATTTAGTTAGTCCATTGACTATGACCCATATACTTTCATTCCCTGCTCTATACCTCGGTGATCCGTCCATGAAATCCATAGACACCGTATCCCATTTCCAAACTAGAACTTCCAAAGGCCGCAAAAGCCCACTCGAATTTCGATGTTCTACCTTCACTTATTGGCATGTGAGACATCTCATATACTCTCTCACGTCCTTCTTCATTCCTTCCTAGAAGAAACTTCTCCTCATGATTCGATACATCTTAGTACCTCTAAGTGAATGGCAAACTATGAATGATGACATTCATCCAACACTTCATTTCGAAGGCCGCCAACATCCAGTACTTACAACCTTCCTTTCTTCTTTAGACTGCCTTCTCTATCAACATTGATCCCTTTTAGCTTAACTACCTCAGTTTCTGACTCTATGCTTCTTATTATATCGGCGGAGATCTGATCTTCCTCATAAAGCTCGATAATCTTCTCTACCAATGCAGGCCGAACTTCCAAGCAGGATAGCATTTCGAAAGTGCTATTCGTTCCTACACTAGACCAAAACCGCACATTACACGTATACAATGTCGCTAACATATCCCACTCTTCACTCATCTCTAAAACACAATTCTATTGCTTTCGACTTAAGGTTTCAGCTAACTTATTTCCTTTCCCTCAGGTATATTCTATCCCAAAATCATAATAGGCTAAAAACTCCAACCACCTCTGATTTCTTACATTGAACTCCTTTAAAGAGAACATATATCTCAAGAACTTGTGGTCAGTAAATAGCTCGAATCTTTCTCGAAAAAGATAATGCCTCCAAATCTTCAGTGGAAAGACAATAGTCGTTAACTCTAAGTCAAGAGTAGTATATCGAACTTCATGGGGTAACAACTGCCTAGGCGCACAGGCTATTACTTTGCCCTTCTACATCAATATTGCTCCTAACCCCGAACCTGACGCATCTGTATATACAGTCATATCATTATTCCCCTCGGGTATCACTAGTTAAGGGGCATTTGTCAACCAATACTTCAATTCTTGAAATGATGCCTCACCCACTTTTGTCCAAACAAATTTCTCGTTCTTCCGATCTAGTTTCGTCATTGACGCGACTACACAAAAGAAGTCCTTAATGAATCGTCAGTAGTAGCCGGCCAAGCTTAAGAAACTACACACCTCAATCATAGTCTCAGGTCTCTTCCAACCATTTACCGCATCAACCTTTAAAGGGTCTACTACCAAACCCCATTTCAAAATCACATGGCCTACTAACTTTAATTCCCTTCTCCAGAAATGACACTTAGAAAATTTCACACTTAACTTATGCTGTCTCAACCTCTCCAACATAAGCCTTAAGTGAACTGCATTCTCCTCCTTGTATTTTGAGTACACTAATCTATAAACACCAATACTCCATCAAGTTGGTTTTAGAAAATTCTATTCATCAAGTCTATAGACAACCCAGATACATTAATCAATCCAAAAGGCATTACTAACCAGTCATACGAACCGTACCTCATCCTCAATGCGGTTAACGGAACACACACTTCCACGACTCTTAACTAATGAACCCAGAAGCTAAATCTAGCTACGAAAAATCTTAGCTCCATTCAATTGATCAAACAAGTCCTCAATTCTCAGAAAAGAATATCTATTCTTTAGCATTCTTTCATTTAGCTTTTGATAGTCAATGTGCAACCTTAAAACCCATCAGACTTCTTTACAAATGCTATCACAACTCCCCAAGGTGAGCTACTAGGCCTTATGAAGCTTTTTCCTTCCAACTCCACCAATTGTTTCTTTAACTCCATCTCCTTCAAAGGCATTCTACTAGGTGGTCAACTTAATAATTCAACTCCTGGAAGTAACTCTATACAAAAATTTACTGGTCTAGACGGTAGCAACCCCAAAACTGGTTCAAACACATCAAGAAATTTCTTTACCACACGCACTGCACTAAGATTTTCCACCTACGAAGCTAAAGCGAACAAAACACCTCTGTGCCCAACTATAATCTCTTCCGAGATACAACTACTCTTTTGTTTTGGCTAGGGTAACTCAAGGTAATTATTCTTTTGACATAGTATATTCTACCGCGGTACTTCTCCAACCAGTCCATCCCTAAAATAACTCTGAAGCGTACGAAGTCAAACATGTAGGGATCATACAAAAACTTACACTTACCCAACTCTATTTCTAAGTCCATGCATCTCAATTCGAGAGTTGTGTATACCCCTATCGGGTTTATATCACATATGCAAGTGACTAAATAACGAATCTATGACCCAAGTCTATCAACCAAGTCTTTAGCTATAAATGAGTGCATAACACTGGTATCAAATAGTACTCTAATTAAAATACCAAAAATCAAATCCATACCATCCGAAACGATGTTCTTAGCTTTCTCAACCGTAAAAAGACCTCCTCTGGGTCCCTCCAAAGCTTAAAACTATGCTTTAAGCTCTAAGCATTCCTTCTTTAGAAGCCTCATATCGTCACACGTGAAGCACTTCACTGTTGCAAGATTATTTAATGTCGGACAATTTGTCACATAGGGCCCCTTCTGTCCATAGTTAATACAAACAACCTCTACGGTAGCAACTTCTCCACCCCTTCCCCTTAGCACACCCTTCTTGCCTTTGGTATATGGAGTAAACTACTTTTTCTGCACTACCTTAGGTTTCATCTCCAATCTTCTCTATTCCAGATACATCCCATCACCTTGTGATCAAGGGCCAACTTCAAATCCCTTATGAACTTCTCATTTTTCTTTAGTGGAGTGTTGATAATATCTCTGCCATACTTAGTTAAAGAGTTAAACTTCTGGATGTACCCTTAAGGCTGTTAGTGGATATTTGAAAATTTTGATATTCGCCTATATCCATATTCGAAAAAGCGGATAAATATCTGGTATTTGGAAAAGCGAATACAGATGCGAATACGAAGGCATCCATCCGAAAATTATCCTTCCGATTTTTGTCAAAATTATAGTTTATTTTATGTGTATTTTAGTACAATGAAAGATAAGTATATATTTTTTATTAAGTTAATAGTTTATGTTATATGCATTTACTACCTATTACTTGCTTAAAATTATTTACTATCATTATATTTGTTGGTTTTGCATACTTTTATAATCAATGAGATTGGAAAATAATTATGTTAAATCAAAATTTTCTATTTATATTTCTAGATTTATTGATTGTTAGTAGATATGATAATTACTTGATATTCCTCCGTATCCATGGATACGGATATCCGATATTTGAAAATAATTTTGGATTTCGAATGCAGATGTGGATATGACACTATATGCATCTGAAAGTATCCATTGACAGACCTATATGCCCATAAATTATAAGTTCACCCCTATTCAAGTCTATAAAATCCCGTAGCATAACCTTCGCTAGGACTTGGATCTGAACCAAGTCTCGAACCTTTCCTTGAACTATACCCATGTAATTTCCTCCTCGGGAGTTTCCAAAATCATTGTCTCCCTCCAGTCTAATGCATCTCCAAGCAACTGCCTTGATGCCAGCCTTCTTCTTTGCGCATCGTTTAATCCCAAGTCTCCATATATGCGCTCACAAACTCAAAGCCAATTCAACATTTCGACTGATGGTTCCTTCCCCATAAATACTTTTTTTCAAGTTTTTGTAGTATTGGTTCAGTTTTGAGAATTCATCCCTTACTATTATAGGCCTTGGATCCACAGCCTTCGACATATTCTTCCTCATCATTTGCACCATAAACTAACTAAACAAGGCATTCACATCCATCCTCGCTACACTAGCTGGCTATGTAGCTTCAGCCTCAACTACTCTTGGCACATCGCCTTCATTGCTCTCATTGGTCTACGTACTCTCAGTCTTCCTTCTTGCATTTTATCCCCCTATCGTAACCCACCCACTTTTCATGTCCATCTTGCTTCTTCTATTAAGCAAGTCTTTATTAGAAATAGAAAGAAAGGGGGTGAAACAATAATAGAAGGGTAGATATATCAGCATATATATCTATATAGCAGTATACAAGTACATTATATATAGTAGCATACACCTTTCCCATGACATTTTTTTCTACTAAGTACTTAACTAATTCCAGCTTTGGTTTATCCTTAACCTATGCTCTGATACTAACTATAACATCCCCTACTTCAAGACTCGAAAATAAATGCCAATGATGTTGCAGTCATTACAAGAATTATTTTAAAGCGACTAAAGTAAGTTCTGTATATATCGAGAAACAGTCTAAGTAAGCAGAGCAACTAAAATGTTTACATGACATTTAAACCATCATAATGTTCATTACATACATTTTTCAATTTAACCCCAAAGTCATGCCTGCGCAGTGGTCAAATTACAACAGTAAATAACATAGTAGAGTGTAGAGCTGACATATGATGGTGTTGTCCTTAACTCTTTAAACAACAGAAACCAACAATCTTTATTAGCTAAAAAACCTTTTTTCTTTTGTCTTTGGTCCTCTTCCTTCGACTTTAAGATAGCCTGCCAAAACCATTAACTCGGCCTACTCAAATAAGTAATCGTGAGTTTATAGAGAAAATAATAATAAAAATATGGGTCAGACATAAAGTCTGGTATGAATAATTCCTTTACACAAAGTATAACATATAGTGTGACCACGGTGCTATATGTGAAATTGGTTTTCCCTTCACTAGAATACATATTAAACATAAATGCTACATCTGCATTACATCAATCAAATTTAGGCCAACCCCTACATGATTTTGGTCTCGACCAACCACAGATCGAACCCTCCCTCTAAAATTGACATAAAAATCCAACTACTGATGGTACTTCCCTTATGGACCTGTTGCTAAGTGCATTGTTTGTATTCCTCACTTCCAAAAAGCATAGTTTATCCTATTATAGTTCAGCATTCGGAAGACATTACCCAAACGCACTCCTAGCGCAGTTCAATTTTCCCTTTTGCTTATAGTACAAAGGTCGGCCACATGCAGTTCCAGTTATCTTTAATTTATTCTACAAAAATCTAGCCACATGACGCTTTGTTTATCTTTAATTTATACTGAAAAGAACCACCTACATGTGGTTTCGTTTATCATTAATTTACACCACAAAGAATCACCCACACGTGATTTCATCTTTAATTTACTTTACACGGCAAAAAATTAATCATATGTGGTTTCGTCTTTCATTAGTTATACTGCAAAGAACCAGCCGCTTACAGTTTCATTTATCTTTAATTTACACTGCAAGGACTCAGTCACATGCAGTTATGTGGGCGTACAAACCTCCCAAAATGTCCCATGTCCCTCCGGAAGTTAAATGCCTCTCCTCACCTTCCCAAGGTATGCATCCGAATGAGTGTGTAACACCCCTAATTTTTTATAACATTAGTCAGGAGATTTAATTAGATAAATTAAATAGAATAATGTAAATAATTAGAGTGATAAGGGGATTGATATTTGAAAATAAATCTAGAGGCCGAGCTCAATTAAATAAATGGGCTACAAATGGTTATACATGTTAATTAATTAACACAAGGGTATTAGGGTAATTATCGCACCATATTTCAACCACCTTTATATTCTCGTGCCTTAACCATTCACGTTCATTTTGACAAAATAAAAACAAACGTAAGAAAAGACGGGAGCCGGCCATTACTAGGAGAAAAGAAGAAGAAGAAAATTCAAGTAACGCTTAGGACTCAAGCTAGGGGAAATTAATCTCAATCCAATCTCCTTATCCTAATCAAGGTGAATAATAATCTATGTCATCTCTATTTTGTTTTTATGGTCATTTGTTTTGGGTTTAAGATTAAATCCATTTTAATGATGATTTGAATGATGATATGCTTGGATTATAACATGTTTGATTTAAACAAAATTGTTTAAATATGATTTTTGTATGTCATGAGGAATTTATATGTAATGTAAAACATGATTTTGGAGTTGGGTTTTAATTTTCATAATTTTCCAAGTTATGAAGAATTTATTATGAATTTTCAAAGGAAAATATGGTTAATTAGGTTTAGAAATTTATTTCGGATATTATATTGAGAATTTGGGTCTAAAATTTAGATATGTTAGTTAACATATTAAAAATGAATATCTGTGATTTCTGGGGACTTTTCCTAAGTGATTTAGTATGAAAATTAAATTATTTTAAAAGAAGGACCTAAATGATTTAATTGTTTTGCTTAATGGAAGGGCTTACTTGTTAAATTAATTTTTTTTAGATCTAAAATTATGCGGCAGTTAATTTTTGTACCAATCACATGTTTACAAGTAGGCAGTTTAGTTAGAAAGTATTTGCTTTAATTGACATTAAATCAGTTTTTACCTAGAAAGTGGGTTCCGCCTCTTTTAGAAGCACCTTTCGACTCATAGCTTCCGCCTTCAATCAAGTCGAAACCCCACGAAGCCGAAACCAATACACAAGGTGTCAACATTGGTACATAGTGGATTGGAGAATGTCAGAAGGCATGATGTCAAAACTAAGCTTCCAATGGGAACAAAATCTTTGTTTTGTTTTCTTAAGAAATGCACATGCTTGTTTTACTAAATGCTTTCGAAGGTGTCAAAATATATGCTTTCGAAGGGGTCATTTGAATAGCTTTCTAAAGGAGGTTACCGCCTTGTTGTTTAAAGTATAGCTTTCGAATGAGTTACTTAGTATTCAAACTAATGATTTAAAAAGGGGGTAGTTTCGACCTAACCAAAACCATTCAGCCGACCTTATGCCTTTTGAAGGAATTGAAGATATCAATGCTTTTTAAAGGTAGTCTTTATTTTGTAAATATGAGCCACTTCCTAAAGCTTTTGAAACGGGTTAATGGTTTTGAAGGCAATGGTTTCGAAAGGGGTTTTGAAGCTAACCATCAAACGTTTTACTTACAAGGTTTAAGATTTCGAAAGGATGGTTCCAACGCCATCAAGTTTTTCCCCAAAAACTTTTATATGATAAAAATGGTTTCGAAAGAGATATTTTTGTTTATATTCACTTTTACCAAAAGGTATTTTAAAGATAAACCCAATGGTTTCGAAAGCGGTACTTTCAATGGTTTCGAAGCTAAGCTTCTATAGTTGAATGGTTTCACTTTAATAAATCCGAAAGGTTTCGAAAGAAAGGTTTTAAAGTGTTTCGAAAGGCATATGCCTAGCGTATTGAAAAGAAGATTTTAATGCTTTCGAAAGGAAATTTCCAATGGTTTCGAAAGTAAAGGTTTTAAGGTTTTGAATGCCTTAGTTTTCAAAATAAATAACCTAATCTCATTTTAAAGGAAACCCATGGCTAAGATAAAGGAGTTTTGAAATGGTTTTAAGTATGAAGTTTTGAAGAAGCTTTCCTTGATAAAAAAATAGGTTAAAGGGATTACCAATGCTTTATATGGTAGTGGTTTCAAGGATATTAAACCACATGTGTTGGTATTATTATGTTTGCTTCTTCTAATATATATATTCACATTATAATGGACCCATAACTGCATTTTGGGAAGAAAAGGGCTGAACAACCAACTAGGTTGACCCAGTAGTGAATATAAATTGAATTAACTCATGAATGAGTAGAATTGCATCTAGAAGGTCAGATAGACCAGAATGTAGGATGCCTAAATATTGAAGTTGTTAGATAGATAGGTTTATAGTAAACCCATGAAACTATGTTTAGGAAAAGTTATTGGCAGAGGCCAATAGGTTCATAGTAAACCCATGGAAACTATGATTAAAATGAGTTATTGGCATGGGCCAATAGGTTTGTAGTGATCCCATGAAAACTATATCCGGATTAAGTTATTGACAGATGTCAATAGGTTCCTAGTCAACCCATGAAAACTAGGATAAGAGGGAAGTTATTTTAGTTACTAAGATGTTCAGGGAGAACCCATGAAACAATGAAGTTATTGGCAGGGCCAAGGTTCTTAGTGATCCCATCAAAATTATGAAACTGGACAGGGAGTCCATAAGTATTAAACATGTTATTTGTCAGCCCATGAAAAATAATTGGTGAATAGTGACCCTAGAAACTATAACTGAGACGGATAGTCAAAAAGAATGGGGATGAGAAATCCAGAATTGATTTACTTGTTTTGCATATCATCATAATATTTTGAACTGTTATGTTTTAACCATTGTGGATGTAGGATCACAATATATTGTTTTGATAAAGTTTTAATAAGATACTAGTTAGGGTAAAACCCGTTTCGCTAAGCGGCGTGGTCTCACTAGATATCTAAATGGTTTGAGATGGTAGATTATTATTCATACCAGTTTTTTTGTCTGACTCGAAGTTTATGTTTTCCCCTTAAACTCTCGAGTACTCAATTTATTTTGAGTAGTTTGAGAGTTAAGGTTTTTAGGTACCTCTGTAGACGAATAAGCTTCTGAAGACGTGCATGAGGCATGATAGCTATTTAGAGTTCTTTTCTATTTTGATTCCGTTATGTTTTGTTGTAAAGGCAAAGATGTTTAATTGCCTAGTTATATACTCTGATCATCTAAGTGAGCATCTTCATATGTCGCTCTTGGCGTATGTTGTAATAATTATATTTTCTCTGAACGTGGTTCTCGTATTGGGATTATGTAATGAATTTGAAATGCTTTGAAATGGAATCAGAAAGTTGATTTTAAGTTTTTTCCATATCCATGTGTTTTTGTTATATCAATGTAACTAACATTACCGTATTTGGTCGTCGAGGATTAATAACTATGGATGACTACAGCATCTGTAGCCATTAATTTTTGGCCTCCAAGTGGGGGATGTTACAAGTTGGTATCAGAGCATAGGTTTATGAAACTTAAAAGGAATTTAAACCTAAAGGATTTTCAAACATAATCCAATGAATTTGAAAATAAGATCGGGTTTTAGGTTAACGCTATAGTAACGTAGTCGTATTTGATATAGATATATATAGATGTATGTATTCCCCTCTCTCTTAGACCGTTCTTCTATATCTTACTAAGGCTCATATTCATATTTACGAGAAAGAAGATATGGAGGTAGGAAATGGAAGATGAAATCTCGATAGAGGAAGCACCACAACCAATGGAAATGCATGATCCACCAGAAGGAACCCGGGTCGACAGGCTAATGATAACCAAAATGCAGATGCTAATGTGGGTGCTGGAAATCCACCAGTGGATATGGGGGCGACGTATTAGTTTTTTGTCAATATGATGCAAGTAGGAGCTGGTGCTAGTGTTGCTGGAAATGTTGGAGGATCTAATCCTATGGCTCTATTTGGGAATAATTATGCTAAGATGAGCCGAGATTACACCAGTCTTGGTGGGAAACCATTTATGGGAACAGAGGATGCTATAGAGGTTGAGAATTGGATGTTGCATTGCGAGAGGATCATTGCTGATTTGGGTTTGGATGATGAGCAGAAGAGGTGGCTGGCCTCTAGGTAGTTGCAAGGGGCAGCGCTTCATTGGTGGAATAGTGTTACTGCTAGAGTTCCGGAGGAGGAGTTGACATAGGAAGATTTTAGAAGGAGATTTGAACAAAGATTTTATCTGAAGTTGCTAAGTCGGCATTGATGAGAAAATTTATGGATCTAGTGTAGGGAGAGATGTCGGTAATTGAGTATGCTACTAAGTTTGATAAGTTGTCCCGATATGGGTATGCTACTATAGACACCGACATCAGGAGAAATTAGTTCATTCGGGGATTAAGACTTGAGCTTGCTAATGCGACCCTGCCACATATCCGTGATCCTTGTAATGTAGTTGTGGAGATGGCAATCCACCATAAAGAGATGCTTGCTATTTATGCTAGAGAAAAGCCGGTCGAAACCTAGGGTCCTTAGGGAAAGAAGAGGAAGTTCTTTAAGAAGAAGGGAGCCCAGAAGGGGGAGACAGCCAAGAAGGCAAAGGCTGATTTAGTTTGCTTCAAGTTTGACAAGAAGGGTCATTATGCTCATGAGTGCCGGTCAGGCAAGGGGAAGAAGGTTGCAGAAAAGAAATGTGTGAAGTGCTTCAACTATGACCAGGTTGGGCATTATAAGAATCCGTGTCTAGAGCCAGTTAGGGTGGACAAGGGAAAGGTTTTTGCTGTTGGACCATCATCTGCTAGGCCAACTACAGTTGAAAAAGGGAAGACTATGATGGAAGGTACGCTTTTGATTCAGAGTATACAGTTAGGATATTATTTGATACCTGTGCATCACATTCATTTATATCCCAGTGTTTGGTTGATGGTTTATGTTTAGAACCCACATACCTTGTTACTTCATTAAGGGTTGTGAATCCAATAGGAGGGTATGCAACTCTAGGGATGAGATATGATCTGTTAGAACTTGATTTGTTATGTCATAAGTTTGCATGCAGTCTGTATGTTTTCAATTTCGTAGATTTCAGAATCATTTTGGGTATGGATTGGTTGAGTAAATATGAGGCTAGGATATTTTTCCAGGATGGGGAGATACCATTAAGGCACCCTGATAGTCATAACCAAATCATATTCTCAGTGGAGAATTCTAACCGGAGTAGTTTTGCTTTGTTAAGTGCTATGGAAGTGGAAGAAGAGTTAAGTCAGGTTCTAGTAGCAAGAGAGTTTGCAGATGTCTTTGAGCCGGTTACGGGACTACCACCGAAATGAGCTGTTGAGTTTCAGATAGATCTTATGCCAGGAGCTGAACCTATAAGTAGACCACCTAGCAGGATGACACCGACCGAGATGAAGGAATTGAAGGTGCAGCTAGTGGATCTAGAAGGAAGGAATTTTATCAGACCAAACAGTTCGCCTTGGGGTGCGGCCGCGGTGTTCGTGAAGAAACCAGATGGGTCGTTGAGGATGTGTATCGAATATCGTAAGTTGAACGAGAGGACGATTAAGAATAAGTATCCTTTGCTGAGAATTGATGATCTATTTGATCAGTTGTGTGGAGCCAGAGTGTTTTCCAAGTTGGATTTGGCGACGGGTTTCAATCAATTAACAGTGGCAGAGGACAGTATTCCTTTGACAGCATTTCATACTAGGTATAGTTCGTACGAGTGGTTATTAATGCCATTCGGGTTAACAAATGCACCTATTTTCTTCATGGATTTGATGAACCAAGTTTTCCGAGAGTACATGGATAGGTTCGTGCTAGTGTTTATAGATGACATTTTAGTATACTCTAAGGATGAAAGGGAGCATGAAGATCATCTTAGAGTTGTGCTTGAGACGCCGAGACAGCATCGGCTGAAGGCGAAGTTTTCCAAGTGTCATTTTTGGAAGAAAGAGGTTAAGTTTCTTGATCACGTGGTTTCAGAGAAAGGTTTGTCAGTCGATCCAGATAAGATCGAAGCTGTTAATAATTGGAAGAGACTAGAGACGGTGACTGAGATTAGAATTTTTCTTGGACTTGCTGGCTATTACCGGAGATTCATCAAGGATTTCTCGCGGATAACAGCACTTTTGACTAAGCTAACCAGGAAGGATGTGATGTATGTCTGGTCCGACAAATGTGAGGAAGCATTCCTTAAGTTAAAGCATTTTTAGACCAATGCACCTGTGTTAGTAGTTCCAGACGGAAACCAAGGGTTGGTGGTGTATACCAATGCATGCGGAACCGGATTAGGAGCTACGTTGATGTAGAAGGGTAAAGTGATTGCTTATGCTTCACGACAGCTTAAACCACATGAAGTGAGATATCCTACTCATGATTTGGAGTTGGCTGCGGTGATCTTCACATTGAAGATTTGGGGACATTATCTTGTAGGGGAGAGATTTGAGCTATACAAAAATCATAAGTCTTTAAGGTACTTATTCTCTCAGAAGGAGTTGAATATGAGATAGCGGAGGTGGTTGGAGTTTTTAGCTGCTTATGATATTGGTATAGAGTATACTCCTAGGAAGGAAACAAAGTAGCGGATGCTCTTAGAAGAAAACATCAGAATTTGGTATTAGCTAAGTTGGCAAAATGGAAGGATTTAGAAGCTTTGACTACTTGTAGTGTGCAGTTGAGATCGACTGCTAGTTCTAGTCCAAGTACCGCTATGTTGTTCTGTTTGGAAGTTTGACCAGTGTTGATTGAGAGGATTGCTTCTAAGCAGAAGGAGAATCCAGTGTTAGCCGAGAGGATTAGAAGGCTTGAGGTTGGAATTGAGATTAATGATCTAAAGGATTTTAGTCTTGACCAGAGGGAATGGTTAAGAAAGAATGGACGGTTGTGTGTTCCAAATGTTGCGGACTTGAGGAAAGAAGTTCTTGGAGAATGTCATCAGTCCAGGTTTATGATTCATCCCGGAGGAACCAAGATGTATGAAGATATGAAGAGGAGCTTTTATTGGGAATGTATGAAGAGGGATGTTGGCTTGTGGGTTAGGCAGTGTGCAAACTGTCAACAAGTGAAAGCCGAACATCAAAAGCCGAGTGGATTGCTTCAACCTTTAGAGATTCCAGTTTGGAAATGGGATTCGATATCATGGATTTTATAGACGGGTTGCCATGTCAAATAGGGAAAATGAAAGTATATGGGTCATAGTGGACAGATTGACCAAGAGTGCCCATTTCATTCTAGTTAAGTCAACCGGGACGACACCTGTTTTAGCTAAGTTTTTCATGAAGAACATAGTTAGACTACATGGGATTCCCAGTAGTATATTCAGAGATAGAGATGCTTTCTTCACTAGCGAATTCTAGAAGAGTCTAAAGGATGTGTTAGGCACTAAGCTCAAGATGAGTACTGCGTATCACCCTCAGACGGATGGGCAGACAGAGAGAGTCTTGTGTATTGGACTTTGGCGGATCTTGGGAAGATCGCCTACATTTGGTTGAGTTTTCCTATAATAATAGTTATCAGGCTAGTATAGGAATGGCGCCTTTTGAAGCTTTGTATGGAAGGCCATGCAAATCACCAGCATGTAGGCTGGAGACTGGAGACAGATTAGTCTTAGGTCCAAATATGGTTAGAGAGGCGACATAGTAGATTGAGTTGATCGAAGAAAGGATGAAGGAAGCTCAGTCCAGACAGAAGAGTTACGCAGATGAGAGGTGTAAAGGCTTAGAATTCTCAGTTGGAGATAAGGTTTTCATTAAAGTATCACCGATGAAGGGTGTGGTACGATTTGGAAAGTCGGGGAAACTGGCACTGAGATATGTTGGTTCATTTCAGATTATAGAGAGGATTAGAAAGCTCGCATACAGAGTAGAGTTGCCGAGCAGTACGGTAGGTGTCCATAATTTATTTCATGTATCTCATCTTCGCAAGTATGTGCATGATCCAGAGACTACTATTCCTCTGACGGGGTTGGAAGATTTAATAGTAGAGCCTAATTTGACTTTTGTTAGACAACCAGTTCGGGTTGTAGCGAGAGATGAGAAAGGATTGAGGAACAAGACAGTTAAGTTGGTGAAAGTTCAGTGGAACGACAACGAGAAGGACTGTACTTGAGAGACAGAAGACAAGATTAGAGATACTTTTCCTGATCTGCTTTAAGGGTATGTCTATATTAGCTTTATATAGATATTTGCTAGTCAGGTAGGTTAGTATGGTTGTTAGGAGTTGTTATAGATGATTGCTATGTTTAGTATTTAGTCTTTTACTGAACTTCGAGGACGAAATTCTTTAAGGAGGGGAGCCTGTACCACCCCTAATTTTTGATAACATTATTCAGGAGATTTAATTAGATAAACTAAATAGAATAATATAAATAATTAGAGTGATAAGGGGGTTGATATTTGAAAATAAACCTAGAGGCCGAGCTTAATTAAATAAATAGGCTACAAATGGTTATACATGTTAATTAATTAACACAAGGGTATTAGGGTAATTGTCGCACCATATTTCCATCACCCTTATATTCTCGTGCCTTAACCATTCATGTTCATTTTGACAAAATAAAAACAAACGTAAGAAAAGAAGGGAGCCGGCCATTACTAGGAGAAAAGAAGAAGAAGAAAATTCAAGTAAAGCTTAAGATTCAAGCTAGGGGAAATTAATCTCAATCCAATCTCCTTATCCTAATCAAGGTGAATAATAATCTATATCATCTCTATTTTTTATGATCATTTGTTTCGGGTTTAACATTAAATCCATTTTAATGATGATTTAGATGATGATACGCTTGGATTATAACATGTTTGATTCAAACAAAATTGTTTAAATATGATTTTATATAGTTTTAAGGGTAAAACCGAATATAATTATTTTCATATGCCATGAGGAATTTATATGTTATGTAAAATATGATTTTGGAGCTAGGTTTTAATTTTCATAATTTTCCAAGTTACGGAGAATTTACTATGAATTTTTAAAGTAAAATATAGTTAATTGGGTTTAGAAATTTATTTCGTAAATTATATTGAGAATTTGGGTCTAAAATTTAGATATGTTAGATATCATATTAAAAGTGAATTTTTGTATTTTTGGGGATTTTTCCTAAGTGATTTACTATGAGAATTAAATTATTTTGAAAGGAGGACCTAAATGATTTAATCTTTTTGCTTAATGGAAGGGCTTATTTGTTAAATTAATCTTTGTTTAGATCTGAAATTATGCGGCAGTTCATTTTTGTAAAGAATTTGAAAAGTTGATGCGACCAATCACATGTTTACAAGTAGGCAGGTTAGTTAGAAAGTATTTGCTTTAATTGGCATTAAATCAGTTTTTACCCAGAAAAGTGGGTTCCGCCTCTTTTAGAAGCACCTTTCGACTCATAGCTTCCGCCTGCAATCAAATCGGATCCCCACGAAGCCGAAACCAATACACAAGGTATCATAATTGGTACATTGTGAATTGGAGAAAGGCGGAAGGCATGGTGTCGAAACTAAGCTTCCGAAGGGAACAAAACCTTTGTTTTGTTTTCTAAAGAAATGCGCCTACCTGTTTTACTAAATGCTTTCGAAGGTGTCAAAATATATGCTTTCGAAGGGGTCTTTTGAATAGCTTTCGAAAGGGGGTTGCCGCCTTATTGTTTAAAGTATAGCTTTTGAACGAGTTACTTAGTTTCCAAACTAATGATTTAAAAAGGGGGTAGTTTCGACCTATCTGTAACCCTTCTGCCGACCTTATGCCTTTTGAAGGAATTAAAGATATCAATGCTTTCGAAAGGTAGTCTTTGTTTTGTAAATATGAGCCACTTCCTAAAGCTTTTGAAAGGGGTTAATGGTTTCGAAAGGGGTTTCGAAGCTAACCTTCAAACGTTTTACTTACATGGTTTAAGCTTTCGAAAGGATGGTTCCGACGCCGTCAAGTTTTTCCCCAAAAACTTTTATATGAAAAAAATGGTTTCAAAAGAGATAATTTCGTTTATATTCACTTTGACCAAAAGATATTTTAAAGATAAACCCAATGGTTTTGAAAGGGATACTTTCAATGGTTTCAAAAGGGGTACTTTCAATGGTTTCGAAGCTAAGCTTCTATAATTGAATGGTTTCACTTTAATAAATTCAAAAGGTTTTGAAAGAAAGGTTTTAAAGTGTTTCAGAAGGCAGTCCTAGTGTTTTGAAAAGAAGATTTTAATGCTTTCGAAAGGAAGTTTCCAAAATGGTTTCGAAAGTAAAGGTTTTAAGGTTTTGAATGCTTTAGTTTTCAAAACAAATAACCCAATCTCATTTTAAAGGAAACCCATGGCTAAGATAAACGAGTTTTGAAATGGTTTTAAGTATGAAGTTTTGAAGAAGCTTTTCCTTGATAAAATAATAAGTTAAAGGCATTAGCCATGCTTTATATGAAAGTGATTTCAAGGATATTAAACCACAGGTGTTGGTATTATTATGTTATTATGTTTGCTTCTTCTAATATATATATTCACATTATAATGGACCCATAACTGCATTTTGGGGAGAAAAAGGCAGAATAACCAGCTAGGTTGACCCAATAGTGAATATAAATTGAATTAACTCCTGAATGAGTAGAATTGCATCCAGGAGGTCAGATAGACCAGAATGTAGGATGCCTAAATATTGAAGTTGTTAGATAGACAGGTTCGTATTAAACCCATAAAAACTATGTTTAGGAAAAGTCATTGGAAAGGGCCAATAGATTCATAGTAAACCAATGAAAACTATGATTAGAATGAGTTATTGGCAGGGGCCAATAGGTTTGTAGTGATCCCATGAAAACTATATCCGGATTAAGTTATTGACAGATGTCAATAGGTTCCTAGTCAACCCTTGAAAACTAAGATAAGAGGGAAGTTATTTGAGTTACCAATAGGTTCGAGGAGAAGCCATGAAACAATGAAGTTATTGGTAGGGGCCAAGGTTCTTAGTAATCCCATGAAAATTATGAAACTAGACAGGGAGTCCATAAGTATTAAATAGGTTATTAGTCAGCCCATGAAAACTAATAGGTTAATAGTGTCCCTAGAAACTATAACTGAGACAGATAGTCAGAATGAATGGGAATGAGAAATCCAGAATTGATTTACTTGTTTTGCATATCATCATAATATTTTGAACTGTTTTGTTTTAACCATTGTGGATGCAGGAGCATAGTATATGGTTTTATAAAGTTTTGAATAAGATACTAGTGGGGGGAAAACCCGTTTCGCTAAGCGGCGTGGTCTCACTAGATATCTAAATGGTTTGAGATGGTAGATTATTATTCATACCAGGCTTTTTGTCTGACTCGAAGTTTATGTTTTCCCCTTAAACTCTCGGGTACTCAATTGATTTTGAATAGTTTGAGAGTTGAGATTTTCAGGTACCTCTTTAGACGAATAAGCTTTCGAAGACGTCCAAGGGGCATGATAGCTATTTAGAGTTCTTTTCTATTTTGATTCCGCTGTGTTTTGTTGTAAAGGCAAAGATTTTTAATTGCCTAGTTATATACTTTGATCATCCAAGGGGGCATCTTCATATGTCGCTCTTGGCGTATGTTGTAATAAATATATTTTCTCTAAACGTGGTTCTCATATTGGATTATGCAATGAATTTGAAATGGAATGAGAAAGTTGTTTGTTGATTTTAAAATTTTTCCATATCCATGTGTTTTCGTTATATCAATGTATTTGACATTACCGTATTTGGTCGCCGAAGATTAATAATTATGGATGATTGCAGCATCCATAGTCATTAGATTTGGGCCTCTAAGTGGGGAATTTTACAGAGTGCCACCATTCAGCATCAATAATTTTTTGAACCCATATTCTTACATATGTTTTTCTTCTCTTTAGTCATTTTATGCTCCCTAAGATTTACCTAATTGTCATATATTAGGTTCCGGTTTTATTTCATTTCAGCATAATACAACCCTACCTTTATTCGTACTACGATGCAATGTGCCTTACCCATATTGTGGCGAACTACTTCTCCACCTTCATTTGGGTTTGCATAGTACAACTCTATGCCTGACTACTTTTGGCTTTCATCACCGTCTCGGGATTAGCGCAACACTTCTTTGTGTAGTTCCGACTCTCCTTGAAAGTTAGTTGACTCCTATAGGCAAATCACTGCCTTTAACCCTAGGTTCATATTTGATTTCTTAGCGTTTGGCCCCGCCTCAACTCCGTATTAGACAAAGTCTGACACTTCTGATACCATGGTATAAACATGTTGCTATCTGATACATTAAGACTCCACTTTCTGTTAGTGGCAGTGTCCTTTATTTATTTATTTTAGCATTTATATGGGATTTTTTCCCTTAATCATTTAACTTTAAACTTTTCCTAAGTATGCATATATAGTAAGTTTCGGTCCCCTATTAAAACCCCTTCGGCCAATGCAGTTTTCCTTCAATGTTGAGTGAATTTAACTTAGAAAATTCTTATAAAATTCCAAAATAATTATGAATAATTCTTTTGAGTTATATCACCCATATTTATATTTCCTGGTTATCTACTTTTATTTATTTACTAGCTATTTTCCTTCTAACATCCATATCAGTTATTCAAACATAGAAAATTTCTTCAAATTAAAAACCTATTTATAAAATCATGATTAAAAAATATATTTAATTTTTATAACATTTCAAAATCATTAGGGTAAAGAAATATTCTCTAAATATCCCATGTCTAGCAAATCTCCTCCAAAACATTTATTGGTGCATCTCTCATCTTATTCAACATTAACTCATATGAAACTCCATCATAGTTAAACCAAAACCAAATCAATCGTAATGAAAATGGTATGAGTGTTATCCCGCCTTTTGGCAAGGCCAGGATACCAACGGACTGATTGAAAACCAAGTATCGCTCGTCATGGATATCGATGAATTTTGTCCGAGTCCGGATCGAGCTACAATTGATATGACGTAACGAGCACAGCCAAAGAGAGCCAACGTTCCACGTTTCGAGTCAATCCGGGTTCATATGCTCAAGTTATGATCGATTCAATCTAGAGGAAACGACCCAGCCTTCGTATCCACCAAGGATGCGCAATTTGTATCGATAAGGTTGGCAGTGTTCGAATCCATCGAATTCGTATCGATGGACTTCGTATCCATCAACAGGTATTATGCCTCGTAACGATTGGCCAGTGTTTGCTTCGCATCCATCATAGAAGCCTTACTTCGTATCTATCAAAAGGCTCCAGTTCACATCCATTGACTTCGTATCCATTGAGAAGCTACGTGGTTCGTATCCATCAAGGAAAGGTCTTATTCGAATCCATCAAGTCAACAAACCTGGGGTGACGTGTCATCCCTCGATGCGAACAAGGTGAGATTTATGGAGTCGATACGGTCAACACGGAGTAAAGACCGGATCGAGGTGAAGTGCGCGCGCCACATCATCTCAGAAACACGTGCAACTATCGATACGAGGGGATCGATTCGAAGTGATGGGTTCGAACCAAACAGCCATCGAGAAATTCCACTTCGTATCGACTATATCTTATGATCCACTGATCCAAATTCGATGAAATTTTCACAGGAGCTTGCATACACACTAAGGAATGTCTCTGCCAAATTTCAGCTCGATTGGACACCGTCTTGATCGATACGAAATGGATTCGTATCGATCGCAGATCGAGGCAAAACTTTCTGGAAACGGTCGCGTGGGCCCCCTCACGTGCCAGAACGAGTCTCCCAAAGTTTGAGCGAAATCTCAGCCTCCAACGCCTATAAATAGAGCCCCAGAGCCTACAGGAGAAGGATCTTTTGATTCTCAAATGCCCAGACTCTGCCGGACCGAGATTTGCATCTTATTCTTACTGTTGATTTCGAATTCCAAACTGTAATTCGCTGTTGTTTGCTGTAATCATTTGTAATCATTGAAAGAGAATCAATAAAATCATCAAAACTTCATAGTGGACGTAGGCAACACGCCGAACCACTCTAAATTGCTTGTCTGCGTATTTACAATTCTGTTTATTTGAGTTTTTGTTAGATAATCTTCATTTTTAATTTATTTTCTTCACTTTTATCTCTTCAAAAACTTCCGAAGAGTGTTGTGCACATTTTTGGTACAAACACTTTGGTGCTTTCACTGAGAAAACCAGTTTTTTCTCCTGCTCCTTGGATCTACTATCGACACCGGATTGCATAAATCCAAGAGGAAGATCCAGATCTCTAATTCGGAATCCTTCCATCCTATTCAGATTTGCGTAAAGTCTAGGAAAGGACTCCACCACTCAAGATGGTTAGCACAAGAACTGCCTCTACATCTGCTGATCAAAAAGGTCGGGATAGACAGAATCCTATACAGCAGCCACCATCCAATCAAGACAACACTGTTCACTCAGATCCGTCAGGACCAGTCACCAGACAAGAGTTCAAAGTGTTGCTCCAAGAACTGACTCAAAGTCGGCAACAATTGACTGAACAGTTGCGCGCTAACGCTGAGTTGACCAACCAACTAAACCGTCAAAGGCGCAGGAGGACCAGGAGGGATGATGTTTCCCGTTCGTCCACTGAAAGTTCCGCCTCATCTGACTATCACCACAGATCTACCCGTCCCCGATTAGACGGGAGTCAAACACAAGCTACCGGATATCAACCTGCCTTGACCGTAGGACAATTGAGGGTTGGGCCGTCAACCAGCTTCCAGACTGGGCCGTCATCACGAGGGGGTGCTTTTCCATAGTATACCACGGACAATCGCGCTGCAACCGTCGCGGTAGAAACAAGGGCTGATACCCGAAATCTGTCAAATCCGAACAACCAGCAACGTGGGCATACTCCTAAGCCTTGCGTCCCGGAAGATGCCGAGCCAAGGAGTCGAGACATGGACCGTCGACAGCGTCCGGTCCAAGCTCGCACTGTGGAACCCGACCACACCTTAGCTCAACATGCACAGAATGTGCCGATGCCAGATATTTCAACCATGATACGCCAGATGATTCGAGAAAGTCAGGGGCTTACCAATGACGATTGGGGAATCTCCCGTAGTCATACCCCTTTTACAGATGAGATATTATACGCTGATCCCCCTCGGCGATTCAGAATGCCAACTCTCCCAATGTACGAAGGAAGTTCCGACCCCAATCAACATATTTTGAAATATGAGTGGTCAATGAGCGTTGCAAGAGCTGATGATGCAGTGAAGTGTCGAAGTTTCCCCATATCTCTGGGGGGAATCGCAACAATGTGGTTTACAAGGTTGCCACCTAGATCTATCTCTTCGTTCGATCAGCTGGCTAAAAAGTTTGTAGAACAGTTTCGTATGCATGTTTCTAGACCTAAAGACGTTAACACCCTGTCTATTGTCACCCAAGCTCATAGAGAGACACTCAGGCGTTATTTAGAGAGATTCCACGCAGCATGTGTGGAGATTAGTAATCCCAACGATAACTCGATCTTCATGGCGTTAACCAAAGGGATCGATCCAGATTCTGAGTTTGGAAATTGGTTAGTTGGGAAACCACCCGCATCGTTGGACCGTTTCTACTCCAAAGCCGCTCAATTCTTACGGCAAGAGGACGCGAAACTGTATAGGAAGCAGGATGATGTGAGGCCCAGTAGTGAGGGGATACAAAGTAACGTAGCAGTTAAGCAGTCCGGTGAGAGTTCCAGAAAAGTTCAGTTGAATATACAGAACAAAAAACCTAGCCGAGAGGCAACAATGGTCAGGATAAGAAAAAAGATCAGAACCGAGGCCCACGACGTAGGGCTCCAATGTTTGATAATTACACGCCGTTGAATACGTCGTTGGAAAACGTGTACCTACAAACTTGCAACACTGTGCAATATAAGAAGCCTGCTCCAAAACCCTCATCGGAGAGGCTGGTCCAAACAGGGAAGTTTTGTAGATTCCACGAGAGTTACGGCCACAATACCAATGAGTGTCGACATTTGCAAGACCTCATCGAGAAGTTGATCAGGGAGAGAAAGTTAGATCAGTTTGTGCGGGCGCCGCAGTCTGGTGGTGCGGGCCCTTCAAATCAAAATCGTGTGCAAAATCAAGAAAGACAGGAAGAACCCGCTCGTACGGGCGGAAGGCTGGTTATAAACACGATAAGTGGTGGTCCCCACCCAGCAGACAGAAGCTGGAGGGAAATGGAGTCGTATGCTAGCTCTATCAGGCATGCGGACTTCGAATGCTGCAGTAATTGTGAAGATGGGGCTCCGGCCAAACAACAGAAGAAAATGTCTGATGATATCATGTTTAGAAACCGAGATGCTGATAAGGTCGAAGCCCCCACAATCGACCCACTGGTCATATCTGCCCAGGTAGGTCCTACTTGGATGAAGAGGATCCTGGTTGACAGTGGGAGCTCCGTAAATATCTTACTTAAATGGGCTTATGATTTAATGAAAATGGAAGCGAAGGACTTAAAACCCTGCCAATCTCGAGTCCACGGCTTCAACGGAAGTGCTACAATACCCACTGGAGTGATAGAACTACCAGTGGAGTTGGGAGTTGGAGAACGCCGGAGAGTACGGATGTTGCAATTTGTCGTTTTAGATATTGATTCACCTTATAACGCATTTTTGGGCCGACCGGCCCTTGCTGAGTTCAGGGCAGCCATTGCCCCATGGTGTTTGACTCTGAAGTTCCCCACTGATCGCGGGATTGGAGTCATCCAAGGAGATCAGGCAGCGGGGAGGGCCTGCTATGTTGCTGAACTGCGTGGGGCGCAGCGAAAGGAGAAGGGAAAGGACGTAGAGGAATCTCTCTGCGTCCGTTTTGCTGATAATTGACAATTGATGCCTGGGCCTCGGCCCGGGCACCACAACCAATTCCAGAAAGACCTTGACCCTAGAGACAGTGAAGATAAAGACGAGTCTAAAGAGAATCAAGCTTCCCCGGCCGAACTAACTGTGGATGTTCCAATCAGTGGGGATGATGATTCGAGGATGCTAAAAATTGGGTCTCAATTGGGCCAACAGACACAACAAGAATTGGTTGAATTTCTCCGGGCGAATCTCGACGTTTTTGCCTGGACACATTCTGATATGTGCGGGATCTCGCCGGACATCGCAAGTCACTCCCTGAATATTGATCCGCGGTATGTCCCGGTAAAACAGAAAAGGCGTGGTATGGATCCAAAGAGATCTGCCGCCTTTAAAGAGGAGGTTGATAAGTTACAATCAAATGGGTTCATCCGAGATGCTTTGTATCCATAATGGGTGTCCAATCCCGTACTAGTTCGAAAGCTGAATGGGAAATGGAGAACTTGCGTTGACTACTCTGACTTAAACAAGGCATGTCCAAAGGATAGTTTTCCGCTTCCTCGAATTGACCAGCTCGTAGATTCAACAGCTGGGCATGAATTATTATCTTTTATGGATGCTTATTCTGGCTACAATCAAATACCCATGCATTTGCCTGATCAAGAGCATACCAACTTCGTGACCGATCTGGGACTCTACTGCTATAGAGTCATGCCCTTTGGTCTAAAAAACGCCGGAGCAACATACCAACGCTTGGTCAACAGGATGTTCGCCAACCAGATCGGGAAGACCAAGGAGGTTTATGTGGATGACATGCTAGTAAAATCTTGATTCTCCACAGATCATGTCAGAGATTTAAATTCGATGTTCCGCATCCTTCGGGAATACGGGATGAAGCTCAATCCATTAAAGTGTCATTTCGGTGTCGCATCTAGAAAGTTCCTCGGGTTCATAGTTAACGCTCGAGGGATAGAAGCAAATCCCGAAAAAATCCGGGCAATAAGGAACCTACAAACCCCAAGAACCATAAAGCAAGTCCAGAGTCTCAATGGGAAAGTAGCAGCATTGAGCAGGTTCATTTCAAAGTCCACCGATAAATGCATTCCTTTCTTTGATCTGATCCGGAAAGGAAAGCGAAACTTTGAATGGACCATGGAGTGTGAAGATGCATTCCGATCGCTGGTTCAACATCTTTCCACACCACCGATCTTGTCAAAACCAATTGACCACGAATAATTGTACCTTGGCAGTATCAGAGCATGCGATCAGTGCTGCTTTAGTTCGGGAAGAAGACCGAGTGCAAAAACCGGTCTATTATGTTAGTAAACGGCTAACAGGAGCTGAAAGAAATTACCCAAGACTAGAGAAACTGGCTTATTGCCTGGTCATCGCTTCAAGGAAGCTCCGTCCTTACTTCCAAGCTCATCCTCTTACTATGTACACCGATCAGCTGTTACGACAGGTCCTCACGCGGCCTGAGACGTCTGGTAGGCTACTCAAGTGGAACATTGAACTGAGTCAATTTGATATCACTTATGCTCCGCGGAGAGCCATTCAAGGACAAGTCCTAGCGGATTTTATAGCTGAATTTACTGTTTCAGAGGATCTGCCTGAAACCACTATACCTCCTAAATGCATTTGGAAGCTGCACACCGATGGTGCATCAAACGATCAGTGTTCAGGTGCCGGAATAGTACTTGAAACTCCCGAAGGCCGATCCATATGCTACGCTCTGAGGTTTGAATTTCGCACAACCAACAATGAAGCCGAATACGAAGCTTTGCTTGCCGGGTTAAAACTTGCTTGTGATCTGAAGATTGTTGCTGTGGAAATTTATTGTGACTCCCAGTTAGTTGTATATCAAGTTCGGGGCGAATATCAGGCCAAAGATCGACGACTAGCTGCCTATCTAGCCCGAGTTCAAGAAGCACTAAGTCAATTCGACTACCACGCTATCTACCATATACCCCGAGAGCATAATCAGAAGGCTGACTCATTAACAAAGCTGGCAAGTACAGGTGAAGCACATCAGATGGGACTTGTCCCCGTCGAAACTTTGTCCTCCCCAAGCATTGATCAAGTAGAGACGAATTTTGTGTTTGAAACCGCTCCCAGTAGAGAATCGTGGATGACCCCGTACCGAAATTACATCAAGAATAGGACGTTACCTGAGCATATAAATGAGAAAAGACAAATTCTACGAAAAGCTTCATGGTTCATCATTCAGAACGGAGTCATGTATAGAAGAGGGTATTATGTTCCTCTCCTCTGATGTATCGCGCACGATGAAATCAAACGAGTGTTACATGACGTACACGAAGGAGAATGTGGCGATCACATCGGTGGGCAAGCTCTCGCTAAGAAGATACTCCGATATGGATACTACTGGCCGACTGTGAACCGAGATGCAACGAACTATGCCAGAAAATGCGATAGGTGCCAGAAACATGCCCGAATTCCAAGAGCCCCACCTACCGAGATAACCCAAATGGTCAGTCCCTGGCCATTTGCAATGTGGGGCATCGATATCATCGGCACGCTACCTCTGGCCAAAGGTGGGGCAAGATAGGCCATCGTTGCAGTTGATTACTTCACTAAGTGGGCTGAAGCTGAAACCCTCTTAACCATTACGACAAAGAAAGTAATCAATTTCATAGTTTGCAACATTATCTGCGATTTGGACTCCCGCATACCGTCATCACCGATAACGGAGCCCAATTTAGTAGTGCGGAATTCAAGAGTTTCTATCAATGGTTTCATATCCATAAAAAATTCTTGGCAGTTGCACATCCTCAGGCAAATGGTCAGGTCGAAGCTGTCAATAAAGTCATAAAATCCATTCTAAAGAAACGACTGGAAAAATTCGGGGGTAAATGGGTTGATGAACTTCCTATGGCCTTATGGGCCTATCGAACGACCCACAAGACCGCGACCGGACACACCCCGTTTTCCCTCTATTATGGCTTAGAAGCCGTTATTCCAGTCGAGATGGAAGTGTTTTCCCATCACGTGACTTACTATGATCCGAAAACAAACGCTATATTGCTTGCCGAATCTTTGGATCTACTGGATGAGAAGCGGGAAGAGGCTGATTTGAGAGCAGCCGCACATCAAAGTCGAGTCGCCCGATTGTACAATGCTAAAGTTCGACCTCGAACCTTTGAACTCGGCGATCTCATCCTCAAGAGAATCTATCTGGTCCCTTCACACATGAAACCAAATTGGGAAGGACCTTACGTGATTACACGAAGACTTGGAGATGGCACATTCAAGTTATCGACCGTTGACGGTCTTGCTTTGCCAAGGGCCTGAAACAGCGAGAGTCTCCGTCGCTATTACACCTGACAGGCTTTATTTGTTTCATTCTATTTTTCCATTTACAGTTTGTTTTCGCATTTTTAAATTTGAATTCTGTAATAAGGCAACTGACTTTGCCGCATTTTCTTACTTCAGCAATAAAATGCCATCTCTTCGAGCCAGAGCTGTGATTCATTGAATACAGTGTACAACATCACGATGCACAGAGAGCTAAATTCCATCATGCAGTGGAATTTATTCAAATAGGGAGTGGCTGTGATACGACCGGCCACTCGCTAAGTGAAACCCGAGTTCGGGGGCAAGTCATTACACCAATGATAAATAGGATTGATACATGACAATCCTATAACTAATTCCAAGCTCCCAGAGTGTGAGCCGGAATATAGACATCAAACGAATGCGGTCTCGAGGAGGGTGGATCCGTCCACCTAATGACCTCCACCGTATTAAGACTAAATACAGTTCTGAAGAGGGTGGACCTATCCACCTAACGACTTCGGCTGTACCTTGAACAGGCTCGAGAAGGATGGACCCGTCTATCTAACAACCTCGCTTGTCGACTCAGGGTGGATGCGAATCAACCGTCCACGATTCTGATTAATCCACCGTTCCTAGAGTGCGAACATAATCCAAGTGCCCAAACAAACGTGACTGACCGTTTGGCGGCCAACTCCATGCTCCCAGAGTGCGAGGTGGAGTATAAACTTTAGAATACAGTTTCGAAGAGGGTGAATCCATTCACCTAACGACTTCGACCATAACTTAACCAAGCTCAAGAGGGATGGACCCGTCCGTCTAATGATTTCACTTGTTAATTCAGGATGGATTATGGTCTAACCATCCATGATCCTGATATTCCTTCCGAACTCCCGGAGTGCGAGTCGGAATGTGAACGCTAACTCCAATTTCCTAGAAAATGGGTTGGAGTATTAACGTC
The DNA here is from genome assembly GCA_030737815.1 of Allium fistulosum. Classification (NCBI taxonomy): domain Eukaryota; kingdom Viridiplantae; phylum Streptophyta; class Magnoliopsida; order Asparagales; family Amaryllidaceae; genus Allium; species Allium fistulosum. Next base: position 435,552,544 of record CM060904.1, on the reverse strand, counting down.
AACCCTAAGTTCTCAGAGTGTAGTTCGACCGCTCACAAGATGACTTGTGTCCTCGGAGTGTGGACTAATACTTGAAAGCTTTCGATAACTGTGGCTGACTGCAAGAATGCAAGTGCAAACCCCCAGAGTGCGGATGTAACAAGTTATAAAGAAACATGTGTAGTTCGACTGCTCGATCCTCACTTCGCAAGCCGATCTTTATAACTTAACCCCGAAACTGGGGGCAGATTCAAGTGTTAATCACTACCCGAAACGGTATAGCATTCAAGTCCAACTCGATCTCCAATTACAACTTAAGTTCGTAATTTTCAGATTCGACAGATAAAACAAGCTATGCTTAAGAGTCGAAATAATGCAAGTACACAGAACTGAGGTTCAAACACTGCAACATTTAAGCATAAAAGGGATGAAAGTTGAAACAAAAAGTCAAAACTTTATTTCAACTAATCAAGAGAGATGGCTCATATACCAGCCCTTCCAAAAAAATTCCTACTAGCGGGGGCCGAACCCGCATCTATACACGGCCTATGAAAGAAAAAAGATGACAAAATTCCTAACTGCAAAAGGAAACATGTGCTAAAAAGTCTATATACTCTTTCTTTTTCCTTGGCTTCTTCTTCGACGAGGAGCCACTGGAGCCACCCGTGACCTTCCGTTTTGAGCCCTTTTCTTTAGGTAGGCTATCCTCGGACGGGAGCATGATGTCGACATCCTCCTCCGAACTGGAGTCCAAAGCAATGCTTCCCGTGGGAGGAGTCGGAGGAACGGGGTCTATAGCCGGAAGCGGGGCTGACGCACTAGTATCGACAAGCGTACCCCCAGGAGATATCACCATAAGTGGTGTAGGGCCATGTTCCACTGCTCCGCCCTCTGAGCTACCACCATGTGCCGCTGCCTCCATCTCAGCATCAATTTCAGCCAGTATGTTTGCTTCTCGAAGGGCTCGGGCTTCACTGCGTGCCGTGGTGGTCTGTGTCGAATTATCAGAAGTAGATGAAAATCCACCCGGACCGAATGGTAAGTCCGCGAAGGGGTCACTCTATCGACCAAGAAGCTCGTTTATCATCTGTTCGTCAAGAGAGATTGAGCTCCCCTGCGTTACTTCGGTAAGCATAACCGTCGCAGCAGAGGTCGCCTCAGAGATAATGGCCTCATGCGCTTGGCGTGATTCCTGGATTGCAGGAAGCGTTGTCAGTACAACTTCGGTCACTGATCAGTGAAAAGAAGCATTTGTTAGTATACATTTCTATACAAGTTCTTCAGTCCGAATGTACAAGAGATTAGTGCAGAGTACCTTCCTCAGTTTGGCTCAAGGTCGTCTGAACGACTTCAGAAGGGTGCTCCCTTATATGAGATAGATGTGGCTATTCTGGGTCTTAAGCTGGTATACGCTGAGAGTCGATCATCGAAGTCGGCGCAGACTGAGATGGCATAACAATCTCGGAACTCGTAGTATGATGCTCAACACCCGAGCCTTCTTCGACTTCCCGGGGCTGAGTACCAAGCCTCTCCTTTTCATGGGAAATCATGGAGTCATGAAGAACCTTCTTTTCGTCATCATTAAGTATACGGTTCTCCAGCTCAAATTCGTCAAAGGCTTCATCAGGATGCCCCGACTTCTCCTCCTCAATCAGCAGATTCCAGGCATTATAAAGATGTGTTGGGTAATCATCGAGCCAAGTCAGATCTCTATGCCTTAACACGTTGGCGTTGTAAGTGACAAGAAGCTCCTCTACCTCAGCCTCAACCCTGACTTCCGCCAGTCGGACCTTCTCGTCAACCCTAGCTTCAACCTCGCGGACTTTTTCCATAGCCGCATCCCTCTCCTTCTGAAGCACCACCACCTGATCACAGGCCTCTTGCGCAGAGACGTTGGCCGCATCTTTCTCCTTCATAAGATCGGAAAGCTTAGATTTAAGCTCATTGAGCTCTTTGAGGGCTGCGTCCCTCTCAGCAGTGATGGTGGTGTTCCTATGACCCATGTCTTCCATCGAAGTGTAGTGCTCTTGTTTCATTCGATTCATGGCCGAGTTTGCATCATCGGCCTTTTTGAGAGCTTCTATTTCAGACTTACGGGAAGACTCGGCCTCGGCATTGAGCGCTTGAATAATTCAGTCTTTTTGACCCAACTCCTTTTCCAGCTTAGCAATGGTGGCGGCCCAATCAAATGCCACTTTTGATGCTTTTCTCGCGGCCTTCGCCCACTCCTTATACTAAAAGAATATGTCTGCAACATAATCGTGAATGGTATTTTCGGCCGTTGGCGGAATTCTCTTCAGGTGTGGGGGGAAGACGTAACTGTCAAAGCAAATGTCGGGGAATTCCTTCCTCATTTGTGCGAGTTTGGCTGCTCCTTCCCCGGTCGGATCAGTCACGACTGATGTAGTAGTCAAGGAGGTGGCTATTTCGGTTCCACGTGGAGGGTCAGATCTAGGAACCTGAGAGGGCGGCTTGTGCAGTGAAGTTTCAGGAGGGCGTGTAACTAGAGCTGGGGGTGGTACAGAAGTCCTGGGAGGAGGAGAGCGAGATCGAGACCGGCGTACATATCCCCTATCTCTGTCAGACCGCTCCTGACCGGAATACCCTGGTTCATAATCTCTGTCTCCCTCTCTCCTACGTGGTTCATAGTGTTATGAAGCTCGGCACTTGCTGCGCAAACTACCAAGCACTGAGCCTCGACCAGACATCGTACCTGAAAAGTAAAATAAGGAGGATTAGTAACCATTTATGATATGCGGTTTGCGGTCAAAGATTGTGTAGTGCCGTGAAGAGTGTATGGATGTGTAACCCCCCAGACCAACCAGAAGTGTCGACCACACTGGTAGAAAGAGACTCGCTAACATCAAAAGTATGTGCAGTTCATCCAATTCGACATCATGTTGTGTGGACGCGAGGTCCAGAATTGGGAGGTCAGCGAGCCCTTCGAAAGGATTTTCCGCCTGTAGGGGGGATGCCTCCGAGATTCTAACTCCAGAAAGGGGTTGGTTTATGACCACAGACTTCCGCCTCTCAGATTTAGATTGTTTAAAAGCAACTACCTTGCCTTTTCTCTTTTCCTCAGACTTCGGAGTCACATCAGTAGGCCCGACCAAAGGTTCATCATCGGTATGAGTTCTTTTGGAGTCAGCCTCCTCGATCATAACGACTCTGGGCTTCTTCCGTTTGACTTTTTCTCTTGAGACAGTCCTTAATGCGCCATCAAGCATTATACTTTGTCTCCGCCCGATCAACCCGAGAATTTTGAGATTCCGGTCCGTCAACAGCAGTTCGATATTCCTCTCTTCACTTGGAATTTCTTGGAGCACCCGGACTATCTCTTTATAATAACCACCTTCGGGTCGCTGGATTATTGCTGAATGAAAAAGAAAAAGAAATGTGAGTTTGATTTCGTTCATAATTGCCTTATCAACTAATTGGGAAATTGATAACACTCACGTCTGAATAGCCATCACCTGGCAAATCCTGGAGGACATCGAACGTAGAACCACTCCCTCTTGAAGTAGCTCAGTCTAGTCCAAGACCCTGTGACCACTTGGCAATTTCTTACAAACTCCAGGAATGTGAAAGATGGACTGTCAGTTCTACTTTTGAAGTTGAACAAATATCTTATATCGGTCATGCGAGGAGGTTGATAGAGGTACTCCATAAATGCAATGAACAAGCTATTGAGCGAAGCATATCCATTCGGGTGTAGCTGAGATGGGGCGATCCCCAGATAAGCCAACACTTCCCTTATATATTCATTGAACGGAGGAAGTGTCCCAGTTGCGCATGCATGTCGATTAAATGCAGTATATCCCTCCGGGGGATTATGCGGTCTGTCATTTGGTCCTGGCAATAGTACGTCGTCCATCGACAGACTGTGCCTTAAGCATATTCTCCCTAGCATATCTTCAGAAATGTTGGATGGAACAGAGTCTGATGGACTATTGATGAAGGATGCATCAGACAATTCGTCCAGGGCCAGACCGATGACTTCGGCCTTGATCTCTGGTATTTCAAGTCTGGGAGGAATTACACTCTGAGTTTCCTGTGGCTGTAAGCTTGGACCTTCCATAGCTGACTAACTCATGAGAAATCATCATTAGATGCAAAAGAGCCCGTGCATTCCCTAGTGTAAAGTGTATGAATGTGTTGTGCAGTGAAAGTGCTGTGCATTACTTGAGCAAATTTTACGGAATAAACCGAAGTGTGTCAATGACGAAACTCTGAGAATCAGACCGGAAATGACCGTCACCGCTGACCATCACAACCGTGCCATCTAGATGCTAACGATCGATTCAAGTTAAAGTTTGTTATATTTTTGTTAAGTTACAGTCCCATTGACGAGCTTCGAAAGGCGGTCAAGTGTGCAGTTTAACAGTCAAGTTCCGATATCAAGAATGAAGCTCGTCGGAATTATGTTGAAGAATGTCAAACATTCGAATCCATCAGGGTACAAGTTCGAGTCGATCCCGAGAGGCTCGTTCGAATCCACCAGGGTACAAGTTCGAACCGATACTAAACATCATGTTTCGAATCGATTGTCAAGGACCGAGTTTGTATCGATCGAAATAGGACGACTTCGTATCAATCGTTGGTAGCCTGGTTCGTACCGATTGAGAAGGTCTTAGCTTAACATCGATAACACTCGAGTCGATACTTTTCGTGTCGATCGTAAAGGTAAAATTCGTATCGATCTAAAGCTAAGGACTTCAGAGCGATCATTAACTTATTTTTCATATCAATCACTTAGTGTCGATATGATCCATCTTCATAGCCATCAATATGAACCGCACCATCTCCACTGACATATCTCATTTATCGATGCGAGATCCAGGGAGAAATGTCACTGCCTTCATCGATTCGAGCATGAGCCCCCAAAATGATCCATTTTTTGTTTTTCCCACTCATTCTTCTTCAATCCACCGGAGCATCGCTATGGTCGTTTACAACCAAGCTTTGGCCCAGATCTGGTTTTACCAATTGCCAGAATTGATGATCGATGAAGATGAAGTGGATCTGAGGTAACTTCGTTGTTTGGATTCATGGTTAATTACCTAAATTGAAGGTGAAATTCGAAGGATTAGAATGACAAATCTAGTCGATTCGAAAATAGGTTATAGTTTTTCTTCTTTCCCAAATCGAAGCGAAAAGTAGGAGGCAGCAGTAAAAAGTAAAAAGTGAAAAAATGGCCAAGTCCAGAGTATTTATATGGAGGCTTAGGTGAAACCGGGTCGTTTCGTCTCCCAGTCCACGCGACCGGCCACAACCAGTCGATCCACGGGTCGAGTCGAAGGCCTTGTTCGAATCCACCTGACCAGGAGATTCCATCGATACGAACGGGACAGTGAACTATCGTTACGAAGCGCACAGCGAAGACACCTGAAGGCGGTAAACTCCATCGATTCAAAATGACCATTTTATAACCATCGACTCACAGCAGTACAAACCCATCGATACGAACGATCATTTCGTATCCATCGGAGATCATCGATGCGAATCAAGGTCCACCACATTTTGTGACCATCGATGCGAATGAACATTTCGTATCCATCAATTCGACTCGCATCGATATGAAAAACTATTTTTCAACTTTTTACATCGATTCAGGAGAGGATCGATACAAGAGGATAGTCAAAAACAACCATCAAGTGTTTCAACTCGAATTTCAAATCGGTTCAGGAGAGAATCGATACGAAATTCGATAACAAGCTAAACTGGCAACGACTCGCAAACGTGCAATGTTAACGAGAGTCAGCTAATCATTATCACACAGTAGTCAATTACAGCAATACAGGGTACAACTTTCAACAAGAAATACGATAATTGTTCAGAGAGAAACCGCAGCTTGTCAAAGCACATCATGTTTCCACAAGATGTACTTTGGGGGGCAAATGTTATCCCGCCTTTTGGCAAGGCCAGGATACCAACGGACTGATTGAAAACCAAGTATCGCTCGTCATGGATATCGATGAATTTTGTTCGAGTCTGGATCGAGCTACAATTGATATGACGTAACGAGCACAGCCAAAGAGAGCCAACATTCCAAGTTTCGAGTCAATCCGGGTTCATATGCTCAAGTTATGATCGATTAAATCTAGAGGAAACGACCCAACCTTCGTATCCATCACTATGGTTGATTTCGTACCCACCAAGGGTGCGCAGTTTGTATCGATCAGGTTGGCAGTGTTCGAATCCATCGAATTCGTATCGATGAACTTCATATCCATTAACAGGTATTATGCCTCGTAACGATTGGCCAGTGTTTGCTTCGCATCCATCATAGAAGCCTTACTTTGTATCTATCAAAAGGCTCCAGTTCGCATCCATTGACTTCGTATCCATTGAGAAGCTACGTGGTTCGTATCCATCAAGGAAAGGTCTTATTCGAATCCATCAAGTCAACAAACCTAGGTGACGTGTCATCCCTCGATGCGAACAAGGCGAGATTTATGGAGTCGATACGATCAACACGGAGTAAAGACCGGATCGAGGCGAAGTGCGCGCACCACATCATCTCAGAAACACGTGCAACTATCGATACGAGGGGATCGATTCGAAGTGATGGGTTCGAACCAAACAGCCATCGAGAAATTCCACTTCGTATCGACTATATCTCATGATCCACTGATCAAAATTCGATGAAATTTTCACAGGAGCTTGCATACACACTAAGGAATGTCTCTGCCAAATTTCAGCTCGATTGGACACCATCTTGATCGATAAGAAATGGATTCGTATCGATCGCAGATCGAGGCAAAACTTTCTGGAAATGGTCGCGTGGGCCCCCTCACGTGCCAGAACGAGTCTCCCGAAGTTTGAGCGAAATCTCAGCCTCCAACGCCTATAAATAGAGCCCTAGAGCCTACAGGAGAAGGATCTTTTGATTCTCAAGCGCCCAGACTCTGCCGGACCGAGATTTGCATCTTATTCTTACTGTTGATTTCGAATTCCAAACTATAATTCACTGTAATCATTTGTAATCATTGAAAGAGAATCAATAAAATCATCAAAAGTTCATAGTGGACGTAGGCAACACGCCGAACCACTATAAATTGCTTGTCTGCGTATTTACAATTCTGTTTATTGGAGTTTTTGTTAGATAATCTTCATTTTTAATTTATTTTCTTCACGTTTATCTCTTCAAAAACTTCCGAAGAGTGTTGTGCCCATTTTTGGTACAAATAATGAGGGTTTAGTATTAGACTAATTTCCTTATTTACCTTTGTTCTTTGTAAGCTTTAAGTTTTCCTTACATTTATCTCTTTTCTTCTTCTTTTCCCATTAATAATGGCGGCTGATTATTTCTTTTGTTTTAATGTGTAGAGGAATGAACGTAAAATGAGGAGGATGATATGTTTAGTGGTACTTATATAGCTAGGGTTTTATGCTTTCTTAACCCATTTTATTAATTTCTTTCTCTCTTTACAATATTGTCTCTTTTCAAATATACCTCATACATAGCCACATTTAATTATTTCTCATTTACCCTTGATTATCAATTAATAAGTTCCTCTTTATACATATGATCAAACTTAAGTACTTTTAATTGCCCTTAGCTATAAATTATTAACTTCATCTTAATAAAAATCTCCTTTATTCAAATTTTTATATCTTTCCTTAATACACACAGTCAAATATAATTACCCCATTTAATTGGATACCATGCAGTTAAAGCTCTCAGCTGTTCTATAGCGTTGGGGTGCAAAAGGTTATAGTGAGGATAAAGCGATGATATAACGGAAAATAGCAGAGGTGCAAAAATCTTCATTAGATATAAAACCAAGTATTTAAAGTTATTTTTCTCTCATTCTCACATATTTTGTATAGAAAAAAAAATATTGCTTAATCTTATACAACAATATCGAAAACTATCATGATTTATGCAGACTAGATGTGGTGACTACAGTGGATTTCTAGCTTATAATGAGCACTTTTGCCTTGAAATTAAGTCTTTACCCTAACTTTATTGATTTGGTTTAAAAAAACATGTCAAATCAACCTTTGCATATTAATATTGCTAAAGCGGATGTTAAAGAGCCCCAACCTAGCGGGTGTAGCAGAAAGTAGAGCTTAAAGCGGATCTACTATTCAATAGTGCTAAATTGAAATAGCATAGCGGTTGAAGAGCGCTATGCGCTATAGCGGGGATATTGCGAGGCTTTAATGGGGTTTTAATTACACAGATTGGATACCCTAAGTTTTCATTCAATAATTTCCTAGTTTTAATTTAGCCTTGCATATATACAATAAGTAAATAAATGTTTCCATACTTTTACCTTGTTTAGTCCATTTCTTATTTAATGCCTTGATTAAATCAACTAACCTTTATTCTTATAACTAATTTCCCTAATTAATTATCTATTCAGTTATAGGTTGTTACAGTTACAGTTATGATTTTAAAATAACAAATGGAAATTTGAAAAGTGTAAAGACTAAATCAAAAGGAGATTACTTTGTTCAATGAATAATTTTCAATGTAATTATAGATTTTCCATACATACATCCAACAACATAAGCAATACTTCCGCTAGCATTTGTGTCCATTAGCATGTTTTCGTTAGCATGTCTCCATTAGAATATTTACGATAGCATATAAACTATCTTTTTGTTAACGAGAAAGCCATGTTTCCGTTAACGCATTACTTATGTTTTCGTAAGTATATTACTCCATGTTTTTGCTAACTAAAAGCTATGTTTTCGTAAGTAAAAATAAAGACGTATTTTTCATTAGTTTTATAAAAATATTTTTCGATTAACCGTGTAGAAATATATTTTCGAAAGCCTTATAAAGTATGTTTTCGTTAACAAAAGTTTATGTTTTTGTTAGCTTTATAAGCTATGTTTTCATAAGAATGAATACCATACCTTCATTAGCAAAAAGCTATATTTCCATTGACTCAAAGTAATGTTTTCAATTCCATTAGCACATAACGTCATTTTCGTTAGCTAAAAGGCGTGTCTCTAATAGCATTACACGGCGTATTTCCATCAACCTTTGGATGGACTTCCATTAGCATATAGCATGAATCTTAATTAGCTTAAAAGTTATGTTTTCTTTAACCCTATAGTGCTATTTTTGTTAGTATCATAAGTACACTTTTTGAAGCATTTTGAAGCAAGTTTTAATAAATTTGGGCTAGCGAACATTAAGATAAGGCTTAAAGTTATAAAAAGGTAAAGTTTATAAGTTAAAATATCATTTGCAATCAGTTGATACAAATGATAAGTTGGGTAACGATGTTGTTATATCCTCGCCGATCATTTCTGCATTCCCTCGGGTTGATTTTGCTTCTCAGGATAGGGCTGCTGCTAAATTTCCTATTTGTCACTTTGCTTCTTGTTTTGATTTCCACAATAACCTACCTAACAATGTGTCTACAATCAAAACATCTTCATTAAAATCTAGTGGGATTTTAGGGCCCTCTATACCAAACACTACAATGCATTCTACTGCAGTTCCAGGTGCTACTACCCCGACAACTTTATCCTCCTTATTTGCTAATAAACCATGTAATGCTGGAGTTTACACTCCAAGATATTTTGACGTTAAGATAGAAAATGGTATCAATATCCCTCCTCCGGAGGTTGTTGACGCAGGAAAATCCTTTAGGAGCGAACAACTTATTGCCTTCTTCCTAGATGATAACCCCCCTTTTACTGTTGTGAAATCCCATCTAAAGAATTTCTGGCAATTGAAAGGAAAGATTACCATATGATTTGATAATTCTATGTTCTTTTTCGCTTTCACATGCCCTGAGGGCAGACTTCGCATTCTCGAAGCAGAACAAGTTATTACTCTTGGAAAGTCGTTTATTGTTATCAAATGGAGTCCATCGGTTGGTAATACACGTGAACATTTACTCTCTATCCCTGTTTGAGTCCATCTCTCAAGCATCCCTTCTATTTTCAATCTATGGTCGGTATTGATTGGTTGCCCGACCTACTCGGAGAGTTAATATGTTTTGATAAGGCGATAGTGAGAAGGGACGGTCTAGGATACGCAACACTTTGATTGAGATAAAGCTTGATAGATTTTTACCATCTATAGTATCAGTTGAACTAGTTCCTGGTCTTGTTGCTTTGGTAGATGTTAGTTACAAGTGGAAACCGCCAATATATGCAAATTGTAGATCCTTTGGACATCTTGTTGCTTCTTGTAAGCACTCCCTTGCTACTAAGCCACCACATAACATTGAGGAAGTTGTTGTGTAGCTTCCCATGGCTCAAAAGATTCCACTTCCAAAAGTCATGAAGCGTGTTTAGGTTCATAAACACTTGATCCCTCCTACCCATGTAGGTTCTGCCATTGCATCTATTTCGACTAGCTCTAGCACTAGCTCTATAGCTATCCACTTTGATTGGTATTCTGAAGAGAAGACCTGGATCCATGAACCAACACAAATTCGCTATTCCCTATTGTCTGACACATACTTCAAATTCGTCACTGATTTGGAGGGTGAGCATAGATTATTGTTTTGTCATATTTCAGTGATTCCCTTATCTTGTCTTCGAAAGGAAAATATGGTGAACATAACAATGAGATCTTAAAAGATGAAACTTAGGACGGATGTTCATTTTCAATAGTCTATCAGAGGTGTTCGATCCTAAAATTGCATTGATTTTTAGTGAGTATGTAATGTTATTGGTGCTGACTCGTCTGAGGATGAGTATGATCCTCCTCTATGCAGGAGGATTATTTTTGAGGTTCCTTAGTGGTTTAGGCATTTTGGCTAAATCCTATGTTGTATTTTTATTTATTCTTAGCTGCTAAGGCAACTTTTCCTTACACCTATATTGATTTGCAAAGTGGTATGGCCACTATAAAACCAGCTTGCCCATGCAAAATAATAATGCTTTGTTTTTCCTATAAAAACATCATAACTTATACAAGGAATGTAAATTTATAAATCTCAAAGATAAGCTAGAAAAATGATAGAAATACATGATTTACTTGATGTAGTAGATAAAATAATTTATTGAAATAACTAAAAAGTATTACTTGACCTAAATGTGTAGGTTGCACAAATGTTAAATGAAGAAATTATATAAACCTAATATTATGAACATTTATTAATGTTAAGTCCTGACATGTCATAGAGTGGTATATCACAATGAAATAAAGACAACATGGACATTTATGAGAACACATGAATAAAATGTACATAAAAGAAAAAAAAGGCAATATCAAGAAAAGAACAATAACTGGAGTCCAAATAGGTTACTATGGATGTGGATATGTTGCCCCAATTGATATCATAAGAAATAACGACATTAATCATCATTATTTCAAGTGCATAATGTTTTCCAATGGGTATAGGTTTTTAGAGTGGATCGACGCACCTCTACCTCAAAGTGACAATGATTATGCTTTAGAAGTTGAAAATAAGATACAGTTGCTCTAGAATCAACTATTTGCAATGCAGATTCCAGCATCTCAACACGATTGAGGTAATAATTATGAATATTTAGAGGAGGATGCTTACAAAGGAGGGGTAATCTAACATTGTTGTTGTTTGGTATTTGTATCGTAACGTAAACCTTGTAATCATTGTCATTGGATACAACATTTGTCTCAATTTGTCATCAAAGTTATATGTTAACTATTTTCACTTTCTTTTTCTCTTAGTGACATCACTTGGGTACTCTCTCATGGATTGATTATAAGCTAGGTGTTGAGGGGCATAAACTTAGTAGGTCTGGATTTTATATGATAGTTGAAATGCAGTTCAGGACCTTGGAGCTGAGAAGACTTAATTATTATCTAGTATGTAGCTTATTATCTATAGTTTTTTTTTGGCATATATGTATATAAGACTAAATAATATTGTTATTATGTTATTCAGTACATTTGTATATGGATATATCATTCTACTTCTATTAAGTCTAGCATGTTATGATACCATCAGTCTAATCCCATCCATAACGTGTCTCATGTACTATGCATCATATTTACTACTATGTCTATGTTATACTATATTTTATTAGTTCTGCTATGAGAAATGTACATTGACACACGATGTATTTTTATTTATTTTCACCCTTAGAACTCCGGCATTCATTATATTCGGGATAAATGTGTTGTTTAGGCCTTGATATGGGTGATGAGAATGGTGGGCTGTTGCAAGTCAATGCAAATTAGAAGTTCTGACCAGATCAATCTAGTTAATCGATAAATCTTATCAGATTTTTTATACCATAATTTATACCCAGATTAAATTACAAATATTCGAAAGGGAATTTCCTTGGCTTGAAATTCTGAGACCCATTATTTGTTTTTCATAAAGAGCTTAAGCACTAGGATCAATATCCGAGAATCCAAGATCTGAAAGCAAGAGCAAAGACGTCGACTAAGATCAAGACCATTGTCCAATTATGACGACGAGCTCAACCGAGAGCAGCAACTACCAAGACAAAAGACATTTCAACAAGTATCAATAATCAATGCCTCAGATAGCCCTAGACCATGATCAACGGTCAAGATAAACAAAAGGAATCAATGGAACTATATATAAAAGCAACACATCATCAATCCGCATCAAAGTACTCTCAATAAGATAATAACAAGTGTTTGAATCTAAGCCGTCTACAGCAAGCTAGGTCATCAATCCATGTGAAAGCCCTTGCACCAATGGGAGAACCTTAAGTTTGCTATAAATAGAGAACCATGTACTACTGAAAAAGGGCTGGAGATTTTGGGACATTCTACAATCATTTCATGTTCTTTACTCTATTTAGAAAGCTTTGAACAAAAGATATTTAATGGCGGACCTTGTAATAGAAGTACATGTCATCAAATTGAGGATTAAATGATCATAGCAGAACCTTCAAAGTGGATGTAGGGATCTCGGTCCCGAACCACTATAAATCCCGTGTCTCTTTACCTTTCAATGCTTGTTATCTATATAGTTTTGGTGTTCATCCAATTTATCTGCATCCTTTTGAAACAAGGTTCCGAAAGCTTTGGAGTGTTATTCAGATGAAAAATATGTCTAACATTTTCAGCGCTAGAAGGAGGGCCCCCAACCTCTGTTCTCTTCTAATCCAGCAAATTCCAACCTCTCAACCAAGCATGAAGTCCTAGCTATCCTCTCGAAAGACTCCTCACTTCCCTACCCAAAATGAGGAAGTCGAAGAATTGCCTGCGAATGATGAAAATCAAGCAAACCAAATAACTAAAATTGTTATCGTACAAACCACTGCTCTAGTTCCTACCGTAAGCGAATTTCGATAAATGATGCTGAAGTTTGTTTCTTACACGAATGACTATAAGTACCGGACCAAAATCTAAACACTTTGCTGAATTAGAGAAAAAGGTTTCGTCTATACTCGAAGAAGATGAAAACCCACTGGCTTTCAGCCGAAACCGCGGGAAGTTACCATTGACTGATGAAACCTCGGAAGCTGGGTTCATGGAAGCAATAAAGAAGGTCGAGACTGCAAAAGCGGTAAGGTTAGAACCTTCTAAGAAGCCCCTAACTCTAAAGTCCAGAAGAGTGAACTTTGAAGGAAGGCAGCAAATTAGGCCCCAAACTCAAAATGTCAAAGCCGAAACTCTAAGACTCGGTAGGGATCGAGCAATGGAATCCTTATTACTAAAACTATCAAAACAAGTACAAAAGTTACAAGAAGATCAAACTAGTCTCAACATTGAAATGAATCTCCAAAAAGTTCAACTTTTTTCCCAGGAAATCATGAGAGCCCCTATGCCCCCGAGATTCCCCATCTCGAAACTCTCATATGATGGAACATCTAACCCCGAAGACCACATTGCTTTATATGAAATTCAGATGTAGGCAATCCGGGCCTCAGATGAGATTGAATGTAGATTCCTACTCGCAACTTTCAGTGGACCTACCTTGAAATGGTTCCAGAGCTATCCCCTAAATTCCATTAGCTCTTAGGAACAGCTAACCGCTAAATTCTTGGCACAATTATTTGCTTCAAAGACACTAGAACATGACTAAGCTTACTCGCCGACTTTAGGCAAGAAAGGGGAGAATCCCTAAAGGATTATTGTAGAAGATTTAATGATGTAGCGACCCAATGCAAGACATGACAGATGAAACTAAGTTAGTTGCTATTACTTCAAGCTTATGGATAAATACACCATTCTAGGACGATCTTTTGAGGCAAGAGTGAAAATCTTTGAACGAGTTCTTTTTCCATGCTCGAGGAGAAATTCAAATTGAAGAATCAATAGTAGCTGTCAGGAAGAACCCGGAGTGGAGTAGCAATAACAAGAAGTTCGCTTTGGCCAAAAGATTTAAAAAGGAACCTCAAGTAATGAAAACACACCCTTTATCCCATTCATATGCTCAAGTCTATGCATTAATCCAGGAACGAATCCCATACCCTACAAGAAGAGAAAGAGAGCCAAAAATTAACCGAGGGGGAAAATACTACAGCTACCATCGGCAAAATGGCCATAATACTGAAGAATGTAGATTTTTTAAGTACTTCATCAACAAACTGGTCAAGGAAGGAAAGTTGGATGAATTGTTGAAGAATGATTATACTTAAGGAACCATCACCCCAACAGGAAATGAAAGCACACAACCTCAAGCACTGGCTCCAAGATCTCTACCAGCCCCTCGGAATTTTGTGGGCATCATTCTAGGAGGGCCTTATATTGCTGGGGCAAGAAATGGTAGTTGGAAGAGGTATATCAATGAAGCCAAAGCAGGAGACGTCTTGGTATATGAGATGAACGATTAGAGAAAAAACAGAAGGTGGGACCAGTAATCACATTTGGCGATTCTGATAAATGGGGTGTCTGCCATCCCCACAATGACCCGCTTGTAATCATGACCCAAATTGGACTTTCAAAAATGGCAAAGATAATGGTGGATACAGGAGTTGCCATCATCATAATCTTCAAACACACTTTCAATAAAATGGAATTACCCGAGAACATACTCAAGCTAAGTCAAGCTCCCATATACAGACTCAATGATGAAGGAACCATGCCTCATGGAGAGTGTAAGCTAATGGTTAAGATTGGAAGCGACCCCCACTCCAAGATTTTCAAAACCGCCTTTGTTATCATGAACATCCTTTCGATGTACAACGCTTTCTTTGGAAGACAAGCTCTCGATGCTATGGATGGGTATGTGTCTACTAAACATTTACTTTTAAATTTTCCTATCGAAGTAGGAGAGAGACTAATAAGGGGAGAATAGTGGATCTCA
Organism: Allium fistulosum; assembly: GCA_030737815.1. Classification (NCBI taxonomy): domain Eukaryota; kingdom Viridiplantae; phylum Streptophyta; class Magnoliopsida; order Asparagales; family Amaryllidaceae; genus Allium; species Allium fistulosum. Next base: position 435,537,371 of record CM060904.1, on the reverse strand, counting down.
AGACAACTGTATTATGCAAGCCTAAACATGATTAATAAAGGGCAAACTTCATCTTATGAGAACGATATCAAAGCTGACCAGCCTGCTCCCCTCGAAGCTAGAGAAATAGTTAATACCTTGAGTTCTAAGTCTACGTAGAATCGTAAAAGACCATTAAGAATTTTTCCAAGGCAAAAAGATTATATGATTGAGAAATTAGTTTACATAACAAGCTATAAAATAGAATTAAATGAGATGGAATAGAGGCAAAGTAGTAAACCTATAGGAAGGAAGAGAAAGCTTGTTCACATAGTATAGGAAATTCCAAAAGAAGAAGAAATTAAGCTTGATCTTGATCCAAGACAAGAAACCAATATTACTGAAACTCTAGAAGAAGTATGCCTCGATGAAAATGACAAATCAAAGTCAGTAAAGATAGGAACTTATTTCCATCCATCTATCTGAGAAGAGCTAATCTCCTTCCTCAATCATAACCAAGACATATTTGCATGGACTCATGATGGTATGGTGGGAATCGACCCCTCGGTTATTTGCCACTGCTTAAATATAGATCAGAGGTTTACTCCTGTAAGGAAAAAGAGAAGATCCCTGAACAAAATCTAATATATGGCTCTACAAGTAGAGGTCGAGAGGTTACTAAAGAATAATTTCATCTGAGACGTGTACCCGAAATGGATCACAAACCCAGTATTAGTTAAGAAGCCAAATAGGAAGTGGAGAACTTGCATTGACTTTACCGACTTAAACAAAGCTTGCCTGAAGGATTGTTTCCTTTGCCGAGAATTGACCGGTTGGTTGATGCCACCACGGGGCATCAGTTGCTTTTGTTTATGGATGTTTATTTAGGATATAATCAAATCCCAATGATCAAACCTGATGAAGGGCATATGAGTTTTGTCACCAACATCAGACTATCTTGCTCCAAAGTAATGCCCTTCGGTCTCAAGAATGCAAGGGCAACGTATCAAAGGTAAGCTAACTAAATTTTCACCAAGAAGATAGGCCGAATTATGGAGGTATATGTTGAAGACATGTTGGTCAAATCCAAATAGTCAGAGAATCATGTCTCGATTTAGCCAAAACATTTGATGTCCTTCGGAAGTACCAAATGAAGCTAAACCCTCATAAATGTACCTTCAGAATACAATTCGATAAATTCCTAGGTTTAATAGTAAGTGCTAGAGGAATCAAAATAAATCCGAATCAGATAACAGCTATAACAAATATGAAGGCTCCAACTAAGGGGAAGGAGTTAATGAGTTTAAATGGAAAGATCGCTGCTTTGAACAGGTTCATAAGTCGATCAATTGACAAGTGTGTTCCCTTCTTCAACCTCTTAAAGAAGCATGTTACTTTCAAATGGATAGACGAATGCTAGAAGGCATTCGAGGACCTGCAAAAGAACTTAAGTTCTCTAGTATTGTCAAAGCATATAGATGGGGAAACTCTTATCCCTTATTTGACCGTTTTGCACCAAGCCATAAGTTCAGTCTTAGTTAGAGATGATGATGGAATCCAAAGACTAGTATATTATGTAAGAAAAAGGCTAGGTCTAGTCGAGAAGCATTACCTAGTAATTGAAAAACTCACCTATAGCTTGGTATTTACGGTAAGGTAACTTCGGTCATATTTCCAGGCCCATCCAATTAAAGTCCTTATAGATCAACCGCTTGGGCAAGTTTTTAGTAAACCCAAAACTGTAGGTAGATTAATTAAATTGGCAATAGAACTTAGCCAGTATGAGATATCATATGTGCCTAGGACAACAATCAAGGGTCAAGTGCTAACCGACTTCGTTACCGAATGAATAGGTTTTGGAGCCAAAACTAGAAAAGAAGATAGCAAGGATAAACAACTCTCTTGGCAACTTTATGTTGATGGCGCCTCAAATGAGCAAGGGGCAGGTGCCGGTTATATCTTGGTAACCCCAAATAATCATCAGATTTACTACGCAATTAAGCTCACCTTCTAGGCAAACAACAATGCAGCCGAGTATGAATCCTTAATTGTTGGGTTAAGAATGACTATTTCCATCAAGGTCTCGGAGATCCGAATATACATTGATTCTCAGAGTGTCGTTAATCAAGTTCTTGGCCATTACCAAGCCCAAGATCTAAGGTTAGCTCTTAATGCTAAATAGGTAAAGCAGCTACTTGAAGCTTTCGGGAGTTATCATATAGAAAGCATTCCCAGGGACCGAAACGCTTGGGCTGATGCCTTAGCAAAATATGTAAGCTCATGGGATGTGAAAGAGTTTAATTTCATTCTAGTTGAAATTTAGAGAAAATTAGTATACAGGTACCAGAGAAAGTTTTAGTTATAACCCATGCTCAAGCCGCCCAAAGTCAAACCACAACACCAACAATAACTGAAGAAAAATTGATGTCGCTATATATTCGATATCTAATCAAACGTATTCTGCCCTTAGATGCTACTGAAGTAAGACGAATCAAATATAATGATCCAAGATTTAGTATTATAGATGGAATACTCTATAGAATAGGATTCTCAACCCCATACTCTTAGTGCTTGATGGCCTCAGAAGGTTAATGATTGTTGGAAGAAGCCCATGTTGGAATTGTGGGGTCCATTGTGGAGGACAGAAGTTGGCAAAGAAAATACTCAGGCAAGGCTTGTACCGGCTGACACTGTATCAAGACGCATTAGACTATGTTAAGAAATGTAGCAAATGCCAGTTTTATGCAAATGTGCCAAGAGCTCATCCTAGTGAGATCACCTCGATGGTGAGTCCATGGCCCTTCAATATCTGGGGCATTGATCTCATCGGACCCCTTCCGGCTGCTAAAGGAGGAGCGAGATATGCTATAGTAGCAATCAATTACTTTACAAAATGGATTGGGGCAGATACTTTAGCTACCATAACCTCCTATTGGGTAATAAAGTTTGTGATGAGGAATATCATATCCAGATTCAGTCTTCCATATAAGATCGTTACGACACTAAGTTCGAAAGCCGAGAATTCATAGATTATTGTTGAGATCATGGTATCATCAAGAATTTCTCTTATTCACGGGAAAATAGGGCCATGGAGGCAGCTAACAAGACTATCAAAGCTTGTTTGAAGAAGAGATTGAATAAACCCAAAGGCAACTGGGCAAATGAATTGCCTTCCGTTTTATAGGCTTATATGACAAGCTCCAAGACCTCGATAGGACATACTCCTTTCTCCTTAGTTTACAGCTCTGAAGCCATGCTTCCAGTTGAGTTAGAAATTGCATCTCACCGAAGGTATTAATATAATGCACAACTAAATATAGAACTCTGAGAGGAGTCATTCGACTTGTTACTCAAACTCAGGGACCAAGCCGCTTGAAAATGGCGGAGTATATTCGAAGGATGACCCAATACTACAACCAGAGAGTTCGAACTAGAAAATTTGAGAAAGGGGACCTCATCCTCTGAATGATAATGCCAACACCAAGGATCCAGCAGATGGACCTCTCGGTCCAAATTAGGAAGGACCTTGATAATTCATGACATCATCCCTCCAGGAACATATAGATTAAAGAGGCCGGATGGCAACATAATACCTCGGACTTGGAATGACGAGCATCTAAAACACTATAACAGTACAAGGTTGCTACTTAAATAAAAAATTTAACGAAAGTTTGAGACAGTGATTAATCTTTTAGCCGTAACTCAGGTATATTACACGAAACCTCAATCTTCTTAAGTATTAAATATTCCAAAAGTGCATTTAAATGTCTTAGTTGTGATTATTGTCGTGATTAAGCAATATCATGCAACTTCCAAAAGTACATCAAAATATTTTAGTCATGATTATTGTAATGATCAAGCAATATCATGCAATTTCAAAAAGTACATCGAAATGTTTTAATCATGATTATTTCTATGGTCAAGCAATATTATATAACTTCCAAAAGTGCATCAAAGTGTTTTAGTCATGATTATTGCCATGATCATGTAATATCACGCAATCTTCAAAAGTATATCAAAACTTTTTAATCATGGTACTACTTGGATCAAGTAGCATCATGTAAGTTTCAAAGCCATACTTATGCCCTAGCCAAGTAATGATTTCACCTCACGACAATTACTTATTTTTACCAAGTAAATGATTTGCGGTAATTATTTAGTTTTGCCAAGAAAATGATTTTACCTTACTAAAATTACTTAGTTCAATAATTGGGTAGATTCCCAAAAGATTAATAAGTTGGGTAGATTCCTAAAGAGATTAGTAAGTTTGGTAGATTCCCAAAGAGATTAGTAAGTTGGGTAGGTTCCCAAAGAGAATAGTAAGTTGGGTAGATTCCCAAAAGATTAATAAATTGGTAGATTCGCAAAGAGGTTAGTGAGTTGGGTAGATTCCCAAAGAGATTAGTAAGTTAGGTAGATTCCCAAAGAGATTAGTAAGTTGGATAGATGTTCAAAAGATTAATAAGTTGGGTAGATTCCCAAAGAGATTAGTAAGTTGGGTAGATTCCCAAAGAGATTAGTAAGTTGGGTTGATTTCCAAAGAGATTAGTAAGTTGGGTAGAGTCCTAAAAGGATTAGAAAATTGGGTAGATTCCCAATATAGGGAGCCATGGTCCATAAAAACATACGTTGGGTAGATTCCTAAAAATAGCGAGCCACGACCGATCGAGCCATGCAAATAGTAAGTCACAAAAAGTCAACTATGCCGAACACACCGAGTGAGCCACAACCAAAGTGTTGTGCAAAAGAGTGAGCCATAACCGAATCGTGTCATGCAAAGAGTGAGTCATGATCAAAAGTACTATGCATGGTGCAGTATAGTGAGTCACGTCAATTGCATGCAAAATATAGGCATTATACTACCACTAGTAGTTTCTAAAACCCGATACCCATATGAGACCAAGTCTAGATGACAAAGCATAGTATAAGAATATTTTTCCTCTAGGCATTCATTTCAAATTATTTTTAGAAGTCCCATAGATGAGGTAAGATTTCAAGTCGTTTTCCAAAATCCTCTAGATGAGGTTAGATTTCAAGTCATTTTCCAAAATCCTCTAAGATGAGGTTAGATTTCAAGTCATTTTCTGAAATCCTCAAGTTGTTCTTCGACATCCTCTAAGATAAGGTTAGATTTCAAATTATTTTTCAAAAATCTCTAGATGAGATTGAATTTCAAATTATTTTTCAAAACCCTTTAGATGAGGTTGGAATTCAAAATGTTTTTGAAATTAGGTCAGATCTTCATAAGTTGTCTCAGTAAAGTGATATTGCATAGAATTCTCAGGATAACTACTTCACACAATGGCTCGGGTCAACCTTATAATGGAAACGGTACTAACCAACCAAGTACTAAGTATGATATGACATCCTTCTTTCCAAAGTCCACCTCATACCAACCGTACGACGTGAACTTTGGGGGGCATTGTTACACCATAATTTATACCTAGTACAAATTACAAACATTTGAAAGGGACGCTCCTTGGCTTGAAATTCCAAAACCCATTATTTTTTTTATACCAAGAGCTTAAGCATAAGGATCAATATTTGAGAACCTAAGATCCGAAAGCAAGAGAAAAGACGTTGACTAAGATCAAGACCATTGTCTAATTAAGACAATGAGCTCAACGGAGAGCAGCAACTACCGAGATCAAAGACATTTCAACAAGTAACAACAATTAATGGCTCAGATAACCCTGGACCGAGATAAACGGTCAAGATAAACAAAAGGGATCAATGTAACTATATATAAAAGCGACACATCATCAATCCGCATCAAAGTGCTCCCAATAAGATGATAACAAGTGTTTGAATCCAAGCCGCCTATAGCAAGTCAGGTCATCAATCCATGTGAAAGCCCCTGCACCAATGGGAGAACCTTAAATTTTCTATAAATAGAGAAGCACATACTATTGAAAAGGGGATGGAGATTTTCTGACATTCTACAATCATTCCATATTCTTACTTTTTTTAAAAAGCTTTAATCAAAAGATCATTAATGGCGGACTTCATAATAGAAGTACTTTTACATCAAATTGAGGAATAAAAGCCCACGGCAGAACCTTCAAAGTGTATGTAGGGATCTCGATCCCGTACCACTATAAATCTCGTGTGTCTTTACCTTTCGTCGCTTATTGTCTGCATAGTTTCGGTGTTCATCCAATTTATCTGCATCCTTTCAAAACAAGATTCTGAATGTTTTAGAGTGTTATTCAAATGAAAAATCTGTCTAACAAGATTGAACTGAGTAACATTGAAAATTCATAATTAAATACATACATTACTAGAGTCTTGACCCTAGACCTAGCTGATGAAGAGACATAACGTGCACAACATACCATTACATAAAGACATCGTTTTAAAATGATTACAACTATAACTTCACCTAGATGTTCTATAAGCAACATTGATTCACTGTTTTACCATGATGCAGCACGCACCTGAACCCAACAGTCGCAATGTATCATACTCCTCCATAAGTACTTTTTAAATTCCCATAAACCATAACCCTTCGCTTCACCACTCTTAACAATAACTCAGTTGAACCCATGAAACCAAATAAATCGTTAAAGTCTTGTAATGCAACACTCCAAAACCCCTTTAACTCTTTTTTCATCAATTTTAACAAATTCAAATCAACTTATAACATTGCAACCAATGAACACAACATTGACCTCAAATTAAGATTTTCTCGAATCTATTTAGTTATCCTAAAACATAAAATGATCAAAATACGGTTTTTAATTTAGAATAGGGCATCCAAAGAAGGGAACCCACATTTGCATGAAAAAGCATTGGTTCATAAAGCTAAAGTTTCCACACTAATTACGTTTCAAATATTTCAATGTCTTCCCTCTTTGAGCTTAGTTTTAAAGTATTTTACTCGTGAGAATGATGCTTTCCTAAACCCTTCTCCATCTCTCGATTTCTTCTAATCACATCTTTTGATATAGTTAAGGGTGTGCCATACGGGAAATTATGTAATTTATTATGTAAATTTACTTTTATATGAGAGTCTTATTCGAAATGATGTAAGCATCTACTTTATTTTCTTTTATATATGTTATTATATAGAGATATAAATAATGAATTAAATACATTATTCATATATAAGTAGAAAACCCTTAGAAGAAGTACTTTATCAATTGTAGTTACGAATGTATTCGTAAACATGAGTATCGAATAGAAATAAATATAAATACTTATTCCTTAAATGTTCCTAGTCAAAATGTATCGAGAATAGAATATTAATACGTCAGTTAAGACTAGTATACATAATGCTCTCCATATGATGGACGGTGATTTACTCATGACCATTGGGGGCACCGACTGGTTATGTACTTGTGATTGTTTAGAATAATCATGGAACAACTCTACGAGAGTCTTCTATAAGTTTATATAACTAAGTCAAAATAGAATATCTTAAGGTAACAACGTACAGTAGTCTTCAGGCGTGAGGGTACTAAAGTAGTTAGGCTATACTTTAATTATGGTTAAATACTTAGCATGGAAACCTTGTTATGTCCATAGTTGGGTATATGTTGAACTACTTGAAGTGAAACACTACCCAAGCGAGAATTCGTCTCCTTCGTTATAGAAGACCAATATCACCATAATTGGTAGTCAACTTTAAGTCAAATCTATATCCAAAGTAAAATGGTTAATCAATAGATGTTATCCAATTGAACCCAGAACTTTAAAGTGGTCTACATAATTAAATAAATAATAATAAGGTTTTAAACTTTGACCAACTCTAGATATCCAAGTGAGACAATGGTGATGAAATGAATATGTGTACAGAATGCAATTACTCGGTAAACTTATTATAGATTGAAACCAAAATTTTCCTAAATAGTCATAACCATTGAACTTGTGTCTGATATTATACTTCAGCAAAGTCCATACAGGCTTCAAAATTTAAATTATTCTAATATTGACTGAGGAACGAATTCACACCAAAGAGTCAACATAATCATGTTGTTAGTTATTTTTGAATTAGACCAATGGTAAAATTAATTTATAAATTTTTTAAATTAATACAAACGTGTATCAATATTTTTTGACAATTTTAATAATTTATTTTGAGCTTAAAATTGATTAGAACGATGTATAAAGGTTATACGTCAGTTCGATCGGGTAAGGAGCTAGAATTAAATAATTAAAATAATGATTCAAATAGGAGTCAAAGAGGCTATGACCATACTTAGTCTATGTCTACACCATCCATAATATGGGAGGGGAGCTTGTTGTAAAAACTCTTCTAAGGTTAGAGGAAAAAGGGATAAATTAGTGCACCTCTTTGGCTATAAATAGGATAACCTCTACTGCTTTTTTGTAACACTTTTTCTAATAGATCTCTTGCCTCTATCCTCCCTATTAGTAAAGCCAAGATGTTAGCATTGCAAATTGAAATTGGGGAGGAGAATGTAGGGTTCACGAAGGAAATAATAAGCAAACAATGTGTTCGACTATTGGCTTGATTACATCGATAAAAGGTATTAATTTCTAAATCTATATTCAAGTTATATATAAGTATATATCTATGTAAATCACTTGTCCCCTTCATCGTACGTTTTTGGCTAAGACAAAATTTATAATTATTTTGATATTATTTTAGTCCTTTTTTCAAATTGGGTAATTAAGTGGTAGTACAGTGTTATACTGCAAGTCTTTAGTAGTATATAGTATAATACAAATCAACATATGTCCAATGGTTCGAATCATATTACGCAAGATTCAAACATGCGACCTCATGGACCAAAGCCGAAGTGCCTAAAACTTGTAGACCTGTAGTAAATTTATGTTTAAAACAAAGCTTTCATCCATTTATTTAATAAAAAGTTTTTGGCATTAAAATTAAAATAATAAAAAATTTGTTTACTTTCTCAGTTCTATAAATTAAAATACTTTATTCTTAAAATTATATATATAACATAAATTTCCCATATGGTTATTTATTAAATAAATAAAAAAATTAACACTTTTGTTTTCAGTAGTAACAAAAAAACCAATAATTTTATTTTATTTATATTTTAAAAGTCAAACAAGTTTGGAATTTAAGTTCTTTTGATTTTCTTTAATTACTTTTAAATAGGATCATATTTAAAAAAGACTTATTACATACATTTTACATGTAGTTATAACAAATAAATAAATAAATTTAACTTATATATACATATATGTATGTGTGTGTATAAATAGATATTTACATTAAAAAATATTTTTATTTTAAACATTTATTTTAAATTTAAATTAGTTATATATATTATAGTTAAATTTTGAATGATATTTATATGTATAAAATTAATTTTTTATATTATTAATACTTTAAATAAAGTTATATGTGTGTGTGCGCGCGCGCATGCGTATATGTGTGTTTACATATGTACATTAATTATAATTAAAATCATTGGCCAAAAAAATTGTTTTATCTTGGTGTAAGTATAAATTAATTTCTAATATATGTTCATCACCCCTTTTGATATTATTTTGACATTTATTCATTACACTGACATTTACTTACCATAGGACATAACGGCCTAGTTTCCCCTTATATCCTTATGTTTGTTTATAATTTAATATATGTTTGTATTTTGAATATGAATATATTAAAATAAAAAATAAAAAAACTAAAGTAAATAAAATTAATAAATTAATTTTAATTAATAATAAAATATTATTTTAAACATTAATAAACAATGAAATATTTTAAATATATTAAACAAACTAAAATATTAATCAAACTCTTTTATTGGTAAATACTAAATTTGATTTGGTATAAATAAATTTTATTCACATAAACACAAAATAAAATATTATGCAATTTAATAAAAGATTTTTTTGGAAACTCACTGTTTTAATCCCGCTGCCACTACACCTGATCCAATAATGGTATTATATCTCACTTTGTGTTTTTGTGAATAATTTGCCAAACATAGGACATTATTTTGGAAAAAAGCCAAACCAGATGGGTGTCTAATGAATAGATGCTTAAACTGAGTAGATTGTTACTTTAATTAAGGAACACTCTATGAACGTAAAACCTACCTATCTCCTGGCCTTTACCTGGCTTGTCAAATTGGTTAGTTTTTAGGGTATTCCCTTGTCGAAGACTTAGAAGTGTTATGATTCTTAGGTTGATTCAAATAAGCACATCTGAATATTATAAATTAAATTTAAAATTGTTTTAAATTGAAATAAAGTGCATATACATTATATTTATAATTAATTAAAAAATTTAAATAATGAATGAATTCAAATAAATATATATCTACATATATATAACTTAATGGATTGCAAATGTTATAATAAATTTTGTGTGTGTGTGTATACACACACACATATGTTTGTATGTATGTATGTATGTATGTATGTATGTATGTATGTATGTTATATATGTGGAAAAAAGGAGGTTAAATAAAATAAACCCATGAGACTTAATGGAATATACATTGGATGTGTACAAAGACAAACGATGTCATGATTTATACTCTAGTCGATAATAATTTATAAAATTATTTTTAAATTATGAATTTTATATAATAATATTATCCATCATTTATAATATAAATAGAGTACCTTACATAACTATGATTGTTGAGCACCCTCGAGCCATAGAATATCTAAGGTGATGTTTATATTATCTCTAGATAAGTAAGAATTGTATGTAACTTTGTTGAGCACCCTCAAGGGTTATGATAACTTCCCTTAGGATATGGCAAAATGATGGGTTTAGGGTATCTAATGTAGTTTATGATTTTTTGAGTACTTTTAATGTCATAAAGATGATTAGGAGCATAAAAAGTATGGTTAGGAATTATATACGAGATATAATTAGTAAAGAGCAACTAAACCTTTATGGGGATTATAATTTGTTAGCAAATTCAAGGTTGTAGTAATATGATAAAAGGATCCTAACACCCATTGAAGGAATTTATGAAATTCTCATATTTGTTAGGGTTTCTATATGCAGAATTCAATTGGGGACTTATTGGATAAATATAACGCTAGTGCATAATTTTGTCTACAGCAAAACCCTGAGATTTGAAGATATAACTCCTAAAGTTACTTGAGTTATGGGTCCCAGGTATGAGGTTACCGAGACTTGAAGTAAATAGGTCGAAATTACGGAAGGTCGAGCAATAAAGTCGTGATGGTAAATGAGGAGAAGATAAAATACAGAAAGTAAATAACACCGAGACTTTTTATGGTGGTTCGAGCCGAAAGTCCCTACGCCCATTGTTCTTTCCATATTTAATTACTCTTGTTTAGCCGAGAGGCTTATTACATTGAATCTAGACGTTTCTACCATTAATGAGTTTTGAATAGAGCTATAATATAGGAAAGTACTATATGATTGTGTAAGTTCTTTATGTGCCAAAAAGATCCCTTGTGCCTTAGGATTATTGCCTATTTATATCTAGCATGTTGCAGTGTCACTGGTGGAGTCTTCTCCTGGATTGCTGAGGTTGAATGTTGTACGGCTACTATTGGAGCATGTTCTGGACATCTAGCGTTGCTGCTTAGGGAGTACGATTGATGAATTGTCTTCCCGCCTAAATGGCATGTTACATCTAAGCCGCATGTTGTCTTTTTGGTTGCTTTTACCGCTGATTCCTTTTGCTATAGATTGGTGCATTGGGCTTTGGATTCGCTAATAGACTATTCCTTTGGCATGTGGTATTATTCTTTTGATACGAACTCAACCCATTCATTCTTCAAATACCTAGGCATCATAACCCTTGCAATACATATGGATACAGAGCATTGGACTTTCCTAAGGAAGATAATCATTGTATTTGCTATTGAGAATTTTTGGTATAACATATGCCCCTCAAAGTGTACTCCATATGTGAAATGTGGAGTGAACTTTGAAGTGAGCAGGTTTGGTTTATTTTTCTTGATTATCTTCTGAAGTTAATCTGCACTTGAACCGAGAGGTTAAAAAGTTTCAAAATCATATTGGTTATGTGAAGCCATCTAGGCTAGATGATGAGTAAAAATGTTTGAACGCCAAAAGGCGAAATCTAAATCGAGACCATAAGGTCAAAACTTTCGAATAATTGTTCCTTCCACTTGAAGTCACCTGAACTAAATGGTAACTGAAACCATTTAGGTGTCGAAAGGCAAAATCCAACTTGAGGCTGTGAGATCTAAACTTTTGAAAATCATGCTCGACACTTGAAGCCATCTAGACTAAGTGACAAGCGAAACTATTTTAGTGCCGAAAGGGAAAATCTAACTTGAGACCATGAGGTCTAAACTTTTGAAAATCATGCTTGATACTTGAAGTCATCTAAACTAAGTGTTAAGAGAAACTGTTTCAGTGCCGAAAGGAAAAATCTAACTTGAGACCATGAGGTCTAAACTTTTGAAAATCATGATTGACACTTGAAGCCATCTAGATTAAGTGACAAGCGAAACTATTTTGGTGTCAAACGGCCAAATCTAACTTGAGACCGTGAGTCTAAACTTTGAAAATCAAGCTTGGCACTTGAAGTCATATAGACTAAGTGACAAGTGAAAATGTTTCAGTGCCGAAAGGCCAAATCTAACTTGAGACCGTGAGTCTAAACTTTGAAAATCAAGCTTGGCACTTGAAGTCATATAGACTAAGTGACAAGTGAAAATGTTTCAGTGCCGAAAGGCAAAATCTAACTTGAGACCGTGAGGTATAAACTTTTGAAAATCATGCTTGACACTTGAAGCCATCTAGATTAAGTGTTAAGCGAAACTGTTTTGGTACCAAAAGAAATAATCTAACTTGAGACCGTGAGGTCTAAAATTTTGAAAATCATGTTTGACACTTGAAGCCATCTAGACTAAGTGCTAAGCGAAATTATTTCGGTGCCGAAAGGCAAAATCTAAGTTGAGATTATAAGGCCTAAATTTTTGAAAATCATGCTTGACACTTGAAGCCATCTGGACTGAGTATCAAGCGAAACTGTTTTGGTGCTGAAAGGTAAAATCTAACTTGAGACCGTGAGGTCTAAACTTTTGAAAATCATGTTTGACACTTGAAGTAATTTAGGCTAAGTGTCAAGCGAAACTGTTTTGGTACCGAGAGGTAAAATATAACTTAGAACCGAATGGAGATACTGGTCTTGTGAGACCCATAAGAAGAGGAAAGTCAAGATTTGATCCTGAACGGACGGTCATGAACTCGCGTTAAATGCCTTTGCCACCTGTCAAGATTGAAAGTGCTCTAATACCAAATGAAAGTGATTGTGCTATAGGATCGTGTAATATGGATAAACTACTTGTGCGGAATATAAACTAAGTAAGTAAATAATTAAAGCAGTAAAGTAAATGACACCGGAGATTTTTATACTGGTTCAAACTCCCGTTCTACGTCCAGTCCCAGACTCCTTCTGGAATTAAACTAGCAACCCTCACTTAACCCGGAGGAATAAGTTTACACCGCCTGAGCAACCGAACAGGACTTCTACCGCATAAGCAACCGAATAAGACTTCTACCGCCTGAGCAACCGAACAGGACTTCTTTACAAATAACAAAAGTATCTGACTGTAGTATGCTCTTTAAATAGCACTGATAAGTCAATTAAGTACAATCTTCCTATAATCTTCTCCTTTATGATATATAGTGTAATGTGCTTGAAGAATGTGGAAGATAGAGTGATCAACGATCAAAGTTTGTATGCAATTAGAGTACAAGTTGAAAATAGATTGAGAGATAAGAATCAAGAATAATAAAATCAGTTAAGTTGTTTGTTTATTAAATTCTGAAATCTATTTATAGAGATTAAAAAGTTGCAACCATTGATGAAAGATAATGATGAAAAGAAACAGGCGCAACTGTTGATTTGAAGACGTTTCTCTTCGATGAAGAGAAGTGTCTTTTCATGAAAAATAGCTGTTGAAAAATATTCAGCCGGCTGAATAAAATAATTCAGCCTTCTGAATCAAATTAAAACGCAAACAGCAAGGAATTAGGCTATTTCTGGCCTTATTCAGCCGGTTGAATAAATTCATTCAACCGGTTGAATATTGTGAAACAAAATTTTTGTTTTAGCATTCAGCCGGCTATTTTCAGCCTGCTGTGCATGTGTGTATACGTTTTATATATATATATATATATATATATATCAATTCAGTAGAGATTTTAACATTTGTAAACTCTAGACACGACACTCTATGACTAATAATACTTTGTTTGTCACCTTCGTCTTGTCTCTATCGTGTATATCTCTTCTTGTATCTCCATATACATACTTTCATCCTTTTTTTGTACCGTGTATCTTCATTTTGAATGTATTTGTTTGTCTCTTTTTAATGCTCATGTACCTGCAAATTAGCTTAGAGATTCTTTGGCATAATTGTATAGTTGTTGTCATTAAAATCCAACAATAAAGGTTCTAACATTCTCCCCCTTTTTGATGATGACAACTATACAATTTTTTTTAAAATATTCTTTCTATATATATAAAATAATATTAATATGTTTAAAGCTCCCCCTAAGTATAATATCTCCCTCTATTAATATGCATATGAATTTCTCCCCCTTTGTCATTATCAAAAAGAATGAGGGAATATTATAAATTTTATAAAATATCTTGTAAATAGCAGGATGAACTCAATATTAATTATTGAGAAAAATAAAATAGATTTTACCATATTTGTTGAAGTCCATATTTCATTGTAAGCACGTAATTCTATTAAACGTATGGAACATCCTTTAAAATTCCAAAATCTTTCCTTTTGTTTCTCCGAGTAACTGCAATAAATAAAAATTATTTTTGGTACCCACTTATTATGTTAGGGTCCGAGGGGTTTAGTCTTGGGAAACCATACCCATTTGGGAGTGGTTGAACCTTTATAAATATAATTTTCATTATTAACTACCATATCAAAATAATCATTAATGTATTTTTCTCTATTTTTCCAATTAACAGGAACCCAAATACTTAGATAATTTTTATTCATATTTCCCATCAATGATTTTGTACTTCTAGAGAAATTATAAACATTATTGGTCATAGCAGCATTTGAATTTCTATAAAAATTGGATTTAGACTTTATTCGAAATTTAGTACTAGCACTAACATTTTTACTATACATGAAAGCGTATCTAGTGCTATTTCTACAATTAGTTTTATTATATCCTAAACCACTTTTGTCATGTAAAGGTCTAGAACTAGATAAAATCATGTTTAAATCGTTTTGACCTTTATTAAATTTTTTGACTTCAGTGTTAAGTTTATCAAATTCAGCCTTGAAGTCAAAATTATTATTTTCAAAAGAAATATTACTGTTTTTCAAAATATCAATTTGCTTGTTTAATTCAGAATTCTCTCTTTTTATCGTACAGTTCTCATTTTCGAGAAGAAAAATTCGAGATTCTGAATTATCTAAAGATGATTGTAATAAATCATTTTGTCTTTTTAAATCCGTAATTTCTTTTGAAAAAAATTCTTTTTCTTTTTCAAACATAGTATTTTTATTTTGCAAAACATTGATTTCCTCCAAAAGATCATTGTTTTTATCTTCTAACTGCTCATTTTCTTTTTGTAGGAAATCTTTTTGTGAAACAAGTTCTTCTATGGTGTTTTCAAAACATTTAGTTTGTTTTATCAAAAATTTATTTTCCTCTTTTAAACTGGAAATTTCTTGCTCACAATCTTTTAACTTAGCTAAAGCAATTGTATTAACTTTATTCAAGGTTTTACAATCTTTTAATAATTCATCATGTGCTAACAGAAGATCTTTATATAAAGAATCTAAGCATACCGATTGTGATCTGAGTTTAGCCATGAAGCATTTGTTTGTTTTCTCCTTTGACTCTTCTTTATTGCTCTTCCTCTTCCTATTGCCTTGACTAGATCTCTTTATAGCCATTTATTCTAGGATGTTGTTACGATCTCTAGAATCCCAGGCTCTGATACCAAATGAAAGTGCTCTGATACCAAATGAAAGTGACTGTTCTATAGGATCGTGTAATATGGATAAACTACTTGTGCGGAATATAAACTAAGTAAGTAAATAATTAAAGCAGTAAAGTAAATGACACCAGAGATTTTTATACTACCTTGAACTCCCGTTCTACGTCCAGTCCCAGACTCCTTCTGGAATTAAACTAGCAACCCTCACTTAACCCGGAGGAATAGGTTTACACCGCCTGAGCAACCGAACAGGACTTCTACCGCCTAAGCAACCGAATAGGACTTATACCGCCCGAGCAACCGAACAGGACTTCTTTACAAATAAAAAAAGTATATAACTGTAGTATGCTCTTTAAATAGCACTGATAAGTCAATAAGTACAATCTTCCTATAATCTTCTCCTTTATGATATATAGTGTAATGTGCTTGAAGAATGTGGAAGATAGAGTGATCAACGATCAAAGTTTGTATGCAATTAGAGTGCAAGTTGAAAATAGATTGAGAGATAAGAATTCAAGAATAATAAAATCAATTAAGTTGTTTGTTTGTTGAATTCTGAAATCTATTTATAGAGATTAAAAAGTTGCAACCATTGATGAAAGATAAGGTTGAAAAGAAACAAGCGCAACTGTTGATTTTAAGATGTTTCTCTTCGATGAAGAGAAGTGTCTTTTCATGAAAAATAGTTATTGAAAAATATTCAGCCGTCTGAATAAAATAATTCAGCCTTCTGAATCAAATTAAAATGCAAACAACAAAGAATTAGGCTATTTCTGGCCTTATTCAGCCAGTTGAATAAATTCATTCAGCCAGCTGAATATTGTGAAACAAAAATTTTGTTTCAGCATTCAGCCGGTTGTTTTCATCCTGTTGTGCATAGTTGTGCATGTGTGTATACGTTTTTTATATATATCAATTCAGGAGAGATTTTAACATTTGTAAACTCTAGACACGACACTCTATGACTAATAGTACTTTGTTTGTCACCTTCGTCTTGTCTCTATCGTGTATATCTCTTCTTGTATCTCCATATACATACTTTCATCCTTCTTTTGTACCGTGTATCTTCATTTTGAATGTATTTGTTTGTCTCTTTTTGATGCTCATGTACTTGCAAATTAGCTTAGAGATTCTTTGGCATAATTGTATAGTTGTTGTCATTAAAATCCAACAATAGAGGTTCTAACAAAGATTTCATTGGCCTCTCTAAAAAGTGCGTTCCTTTTCTCTATTCCAAGATGATTTTGCCATATGTAATCTATGGATAAGGTTTATTTGGCTAGGTAATCTCTACCATTAATTCCGAGGTTTAGATAAACCCTTTCTTTCTTCTTCTTTTTTACTCACATTTCTAACAGCTACATCTATCACTAACGCTTGGAATCTTTCTCATATCATTGCAAATCCTTGATTAAAACAGTAAGTTTTCGATTTTTCTCTATTCTTTATCAGTTTGTATTACCACTATTAATATCTACATGCATTCACTTTTTTGAATTTATGAAAAAAATGATTTTGATTTCCATTATCATATTGGTGATTGATTTTGAGATGGGGTATTATCTACCTGGTTAGTCCCTATTACCTCGTAGATTAGGGTTTTTGTCCTTAGATTAGGTATTTCATTATTCCAGGTTGATAACTGCTTGGGGTTTTTCCCTTCTTTTTTTGTGTGAATCTTGAATCTTTGAGTCTGGGCTGTAAAATCCAATTTTAGTTCCAATCCCTTTTTGAACCATAAGACTTTAAACCTTCCCAGTAGGAGTTCTTAGGGTTCTTGTTGAGTTGGTAGCCTAACACTAGTTCTTTTAGACCTTGCCATGGATAAACCAAATAACTGACCAAGGGGAGCTAGAGAATTGATTAAAAGTTATGGAATCGAGGGAGTTGAGGTTAAGGCTCCCAGTTATGAAGATAACTGGAGTGATCCCCCTGAAGGATTCTTTACTTGGACGCTGGAACATTTGGCAAATAGGATATCGCTTCTCCTTACCCCTCTATTCATTGATAATTTAGAATTCTACGGTCTTAAGTCAATTCAGCTTGGGGTGGTCTCGTACATCACTTTGTCTACTCTGGCGATCTTATACCAGAAGAAAGGGTATCAAAATATGACTGCCTTCGAAATCCATTACTTATATAATCTGTATAGGTTAGTTGGTAGTTCATCGATTCCTTTATATGTCCTTCATTTTTGGAAGAAGATGCCCCTAATTAAACCACTCACTAAGGTTACACCTACACATTCGTTTTTCATAAAGACAGAGGATCCCCGAATTGTCATTGATCTTGGAGACCCGTCTTCTCTTTTTACATTGCAGTGGCTTCTGATGATATGCTTTCAATAGGTGAAATGCTCTTGAACAAGTCCTCCTCTACTTCTACTTGACAAAAGCCAGGCTTAAAGGAACTGCCATATAAAAGGCCTAGAAAGGACCTTCTCTCTTCCAAAACCAGGTCTGCCCCGGACGTCCTTGCTCTGACCTCCCCAAATGACCACGTGGATTAGATGGTTGAAGTGACCTGTTCTGCTATTGACACCCATCTTTCTAAGGTCATAGGAAGCTCTCAAGTGGAGATAATGGATGATATGGGTAGATTTAAGAGGATGTTGAGATTAGGGATGGAAGACCAGCTCAGGGTAGTGTTTTTTTACTAATGAGGTATTTATTCCTTTAGTTTCTATAATAATTTCTTCCCTTCAGGTCATGGCTAACTTCTCAGTTTTGTACCGGGGTTTGAAAAGCTAGAGGGGGAACTGGAGAAGGCCGAAGCTTTAAGGAAAGGGTTTGCTGAGTTTAAGAAGGAGGCCCAGGATGAAAGGGAGAAAAGTCTTCAAGACTTGAGGTCTTCTGAGAGGAAGGTTGCTGATTTGGATAAAGTCTTGAGAGATGTGGAGGCCAAGCATAAGATAGCTGATGATGAGCTTGCAAAGGTTAAGAAGGAGAACTTGGGTCAGATTACTAAGGAGAAGGCTGAGAAGGTGGCTGTCGCTAAAGCCTTCAAGATTCTCTATAGTGCTTATGAATACAAACGGGACAGAGACATGACTATTTCCTTGGGCTTAAACCCTAATGGTCAAAGGACCAAGGAGAGTTTCTCCCTGAAATACGAGAAAGATCATGCCTCGGCGAGTATTGAACAATCAGTCCTAGCGGAGAAAGGTGACAAATGTAGAGAGGTAAGTCATGGTTTTGAACTCCAAGAATCTCCTACTCATGATGCTTGAAATCTGGTATGTAATAATTCCGATACGATTTTTTTTGTTGTTGTTTATGATGGATGTGGACCTTGGTGGCATTTTCATTTGGGTTTTTGTTGAATTTCTTCCATATTATCTCCATTGTGTCTATTCTGACATACTTTTTCCCTTTACCATGTTTAAACAGAAAAAATATAACTTCACTTCTCATTATGAAGTATCATGGAAGAGGAGTCAAACAAGAATTTCGAAACTGTTAGCAAACATAGGCATCATTAAAACCCAACTAAAATCCAGTATATTAAGGAATGTAGAGCTGTCTAATAAGATTGAAGAGGTATGGGAAACTCATGATGAAAACTATGTCGAATTCATTAAGTCCCTTAGGTTTAGGGATGCAAAGTTAACTAATCAGATCTTAGATCTTAGGGTCAATTAAAACTTACTTTAGGAGACCGAGACGAAGTCTTTCAAGAATTTGCTCGACTTTCTAAACCGCATCTGCGGGATCCATAGTTGAAAAACAAAATGTTATCCTTCCTTCGAAGATTCTATGATCCAAGTCTGACTATAACTCCAAATGTGCTTTCAAGTTACCGAAGTGTAACTCCGCTTCCTCTAGCCATTACCGAGGGGAGGACTCCTGAAAGCGAACATGTTTTGGAATATGTCCCATAATATGTTCTGAAAGCTAACTTTAGACTGCCCCTAGTAGATTCTTCTCCCTCGGAATTGTCTATACTAAAAAATGGCTTAGAGAAAGACATCACATTTTCCAATAAGGCAAGGCCCTTGGGGTCTTTAGCTGATACTAAGAGTAGAGGTCTTAAGATTATTTTAGCTATTAAGGAGAGGTTTGCTTATCTCCAAAGACCATGAATTATGTACCCTTTTTTCTCTTTCTGTTTTTTTATATTATATGTACTTGTGACGGCTGGAATTTTTGACCCACGAAAATCAGCACTAATATGCCTACTGTATTGTGTGTCAAACGTTAAAGTGCAGGAATAAGCGATTGTTAAGGGTAAAAGAAAATCCAGACAGATAGAATCTCACACGAATGGAATAACATATATTATTTCAATAATCTTTAAAGCGGAAAAACTTATATATATATATATATATATATCAGAGTCTATCCTAAGCTCAGCCTGGACAGTTATAAATACCTGTCCTTACAAATGCTAAAAACAACAAACACGGTGGAAAAGTAAACTACATCCATACATTGGTGAAGATCTCCAGCTCTCCTCTGGAAACTCCAAGCGTCTTTAGTTAATCTTGAAACTACTTGGATCTGACCCAAGTATTAAAAATACTCGGATCTGGCTTAGCAAAGCAGCGTGAGACATGAATTATAAATATATATGAGTGTCATATATCAACTTTGATGTCAAACAAAACCTTTGAAAAGAAGAGTATCTTATAAGACCACTCCGCACATAAACACAGATGGGTTTTTACCATATGATAACTAAAACATTTTTATCAAATCATTTGATATTATTTCTAATGACATTCTTTGAAAACCCTTTCAAATAACATACTAATCATAGCCGAAATTGTTACATTAATTAAATTCTAGCATACTAGGTTCTACAATCAAAACGTAAACGCAGATATTGGAGAATGATTTCCAACAACGACAAGGTACCTTTCGACAGTACATCTCTAGAGGAATGTTCCGAGGCACAGCCCCACTGCCCTCTACCACACACAGAACTGGCCTACCTCTACCATAGATAGTACCGAATTTCCCATCACTCTGATTGTTCTCGACCTATCCATGGCCGCAGCATACACAACAAACCTGAAATATAGAGGGTAATCTAGAAAGGCGATGAACATATCCTAATGGGTGCGACCCACTTAGCCATGCCGCATCTACCTTCTTTTTTCCATTACCGATGTATGAGGCTGGAGGTAACGTTTTACCTTTCTCAAAACAACAAATCTCACTTTAAATGCCACATTGCCTTTTTTGACGACACACTAATTGGTTTCTACAAAAGTACAACCCCCGAGTTTACACGCCTCAGGGAAGGGTGTTAAGTATAAGAGGGGTTACCTCCTACACCACCAAACAGATGTACGTTTGTAAAACCAATGTATGTGGTCTTAGAAATGCAATATCAGACATTTGTCCATACAAGTTTTTCAAGAATAGGACAAATCGAAGGTACTCCTGCTACATCCTATTTGGAAATCACCCCTAGGATTAAGTGAGCAGTCTTTGCATTGAAGATTACAAAATGAAGGTACAACTGCCACTATATGTATATAATATGGGAATCACGAGGTTAGTGGTGAGCAACCCTACATTATGAAGATCTCCATTTTCAAAATCACTATCTTCAACATGTCTTCACTTTCGAATGCATATCTTGGTTCAAAGTGGTTTTCGGATAGGAATCACCCAAATCCGATCCCGGTTTCTCGAATCAATTATCGATAAAAAGATGTGTATGTGTATATACAGAAATGTTAAGCCTCTTTTGTTAAATCCTCCTTTCTTCTTTTACTCAAAATATTATTGAGTTTTGAAGATATCTTTTTATCCAATAATTTTTTTAGAGGTAAATATTTTTAAACCATTCTGTTTCGGGATATACATAATTATTCAACCTCCTTTTTAACTTTGGAAATACCAAATCATTTTCTTTTGATTACTTAGGGAACATATTTTTATATTTTACTATTAGTATAATTTCAATCATAATAGAGATTACTTATTTCCAAAACATATCTTTTAATGGGTTAAAAACAATGTTATCTAAGATATCATTTACTGTAAACACAAATCACTTAGTATTAATTAAAAAGGATCCATAGATTTTAGATTAATTAAACTCAATACTAATTTCCGTATTCAACCTGTACTATTTGTCGAATAACGGTGAAACCACCTTTTAAATTCACACGGATAGTACAAGTTCCTTTCTTGGAATTTAATATAGAGTTTAACTAGAATGTTTTCTTACCATCAAAATCCTATTTTAAATCTTGTTTAACCTTTTTGGAAAACTCCAAATCTCTTTTCTTTTATCTTAAGAAACTATGATCTGAGTAAATCAAATTAACTATCCCCTCTGTCGGGCCAGTCCAGATAGCTAGGGGAGCAAGCAACTGGTTTCTCGAACTCCAACCTAGAGACAATCTCTCTTTCACTCATAATGCGGTCAAGATATTTGATCAACTCTAAACCTTAATTTTTTTAAACTTCTTAGTTGCCTTTAAAATACTTGATTAATTATTTGAAAAACATTCATAAAAGATTTGAGAAGGAAACCCAAATTTAAAACATATTTTCAAAGATTACCCAATTATGTTGCCAAATTGCGGTGAATAGCGATTTTAAAGCTTATTAGATCAAAACACTTATTCCATTACATATAAGTCCATTTTTAGAACTCAAATCCCTTTTAAAACATTTTAACATATTTATGAAATTTATTTCATATTTTTAAAGATTTAAAAATATCCATTTTCAAGAGTTGAAAATAATATACGAACTGCCAAAACAAATGATTTTGAAAACTTGATTTGGACATATCTCAAATTTTACTAAACAAAATCTTGATTTTTCTCTTTCATTTTAAAACTATGATCAAAAGGGTCCGGAAAATTCTTATCTCAAAGAATTCTGACTCATATTTTATCCCACATATTCATTTAACTTTTCAGGATCCGAAATCGCTAACTGCCAAAACGCGACGGCTTATTTTTCACTTTTTAGTCAAATGTTATAAAACTTGTCCAAAACACATTTAAATAATTTTAATAACACAATAAACTATATTAAATCAATTTTTCACTATTTTACTTTATTAAAACCTCATTATCACTTTATTCCATATCTTTAATATTATATTATTATAATATTCAATTTCCATCTTTTTAATTCCAAATTCTATTATATTAAACCATATGATATTTCTATATTATTTTCCACCTTTAGAACTATTATTTTTCATAAATGAAACCATAGATTTTATTTTCCAAAAATTTCAAAACTTCACTTTCCCAATTTCTTTCTTTTTAAAACAAATTCCAAATCTTTCCAAAAACATTTCTTTTTGGTTTAAGATTTAAAGAGAGGCTCAACCTATGTTATACACATATTATTTTAGTTATAACATGAATAATTTTTCACAAGGTATTTATGGCTAATTCAAATAGCCATAACATCTCAACATATATGATTTTCAAATCATAAATCATTATAATCATACTTTGTCATAACTAAGCTATTATATACTTTATATAAGCAACCAATATTCAACCAATCATCATCAAAACATATTAAACAACCATATAAGCAATCATATCATCAATCATATATATATATATATATTAGAATTAAAATAAACCAAGTTAAAAGTGTGTTCTCACAATTAAGTTATCCGCTCCTAAACTTCTCAAAATAGATCCGGCAGCATTTCTCTTCGCTTCGGGACCTCCTTAACATGCTCTCGACCTCATTTGTGCTCGGTCATGCTTCTTGGAGGATTGAGCCCAGCCATGGTGGATGAAGGATGGTTAGCTGTGGGTTTCATAAAGGAAGAGAAGTATTTTGGCACTCGTTTGTTCTTGAAATGATATTTTTTTATGTTTTTTATTTCTTTTTGTTGTTTCTTTGCATAACTTTGGAAGATATTTTTCTTAAGAGGAGGAGGCCATTAAAGAGCATGGAAGAAGAAAAGGAGAAGCTTAAGAAATGGTATGGAATGAATGTGAGAATTTGTGAAGAAGGTAGGCTTGTATTTATAGCCAAATTTTAACAAATATCTACAAACATCATCATAACATATTACCTCACACATGTGCCACCCCACACCCCTCCACGCCATCGAACCACCCCGTTCCATCACTTCATGTTATAGGTGTGTAAGGTTTGTGTAGTTGATTGTAAGTATGCTTTTTGAATCTTAAGGATGAAGCTTTCATTTGTATACATATAAGGAAGCTTAGGTATATACATATTTAGATATTTACAAACCCTTGATGTGACTAATTGTGTATACATATATGTGTATATGTATGTGCATGCATGTGTGTATGTGTATCAAATAACGTTGCAATGATTTGAAACAACTTTTGTTCAATGAAAGGTTAAAAATCCAAAAGCTGAATCCCGGTCACATTTTCAGTTTTTAATCAAACTTTTTAGTTATGTAAACAAAACTTGAAAATAAATTTCTTATCATCTTTAAATAAGTAAAACAAGATTATTTAAGCTATAAAACCATACTAAATAATATTAAAATCCATTTATAAACGACATCGATCTACCAAAATGCGACGAAGTTTATATATCTTTATAAAACAAGTTTATAAATAGTTTGATTTCAATTAAAATGCAGAGGAGTATGTATCTGTAGGAAAGAAAATCAGAAGTACTAAATCATTTCTAATATTATAACTAAACACCATACTGCTGATTGTTAGTGATGTACACATGTTAAAAATCAACTCTAGGGTAATCGTTTAATTCTCGATGAAGGATTTGAAAGAGGAATCTTTTATACTCATATGGATATGAAGATGTTGGGATTCTCCCAATCTATATATAAAAACACCATATTAAAATGTTTAATATGGAACTTATGATGTGGATCCCTATGCATCACCAATAGGGATCATCACATATGATATGTTATGTGTTATATTAGATTTTACCTATATACTTGGTGTATTAAGAAACTGTCAAATCTGAAGTAAAATCACTAAATGGTAGTTAAAAGTACTCTTAAGTATTTACAAAATACTAGAGATTTATTTATGGAGAAAACAAACTCCTTATGAAAGATTGTTCAAACTCAAACTTCACAAGTGACATTGAATATAGTAAGTCAATCTTAAATTCTTGTTCAACCTTAATTAAGGAGCTTTAAGTTGAAAGTGTTCCAAACGAGAAGGTGTGGCAGACTCAACTATAGGGGCTAAGTACACCGCCTTTAGTAGTGTCGCAATGAAAGCAGTATATGTGCATGAATTTATAAGAGATGGGAGTGGTTTCCAGTATTGAAATCCAATAATGCATTGTGACTACAATAATCTAATATAGATTGCATTGGGAACCGATAGCATGCTAAGAAATCAAGATATGTTCTCGGTGCTTAACATACATTAAAAGAGTTTATTGGTGACAAGGAACTATAATCGAAAAGCAGATACAAAATAATAATATCGTAGATCCATTCACTAAGGCCCCCTCTCGGTTTTGTTTAGGTGGACTAATCGAAAATATGGTCATAAGGAACTATAATTGGCTCCAAGTGTAATTAGGAGATTGATAGATTTAAAGTTATGCCCTAGGGGTAGTTATGTAATTTATTACGTAACTTAACTCTTAGAAGAGAATCTTGTTTGAAATGATGTAATAGTTTGGTTTTATTTTCTTTTATATATCTTGTTATATAGAGATATAAACAGTGAATTAAATACAATAAACATATATAAGCAGAAAATCGTTAGGAGAAGTATATTATCGATTGCATTTATGACTATGTTTGTAACCATGAGTATTGAATCAATATGTATATATAAATACTCACTCCTAAAATGTTCTTACTCAAGATATATCGAGAAAAGACTATCGATATGTCTGTTTTCCTAAGCCCTATGCAACAACTACTTTGATTGAGGATCGAGTTTACACCAGAGAGTCAACACAATCACATTGTTACTTATTTCTGAATTTGACTAATAGTAAAATAACTTATAAATGATATAAATTAATACAAATGGTGTAATAATATTTAAGACATTTTTAGTTATATTGGGATAGTTTGGCTCACATCCCTGTTAAGTTTCAAAATAGATAAAACATCCTTCCAAAATAAACTTACGTTTCTAGTCCCTATTTCAAACCCGTCTACACCAAAAGACCCAAATACCCCTTACGTTTTTAGCATTTCAAACGCGCATAACTTTCTGTAGAAACATCGGATCAGCATACTGTTTTCACCAAAAAATCATAAATTTTACAATCTTTAAAATGAGATCCATTGTTTTTTTTTTGAGATCATGGGGAACCTTAAGATCATGGTACTCATTGATACTCACTTAAGTAAACCCCACGCCGTGTGTCTACCCCGCTTTTATTTAGTCGTCGCACACGGATGCGTAACGTTGAAACTCCCACTGATGGTTTGACGCTGGGATTCGAACCTGCCCGGACACAGTCCTTTGGTTCCCATCTCCCATCTCCCAAACCAACCGAGCTACGAACGGCGGGTAAAATGAGATCCATTGTTGATACCAAAAAATCATATTTGCAATAAGGTTGCAATTATTCCATATATTTGCAGAGAATTCTGCAATTTTTGAAAAACATCAATTTTTCTTCAAATGTCAACAATTATTCCATATAATTGCATAGACTTCTCTACTATTATACCATATAATTGCAGAGTTTTCTGCAATTATTCCGTATACTTGCCATTTTCTGCAATTATATGGAAAATCATTAATTTTTCTTCAAATGTCAACAATTATTCCATATAATTGTAGACTTTTATGCAATTATATGGAATAATTGCAGACTTTTATACAATTTAATGGAATACTTGCAGACTTTTCTGCTATTATTCCATATAATTGTAGACTTTTCTACAATTAAATGGAATAATTGCAGACATTTCTGCAATTATTCCATATAATTGCATACTTTTATGCAATTATATCGAATAATTGTAGAAAAGTCTGCAATTATTCCAAGTAATCGCAAAAAAGTGCAACTATATCATATAATTGCATACTTTTCTGCAATTATTGCATATAATTGCTGAATTGTGTGCAATCATACCATATAATGCCACTCATACCATATAATAATCATAACATATTTGTTAAAAGGATTTGAATGCCTTGTAATTAGAGTAAAATAGATAAATCTCGGATGAACATGGGATAATTTTGATATGTGATGTAATAACTCCAAATAAAATCGGAATGATTATGATGTATGAACAACATTTAAGCAAGGATTAGAGTCCTTAGCTATAGTGGGTCTGGAACGACCTCTGATTTGCCAGAGAACCCGAAGGAAGTGGACGATTGACCAAGATTGAAAAAGCCACAGAGCTTAAGTATCGAAGAATGATTGCTGATGGAACTTGTTCTTAAGCAAAACACATTTTACATTCGAATGGCGTACTTTGGGGTGCAAGTGTAAACTCCTTTTTTAGCAAAACAGATTTCAACTAGACTTAGAAGATCAAAACAAGAACAAAATGATTCACAAACTTGGATACACGATCAGAAGGACTAAAAAGTTGAACTCCAGAGGGTTGGATGGAAAAATGGCTAAGGCCATAGCACGGAACCAAGCTATCACAAGTCGATACCGACTAATGAATCCTCCCAATTTCACTTCCCAAACACCATACACCTCTTGTGCTACTCCAACAACTCTTAGTCAAGTGATTTTCCAATGATTTGGAAGAGCAATGCCAAGGATTGACGAGAAGAAAGCCATAAAAGCAGGATAATTCAAGTGTTATTAAGAAGATTGCAAGAATCAACTTAAAGATGAAGGAAAAGGACTTAAAACAACTCAAGTAGATGAAAGAAAAGCATAGCAAGTGGAATGATTCAACTTGCACCAAGATACATAGCTCGGTACCGAGCTATAGATAGGTCGATACAGGGCTATGATTTTAGCTCGGTGGTCTCCAATTTTTCTTATGTGACTTCGGGATATCTCCTGGGCTACAATGCAATCGGGCTTTTGGACCAATACCTTTGTTTATCTATAAATATCAATCTACCTGCAATCAAAACGGGATCTGATCTCTCTGCTATTGGAGACTCCTTCTTCTTCTTCACATCTTACCTCTTCTCTATTAGAGTCACATAGGAAGCTACTATTTGTTGTTCTAGGACTTAGATCATTAAATCTTCAAAATCCAGTGACTCTCAAATACTCTAGAAACTCCATTGTAAATCTGAGATCCACTAAATTGTGGTCGGATCTAAAATAATTAGTTGTAATTCAGAGAGAGAACAACTAATAAAAAAGATTAAAGTGGACGTAGGTCAGAGATTACGCCGAACCACTACAAAAATTCTTATGTCTCCTTTTACTTTTCAGCCTTTTCCTTTATTTTTACTACAATTGGTGCTTTCATCTGATTTTTGGATGTTGATCCATTTTATGGATTAACATTCGGTTTGGATTATGATGGGCTTTAAAGTGTCGTTTTATTTTTTCTTCAAAATACTATTTTGACTAACGGTAACACCTATTGGTAAAAGAAGCGCAACCTTTTGGGGTTTTTAGGATTAAGGAAAAAGCTTAAAAAAAAATTAGTCTCAGGGACAACAAGTTTGCTTTTTAGGCTGAAGGACACTTTCTAGTGCAAATCACAGAATGATAGTTGTAACTATCATTTTCTGTTTACACTAAAAAGTGTCATTCAGACTAAAAAGCAAACTTGTTGTCCCTGAGACTAAATTTTTTTGCAACTTTTTTCCCTGTGCCCATTTTCCCGACAGAGAGAAAATCAGAAAAATAAATTCCCGCCATAGAGAGAGCAATCTGTTTTTAAGGAAACAATATTTACTAGATGTGAACATAATTTGATTCATTATCTTCACAAATAAGGAGATCAACCTATGTTAGTGTTTATTTTAAATTTAAATTCTATTTATCTATATATTGTTTCACCAATACAAGTGAATAACAAACTAATCAAAGTATTTGTTGCATGGGGTTTATGAAACGGAGAATAAATCGAAGACGGTGCTATTAAATCGGAAAAAGTTGAGTACGAGAACAAATTATCAATTTTAAGGAATTAGGGTTGTCTATGAATACTCAAAAAATCCAAAACCCATGTGTATCCATATCCGAAAAATAATAAAAAAATCCAAAATTCAAAAAACGAATATGAATACGGATATAATAGCGTCCGAGTCCGAATTTATTATAATAGTAGTTGAGATTATGCATATTTTACCATGCAAAATGATTGGTACATACCATTTTATCATTATAATAATTCATATTATGCATGTATAAATGAATATTTGTTATCAAAAATTGATTATGCATTGTATTTTTTATGTTTTGTACTTATGTTAATGTTATTATAAAGAGGATTTATGCTGCATCAAACAAATTCATTTACTTTTTTGACTTTATTGATTGTAAGCAAAGCTGAAAAATACACGATATCCATCTATATCCGCGGATACATATATCCAATATTCGAAAGAATTTCAAATGCAGACATATCATTGTACACATCTGAAAGTATCCGTGGATGGACTTTAACGGATAGGAAAATTATTGTATGACGTCCACCTTTTAAAAGGGTCTGTAAATCTATATAGTGAACATTGTTGTTAAAAGTAAACAAACGAATAAAACGATTATATATACATATATCTTCATCAATTGCATTCTCTCTGCATGTTCCAGTTAGCATTTAAACTCCACGAACAAGATCAAGTGCAGAATCAATAACAGAGCTAAAATCTCTTCTATGTCGACTCAATCCCACACTACCAGAAAAGACATTAAAGCATTCCAGCTCCGACATTGTATCAGCCACATTCTGTAGCTCCATCTCCATCCCCAAACTTCCAAACAATTCTCTGTAACATTCATCGTATGTCATCAACCAAATCGCTATCTCAACTAAAAACCTCCTTGTTCCCGGAACCTTAATCGATGGATAGCTATGCACCTTCAGCAACAGCACAATTCTCTCTACCAATTCAACTCCCTGAATCCTTGCTTCTTCAAGTTGTCGAACAAATTCTTCGTAACTCAAGAACCTTAACATTTCACTAGCCAGTCCTAGTGCTACTTCAAGCAGTTTCCCCTCTCCGTTCATTATTGCATTCAACACCTATAATAAGTTCATAAAAATCAATAAAACTTGCCCTTAGTACAAAAATATAAAATGAAGCAATTGTACTTACAGTTGGGGTTGCAGTGACAACTCCCTTAAGCTTGACAAGGCAATGGTTTGTTTCTCCAAAAGCACACAAATTCTTCAAGATCCTGAATGAGCTAATTCTAACCACAGGATTGGTAAGAGATGCAACGAGATTGTCCACAACATGATTTCTCTTCAAAATCCTTTCACTATTTTTGACATTCTCCAATGCAAGCATCGCTAAAGCCTCGCCTGCTTCACCTCTCAGATCGTTTTCCTGCTCAGTAGCACCGCTGCCTTCTTTCAGATATATTCGTAAAAGTTCATTTATCATACCACCTGTTGCTCCTATTTTTTCCCTAGCTTCTTCCTCCATAGATAAGCTGGTCAGAATCTCTATTCCTAGCTTTTGAAGAATGATATGGTTCTCTGCATACTGCAATATTTCTCTTATGTTGCTGACCGTAAACACTATTCCCGATATCTCCCTTCTTAAAACTTTCCCTGAACCACCGGCTGTACTCGCTAGCAATTTCAGAACTTGCAGCGATCGCTTCAGTATCTGTATATCCGACTCAGAAGCACTTTTCAAGTTGCCCTTAATCTTCGTTAAATCTACTATCTTAGCTAACAGCCCTGGCGTATTCCCGATCTTACCACAGTTATCATGATTGTTTGCAAGTTTCTTCAATATCAGCAGACCCAAAAGATTGAACTCGGTAAAATCATAGTAATCAACTCTTTCTGTGGTAAAAAGTAAAGAAGCAATGGACTCCATAGCCCCAGGAATCCCAGCTACTCTAAGTGCATTCTGCTTCTTCCCTGCTAACTTTGACACTACGATCGCTGCAGACTTTCTGATTTCTTCTTCAGCAGTGTTTTTCCAGTTCAACATATCAATCAATCTCTCAATGATATAACTTGATGTCCCTATCTTTCTAAGCGTATCATCTGAAAACCTACAACTAGTAACAAACTTGTGAAGTATTCTCGCACCTATAAGCTGCTCATCACTAGAAGTGGACATTAAAAGCTCTTGACCGAAAGTCACAAGGTCCATCTTCAATCCATCAAATATGCTACCATCAATACATTTAGAATAAGAATCATAGAAGAATCTCTTCACAGATATCATGCCAGACGGGCCCAAATGGCACTCAGAGCTAACCCGATCCAATAACTTACAGTGCGTAACTTTCCACTCCCAGTACGTCTTCTCCGCTAGAAAGAGAAACGCCTCAGCAAAAGCTAAACCGTAGAAAATGTTTAACGCGGAAGGTAAATTTTTCCTCTCCCCATCGGCTTCGCCGTAGTCCTGTAGACTCAGCCGCATCAAGGAGAGTGAAACGCAAGCGCAGGCAGAGAGGATCTGTAGCCAGTAGAGCAGTTTACTGATGTTTCTGGATAAAAACATCCAGCTGGCGTACGGAAGCAGCGGCACGTCATTCGACGTCCACGATCGCGACGAAGACGTAGGCGTGCCACCTGATACGACCTGATCGCCTCCATTAGACCCGCGATTTTGGGTGATTCGACTGAGGTTAATCAGGGATTTGAGGGCACGAAAGCTGTACATGCCGGCGTCGGAGAGAGTCCAAGTGGCCTGGTGCTGCCACTCGAGTTCATGGCTGCGGCTGAAGATCCGGTTGCCTTCGATTAGGAGGATGACGGTGATGTACCAGAAGTCATTGGTTTCTAGGGCGATGGCGAATCCTCCAAGAAGAACGACGGTGGCCCAGATGAAACCCAAGGCGCCGACGCCGCTTGCAAGCTTTTCGAGGATGGCGAGACGGAGTGCGAAGAGTGTGAGTTTCTTTTCCGGTGCTTCGACAGTTGCTTTTGACGAAGGCAACGTGTTGGTGCGGTATTGGGTTTCGGGTTGCGGTTCGAAGAGCGTTGGGGTCCAGTTATCCGTTATTTGAATGCGTACATTTTCCATAATTGAGTTCGCTGTTTTAATTCTAAGAATGTATATGAAGTAGGAAAGTCTATATATAATATATATGATTGGATAACATAAAGTTAGATGCTTTAAGGAAAATATACGGTAGTAGGAAAGAGGTTGTTTGCAAGCAAGAACAAGCGGTGGAAGTGTAAAGGAAAAAATCGAAACAAAATGGCGCGCGGGAGAACGAGCTTAGAGAGCACGTTTGAGTTTGTGTGCGGTGCAGCAAATCGAAAGAAGATATATTGTGATTCTGTGAATATAAATGCCAGTTGTTATTTCTTGCTTCTTTTTAGTTTTGGTTGCTTTCGGTCTTGGTTCTTTCAGTTGTCCAATTTTCCTGTACTAAGTCCAGAATATATGAATGGATATTATTGCAAATGGATGGCGTCAAGAAACTGATGGGTCAAAACAACAAAATTTCAACATTTATGTACCATCTGTTTACACCGTTTACAATAGGGCTGTTATGGTAATGGTTACCGTTACCATTTCACAAATACCGTTACCGTACCATTTTTTCTGGTAAGCGAAAATTGCTTACCGTTACCGTTACCGATAGGCTGGTATACCGAACACTGGTATACCGATAATCTGATAACCGTTACACTGGTAATGGTAAATTACCATTTTTCTAAAAAAAGTTAGTAACATAACACGTATTCACACCATAACGGTGCTTCATTATACAATTTATAGTGTTACTTAATAAAAGAAATAAATGAGAAAGAAGTTAAGTGTATTTAACATTATCTCACCCGGTTAATAAACTAAATTTAATCATTTTCTTGGTTTTAAATGTCTATAATAAAGCATGTTACATGAATATACATGTATTATAAATTGACTGGTAAAATTACCGTTACCGCTGGTATTGAAGAAATGTTACCGATAATTTACCGTAGAAAATGGTAAATTTACCGTTACCATACCGATTAAACTGGTATACCGATTTCACTCGAAAATGGTAACCGATTGACTGGTAATGGTAAATTTACCGTTATCGTAACAGCCCTAGTTTACAATTGCTTTGTACAGTGTAAGTAACTAAGTTGTAAGACATCTGTCTACACCATTTGTTGTCCGAATGGAAAAAAAAAACGTACAAAGAAGGAAAAGAAAGTCAGTTCTTGTACAGTCAAAGATTCAGGAGTACAGCTGTCATTGCTTGTGATTTTCGTACGCAAACTAGTAGAATATGAACAAACAAATTGGATACGTGTACAAACTAATTGGAATTGTGCACAGATAAATTGAGACACAAGCAACCTGGCCAAAGCATATAAAATTAGTTGAAGCATAATTGTTGTTGGAGGAATATTTCCTCCACTGAATTCATAATCCGGCTATGAGAATATCCCGTTCTGCTATGACAAATCCCGTTCCAAAGCAAAATATCCATCAAGAGAAGTCCACTTCAAAGCAATGTGGCCCGATCATCACATTTGTTTTGCCCCAAAAGAAATTGCATGGAAACCAAGGCTCGATTCAATATCATCGATCACAGCCATTTTCATGCTAAAGGATCAACGACTGCCTTTAAATTTAATGCTCGTTAATTAATATAAGCTCTGTCCGCTCTGCTCCAACCCATTGCCAGTAACCACTGGGTGCTCGTCGCATCCCGGCTCATCTTCCGAGTGGCATCCTGTTAGCGAGCAACCACGTGTTTTGTCACATACGAGTCATGTCACATTTGGAGCCCTGGCAAAAGCGAAAGTAGCAGTAGTGCCTTTGACAAAAGCGATAAGTAGACTGACATTGTCCCTAACCAAAGCGGCTAAAGCAAAGACAATATTTGATCAAAACAGATGAGGTAGTAACAAACTTTGATTAAAAAAACCGACTTTAAAGGCACCGTTGAAGAATGATGATATAGTAGAAGCAGCTATTTATGTTATTATGTATTAAGATTAAGATGTGGGTGCGGGTACATACAAGCCCAAAAGCCCATATATCTATTCATGTATTAGCAATGCCAAAACTGATATAGATACAATGTAAACCATCTCATGTTAGTAATGTAAAAATCATTTCAGAGATAATAAAATTCATTAATTCATTTCCGCTACTTTCTCAATATGATATCAGAGCCTCAAACTGTTTAAAAACAATTGATTGTTGTGCCAATTCTCCATAAGATTCATAATCATCACTTGGAGAAGGCTGCGACCGTGAAAGATCATAGCAGAAGAAATCTAATCATCTGAATTACTCTTCTTTCGATCTTAAATCTCTTTCTTGCATTCAGTTTTTTGTAAATCTTACTAAATTCATCATTAAGCCTCGCCAAGAAAACTGTCAGAAGTGTTCATTATTATGTTTCTTGGCTGCTTTCATAATTTTATCAAAATATTAAAATCTCACATTGTTTTCATCACTAAGCCGTGCCTAGAAATCATTGTTTTCTGGCTACATTCAGAAAACTTTTCACCAAGATATCTAGTTTGTCATACTTGAGTTTTCAATTTTGATCAATTCTTTGCTTTTCTTTATCGGAGAATTTGCATATTTCATCACTTTGAGTTTCTGTTCATAAGATATTACCATAGCAAAAGGTGATATTGACAATAATTATTTCTTATCTACAAATCCAAACTCTGCATCATCCACAAATCCAAACTCTGCAGAGCAACCTATAACTGAAAATTTATACAAAATATTGATTAGTCCTCAAAGTCAGCTAATAGCAACACAATTAGATGAACCAAATTTCTTACTCTGGAAATTTCAAATTGAAACTGAAGTGAGAGGCTATGGATTGTAGGAGTACATTCTTGAAACAAAGTCAATACCAGCAAGATACACTGCAGGCAATTCTGCCAATAACAGAGAATATACAATCTATCAAAGACAAGATAATCTGCTGAGTTCTTAGTTATTATCATCCATAAGTGCGGGTTTACTACCACAGCTGATAGGGTGTAAGACTGCACATGAGATCTAGTCAACTATTGAGCAAGTGTTCAGTGCACAGTCGACAGCAAAGATAATGTAGTATAAAAGACAATTGCAAAATGCAAAGAAGGAAACTATGGCTGAGAGATCATCTAACCAAATTCAAGACCCTATGTGATCAACTTAATGCAGCTGGACACACTATCAGTGATACGGAACATGTTCTTTCAATCTTGGGTGGACTTGATGATGAGTATGAAATTGTGGTGGCTGTTATTTCATCAAAAGACACAACTCCATCTATACAATATGTTCATTCCATCCTTCTTGCCCATGAAGGAAGAATTGAACAAAAGAAACTAATGATTTCTGACTTATCAGTAACTACATTGCAAACAATAAAGGCAAGAATCAAGAAAAATCCCATGGAGGCAGAAATGACACTACTAACAATCAAGGAGGTCGGGCTTACAAATACAGAGGAAAGGGTGGTAGATAGAATAATAACAACAGACTTAGATGTCAAATATTGAGAAATATGTGATACGCATACCACTACTCATGCAAGGCCTAAAAGGACAATAGACAAAGGCTGACAGTTTGTTACAAAATATCACTAATGGGTAGACATGTATTTTTTTTATTTTACTTTATTGCAATTTCTGTTACTGTAGAGATTCCTGCTAAAAATGTTGTTTTAGTGCATGGCTCAATATGAAGCCACGTAGGCAGACAGTTAAAGCAGCTGCTATATATGTACCTTGTGAGAAATGAAAGCGATATAGAAAAATTTATCTCAAAACTTCCTATTCTCTGCAGTCTTCCCTACTATCTTCTTCTACATCTTATCTGTGCTTCTACATTTTCTCTACATCTAAGCAAACCATATCATTTTGGTGCTTCCACTGTTGTGCTCACCTCCTTCTTCTATATCTCATCTCTTTTTCATCATTTCACCCACCACGTTATCGCTGAAATCATGGCCGAAACCACTCTCATCCACCCTCAAGTTATTGCTGAAATCAAAGCAACATTCTCATCATCATACCTCATTAAACGCATTACCTACTTGGAGATGCAGCAGTTCCGTGACCAAGGATTATGCCTCAGCTGCAACAACAAAGACAACCCTAGCCATCACTGTCGTGTTAAGAGAATCGTTCTTGTGTTGCCCGATGAAGATCCGAATATCGAGCAACAACCTATGCAGACGGCAGCCCCAAAGCAGCTTAGCAGCCAAGCCATTTCACTCTTTGCCCTCAACCATGCTTCAGATCTGAAGGCTCCCCAGTTTCAGTCTGATGGCCTTAGCAGTTCAGCTGCAATGCAAACAGATATGGGCATCACTCATCACCAATTGCATACAAAATTGGCTTGCAATCTGGACTTTCAAATTGGTACATCGTTTTTTTTATCCATATCAGTTGAGAATGAAGAAAACATAATGAGGAAAATATTATGTTGTAAGAATTCTTCATGGCATATTGGGCTGAAAGAGGATGATGCACACAACATGTTTGTCGAAATGAACAAATTGAAGCTAAATTGGGATGATGCACCTAATGTGTTTGCTGAAATGAATAAGCTAAAACGGGAAAGCAAAATTTTCATTTTTGACCCTGGCGGCGACATCTTCGATGCTAAAGTTTTCTTTATAACTCATGTCGTAGTTTAATAAATGGTTGTGGCGAGAAAATGCTCAATAAGTTTGACAAGTGTTCTTCGACCTTGAGGACAAGGTCGATCTTGAAGGGGTGGATAATGATACGCATACCACTACTCATGCAAGGCCTAAAAGGACAATAGACAAAGGCTGACAGTTTGTTACAAAATATCACTAATGGGTAGACATGTATTTTTCTTTATTTTACTTTATTGCAATTTCTGTTACTGTAGAGATTCCTGCTAAAAATGTTGTTTTAGTGCATGGCTCAATATGAAGCCACGTAGGCAGACAGTTAAAGCAGCTGCTATATATGTACCTTGTGAGAAATGAAAGCGATATAGAAAAATTTATCTCAAAACTTCCTATTCTCTGCAGTCTTCCCTACTATCTTCTTCTACATCTTATCTGTGCTTCTACATTTTCTCTACATCTAAGCAAACCATATCAATATGGTCATTCAACAAACAAATACTATTTTAGATTTGATGCAAACTATGTACCTACACAGCAAGGCAACTGCAGTAATCAAAGAAGTTTTAATCAAAGTGCAAATCTAACCAGTGTTTCCTGGGGATTTGACCAAGCAACTAGTACTCGGCAATCAATGCTCGGCGTACAAGAGTGACCGGCCTCAAGGAGTGCTCGGCGAGGCACTTGGCATCCAGGAGTGTTCGGCGAAGCACCCAACATCCAACAGGTACTCGGCGTACAAGAGTGGCCGGCCTCAAGGAGTGCTCGGCGAGGCACTTGACATTCAGGAGTGTTCGGCGAAGCACCCAACATCCAACAGGTACTCGGCGTACAAGAATGCTCGGCATCAGGACTGCTCGGCATACCAGAGTACTCGGCATCAAGGCTGCTCGGTATCAAGACCGCTCGGCATACAAGGTCGCTCAGCATCAAGGCTGCTCGGCATACAAGAGTACTCGGCATCCCATGGTGTTCGGCGTAATACTCGACATCCAGGAGACATTCAGCACGACACCAACATACCGCTCGGCATACAAGGTCGCTCAGCATCAAGGCTGCTCGGCATACAAGAGTACTCGGCATCCCATGGTGTTCGGCGTAATACTCGACATCCAGGAGACATTCAGCACGACACCAACATACCGTTCGGCATAGAAGGGATGGTTCGGCGCAGAGCGTTCGGCCTCAACAGACGACCATCCTACATTTCCCACGACACCAACATACCGTTCGGCATAGAAGGGATGGTTCGGCACAGAGCGTTCGGCGAACCTTGCTCGGCATACGGCGACCACTGTACTCGGGCTGGAGCGTTCGGCAATCAGCCCACTTGGAAAGTCCAGCCCATCTTTGCCTATAAATAGAGGGGCAGAGTCACAGTGAAATGGATCCTTTTTTGGAGAGAAAACACCGGGGAGACTCTGCCATTTTCAAGACTCATCTTCTCTACTTAACAACTTCATTCGAGCATTTGATTCACGAATTGTATTTGTAATCAACTATAAAGAAGATCAATAAAGTTTAACTTCAAAGTGGACGTAGGCAATTACGCTGAACCACTATAAATTTGGTGTTCTTACTTTCTGTATTTAGATAAGTACTGTCTTCTCTGTTTAATTTGATTTCATCACTTATATCTCTTCACAATCTTCTTCTACGAGGTTAGTGACCAATTTTGGTGCTAACACTTTGGTGCTTTCACTGAGAATCGAATTCTCAGACCTCAAGGATCTGCTTTGAAGCTACTGGATTGAACAAATCCCCCAAAGAAGATCCGACTTACTGATAGGACATCCGTTGATTCTACTCAGAGTGCATACCAATAACTCTACAATGGCAAGACCACGTACCAGGTCAGCTTCTCTTAATGCGGATGCCCGAGAGACTGCTAGCGTGCAACAAGCAGGACCTAGCAATCAACCAGCGATCCCGAGTGCAGGGATTGCCGCTCAAGAACAGACTCCAGTTGTCACCAGAGTGGAGTTCAATGACTTGATGAGAGAACTTAGGGAAAGCAGGAGACAACTGGGAGAACAGATGCAAGCTAATGCCAACCTGATGGCACAACTCACTCAACAGAAGCAACAGAATGCTGGGGGCAATCCAGCTGCTTATTCCTCTTCTGACAGCTCTACTTCTTCTGATGAACCACCCAGGCGTAGACGCCGTAAGACTGAAGCTGCAAGAGCGGATGCTGCTGTTCGAACAGCTGGAGACCGCGACCAAGCCAGAACTGGAAGCTTCCGAACCGGAGTACAGATGGAGGATGGAGCTCCAGATCATCAAAATGCTAACAATGTTGAACCTCACGACGCACGATTGGCAGATCGCCAGGAAAGGAGGCATCAGCATGGACAGGCGCGTAGAACTGACTCCAACCTCCCAGCTTCCATACAGACACCCGATCTAACAGCCATGATCAGGCAACTGATGAAAGAAAATCAGGGCTTATCAAATGACGACTGGGGAGTGTCAAGAAGTCATACTCCGTTCACGGATGTTGTGCTGCAAGCGGCGTACCCCAAGAAGTTTAGCATGCCAACCATTCCTGCATACGAAGGAAAGACTGACCCCAGACAACATGTAATGAGGTATGAATGGATGATGGATTCAGCCAGAGCAAATGATGCCACCAAGTGTAGGTGCTTTCCGATTACTCTATCTGGGATCGCTACTATGTGGTTCACCCGACTTCCTCCGCGATCCGTATCAAGCTTCGAGGAGTTGGCAAAGAAGTTTATTGAGCAGTTCAGGATACACACTACACGCCCGAAGGACGTGATGTCTCTGTCAAGTGTAATCCAAAATCCTGGAGAGTCACTGAAGGAGTACTTACAAAGATTCCACGTTGCGGCAACTGAAGTCAGTAATCCCAATGACCATGCAATTCTAATGGCTGTAATGAGAGGTGTAGATCCGGATTCTGAGTTTGGAGACTGGCTGGCAGGAAAACCTCCGGCTACGCTAGAGCGTTTCTACTCCAAGGCACACCAGTTCATAAGAAGAGAGGAAGCTAGGTGGGTACGACGAGATAAGGCACCGGGACCTGCCCAAGAGTCAATCAAGAGCAACATTGCTGTGAAGCAATCTGGAGACAATTCAGGAAAGGTCCAAGTCAATGTCCAGAGTAAGCCTGTGCAGCCCAAAGAGTCCGGAGGAAGGAGTCAAGGAAAGAGGAAAGAAGCGGGAAAGTGGAAGTCGAGAATTCCAAGCTACAGCGAGTACACTCCGCTAAACGCCCCACTTGAGAACATTTACCTATCCACATGCAATACTTTTCAGTACAGAAAACCACGTCCAAAAGAATCAACTGAAGAACAGAAACGGACTGGGAAATATTGCCGCTTCCATGAAACTTATGGACACAACACGGAAGAATGCAGACACCTGCACGACGCTATCGAGAAATTGATCAGACAAAAGAAGTTGCAAGAATTTGTAAAGGATCCACAGGAAGGAGGACATGGAACGTCTAACCCAGGTCGTGCACCAGCTCCACGTCATCCTGAGGAGCCTGCCCGGACTGTTGGAAGACTGGTCATAAATACAATTATCGGCGGACCTCATCCCGCAGATAAGAACTGGCAAGAGATGGAACGATATGCAAGCTCCTTGAAGCATGCAGATTTTGAGTGTTGTTCGAACGTAGAGGACGGGGCCCCTGCTAAGCAGCAGCGCGTGATGACAGACGATATTGTGTTCAGGAACAGAGACGCTGATCAGGTAGAGGCTCCGACCATCGATCCCATGGTCATATCTGCAACGATCGGACCAACATATGTAAAAAGAATTTTGATTGATTGTGGAAGTTCAGTCAACATCATCTTCAAGAAGGCCTACGATCAGATGAAGCTAGAGACAAAAGACTTGAAACCATCCAAAGCTCGTATCCACGGCTTTAACGGCGCTGCAACTGATGCAGTAGGATATGTCGAGTTACCAGTTGAACTGGGACAAGGCGAGCGTCGGAGGGTACGAATTCTACCCTTTGTAGTTTTGGATGTGGACTCTCCGTATAATGTTTTCTTGGGTCGGCCGGCCCTGGCTGAATTTAGGGCGGCATTAGCCCCGTGGTGCTTAACTTTGAAGTTTCCGACTGACAAAGGAGTAGGCATTGTTCACGGTGACCAAGCAGCCGGTCGTTCCTGTTATGTGGCCGAGCTCCGAGAGGCCCACCGGAGGGAGAAGGGAAAGGTTGCGGACAACCCCGTCCGCATCCTCAATGCGGATAATTGACAAGTAGCGCCCGAGCCCTGGCTCGGGCATAGTTCTCGGATCTACGGAGATATAGATCCGAGAGACGACGATGAGAAACCCAGGGAAGAGAAGGCGGCACCGGCTGAATTAACAATTGACATTTCAGTTAGCCGTGACGACCCTTCGCGAATACTGAAGATCGGGTCACAGCTGGGCCCCGCAATGACTGAAGACCTTAGCGACTTCCTCCGGGCGAACCTTGATGTTTTCGCCTGGATGCATTTTGACATGTGTGGGATTTCTCCCGCCATCACGAGTCATATGTTGAACATAGACCCGAAATACGTCCCAGTCAAGCAAAAAAAGGAGAGGAATGGATCCGGAGAGGTCCGCTGCTCTTGGAGAGGAGGTGGACAAACTCAGAGAAAATGGGTTCGTCCGCGACGCCCTCTACCCGGAATGGGTCTCCAACCCCGTGCTAGTAAAGAAGGCGAATGGGAAATGGAGGACTTGCGTAGATTATTCCGACTTGAACAAAGCATGCCCTAAGGACAGTTTCCCGTTGCCTAGGATCAATCAGTTGGTCGATTCCACCGCAGGACACGAGTTACTGTCATTCATGGATGCTTACTCAGGATACAACCAAATCCCAATGCATATTCCGGACCAAGAACACACCAGCTTCGTTACAAATGTCGGACTGTATTGCTATGTAGTGATGCCCTTTGGATTGAAGAATGCTGGAGCGACTTATCAGCGTTTGGTGAATCAAATGTTCAAGGACCAGCTGGGCAAAACCATGGAAGTCTATGTGGATGACATGCTCGTGAAGTCACGACGGTCAAACGACCACATTCAAGACTTGGCTGAAATGTTCGACATACTTAGGTTTTACGGCATGAAGATCAACCCGTTAAAGTGTTCTTTCGGCGTTGCATCAGGGAAGTTTTTGGGATTCATCGTCAACGCTAGGGGAATCGAAGCCAACCCAGAAAAGGTCTAAGCTATTCGAGATGTACAAGCGCCCCGGACTATAAAGCAGGTACAGAGCTTGAACGGAAAAGTAGCTGCGCTGAGTCGATTTATATCCAAGGCAACTGACAAGTGCATCCCGTTCTTTGACATAATAAAGAAAGGAAAGAGAAATTTTGAATGGACGTCTAACTGCGAGGAAGCATTCCGGAATCTGGTAAGGCATCTGGAGAGCCCACCGATGCTATCTAAACCAGTTGACCATGAGATGCTATACGTTTACTTGGCTCTATCCCCTCATGCGATAAGCGCAGCTTTGGTTCGTGAGGAGGATCGAGTCCAGAAGCCGGTATATTATGTTAGCAAGCGTTTGACGGGGGCAGAGAAGAATTACCCTAAAATCGAGAAATTGGCTTATTGCTTGGTGATTGCATCACGCAAGCTGCGCCCATACTTTCAAGCGCATTCAATCGGTGTTTATACCGATCAACCCCTGAGGCAGGTACTTCAACGACCGGAAACTTCTGGAAGATTGCTAAAATGGAACATCGAGTTGAGCCAATTCGATATCGCGTACTTACCACGGAGAGCCATCCGAGGGCAAGCGTTAGCAGACTTCATCGCTGAATTTACCATACCCATCAAACCGGACGATCACGACATCATTCCCCCTATTCGATGGAAATTATACACTGACGGTGCATCAAACGACCGTTGCTCCGGCGCGGGCGTAGTTCTTATAACTCTGGAAAACCGATCAATCTGTTATGCCCTGAAGCTCGATTTCTCGGCTACGAACAACGAAGCTGAATATGAAGCACTGATCGCTGGCTTGAAGCTCATCAAAGAACTCGGGATCGAATCAGTCGAAATCTTTTGTGACTCGCAGTTGGTGGTTTACCAAGTACGAGGAGACTACCAAGCAAAAGGACGAAAGCTTGCTCCGTACCTCGTTTGGATCCAAGAACTACTATCAAATCTTGAGCGTTATGACATTTCACATATCCCGCGAGAACAGAACAAAGAAGCCGAATTGTTGGCTAAGTTCGCAAGTACCGACGATGCTCAACAAATGGGATTGTATCCCGTTGAAGTCTTGCATGCCCCGAGCATAGACGAGATGAAAATCGATCGCGTGTTGGAAACAGAAATCGAGAAGGACTCGTGGATAACCCCATTCAAACTGTACTTGACAACCAGGGCTTTACCAGAAAAAAGAAGCGAAAGACGACAGGTCCTTCGGAAGGCTGCACGGTACGTAATGCAGGGTGGATCCATGTACCGAAAAGGATTCTCAGTCCCATTATTACGGTGCATCGCTCATGATGAAACAAAGCGAGTCTTGAGGGAAGTTCACGAAGGGGAATGTGGCGACCATACTGGGGGGCAAACGCTAGCAAAGAAGATCCTCCGATATGGATATTACTGGCCCACCGTAAACCGGGATGCCGCGGACTATGCAAGAAAATGCGACAAGTGTCAAAGATATGCAAAAATCCCGAGGGCTCCATCAACGGAACTCACACAAATGATCAGTCCTTGGCCATTTGCGATCTGGGGAATCGACATAATCGGCTCTTTGCCTCTATCCAAAGGTGGTGCGAAATACGCAATAGTTGCAGTCAACTATTTCACAAAATGGGCTGAGGCAGAACCTTTGGCCACTATCACCTCTAAGAAGGTCATTGACTTCGTTGTACGAAACATTATATGCCGCTTTGGCCTTCCACGCACCATCATTACAGACAATGGAACGCAATTCAAAAGTAGAGAGTTCAAAGAGTTCTGTTTAAAGTACGGCATCGAGAAAAAGTTCGCCGCCGTTGCACACCCAAAAGCTAACGGACAAGTCGAGGCCGTTAACAAAATAATCAAGTCCATACTAAAGAAGCGTCTGGAGAAGGTTGGAGGTAAATGGGTAGATGAACTCCCGACAGCATTATGGGCGTATAGAACTACCCACAAGTCCGCGACCGACCACACTCCGTTCGCCTTGGCATACGGCTCTGAAGCCGTTATACCCGTGGAACTTGAAGTTCCATCGCACCGAGTGACATACTACGATCCCAAGACAAACCAAAACCTCTTGCTGGAATCACTGGACTGCATCGATGAAAAGCGGGAAGAAGCTGAATTAAGGGCGGCGGCGCACAGACATCGAGTCAAGCGTTACTATGACGGCAGAGTCCGCCCAAGAATCTTTGATGTGGGAGATCTCGTTCTGAAACGAGTCTTCCCGGTACCATCACGCATGAATCCCAGCTGGGAAGGTCCATACGCCATTGAACGGAAGCTTGGAGAAGGAACATTCAAGCTAGCGACCGTTGATGGCGCGACACTCCCCCGAGCATGGAACAGTGAACATTTGCGGCACTATTACATTTAGCATGTTTCCCTTTCTTGTTATAGGCACTATTGTTTCCTGCATGTTTCCATTCAATAATGACTTAGTTTCCTTTTAAAGTTGTAATCGAGCGATTTAGTTGATTTTCATTAATAAAGGCTTGAAGCCACATTTTCTATGAAGTTTCTATATCTCTTAATTGGATGATAAATTACATTATTCTGCGTGACATACAGACTCGTACGAACGATTCCAAATCTCCGAATCCCCAGAGCGCGGATCGGAGTACTCTAAGTCCCCAGAGCGTGGACTAGAGTATAAACGATTTCCAATCTCTGAATCCCCAGAGTGCGGAGCGGAGTACTCTAAGTCCCCAGAGCGCGGACTAGAGTATAAACGATTCCAAATCTCCGAATCCCCAGAGCGCGGATCGGAGTACTCTAAGTCCCCAGA
The DNA here is from genome assembly GCA_030737815.1 of Allium fistulosum. Classification (NCBI taxonomy): domain Eukaryota; kingdom Viridiplantae; phylum Streptophyta; class Magnoliopsida; order Asparagales; family Amaryllidaceae; genus Allium; species Allium fistulosum. The sequence continues at coordinate 435,492,978 of CM060904.1, read as the reverse complement.
GCGCTGACTAGAGTATAAACGATTCCAAATCTCCGAATCCCTAGAGCGCGGATCGGAGTACTCTAAGTCCCCAGAGCGCGGACTAGAGTATAAGCGATTCCAAATCTCCGAATCCCCAGAGCGCGGATCGGAGTACTCTAAGTCCCCAGAGCGCGGACTAGAGTATAAACGATTCCAAATCTCCGAATCCCCAGAGCGCGGATCGGAGTACTCTAAGTCCCCCGAGCGCGGACTAGTGTATAAACGATCCCAAATCTCCGAATCCCCAGAGCGCGGACTAGAGCGTAAACTATTTCAAGCCTCCAAGTCCCCGGGACACAGAGTCTGCAAGAAGTCCAAGTACTCGAAAGATGTGGGACGAGAGGTACGCCACGTCCAAAAATGTTTGAACAGCGCAAGAATGGACTGGGGGATAATGCAACTCAATAAGAACTTGAGTTATGGCTACAATTAGTCAGCAAACCAAATAAAGACAAGAGAAGCATTCAAACAAAAAAGAAACTAAAACTTTATTCAATAAGTCCAAAATGGGGATACATGACCACTCCTACAAAATTCAGACCTCTCTATACAAACTACAAATCATGGGAGATAAAAACAATTACAAAGCTTAGTCAGGAAACTTGTTGAACAAGTGCATCGATTATTTCTTCGACTTCTTCTTCTTGTCTGCCTTTGGTGTTTCCGACGACTCCTCTCCCTCACGTTTTTTCTTGGACTTTTTGCTTGCTAGAGAGACGGAGTCAGGAGTAGGAGACGGAACATCTAGTGGTTTGGACCTGCCCGGGAGAATGATTTTCAGAGGTCTGTTCCGCGGGTCAGTGAGTTCCAGGACTTCAGATTCAACTTTGACTTTGACCTTTCTCTTCTCCTCGTCGGCGAGACGGTCCTTCATGCTCATCTCTGAAGTATGTTCAGAGGCGCCGGTGATTTTAACTTCGTCACTTCCTTCGGCAGGAGACGAAGTATCAAGTTTGTCATCATCAAGCGCCCCGATCACTTGAGCGTCTGGACCGGGAGTTACCCCTGCGTGAGCAACGTCGCTTGTTTTCCCTGCTTCCTCCTTGGCGTCATCGCTCCTCGGAGTTAGCTCGGCGTCAGAACGACCTGCACGAAAATATAAGAAGTGGGCATTAGAACGAATAACCATTGCTGAAAAATGACGGGATCTCTTCGACTTCTAGAGAAAGAAGAATTTCCTACCAGGATCCGGTTGGATGTCGGTGGCGCGCGGGGTTTCACCCTCCAGGATAGGTGACAGCACATGAGCGCCGAGCCCGGGATCTTCGGGATCATAACTGGCATGCTGCTCGAATGGATCAAGCGTCGACCAACCGGCCGATTGAGCAGCATAAGGAGCGGCGATGCGAGGAGTAGTAGCGTCGGCCTCTGACGGGCCAACCTCGTCATTCTTCTCTTTCGAAGGGGAAGAGCCTTTGCCATAAAGAGCCAATGCTGCGGATAAATCCGATGGCTCATTCCCCCTCAGGAACTCCTTCACCAATGCATCCTCGTCGATCTCTTCGGAGCCTGACTCGACTTTCTTGAACTTTATCAGAGTTTCCCATGCCTCAGCCAGGGATTCGTGGTAGCCGTCGCCCAAGAATGTTAGGTCGCGGTGCATAAGGACGCGGGCTCCGTACTCGGCGATCAACGGGTCAAACATACTTTTGACCTCTTCCCTGCCGGCCTCTGCGGCCGCCTCAAGGCGAGAATCAAGCTCCTCCACAGCCATTCTTTTGCCCTCTTCACGAGCCTCGTCCTTCATTTTCTCGACCCCGGCAAGTTCACCGTCGAGCTTTGTCTTCAGGAGTCGGGTAGCAACAATCTCATCACAATACCGCTGTGATTCTTCCTGAGCAGCTATTTTGTCTTCTTTCTCCTTGGAGAGTTGTTCTCTCAGCTCTTTGACTTGAGTAGCGAGCGCGTCCCTTTCTTTTTGGACAGAGTCTTTTTCTAGGGCAAGGGCGCCGCTGCGCTGAACTACTTCGTCAAGCTCCTTTTTGTGAGCCACCTCTAAGCGAGTAACTACCTCAGCAGTATCTTTTGCGCCTTGTTCAGCGGCTTCTAGCTTTGACTTATAAGAGGCGAGCTCTTCGTCTTGGAGTTTGATGATTTTCTTATCGCTGTCAGCCTCCAGATTCAGACGGTCAATCTCGTGTTGACGCTCGACAGATACTTCCGAGATCTTCTCCACCAAGTGCACGAATGCGTCATGTTAAACATAGACGTCATTGTTGCAGGCAATGGCACTTTGCTTCACATGCCCAGGAATGTGATGGATGGCCGGGAGGAATTTCAAACCGTCAAAACAGATTTTCGGAAACTTGGCCTTAAGGTCGACCATCTTTTCCGCAACAGTTGGGTCCACGGCAGGAATAGGAGGAGGAGGCTTAGAGAATTCCGTTCTTTTACACTGCTCTCGAACTTGCCTCGTACTCGATGAACTGGAATGTTGTTCTCGAGCAGCATCAGACTGATAACCCTTCTGCAAAGACTTCTCTTTATCCGGCTCAGTTGTAGGAGGAAGATCGCGGGACTGGGAAGATTGATAGTGTGCTTTCTTGCGGTGAGACGACTCGCGCGGACGGTTGTCCCTATCTTCATAATCACCACGGTCCCGGCGTCTGCCTGAACCAGAATCCCGTCCGGAGTGATGGAATATAGAAGACCCCTGAAGGCGATCAAGTCCGTGTGAGCGGCCCATATCACCTGCAAAGAAGGGAGATAACAACGAGTTAAGGAGAATTCACGAATTAAAAAGACTTGAAATATATTATGGAATGCGCATGTGCGTGTGTGTCCTAGTGTTCCCCCCGACGGACCCGTTCGTTTATCTTTGCTAATCGGAGTATTATCTCCTTGAGCCGGGAGTTGAACTCCTACATTGCCTCTAGCGGGCGAAGGGAATTTGAGAGCTTCAGGATCATCGAACCCGTAATTAAGTATGTCTTTGGGAATAGAAAGGTTCGATAGACCTCTCAAGGAACTTTCCAGATGCTGCGAAGAAGCCTCTTTCTCAGGAGGGGTATGCATAACTTTTGAGGTGCCACCAACTTTCTCCTTTTGAATCGTGTATTTCAACTTCTTCTTTCCCTTCGAAGGGGAGGATGATGTCTCAATATCCTGAACTTCGATTGCCGGATTCCAAGCGGGACCCGCGTTCTCGCCCTGAGTTTCGGGGGCATCGTCCTCTTTGCGCTCGCCTTCTTCGTGTGTGTCGGGAGCGTGACGCGATGACGGTCCGGTAAGTTTTTTCCCTTTACCAGATGGAGGTTTAGGAATTGTAACACCTTCTGGAAGGCTGATCCGACGACCAGGGGCTAGCAAGCCGAACCCCGACAGCGATTCGTTTGAAATGATAGTCCGGATGTCTCGATCCTTAGCAGGAAGAGCTCTAATGGCTTCAACAACCTCCGAATATCCTCGGCCTTCCGGACGCGGGTTGATACCTGAAAAGATGAAATGAGGAGTTAGGAAAAGCATGACTCCAATTAAATACGAATAACGATTCAGCAGAGAGACTTACTGCCTTCAACCCATATCCTAGCAAAACCAGACGGGCAGCGCACATAGAACCATTCCTGTTTGTACAGGGCGAATTTGCTACATGCCCCTGTCAAGATCTGGCACTTGTGGTATGGCTCGAGGAACATAAAGGAAGGGCTATCTTTCCGTCTCTTGAACATATAAATATATCGGATATCACCGGGAGTTGGAGGTCTGGAGAAGACGGCCATGAAAAGTAAATAAGTCCCATATAGAAACGCATGGCCATTCGGGTGCAGCTGCGATGGAGCTATGTCTATATACTGCAGCACATCCCGGAGAAATAAATTGAATGGAGGCACGCTGCCCATCCAACACATGAACTTGTTGCAGGCTGTGTGCCCGACTGGGGGCAGATGAGGGCGGTCGTGTCTCGAAGGAACTAACACGTCAGCAAAGGGAATCCCGTGAATGGAACATATCCGTCGTAGTGCGGCCTCGTTGATCTTCGAAGCTTGAGAATCGATCGGATTGTCCAGTAAGATGGTTGACTCCAGAGCATCGGGCGCCAAGTTATGAGCGGGAGAGATTGACGGGTTAGAAGGATCAGCGGCTCCTTGCCTTGCTGACGGCCCAGGTCTGTCAGATATGGTGGCAGAACTAGATTTTCTCGACATCCCGAATAAATAATGAACCTGGCTAAATGCTTGAGAAAGCTATACTTGAAAAACGTTGAACGTTAGAATTAGCAACACGAGTTTTCCCCCCACGTGGTGTGTGAACTAGCGCAAGCAATTGTGTACAGACAATAAGAATGTTTTAAAAGATATAATAATTAGCTTCGAACCATCGCCTTCGAAGACCGTCATCGCTGACCGTCTCAAAAAGCCCGCCTTGAGGTGATTATAGTTCCGGATTCAAAAGACATATGATTTCTAAAGCAACCGGCCTAAGTGTAGTTTGACATTTATACTGATCGGCAATTGTATTGTTCGGCATGTAAGGTGTTCGGCAATTGTATTGTTCGACACGTCAATTATTCGGCTTGGGTTATTGTTCGACTGTGATTTGCTCGGTCTAAAGAGTGTTCGGCAATTGTATTGTTCGGCATGTCAGGTGTTTGTCAATTGTGTTGTTCGGCTAAAGTCAATGTTCGGCGTGTCAATTGTATTGTTCGGCTAAAGTCAGTGTTCGGCATATCAATTGTATTAATCGGCTAAAGTCATCGTTCGGCATGTCAGTTGTACTGTTCGGCTAAAGTCAGTGTTCGGCATGTCAATTGTGTTGTTCGGCTAAAGTCAATGATCGGCGTGTCAATTGTATTGTTCGGCTAAGGTCATCGTTCAACATGTCAGTTGTGTTGTTCGGCTTTCGTTCGTTCGGCTCAATTATAGTTTGACATGTTAGTAAACGTTTGGCCTGGCATCGTCCGGCCAAGGTACTATTCGGCAACTAACCATTCCACCGTCCGGCACATGACGACAGGCGCCGGAGCAGCGAACGGCGCCTCTACCTCCTCCAACACTTTCTTTCTTTTTCTTCCCTTTAACCTCGATTCAACACGAGGAAACTAAGACGATAAGTGGACATACTCATAACTCCTCCACGCTATGTCGTTCGGCAATGCAGACAAGCTATACAAAAACCTTTTACACGACATCGTTCGAACATCTCGTTTGAATATACGAGGAAAAATACCTAAGTTTGCAGATCAGAGATTGAGATGGTGTAGTTAAGTCTCAAATTCGGACGATTGAACAGAATTGCAAGAGCGGTAGAAATAAGAAGTAAAAGGAGAGAAGAAGAAAAGGACCTGGTTTTATAGAGGGGAATGGTGGAAGTCGAAGGGGCTATACCCGGTAGAACCGGTCAATACCGGAGCGCTCGGCATCAAGGAGGAATGACGTTCGGCACGCTAGGAACGTTTGGCTCCGAACGTATCGTTCGGCATCCCAAACTTGTTCGTCTTGCACCTCCCTTCGCTAGCATTCTCGAGAGGGTACCTCCGAGGCAGATTGTACCAGATTCAAAGCGCACCACATTTGGCCACGAGATACACTTTGGGGGGCAAGTGTTTCCTGGGGATTTGACCAGGCAACTAGTACTCGGCAATCAGTGCTCGGCGTACAAGAGTGACCGGCCTCAAGGAGTGCTCGGCGAGGCACTTGGCATCCAGGAGTGTTCGGCGAAGCACCCAACATCCAACAGGTACTCGGCGTACAAGAGTGGCCGGCCTCAAGGAGTGCTCGGCGAGGCACTTGACATTCAGGAGTGTTTGGCGAAGCACCCAACATCCAACAGGTACTCGGCGTACAAGAATGCTCGGCATCAGGACTGCTCGGCATACCAGAGTACTCGGCATCAAGGCTGCTCGGTATCAAGACCGCTCGGCATACAAGGTCGCTCAGCATCAAGGCTGCTCGGCATACAAGAGTACTCGGCATCCCATGGTGTTCGGCGTAATACTCGACATCCAGGAGACATTCAGCACGACACCAACATACCGCTCGGCATACAAGGTCGCTCAGCATCAAGGCTGCTCGGCATACAAGAGTACTCGGCATCCCATGGTGTTCGGCGTAATACTCGACATCCAGGAGACATTCAGCACGACACCAACATACCGTTCGGCATAGAAGGGATGGTTCGGCGCAGAGCGTTCGGCCTCAACAGACGACCATCCTACGTTTCCCACGACACCAACATACCGTTCGACATAGAAGGGATGGTTCGGCACAGAGCATTCGGCGAACCTTGCTCGGCATACGGTGACCACTGTACTCGGGCTGGAGCGTTCGGCAATCAGCCCACTTGGGAAGTCCAGCCCATCTTTGCCTATAAATAGAGGGGCAGGGTCACAGTGAAATGGATCCTTTTTTGGAGAGAAAACACCGGGGAGACTCTGCCATTTTCAAGACTCATCTTCTCTACTTAACAACTTCATTCGAGCATTTGATTCACGAATTGTATTTGTAATCAACTATAAAGAAGATCAATAAAGTTTAACTTCAAAGTGGACGTAGGCAATTACGCTGAACCACTATAAATTTGGTGTTCTTACTTTCTGTATTTAAATAAGTACTGTCTTCTCTGTTTAATTTGATTTCATCACTTATATCTCTTCACAATCTTCTTCTACGAGGTTAGTGACCAATTTTGGTGCTAACAACCAGTATACAACATGAACAGAGAAATCAGTCAGAAAGTGCAAGAAGCAATTATTTAAATACCAATGATACTGCCTAGATTGATGATATTCATAATGAAGTCTGCTACCCTGACTCTGGAGCCATTGATCATGTCACTAACAATCTCCGCAATCTGAATCTTGGAAGTAAGGAATACAAAGGTAAACAGTGTATACATATGGGTAATGGTGTGTCAACTAAAATAACACATATTGGTGATGCACTTATACAAGGTGAAAGACAACTTTATCTTAACAATTTATTAAGAGTTCCTCAAATTAAGAAAAACTTGATAAGTGTATCACAATTTGCAAGTGATAATAATGTGTATTTTGAATTTTATCCTACTTATTGCTTAGTTAGAGATATACTAACTAAGAAAGTTCTCTACAAGGTAAGACATTCAAGGGTCTATACAAGTTTATCTTTGTTAATTCTAAAAACCGTGACAATACAGAAAAGTGTTGCAATTTCTCCGAATCTACTCAAAATAAAACGAGTAAGAGTATCTTTGATGTTTGGCATTGTAAACTAGGTCATCCTAGTACTTATGTTGTAAGGAAAATTCTTAGTAGTAATAATATTGTTTTTGATAATATACATGTTTCCTATATTTGCATATATTACCAAATTGGCAGAGCCATAAACTTACTTTTCAAAATTCTGAAACAAAATATACAAAACCCCTTGAACTTGTTGCCACTGATTTATGGAAACCATCTCCTATTGACACTTATTATGGTTTTAGACACTATATATCATTCATAGATGCATATTCTAGGTTTGTTTGGAATTATTTTTTAAAAAATTCTAAAGCATTTCATGTGGTGTTACAATTTATAGCTCAAGCAGAGAAACAAACAAACTGTTAAGTTAAGGTTATGCAAACAGATGGAGAGACTGAATTCAAACCACTTAAAGAATACTTTCGAAAAAGAGGAATAACTCAAAGAACCATTTTTCTCTACACATCAGAACAGAATGAATTAATTGAAAGAAAATATAGGCATATAGTGGAAACATGACTTATATTTCTTGCACAAACTTCATTACCTTTGAAATTCTTGCCAAATGCCTTTGCTATAGCAGTATACATGATCAACAAGCTGCTCACCAAAGTCTTACAAGGAAAAAGCCTAACTGAGGTGTTGTTCAACAAACTACCAGATAATCATAGTTTAAACGTGCTTAGATGTTTGTGTTTTTCTTGCTTAAGGCAATACAACACTCACAAACTTGATTTCAGATTAGGTCCCAACACCTTTCTTGGATATGCAAATAATATCAAAGGACACAAGTATTTAGACAGCAAAAAAGAGTATTCATATACAGACATGTCATTTTTAATAAACATGTATACCCATTCAGAGAATCAAATATCAAGACATCTCAGAAAATTTACAACTTAATATTCTCCATACCACCAATACCTCTAAGTCATGGTGTAATTGTTCAAGAGCAAAATGAAGACTTCTTGAACCATTCAGGACCACGACACATAGTGTCCAGATCTGGACTAGGTCATGGTTCCACTGAATCATTCAAAAGTCCAACTCATTTATCTCAGCAACATTCAAGTCACCAACCAGACTTCAATCAAGCACATGATGATGCTCAATTATCCAACAATCAACCCGAAACATAAGATAACTCATCAAGTCAAGACAAGACCAGTCATCATATGATTACTAGATCAAAAAGTGGAATATTCAAACCAAAAGTGTACATTACTGATATTGAGACAGAGGAACCATCTACTTATCTGCAAGCTATGCAAAGTGAAAAATGGATAGCAGCAATGAATGAAGAATATGACGCTCTCATAAGAAACAAAACATGAGATCTTATCCCTCTGCCTAAGCAAAAAATATCATTGGATGCAAATGGATATATAGACTTAAGAAGAATGCTAATGCAATTATAGCAAAATATAAAGTCGGATTAGTTGCAAAAGGTTTCACACAACAGCAAGGTTTTGATTTTAATGAAACTTTCTCACCGGTGGTAAAACCATCATCAATCAGAATCATTCTTACAATTGCACTACACAAAAACTGGAGCTTAAAGCAACTGGATGTAAATAATGCATTTTTAAATGGAGTTCCACAAGAAGAAGTATATATATGGAACAACCACCTAGATTCAAGAATGTTGGAAACACTGAACTTGTATGTAAGCTAAATAAAGCAATTTATGGTCTTAAACAAGCACCAATGGTCTAATTTGAAAAGTTAAAAGCCACATTGATCAGACTTTGTTATAATCCTACAAAGTCTGATAATTCCTTATTTACCAAATTCAGTGGTACCACTGTAATGTACATTCTAGTGTATATGGAGGAATTTATTGCCACTGGGAACAATAATGATGAAATAAGCGGTTTCATTCAGCAACTAAATAAGGATTTTTCAATTAAAGACCTTGGATACTTGAATTTTTTTCTTCTTGTTATTGAAGTTAAAAGAACATCTAGCTCAAAACAAAAATGGATCAAGCAAACAATTTACCAACACCTATGATAAGTAATCTACACTTATCAAAGAACAAAGGAGAGCCAATATTAAATGCAAAAAAATACCCAAGCACTCTAGGGACACTACAATATGTGATAATAACTCGATCAGAAATTGCTTATAGTGTGAACAAAGTGAGTCAGTTCATGCAAAATCCTCTTAATGAACATTAGAAGACAGTGAAGAGGATTCTGTGATATTTAAAGGGAATAATAAATCATGGCTTAACTTTAAAATCATGCACTAATCTTAATTTATATGGTTTTGTAGATTCTGACTAGGAAAAAGATCCAGATGATTGAAGATCAACAACTGGATACTGCATATATCTAGGGCAAAACTCAGTATCATGGTGCTCAATAAAACCATCAACTATATCAAGATCAAGTACTGAAGCAGAATTCAGGAGTGTAGCGAGTACAATAGCTGAAATAATATGGATAGAATCATTACTCAATGAGTTAAAGATTAACACTAACAACAAGGCTATTTTATGGTGTAACAATCTCGGTATTGTATCTTTAACTGCCAATCCAATTCTACACTCTAGAACTAAGCATATGGAACTAGACTTGTATTTCGTCAGAGCACAAGTAATCAAAGGAAAGCTATCTGTAAATCACTTACTAGCTACTTACCAAAGGACCGATATTCTTACTAAGTCATTATCTACTAAGAATTTTACTCGTCTAAAGCTGGAACTAAAAGTTAAGCAGATCAGTAATGAGTTAGAGAACCGACAAGAAACCTAGCTTCAATTAAGTGAATTACTTCATCTAGAGAAGATTTCAAAGCACAGAAACAACTTCGAAGCAAAGGAACAATCTTTTTATCACAAACATCTTAATTGCGGAAACCCTAACTTTGAATTGAGGGAGAGTATTGAAAAATCAAGAGATAGTTTTGAAGATGACAAAGCAATTCATCATAATTACTTACTGGATTTTATTGCAATTGAAGATTGGCGAAGATTTTAGGTAATTTGGGGATCGACAGAAAACCTAGCTTCGAATTGAAGGAGAGTATTAAAAAATGAGAATATAATAGAAGTAGTGGTTTATCTTATTTTGTATTAAGATTATGATGCGGATGCGAGTACACACAAGCCTAAAAGCTCATATATCTATTCATGTATTAGCAGTATCAAAACTGCTATAAATACAATGTAAACCATCTCATTTTTGTAATGTAAAAATCATTTCAAAGATAATAAAATTCATCAATTCATTTTTGCTACTTTCTTAATAGGCACTGATCCACACCAACTTCTCTGTAACGATGCACAAACATTTTTTGGTCCAAATACATTGATCTGAACCGTTAATGAGCATCAACGGCTCATAAAGAGTTTGAGGCGCAAATAAATTATTTGAATCTCTGGATCTCATCCCTAGTAGTTATAATACTGCCGAAGCCAGCATTGGCACGAGGAGATTAAAAAATTTCAGGACCCTAAAACCTTAGAATTTTTTTTTCGTTGTATGCTTTGTAATCAACATACATCAAATAAAGTCAAATCAAAAACCAAAAAAATGAGAAGAAACATAGTGAATATAGATCTCATGATCCAACCACTCTAAAAACGACACCTCTATATTTAGCACACATTATCATGAGAAATTTAACTGATTAATAACTAAAGATGCCAAAGTGAAAGAATTGAATGCGTGGAGAGTTGCTTAAACAAAGGAAAAATTTAACATACATCCTTATAATCATAAAAACTAAGTTTTAATCCCTCTCAATTACCTTTTATAAATACATCCCTATTTTCAAAAAAAATAGATGTATTTCAAGAGATATTTGGATAATCTTAACATGTATCATGTTATCATTTTCGATAACTTATAACATATGCAATACATGCCTTTGCTGTCACTATTAAATTTGGAAACGAAAGATGTAAAAGAGAAAGAATTAAAAGAAATGTATAAAATAGTTTACAAAAAGGAGGAATGTAAAACAAATTAGTTTTAGAAAGAGGCAAAAGTCCATAATTTCCATAAAATAAAACCATTTCAAAATTTCTATAGTAAATGGTGGCTTTTGTCCTAAGGAGAACTTATGCTTGAGTGAGGGATTAACAAGTTTTTCAAAAATGTTCTAGGAGAAATGAGATGTTGGGTAAATCTAAAGCCCATCCCACCTAGAAATTCCTTAACACTTTCATCTCTAGTACATTCATTCATTTTAGTATCAAAGAAAAGAAGAAAAGCCCTCCTTGATTGCCTCTTCTCTTCATGCTCCATCATTCATTAAAGAAAAGAATATTTAAAGCCCGAAAAAGAAAATTTACTTTGCATCTCTCCAGTCTTAAGCGCCTAAGGTGAATAATATTACCATCTTATGTTTTTATGCTTAAATTTTGGATTTGTTGAAAATTTGATGTTTCGGGAAGATAAAGACATGGGTTTGGTGTCTGTGATCGTTAAAATTCTTCTATGATTTTATATGTGAAGTCTTGAAGGTAAAAGGGGTTTTTTTGAATTTTGAAACTATTGCAAATGACATCTAAATGATCTGAAATTTAGATATGTTGTTTATAATATCAAATTGAGGATGATTTTTATTTTTGGAAATTTTTGATTTTGTGAAATTTTCTACAAATTTCTAAATTGGAAAATAATGTAATTTCAGGATTAAATTATTTAAAATATAGAAAACAATCATCTTTGCCTGAAAAAATTATGTGAGATGGAGATTGAAAAATTAGAGTTTTGATATTCTTTTTCCCATATAACGTTGAATTACTATGAACTAATTAAAGAAGGGAAAAATGAGAAAATTATGGTGAATAATCCCTCAATCAAGGAATTGATTAATGCGTTTCTGTATGAGAGAAATATGCTTTGAAAATTTTCTGATAAGAAATCTATAAAATAAGGTATTGGCAAGTAAGAATTTAGCATACGATCAAATTTGATCAAAAGTAATTGCTTCAAAAATAAATAAAACAGTTTTAAAGTTAATTATGAGTTTTATAACTTTATTTTCGATAACACATCCATACTTCCATTAACAAGCGCGAATCTGTGCTACACACATGGGATTCATCATATAATTTATCTAATAGTCCATTTTTATATTTTTCTTTATTGTATGAACGTGAGAGCCTATGTTTATGGATAGTAAATTTTTTTATTTGTTTTTTCACATACACAATTAATAAACTTTCAATGGTAAATCTGCTTTAATAATCTCGAAGCGTACAAAGCGCATCTTCATGTTTTTTGAGAAAAATGACTCTATTCAAAGATTAGTATACCTCATAAATCTATTATTTCTAACATGGTAAGCATTGCATTACTAAGGATGTTTATTAGTTTTCAATTGTAAGCGATGTAAGTTGAATATGAGTTTATTGTATGTTTAATATATAAATTTAAATACGCACATGGTTCGCTATGCTAATAGTGTTCTATGTTTGGAATAGAGAAACTTTACTCAAAGCGGAAGAGTGTTTCAAATTTGGTTTAAATAAACAGCACTTTACCATTTGCACTATTACATTTTTTAACTTCCTGCGGTACTACTAAATTAGTAAAACGTCATTGAAACTCTAAAATATTTTATTTGTACATATAATGTAATTGTAACAACCCACCTCGAAACATGCCTAAATTCTGACCAAGAAAAGACCCATCAAAACTTAGACTCATTCCAAAGTATGTTGTTGGTTGCTAAAAAGAATAATACGGAGCTACTTACCTACTCATTTAGTTGTCATATCGGAAGGATAAAATATAATCACATAAATAATATCCATTTTATTTAAAATTCTAAATATTGTAAAACCATAATACAATGTCAATGATATTACATAACCGAGATACAACGTGTTCAAAATACATTTTCATCTTTAAATGGTTACATCAGAAAATAGCATAATGGATAAATAAACTACTGCTAGAAGTTCCTTTTATCGTCATCTTCATCTCTATCATCATCTTCTTTCCTAAACTGTGTTGTAATGAGGAGGAAATTAGAACAACAATGTCTGATGAATAGAAATCTCGAGCCTTTCTATATTAGTACTTAGGCAGTATAATTTAAATAAGGACATGTCTTACACACTTAAGCTATATTCAAAATCTTTCCAATAATAAGTCGTAAGGCTTATCCAATTCCATAACCAATAACCCATAACCATTGTATTAATGTTTACTAATGCGAGATAGTACCCAAGCCACTTAATATCTTTTAATGGAAAATAGGCAAACGCTGACCATTTAAGACCTCAATTGAGGTAGGCTCCCATCATTTAATACCTACTTTTAAGACAGTCTCCTCACAGGTGTCTACCTACCTAACATTGCATGAAAATCTCTTCGGACACTTACCACTCTCCATTGAAGCGGACCTTTTCGAGATATCATCAACCGTGCCAAAATCAATCCTGACCATTTAATATTTCATACATGGGAAAAAGGAAGGCCCTTAAACAACCACTTAATACCTTCAGTTCCTGAAGCAGGTCCTTCGTATTATGACCTGTAATCCACAGAGGCGTCTCATATTAGTCTGACTATTCATAGGTAATGGTAGCTAGAATAGCTGGGCAGATTTACCTTATGGAATTAGGACTAACCTCGTGCATTCATAATTACTTATTATAGAAGATATCTCACATCAGCCTTAAAGTCGCAGTGCTAGTAGCCAAATTAGCTGGATAGACTTATATGTGCTTTTGACGGACCTCGCATCCCTATAACTTAGTCATAATTCATATCACTCTCAAAATATATTATCACATATCTCACTGTATTCATTATTATGGCCTTAAAAGAAATCCTTTTTACTTCGCCTCTATAATTAATCGCTTTTCCAAGGGGGATTTAATGATAATTATTGACCTAATTAATTATGCAACTAATACGTTATAATTGTATGTTATTCATGCTAGTTTATATATATACGCACTTATTAATTTCTATGCATGCGGAGATTACGTCTTAAACTAACGTTTAAATATCAAATCTTTCAAAATTATGCAAGTCTCATTTCCACGATAACATATGTATCATAAATTCAATATTCCAAAATCAAATCAATAGACTTACATATAGAATCCAAATCCAACTTATTTATATTAAAACAATTAAGATTCCAACTTAGAAATTGGCATTTCGCTTTGGGAGAATTTTGGAGGTTTTAATGTGATGTTTCCGAAAACCAAAATTCTCCAAGGCATATATCAAAATCCAAACTATACTATTTAATTGCTAAAATAGAAAAACTTTCACTCACTATAGGTCTTTAGCTTAGCTCCCCTTTGGATTTGAGATGCATATAATAATCTCCTTTCAAATCTTTTTTTTATATACAACAAGGGATTTGCATATATGTTAGATTTAGAAAATTAGAGGTTTGGAGGAAATGAGGTATAGAAAATAAAAGATAAACAAAAATAAATATATAGGATTTCTTAACCGAAACCCTAAAGAAGTTTTTGTAAATCTTAGAAGAAATGAACTGACAGGGCTTCATTGGGTTCCAAAATAATTTATGAATAAAAGTGAAGGGACTAGCTTCTTATTTATAGTGGTTGGAATGCACCAGAACCGTCGGATTAAGGTCGGTTAAAAATAATAAAATCTAGTACGTTAAAACGCACAAAACCCTAGCCACCACTTAACATCATTGGTCGACCAAGGCTTCCTAACGGTCGTGGGTCAGGGGTCTACCGGTCCTTATTATGGGAACGTTAATATTTTTGTCATTGTTAATTTATTTTCTTCCTTAATTACTATTTAACGTTAATGTTAATTTTAACGTTTACTTAACCCCTAAGTATAACTACTATTAACTTTGGAATTTCAAATTTTTGAGTTAGTTATTTATTTGAATTTGAAGTCTATTTAAATTAATTTGAATTTGAAACTTCAAATATCTATAACTTTTTCGTTTGAGCTCCATTTTCAACATATTATATATGGAAATTGATCAGAATATCATCACAAACGCAACGACGTAAATTTCATGGTCAATTTCGAACTTTTACAAAATTTCCATTTTTAACCCTTTCTTATTAAATTAATTAATTCAATTTATTTATTTATGATTGATTTTATGAGATGTTACATTCTCCCCTCATAAAAGGATTTTTCCCCCAAAATCTTTCCAAGGGGCGAATAGCGTAACACGCAATAAACATTCATGTTATACGATAAAGTTATCTACATAACCATCTACTCAACCAAAAGTGTAATGTAATTATGTACTGCAGACATATTATAAGTGAACTCAACTCTAGCATGAGTGTGTGATCATGACATGTAAGTAAGTATGTATGTAAAACACCTTAAACATGCATAAAATTTCTATATGAGTGCAAAGTGACAGTGAAAAAGTGTAGCAACCATCTTCTACCATCCAATCTAACAACCACAATGCAATCAAATCCTAATTTTGAAGATAAAAGTGTACCAGTGAAAAGCTTGGGACGAGAAGTCCTCATGCTTTCCGTCGTATTTTCTCCCCATTTTACTCGAACCAACCAAATTTCTTTGTTACAGAAGTTCCTAGTTTTGTGCTCCACAATTCGTGCGGTGACATGGGACGCTATTGGCTCCATTTTAATATCTCTATTAATCAGGCTCTACCATAGTGGCTCTGTTATAAAGACACTCATGGACTCCTGCCAATTTATCCGTTAACTCCACACGATACACAAGTTTTTCTATTTTTCCCAAAATTAGGAAAGGCCCAATAAATCTTGGTGCCAACTTTCCCGACTTTCCAATTCTCACGATCTTCACACGCTGCCTAATCGACTCTATCTTCTCGAAATCTCGCAAATTAAATCTTGTCCAAGTAGGATTTTGTCAGTGGTTTCCCACCAACAATTTGGCGATTTGTATAGCCTCCTATAAAGTGCTTCAAAGGGTGCCATACTAATCGTAGATCGATGATTATTATTATACGCGAATTTTACTAAAGGTAAGTGCTTCTCCCAATGTCCTCTAAAGTCCATGATGCAAGCTCTTAAAAAATCCTCCAAGATCTTATTCACTCTTCCAGTTTGTCCATCGGTCTGCTGGTGGTAAGTAGTGCTAAGATTTTATGAAGTTCCTAAAGTTGTTTGCAAACTTCTTTGAGATTCACTAATACATAATGAGTTCTTATCACTAACGATGCTAACTAGAATTCCATGAAGTCGAACCACCTCCTTGATATACATCTATGCTAGAGACACTGTGGTCCTATTGCTCCTAAACGCAAAAATGGTTTTTTTTAAAGTCAAACACCTAGCGGAAAATTCTGCTACCTTCTCCTTCATCCTTATCCAATAGAAAACTCTCTTCGCATTCCTATACATTTTATCTCTTTCTTAAATGGTGACATTATACAAGCTAAATTTTATTTTTTCCAAAATCATAAAATTTCTTGGGTTGAATCATTCTTTTATTTCTGGTTGCTAACCTAATTTCCTCATTAACTTCTTGCCTTACCTACAGTTCATCGGTAGTTAAGTGTCCCAATAAAGTTTCTTTATTTTCGTTGCTTCTCAATAAAACGTGTATTCAAAATTATCATCTTCACATAGATGCTTTTTCTTATATACAAAATTATTCCAGCTCATTTATTAATTATCATTTAATTTCATTCAGCTGTCAAAAACTTCTTCTATAACTTTAAATGATGGAAAACGGTGTAGACAAGGATAACTTCTATCTTAATAATTTCCTATTATATTCTTAAATTATTTATTACTAGATTAAAATTCCTAAGGCTGTTACTCTCCGTATTTCCTTATACGAAAATGTTCCTCCTACCTTCCTTATCAGACATTCTTTCCCTTCTATTATCTTTATCCTATTTCAATCAAATGTCATTTCCATCTATCCACCTTTTTAAAAGGAATTTTAAAAGAACTTCCAAATTTATAAAATAGGAAAAATCATTGAGTCCAACCTATGCTTCATTCTACATTTATTTCAAAAAAACGAGGATCCAAAAATTGAAAAAAATTTAGCTTAACAAATTTTAAACTAAGATATTCACAATTAAAAACACATTTTTGTCAACTCTTCAAATCATCGGATTTACAAATTTCTTTTTATAAAATTCATCCACCATTTTGTTTTCAAAACGTTTCACCACTTTTAAAATTACATCCTCTTTCCAAACTTTTCACAAAACAATTGGTAGCATATTTCCAAAGTCGACTAAAATCACTTTGTTTCAAAAAAAATTCAACTTATGAAATGTAACAACCCGCCCAAAATTGGCCGAAATACCGACCTAGAAAAGGCCTATCGAAACTTACTCATTCCAAAGTTGGCTGTTGGTTGGCAAAAGAACAATACAGAGCTACTTATCTATTGATTCAAAACTCATAGCGAAAGCATAAAATATAATAGCATAAAAAATACCCATTTCATTTAATATTCCAAATGTCACAAAACCATAACATAATGTCAATAATAACCGTAGCAAAATCATGTTTAAAAATACATCATCATCTTTGAATGGGTACATTAAAAAATAGCATAAATAGATAAATAGACCACTGACACAAGCTTCTCTCATCATCATCTGAATCATCGTCTCCTTCCCTAATCTGTGTTGTAATCAGAAGGGAGTCAGAAAAACAATGTCTGGTGAATAGAAATCTCGAGCCTTTCTATATTAGTACTTAGGAAGTATAATTTAAATAAGGATACGCCTTACGTGTAACAAACCAGAGTTTTGATCATTTAATTTTAAATATTTAAATAATTGGAACTTGGAATTTAATAAATTGAATTCAAATATAATAATCATTTTAAATATTTGAATTGTAACTAAATATTATTTAAAATGGATTGAATAATTATATTTAAATCCTTTTAATTAATAAGTAATATTGATAAATTCAATTTGTAAATTTATTTATAAAAATAAATTGATTGGATAAACATCGATAATTTGTTCGAAAATATAAACCGATATTTAAATATGTGAAATTATCATTTCGGGGCACTGTCTCGGATTTTGACGAAACCAGTGTCATTGGATCTAGAATAATAAACTATTATACACCGTCGAGTTTCGTAACGATCAGACGTACTGTATGGTCTTGCGATCTCGAAACGCATAGCGATTAATTTTATATATAATTTGATTTAAAAAGCTAACTTCCATATACTTTGAAATTGTGTCCCAAAACTAGTTCCATTGGATTCAGAATAGGGGTATTTGATATAAAACGTCAGTCGGCACGCTTTAATTGGAGTTCGAGAGTTTTGGGGTGTTTAGAGTTAGATATTATAAAATAAAATATATATACCCTACATTGCTAGCCCATACCCTATCAATTCGAGCCCATGCCCCCCTCACCTATACCTTACCTACTCATGTATACTCCCATACCCCCTCCATTTTAAAAACCCCATTCCTGTAACAAAAAAAAGAATTTTTCTCCATTTCAAAAATCAAATTATTGTGATATACTAAACTAAAAACAAACTATAAAAATCTCGATTTGAGGAGAGCTTCCTTTCAACATGCTTTTGGTTGGGTGCATCATGGATTTAGGGTGATCGGCTTTCACTGTCGAGCTTTGGGATTGGCTAGGGTTACCATTTTCATCGGCACGGAGAGGAATTAGTGGTCGAGGCTCGGATCATTGGCTTCGTAATGACGTGGAGCAGCTTTTCCCTCGATTTCGTGAGGTTCGATTGTAGTTTGGGTGGATGCGACATTATGATGTCGTGGTATTTTCATCTGGTCGCAGCTTTAAGGGGAGGTGCAGATTCGAATTCGAGGTGTCGGGCGGTTGGAGATCGCGTAGTGGAGTTTGTCGGTGGTGTCCGTTCGTCGAACGGTGAAGGGAGGAGGAAGAAAAGAGGAGAGAGAAGGTAGGAAGCTTATGGGTTTACTGTGTATCCTAGTGTCATGTGTGCATAGATTAGAAAAGGGGAAGAATGTTATTTGAGTGATTAAGGTGGTTAATATTTTGATCAGTAAATAATTATATTATTTAATTTTGAATTCTTATAAATAGAATAACTTTTGCATACCAAGTCGGATTCAAATGTCGTTTGTTGCATTGCACTCGTATGGTCATTATCTTCACAATGCAGTTGGATTGATTGGATTTGAAGCAAGTGAAAATTTGGGCTAAAATCAAACGCCCGTTTGTTTTAGTTCAAACCGAAACGCTTCGGTGAAAACTGGAATCAATGTGAGTTTAACTCACACTAAAATTTACTATATCATATCTGTGATGCTATAAACTATTGTTGATTGTTTGAATGTTATTTAAATTGTGTGATTGATTGCTGGGTTGAATTTCCGTTTGGAAAATAAATGACATATTTACTTGATTGCTATGAACCCATATGATTATATATATCGTTCGTAGCCATTGTTTTGCAGGGGACATTTGTAGAGAGACCCTAATGGGTTTATCGCTAATGTTTACTTATTTATTTCCCTATGCTGTTTATATTGATGTTCAATCAGAAATTGTGACATCCTATTTAAATTGCTTAAGTGTCGATATAGCGATTTTTGCTATATAGTCACTTATTGCACATCACACCCTTCCTAAACCCTTGTTTGTGCATTTTTGAACTTGAACTTGTATTTTCATAAAATAGATGTTTAAAATTCATTAATCATTTTGATTAATGATAATTTAGATTAATTAATTATTTTAACTAATGATTTTGAAATTAATTGACCAATTTAATTAATGATGTTTAAAATTGGTTTATCTATTGATTTAATGGGATTTGGATTTAATTAATCATTTTAACTAATGATGTTTTATATTTAATTAATCGTTTTAATTAATGATGTTTTACACTTAATTAATCGTTTTAACTAATGATTATTTCAGTTTAATCAATTATTTTAATTAATGATAATGGAGTTTAATTAATCATTTTAATTAATGATATTTGAAATTAATAATCATTTTAACTAATGATGTTTAAAAGTAATTAATCATTTTAAATAATGATATTTGAATTTAATCTATCATTTTTATTAATGATGTTTTGAAATTAATTAATCTTTTTTATTAATGAGATTTGAATTTAAAATAGATCATTTTCATTAATGATATTGAACTTTACTTAATCATTTTAATTAATGATTGTTTAAATTTAGTAATTGTTTTAACTAATAGTGTTTTGAAATTTAGTTAACCATCTTAATTAATGATGTTTGAATTTAATAAATCTTTTTAATTAATGATATTTATAGTAAATTAATTAATTTAATAAAAGTGATTAAATTAAATTACTAATTTGATGAAAGTGTTTTAAAGTTAATTTACTGATGATATAAAAGTGTTTGGAAATAATTAACTATTTTATTTAAGATAATTGATTTGTTTATTTAAAGAAAATTGTAAATGTGATTTACTATCTTTTGGGACAATTAATATTACTTTAGATTTATAAAAGAGGTTATAAATGTGATTTCTTATCTTTCGGGATAATTAATATTATTTTAAATTTAATAAAAGAATCTAAATTTGATTTATTTACTTTGGAAAATTTATGTGGTTTTAAAGTTGTAAAAAGAGTATTATAAATCATTCCTTGGGGAGATTAACATTGTTTTAAATTTATAAATATATCAAAATTATTTCATTTCTTTGGGTATAATAAATATTGTTTTAAATTTATATATGATAGTTTTTAATTGAGAAATTCTTTTTAATAGAATTTTTTAAAAGTAAAGCAAAGTGTAATTTGTTTTGACTTACTTTAATACACTTAGTATTATAAGTTTGTATTTTTAAAAGAATATTTTTAAAGTGTATTTCCAAAGTGATTTTACCAATATTTGTAATATGAAAATTGAGCACAAGTTCAGTTTTAAAAAGTAAAGTTCGATTCGGTTATGGAAAAGTAATTTCGTAAATAATATCGCTTTTATGGAAAGGATCTAGTCATACTTTTAACGCTAAACATTGAGGCTTGGACCCGTTTCTATCTCAAAGGTTAACAATGTCGTCAAGGCAATGCCTAGAGTTAACACTGTCTTAACTTGCCTGCTTCATTTTCAACCAAGAGATAGCACTTTTTTGGAATTAACAAGTAGTGTTAGATATATGATATTTAATTTCCATATACGATCATTTTAATTATCCCCTATAGTTTATTTATTAATTATTGGATTCAACTTTCTTCATGGTGTATCATCACCTTAAAAATGATTTTGTAACGCCCCACTCCGAGACCCACATTAGCAAAGAGTATTACAAGGTAACACCGTCTGCTAATGCGGAGAATAGAGTTGGTTAGGAGCGACCATCTATAGCCTTGCTTAATTATCTACTGAATACGTCGACAAGGTAGCATATAACTAGATTTTTCTCAAGTGGATCGACATATGCAATAAATACTTAACACAAAGCCATAGGTGGCTGAAGGATCTATCAGAACAAATATGACAACTCAAATGTAATACATATCACAGAACAGTTGATCATAACATACATTTACACATATACAGATACATTACAAAGTATACAAAATGATACATATCAAGTGGTAAAGCAAACCACAATATACAGACGAGTCCAAAAGAATACATATCAGAGTTACAGCCAAAAGGACTACACAAAAAGCTGTAACGAAAAGGAGCTAGCAGAATAGTCCATGCGGAAGCAAAATAGGCTAAGTCCAATGTACCTAACCTGAAACATCTCGGTCTGACCCGAGTATAAAATACACGGGTCAGTCTAGCTAAACCAATCAGTCAGATAAACTAAATAATAATGAACATACAAGATCATAAAGTACCACAAATATCCCCAACGGAGATATCCAAATCATCTAACATAAGATGAATCAAAACAAGCCTCATATCATCGGCAATTCCAATAAACAAAGGATATCATATCCCAGAACAAGCCAAAAGGCAAATAACAAATACCAATCAAGGTAACACAAGTTTCCACAAGGTAATCGCTATATGTATTGTGTGGTTCAAAGGACCTACACCGCAAGGCGATACACTAGGGAATATAACCGTCAAAGAAACAAAAGATGCTCAAGCTCAGTACTGTAACAAGGATCCATACGCCTGAAGGCAACGCCCGAAGGCAACAAACCGTAGTGGTAGTACTGGACACCACTGTCCGGCGGAATGTGTCACAACTCTCAGAAAGGAACTCGGAAAATGTTAACGTGAGTCCCATACCCCACGTTCGCTGTAACGACCCAGAATTTATATTATTTAAAACTTGAATATTTAATTAATTTTAAATATTAATAAATGAATTTAATAAGTCGAATAATTTTAAATTCGAATATTGGATTTAATTGGGTAATTAAATCGACAATTTAATAGTTGAAATTTCAGAAATAATTGAAAATAGGGTTTAAAATGATTAAAATTTATTTGGAAAATTTTATTTGATCATACTGGAGTTATAGAAATGTTATAGAACTTTTAAAATCGATTTAGAGTTAATTTGTGAAAATTGAATATTTTAATATTTAATTATCGATTGAAAAATAGCCAATTTTTGAACAGTCTCAGAATTGGACAAGACCAGCCCCATTGGATCCGTAATAGTTAGTTATTATCGGATTTCAAATTTCGTAGCAAACGGAGTTGTCGTTTGACCGTGGCAACTCGAAACACATCGAAATTGTTTTAATATTAATTTGGCGATTAAAAATAGTCATTTTTCAAAAAGTCTCGGATTTCGACGAAACTAGTTTCATCGGATCCGTAATGTTAAATTATTGTATGGTTTCAAATTTCGTATCAATTGGATGTACCATTTGTCCGGGGCAAGCCAAAACGCATCGAAATCGATTTGAATCGGTTTAATTCAAAATTGATCGTTTTTCTCCGTAACTCGCACAGATGACCGAATTAGCCTCCAAAACACATTCCATTGTGTTCGTAACGTGGGTAAACCTTAGAAACGCTAGCCGGCACGCTCGATTTGGAGTTCGGAAAATCTGGGATGAATAGTGTCGCGTATTTTTCTATAAAAGACCCTCCATTTCACAATTTGCAAACAAAGGCTAGGGTTTCAAGCCAGCCGCCACTTATACTTCAATGGCCAGAAATGCATGAATGTTCTCCCCTCAATTACTCAAAATCCATCGATAATTAGAGAAAACTTCCAACACGAAAGTCGAAGAGCTCGATGAGAGCTTCAAATCCATACGGAGATGATCGAAAACGGAGCAACGGATCAACGGGAATTTGCATTTAAAGTTGCACGTTTGTCCTCGTTTTGCATGCAGCTGAGATGGCCGAGCTCCACCCTATTGTAGCCGAAGGTAGCTCTCGCCGAGGCCTTCGTAGTGGTGTTGGCTGATCAACGTGGAAGTGCTCGAGTATGTCGCAATAATTGGTGAAAGAATGGCGGCTATGGGTTGCGTTTTCACCTGGAATGAACGTGAAGAAGATGAAAGGAAAAGGTGCGGCCAGGATTCTAGGGTTCAAGATCAAAGGGCCCAGATCTGTTAGGTTGAAAATTTTAAAAAGAAGTTGAATATTAATTTGTATTTAAAATATGTACGATGTTTAAAATACGATAACTTTTTCATACGAGATCGAAAAAATGCGAAATCAAGTGCGTTGGAATCGTATTTGCGAATACTACGCGATGCAATTGGATTGGAAGCGATTGGAGTCAGTGAAAATTTCTGGTAAAATTAAACGTCCATTTAATTTTATTCGAAATAAACGCTGAAAACGGAATTGAAATCAAGGTGAGAATTTCTCACTCAATCGAACAGATTCGATTTATATTTTAAATAGTTAGATTTAAAATTGTTGATTGTATGCCTGAATGATGATTGTTATCTGTTATTGACTGAAATAGACATTATACGCCGTTATTAAGCGGAGGTTAATTATTAAAAACATATACCGCGAATATTTCACCTTTGTGTGGAATTGGTATTATATACGTATGTAGCAATATATACATATTGGCATATGTATATATTGGATTTGTTGATTTTCCCGCCTTGTGTAGCGGATGAGACCCTATTGCGCCGCATAATAGCGGATAATATTTATTGAACCCATATACCGCGATAATTCCGTACTGGAGCGGAATTGGTATTGTGCTAACATATTTGGATGTAGGGGGACAGGTTGGAGGGATCCGACTGGATTCCTCAACTGTATTGATTTATTTACAGATATTGTGATATATTCTGTTATCATATGCTGATATGTGATGTTTTGTGTCATGATTGACAAATTGATGCTGTTGCATCATCGGATTCATTTTGAAGTTTTAAAAATAACAATTTTTGATTTTAAAAGGATTTTAAAGTAATTTTTGAAAATATACGTTTTATTGAATTTTGGAATTGATTCATTTTAAATAAATCTTAAAATTTTCGTGTTATGAAATTTATGAGATCTGTGAAATATAAGCGAAAGGTGATTTTTGAAATAAATAGTTGATTAATTTATAAAATGGTTTAAATGGGAATTTTTGAATTATTATGAACGATTTATATAAAAGATGTATAAAATTGATATTTTATAAATTAAGGATACTGTAATTATAAAATGAGTTTTTTTTAGTGTTAAAATGAAAAAAAAATAGATTTCATAAGTGAACGAAATTTATAGACTTATAATTGGTGAAGTTATAAAATGAATAGATGTTGTAAATAAATGAATTATAAGTTCTTAACTTATAATATAGATTTCCGGTATATAATTGAGTTATATAAGTTGAATTGGATAATAAAGGAGATTTATAAATCGAAGTTTTATAAATAGAAATGGGATTTATAAACATTGTTTAATAAATCCGAAATAAATTGAATTTGATAAATTTAACATTGAAGTTATTAAAGGAGATATATTCGTGATTTTGGACAGCGAATTATCCTTTAAGTTAAATGTGTAGAAATGTTGAATTTGGATAACGAAGTATATCCACGATTTTGGACAGTGAATATATTATTAAATAAAATGGATATGTTTTGGAGAAGTGATATTTCGAAGTGAAGCAAATTGTTTTAAAAGATGTTTTAAAGCGTGTTAAGTATCGAAAACATAGATTTCAACATTTATTGTTGAAATAGACGTTTCAAGAAATAAGGAAATGGTGGACTATAACACTGTTGTTATAGTAAATGGTTTTCGAAAGGAAATGTTTTATATAGTATTGGGATTTATATATCTATCTAAATTTCGAATCCCTATACTAGTGATTTTGAGTCGTCATAACGATGTTTTACGTAACATTCGTTTTGACTCAAATAGAATGTGTTTAAAGAATGATTTCCTTAAAGAATGAGAGATATACTTAATTTTGATTTAAGTATATCGAATATTTTCTAAGTGTTGAAAATAAATGATTTGTGAATTACTTATTATTAAATAAGTACGGAAGCGTTTTTCCAATATAAAATGGAACGTTTTAGAGAATTTATCTTTTTAAAGATAAATTGAAAACGAATATTTGAAATCGATTGAAAATCGTATATCAGTAGATATTTTTGAAATATGAATTCACTATGGAATTTGTAAACGAAAAAGGGGAATTTGTTAAAAGAATAAACGTTGATTTATTTTTGAAGTGTGGAAAATTTTATATCTTGTATAGATATTTTTGAAAGATAAATAATTTGGAAGATTATTTAGAATCTGATGATGTTGCGCATCTTTATTGATAGTTAAATAACCGACTATCAATAATTACCTTGAATGGGTATTTGTTGTGATTTGCTTGAATTTGAATGCCACACTTATTTTTGAATAAGCGCTCACTATTCGGGTTAGCCGGGAAAGGACCATGGGGTCGTATAACCCATTCCGAATATGTGATACGTCGTTATGAATTGCATTTGATGACCGGTGTTGAAGACCGGATATTTTTGAAAACGGAAGGATTACCGTCGAGTTACTTTACATCGGCTGATCTCCGATTTAGAGGTTTTATCACCCTTAGTGACGGGAAGTCCGGACGTGATTGAAAATTATCCGGAATTGCAAGGGCTTCGTGAGAAGTGCCTTCGGTTCTGTTCGATCCCGGAACAGACTTGTATGGATTGTGTGTCTGACATTACAAATTGAGATATAAAGCTGATTTCTTTCAAATACATTTCTGTTGGTGGCGGAGAATTTATTCTCTTAGATTAACACCCTTCTCTGAGACGTACGAGCTCAGAGGTTATGTAGTTGAAATTTATCAGCGATATACTCCCAATTTGGTAATGTGACATGCTGAGTGTTGCTGTGTGATGATCAGTGTTTGATCATTTGTGATATGATCATTTGTTTGATCATTTATCTTTGTGATCATAGGTTGATCATTTGTTGACCCAAGGCATGGCTTTGTGAACAAAGCGTAGCTTTGTGGACGAGACTTCGTCGGACCTCACACCCCGGAAATGGTCAAAACAGGAAGGATGCGGCAAGGTTCTAGGGAGTAGCGCCCCTTAGTGTATGTCATTCCTTCTGGATAAAGGTGGTATCATGGTATGGAGCCCAGATACTTAACCTATGTGGTTGCTGCAAATTTATTACTTTATGATTGTTGGAAATCGAGGATCCTCGGGAAGATCGGTGACGATCGGGGGATGGCATACGCGTGTCAGTAGTTACCTATTTTTGCAGAGGTAACCCGGCCTTGTGTTGGCAGAGATCCGGTTAGGTTCTCGGGACGTCATTCCAGAGGCGTTTCCATGTGGCAATGGGAAGTTCCTTGGCCTGACCATTTGTTGGAAATCCAAAGAAACAATACGTGACTTGTACGGTTTTAGTTGTAGAACCTGCCATTTAATATGGTAGCTATAGTAAGCATACTATAATGGTACCTATGCTGGCTAAGATTTATATTCTACTTTCGAAATGTTTTCTACACTATGCACTAATAATAATATCAAAAAGAGTTTGATTTTGCGTAGTAAGCATCTTTGACTATCATAAGAAGAAATCTCCTCCAATTCTGCGTTTGCATTGTGTGTGTGGCGGGAGGTCTTATGGTAGTTTCATTTTCAAAAGCATTGCGAAATTGACTTTAAAATTTCCTATTGTTGTTTTTAAATATAAGATAAACTGTTTTAAGTTCTCACACCAGTCACCATGACTGACTTGGAGTTTATTGTTTCCTTCCTAAACTCTGGGTGCCCACCAATTTCCACATGGGCAGTCTAGAGTTAGGTTATCAGGTTATTCTGGATTTAGGATGCTGTGGAGCTTAGCGGCGAGCTGGATGGCGAGACGTACCACTTGTATATGATATTATTTATTCCGTTGTGTATTCTGTATGAGGACAAGTTTATATAACTGTCCAGTGTTGTATTGTTGTTGTAAACTCTGATGATGATGTAATGTATAAAATGATATAGTTCTTTTGTTTAAAGATTATTCATTTATCTATTATATGTTGTTCCGCTGCGAATGTGAGATTCTGATATTGTTTCTGTTTCTGATGTTGTTCTGTTGTTCTTCTTTCTTTTTCTTCTATCTTTTTCCTCTTCTATCTTTTTCTTCTTTCTTAAACCCTCAGGGTTCGTATTTCCATGCCTCTTGAGTTAATCGATGGAGATTAGTGTTTATTCAAGGAGTATGGAAAAGCGGGTCTTGACATTCGCACTAAATGGTTTACTAACCGTTAGTCAATTTCACACTCAAAGCAGTACAAAGTTCACCTCATGTCATCGGTAAACCAAACCCAAAGGTCAAAATGGTCAAACGAATAGATTAGTGATTAACTGAACAGATGAACGCACGTGTTCGTAGCATGCGTTTTATCTAATCATTTAATTCTCCTCCCTCTTCGCCCGAAGTGAAAAATTATGTGTGTAGTTTATATAGAAATTATAAGTTGGAAAAATGAGTTTTTAATACAATTTGAAAAGCACTTTATAATGACCCGTGTACAAAATCAAAAAGGAATCATCAAAGTCAATAATAAATGATAACAACAAATCGGATAATCACGAATCGATAAAAATTGGAATCCCACACAAAATAGGCAAATTGGGCTGAGACAAGCAGATTCAGATGTCTGAATTGTATATTTCAGACGTCTGAAACTGGGGCTCAGGTAATACTTTGCCTAGGCCAATGATGGCCAAATCATATCGGAAGCAATCAGATGAGTGACGATGGCTAGGGGTTTACGCCAAACAACTACCCAACATTAAAGACTCACCAATACACTCCGACCAACATGTCCAAACATCCATATAAGGATTTTTCATAGATTTTGACTTCAAACGCTAAAAATTGGAATGTTCACCAAATCAATTCAAATTAAAAGCAAATGAACATAAATAAGTGTTAGGAATTCATACCTAACATCAAAGATAGATATAGACTTGGATGTGAGATAAAAATCTCACCTTTAAACCCAAAACACAAATGATAAGCTCTAGAACAAGCAATAGGTTAACTCTCTTCAACACCACGTCAAGAACTTCAATCTATAATCAAAGATAAAGTTTCCTTAAAGTTAGGGTTAAGAATATTTCTAAGAATTTGAAGAGGGATTGAGATGGAGAAGAAGAAGAGAAGGCTTACCTAAGCTTCACTTGGATTTTGGAGCAAGAATTTGAGATTGCAAAGAAAACTAGGGCTTGGAATTTTAATTTCCCATTCCTCTCCCCATTTTCAGTTGAGCTTGAGTGTTAAAAAAAATGAAATGAGAGAATGGAGAGGAGAGGGGGCTGAATTAGGGTATAGGATGAGTTGGGTGAAACCCAAACCCAAAAGCCCACTTAGAAAATAGCAAAATTTGACTTACTCCAAACATATCGAAGCTTATACTCAAAAAGTCGCAAACACCATTTTGAACTCAATGGAAGTGGTCTCGAGTCCAAAATGTTGATTCCCAAATTCATTCATCATTCAAACGTCTGAACTGAATGATTCAGACGTCTAAATCTGGAAAAACAGGAGTTGTCAAGAACAATATTCAGACGTCTGAATCGTCCTTTTCAAACGTCTGAAAATGGCAATTTTTGCCTATTTTCTTTCTGGTTTGATTCGAACAATTTCAGACGTCTG
Organism: Allium fistulosum; assembly: GCA_030737815.1. Lineage (NCBI taxonomy): Eukaryota > Viridiplantae > Streptophyta > Magnoliopsida > Asparagales > Amaryllidaceae > Allium > Allium fistulosum. The sequence goes on along the minus strand of CM060904.1, from coordinate 435,463,832 downwards.
AATGCCTGGTTGACAGTTTTTCCCCAAAAAGACACCTCCGAAACTCGATCCACAATGACTCTTCACTAATTCGACTGTTCTTTTACGAATAATGACTTCTTCGGACTAAAAATCCGACTAACGATGCTATATTTAAATAAAATATTAAAATATACAATCGTAAAATATGGGGGTTGTTACAGACTCCCCTCCTTAAAGAAATTGCGTCCTTGCAATACTTTAGAATAAAAATGAAAGTAACAACCATAGAAGCATAAGTGATAGAACGTTCCCTTTTGCAAGAGAACGGCACCCAAACCAATACGACTAGTATCGGTACAAACAATGAAGTCTTGGTTCCCTTCGGGAATCGCAAGAATAAAAGCATTAGAAAAGAGTTCCTTTAATCGATCCTCTTTCCCGAAAAACTAAGACTTTCAAAATTATAATTAACTTTATGTAATCATCTTTTTAGAAAAATTTACTTAATACAAGTCAATTTTACTGTGTCTGACTGTCTCATCATAGCGTTTAGGAGATTTCTATTGATAACGTTGATCAAGCGCATCCACCAGAATTCTTAAAGCACTCAATGGGAAAAATAACACAAAATCATCTTTTATATGATAAACAAATCTTTTAAAAATTTTACAAATATTCTTTGCTCATTTTAAGAACAAAATTCCAATCATACTTATAAATATCTTATCAAAAAGATTTGCAAATTTTAATTTGTTATTTTCATCCATAATCAATAAATACCAAGATAAACTAATCGAGATATTTGTAGAATACTCGATTCACAAAATGGATGAAATAAGGTAGAAGGTTCGTCATACCGAATGACATAACGAACCAAACATAAAAATGACAACGAGTACGGAATGCGATAAGAGGATGCTACCTTCCGCAACTCGTAGCTGATGAAAACCAGTGGCAAGGTCTAACTAAAAAGACCTTAGCACCACTCAAAAGATTTCTTAGGTGATAATCTTAAGACAAATCTCAAAAATACTAGAAAACTCACAAATTACTTGAATGAGAGAAATAACACTTTCCTCATCAAGTGGGTTTAAAGAATAAAATGATATCACCAAATTTGGAAATCAAAAATCATTAAGAACACCAGAAATCTGCTTAACAGATTGTGGATGTCGAAGATGAATAGTCCACATTGAACATAGGATATAGTCTTCATAATGATTAAGTCAATCCTTTCCCAAAAATCAATTTTGAAGCCTAAGTATCGCATAACATGCAAATCGGCTCGAAAAGAATAACCACATAAAATAATCTCGACATTTTTAAAAGAAACAACTGAGTGTTGCGGATCTACCAACCAGATTCGCAATTCTCAGTGAAGTCATCAAGCACATAATATTTAAAGAAAAAGTATCAACAAATTCTTTTGATATAAAAGAAGGATATGCACTCGTATCAAAAGAAATCAAATAGGAAGATCACAAAACAAATTAATGTCATCAAGGATAGGAGGAGAATTACCTCTGCACTGAGAAGAACCTCCAGAAGCATCTGCTATATTTAGCTTGCCTGATATAGAATCATTCGGAGCAATTGGACAAGTAGAAATGCGATGGCCTTCCTTCTTACAATAACGGCAGAAGAGAGGCTTAGGACAAGCTCGAATCATATGATCAAGAGAACCACAATTGAAACACTTCCGAATGGAAGGTGTTCTAGTAGACTGAGAATTAGGACCAGATTCAACGGGCTTTTTCTTCTTGGAAGGGAAAAATTCCTGCTCATGAAATGGAAACTCCTTCTTATTGGGGTTCTTACGAACCTCAACATCATCACCACTATCGATCTCCTTCTCGATGGCTTCGAGATGAAGCGCCGTGTAACAGCCCGGAAATTTCGATCCCTAAAATTCCAGATAGTCAGGAAAAAGAAGAAAGAGATAGAAGAAAGAAAGAAACATAAACACAGATTCTCACATTCGCAGGGGATCAAAATATAATATCAAATAAATAGCAGTTGTACAAAGGAAAACTGTATCAGTACATTTACATTTTAATACATCAGAGTTACAACATTACACAAATACTGGACAGTTAAAACTAACTTGTCCCAGATAAACTACAATATATCACAGTGGAAACACTCCATACGTTCCTGCCATCCAGCTCGCCTCCTGAACTCCAGAACGTCCTTACCTAAAAATCTGTAATACTCGGTCTGACCCGAGCATTACATCAAAGTAATACCCGGGTCAGGCTGGAAACCAGCGTGAGTAAACCCATCTAACATGAATGACAAAAGCATACAACTTATATATATAACCCAGGTAACTTGTATCAATTACAAGTTCACAAATTGTTATAGCCATTACTTATTTCACTCACAAATTTCTGAGTACCAAAACTTAGATTAAATAGACCAATTCACTTAAATCATTCCATTCCAGTTTATTGATTTCACGTATCAATCTATAAAGAATCGAAGTGGTTTCGGGTATTTACTAATACCCGACTCCAGTCTCGTCGAAACCAATGTCATCTAAACCCAAGTTATCCAATTAAATACAATTCAACTATAATTACCGGATAACACTTTTACATAGCAATTCATAATTGATAGATAATCACCGTCCATCCAACATATCATATCATAAAGCAATTCATATTAGAGATATCAACCAATCCAAAGCACTCATCATCATTCAGTCATTCATAAGCAAGATTGATCACTTCCATTAATTACATTAATTAATGATCCTCTAATTACTTTCATTAGTTAATTATTCTTAAATTACATTTAATAATTAACCTTTAACTTAATTACATTCATTAATCAACCTTGATTAATCATAATCAAAAATTAACTTTCCTTAATTACTCCATCAATTAAACCAACTCCTTGATTAATTATATTAGTTAATCCTTTAATTACACTGAGTAATTATCACTTAATTTCTTCCACCAAGTAATTATCCTTTAATTACTTCCCATCAAGTAATTTCCTTTTAATTAATTACATCCAGTAATTATCCACTAATTACTTCACTAAGTAATTACACCTCATTAATTACCTTAAGTAATTATACTTAACCCAACATCAAATGATTACCTTTAATTGATTAAACTTAATTAATTAACTAAAATTAACCACATCAACTTAATTAATTACACCGAGTAATTAATTCCTTTAATTATTTCATTAAGTAATTATTCATAATAATTCTTTTACATTAAGAAATAACTTCTTAATTACTTATTTCTTAATTATTTCTTAATTGATTAATCTTGATTAATCAATCCTTAATTATCACTTTTAAGTACATTAAGTAATTAGCCTTTAATTAATTACTTAAGAATTAATCTCCTAATCCTACTCAAACACTCCTTAATTAATTACAAACTTTTAATTAATTAATCACTCCTTGAAAATCTTATCAATCAATTAATTAATCTCTATCACAGATTAATTATTCTTTAATTATCAATTAATAAAACTTAATTATTAATTTATCTTCTTCAATACAAAGTAATCAATTCTTAATTACTTTTGTAATCAATTAATTAACCTTTAATTAATTGATTAATTATCCATTAACTATTGATTAATAACCTTAATTATAATCAATATCTCACAATACAAATTAATTAATCCATAATTACTAATTAATCAATCCTTAATTACCATTTGATTAATCCTTAATTACCCTTGATTAATCCTTAATTAATTAATCTTTTATCTTAGATTAATCATTCTTTAAGTATTGCATAATTTAACTAAGCAATATTTATAACCAAAACTATTTTTAAACAAAAGTTTAAATTTTGAAAATCCAAATTTTAAAACTAAAATTCTGTTTAAACATAATGCTCCAAAATATTTCATACAGTTTTTTTTAACGAACTAGTTAAGAACTTGTTTAAAATTTAATCTTGCTTTTCAAAATTTTAAATTCATTTTTAGTTTAAAAACAGGATAGGATTTTAAATGCTAGAAACAAACTTTGTTAAATAATTTGCTTTGTTTTAAATTTCATTTTAGAAAAAACAATACATGATTTTAAAATCCTGGAACCAAACTATACATGAGACAATCACACGCGACCATTCTCCTCAATGACTTCGAGTTGCACGTGAGACAAGCATAAAGAAACCTTGGCCAATAATAATCTTCCAAACCCAAACACACTGATGCACAGGCCTGACACCATGCATATGCACGACGTTTCCGGTCGACGGCGATCATCCCTCCGGTCATCATCAACTCGCAATCGACCACGACAACCATCACGATAAAGCAGAATTAGGAAATTAATGTCCACACAGAAATCAAGCAACTCGATCAAAACAGGAACCAATGGCTGATCGGACAATCTCCCGTCCACGTCGATCCTAACCTCGATGAGCCTCGCTGTCCTTACCCCAGCTCCATCTTGAACACCCGCATCCATCATCCCTACTGCGATCGATCCCGAAGCATCATCGTCGTCGTGCCATACGCAGCAAACGTCACGACCAAAACGTACCACCGAACCCTAGAATGCCACAAACCAGCCACCACGATCATCGTTAACCCCTTCCTCCATTTTTCCAGTGTCCTTTGACACCACGACCATCTCCATGTCGAACCTCGACCTCTCCTTCGACGTCGATCAACGTCGATTGACCAAAAACTCAAATTCGAATTTTTTTTGAATTTGTTGAGTCAAGATTTTTATATAGTTTTGATTTCTGACAAAGGGATAAACCGTGATCGACAAAAAGAAGTCATTCATTGAGACACAACGAGCTTCATACGTTAGAGGTTGATTATTTTGGTATGTTAGTAGTATTAGTTATGTTAAAATCTATCCTCAAAATAATCATGCATCTCAAAAGAATCGATGTATAAACGTTTTGGATGAAAATGCACATTCACTGTGCAATTTAACAGGGACCGGTCGACCGGTCCAAAACCAGGCGGTCGACCGTTCCTGTGTAAATTGCACAATGAACGTGCACACATGCACATAACGTCTATATATTTGAAATTTTGTCTACTGGTCATTTTTGACCTGTCGACCGTTTTTAAACAGAAAGCAACCTTTCCCAAAAGACACTTCTTTCTTCAATGGTTGCTTCTCTTACCTTTCATCAATGATCACATCTGTTAATGGCTACTCTTCACAAAGAGTTACAACCATTTATTCTCTATATAAACATATCTAAATCATTGATTGAAACACAACAATTCTTTGCTTTAAAATTCTGATCTTAAATTCTAAATACTCTTGCATTCTAAAAGCTCTCTACTTCAAATTGCTTATTGAATCATTGAAATTATTTCATATCTTTTGATTCAAATAAGTAATATACTTCCTTCAATCTTCACAAACATCATTCACATATTTTGAGGATAAGATTATAGGAAGGGTGTACTACAAGTGACAAATCTGTGTTATCAAGAGCACAAGTTGTCAACGACAATTGTATTTATTTTTGTTGAAGTCCTCAGTGTTGTAAGAGGCACAAATCCCGTTCGGCTGTTCGGGTGTTATAAACCTGTTCCTCCGGGTGAAGCGAGGTAGTTGGTAGTGAAATCCAGATAGAAGTCTGGGACTGGACGTAGGACGGGAGGTCCGAACCAGTATAAAAATCCCTGGTGTGATTTTTACTGTTTACTGCATTTACTATTCTATATCTGTGAATTGCTATATAGTTAGTTTATTGAATATTTACTTATATAGCAATTGTAAATAACATTCTGCATATATTAGTCTATATTACACGATCCATAATTAGTGTGCACAAGCGTACACACTTTCATTTGGTATCGGAGCACGGTCATCATATAACCATCACACCGTTATTTGATATATTCTTGTAATATGGCAAATAACGCAAGCACTAGCACTAACACTTACACGGAAGGTCAATCAACACAAAGACCTCCATTCTTTAATGGTCTCAACTATAGCTATTGGGCTACACGTATGTCATTTTTTATGCAATCAAATAGCTATGATGCTTGGAATGCTACTCAAAAAGAAATAGTGAATCCAACAACTGAATATTCAGAATGGACAACGGCTGAGAAAACGGCAGCAGCCGTAAATGCAAAGGCAATAAATATGTTGTTTTGTGCATTAGACCAAAATGAATATAACCGTGTTAGTATCTGTACTACTGCATATCAAATTTGGCAAACGCTGAAAACCACTCATGAAGGTACTAACAAGGTTAAACAAGCCAAAATAGCCATGCTGAAAAGTCAGTTTCAAAATTTCAAAATGAAACCGAATGAGACAATCAATGATATGTATTCAAGGTTTCAAACTATTCATCATGCACTTATCGGATTAGGACAAAAATATTCAGATTTTGATGTTGTTTCAACAGTCCTACATTCTCTGACTAGTGAATGGGAAGGAAAAGTATTAGCAATTGAAGAAGCTAATGACCTTTCCATCATGAAGCCAGATGAATTGATAGGAAATTTAATGTCCTATGAAGCAAATTTGCAGGCTAGAAAAGAACAGAAAGAAGAAAAGAAAAATGTAGCATTTCATGCTGAGAAAGATGAAAATGAATCAGATTCTGAAGATGAAGATTTGGCATTCATTGCAAAAGGATTCAAAAAATTCCTAAAATATCGAAAAGCCAGTCGTTACAACAAAAGGAAATCTGGATCAAACAAACCATCTTCATCAACTATAGAATGTTTCAACTGTCACAAAAAGGGGCACATGCAGAAGGATTGTCCAGAACAAAAGAAGAAGTCAGAAAATGATAAATTCAAACATAAGAAGGACAAGTCAAAGAAACGAGCCTTCTCAGTAACATGGGATGATTCAGACTCATCCTCATCTGAAAGTGAAAGTGATCAGGAGAATGAACAAGCTAATGTTTGTTTTATGGCAACAGAAGATGAGGTACAAATTCCTACATTTGATGAATTACTTGATATAAATTCTGAATTGATAGTCAAATATAAAGACATAAAACGTCAATTAAAAGTAGCCAAAGCAGATTTGAGTAGAGCAGAGTTTGAACGAGATATGTTAAAAGACGAGAAGAAAATATTAGAAGAAGAACTTGAAAAACTTCAAGAATCATCATCTAATGTTGACTCTCAATTATCTCTTTTGAGTCAAGAAATTGAAACTCAAAAAGAGAAAAATGATGCTCTCACTACTGAAAATCATGAGCTTAAGGCAAAAGTCAAAAATCTGGACCTAGAAAAGGCGAGCTTACAAACTAAGTTAGATGACATAACTCAAAATGTTTCTAACTTTAACAAAGGTCGAGAAAATTTGACAAAAATCATTGAAAGTTCACAATCTGTTTCAAATAAACAAGGTTTGGGATATAGGAAACAAGAAACCAAGAAACATCTTGGTAATGAAAGGAAAAAGAAAGTACAAAATACTGGAGCTAAGAAAAATCTTAGTTTATTATATTCCAAACCAAAATCAGTTGTGAAATTTCAAAAGAAAGTTGTCAAGACTATCAAAATATGGGTTCCTAAAACAAATAACGATTTGATTAGGAATAAATATATTTAGAATTTCATTAATACTGTACATCTTAATACTAATTATATATATAAAGGGGATACCGGACCCGTATGGGTTTGGACTCCTAAGACCTAACTCTTAGGACCCCATAAAAAGTGGGTACCATGGACTTAATTTTATTTTTTGCAGGTCCCACTTAAGAAAAGAAGAAAGTGGATATTGGACAGTGGTTGCTCGAAGCACATGACCGGAGACAAGAGCTTATTAACAAATATTACATACTCAGATGGTGGTTCCGTCACTTTTGGAGATAATTCAAAAGGCTATATCATCGGCAAAGGCGATGTGAGCAATTGCGGTACATCTAACTTACCTCTTATTACAAATGTCATGCTAGTTAGAAATTTAAAACACAATTTACTTAGTATCAGTCAATTATGTGACAAGGGTTTTACAATTTCTTTTTCAAATAATAAGTGTAGTATTCTAGATAAAGATCATAATTTAATTTTCGAAGGTTATAGAGACAGAAATATATATATTCTGAATATGAATATTAATCATAACTCAGATATGTGTCTTGTAGCTAATGATAATGATCCATGGCTATGGCACAAACGCTTCTGTCATATAAACTTCAGAACTATTAACAAGCTAGCCAAAAACAATCTAGTTAGAGGACTACCCAAAATGAGTTTTAAGGTTAACAATATCTGTGATGCATGTCAATTAGGAAAATTAACCAAATCATCTTTTAAATCCAAGAAAGTCATATCAACATTACAACCACTTGAGTTACTACATATGGATTTATTCGGACCAACACAGGTTCAGTCGATAAACCATAATCGATATGTATTTGTAATAGTTGATGACTATTCTTGGTATACATGGTCTATTTTCCTGAAAAACAAGAGTGACACTTTTGAACATTTTAAATCTTTCGTCAAAAGAATTCAAAAATCGAAAGGGCTAAAAGTTAAAAACATAAGGAGTGATCATGGTGGTGAATTCGAAAATAACGAATTTGAACATTTTTGTACAAAGAAAGGTATTAACCACAATTTTTCGTTTCCTAGAACCCCACAACAAAACGGAGTTGTAGAACGAAAAAATCGAACATTACAAGAATGTGCAAGAACGCTATTAAATGGATCCACTTTACCAAAACATTTCTGGGCAGAAGCCGTCGCCACTGCGTGTTATGTTTTGAATCGTGTGTCCATTCGACCACTCACCAAGAATACGTCTTATGAATTATTTAACGAAAGGAAGCCAAATATATCTTACTTCAAAGTATTTGGTTCAAAATGTTTCATTTTAAATACGAAAGACCATCTCGAAAAGTTTGATCCGAAAGCTGATGAAGGTATATTTGTCGGTTATTCGGAAAGAAGCAAGGCGTATCGTATTTTCAATAAACGAACCAAAACTATTGAAGAATCTCTTCATGTTTCCTTCGATGAAATCTTTCAGCCCTCTCAACCAAAATCTGATGATGACGAAACTATACTTTCTGACACTCCTATCATCACAAACTATGACTCTGACTCTGAAAATATAGTTGAAAATATTTCTCAACAACAACCAGCTTGTGAAATACGTTCCCCTCCAAGATTATTGAGACACCATCCGGTTCAAAATGTAATTGGGGAGGTCGACTCACAAGTAAGAACTAGGAGTCAATTACATCAAATGGGACATGTTGCATTTCTATCAAATATCGAACCTAAGAATCCTAAAGAAGCAGCTACCGACGAATATTGGATCATTGCCATGCAAGAAGAACTAAATCAGTTCGTGCGCAATGACGTCTGGGAACTTGTTCCAAGACCAACTGATCAGTCAGTGATTGGTACTAAATGGGTCTACAAAAATAAGGCTGATGAACAAGGAAATATCACCAGAAATAAAGCAAGGTTAGTAGCTCAAGGGTACAATCAGGAAGAAGGTATCGATTATGAAGAAACTTTTGCACCAGTTGCTCGACTAGAAGCTATTAGAATCCTATTATCTTTTGCTTGTCATCATAATTTCAAACTTTATCAGATGGATGTCAAAAGTGCATTTCTTAATGGATTTATCAAAGAGAATGTATATGTCGAACAACCTCCTTTGTTTGTACAAGAAAAATATCCTGACCATGTGTTCAAACTTAAGAAAGCTCTTTATGGTTTAAAACAAGCACCTCGTGCTTGGTATGAACGATTACGTAGCTATCTTATTAACTCAGGATTTCAAATAGGCAGAGTCGATCAAACTTTGTTTATCAAACATTCTCAAAAGGATATTCTAGTTATTCAGATATATGTAGACGACATCATCTTTGGTTCAACAAATGATAAACTCTGTAAGGAATTTGCAAGTATTATGACCAAAGAATTCGAAATGTCTCATATGGGAGAACTGTCATACTTTCTTGGACTTCAAATCAAACAACTTCCGAATGGTATTTTTATTAATCAAGAAAAATACTGCGGAAATCTTATCAAGCGCTTCGGATTAGAAAATACATCTGGTAAACCAACTCCTATGAGTACAACTACACATCTTGAAAAAGATGATAATGGTAAGAGTGTTGACCAGAAATTATATCGAAGCATGATTGGTTCTCTTCTTTATCTTTCAGCTAGTCGTCCAGATATAATGATGAGTGTTTGTCTATGTGCTCGTTTTCAAGCAAATCCAAAGGAATCGCATTTACGAGCAGTGAAGCGTATAATTCGTTATCTTAATAATACAAAAGATTTCGGTCTTTTTTATCCAACAGAATGTCCATTCGAATTAGTTTCATATAGTGATGCTGATTTTGGAGGTTCTCGAACGGATAGAAAGAGTACAAGTGGTACGTGCCATTTTATTGGAAAATCACTTGTCTCTTGGTTTAGTAAGAAACAGAATTGTGTTTCACTATCAACATGTGAAGCCGAATATATATCAGCGGCTCTCGCTTGTACTCAAGTATTATATATGCAACAAACACTTCAAGATTTTGATATTCATTTATCAAATTCTATTATATACTGTGATAACACGAGTGCTATAAATCTTTCTAAAAATCCAGTGAATCATTCTAGAACCAAGCACATTGATATCCGTCATCATTTCCTTAGAGATAATATTGAAAAAGGAAATATATGTCTTGAATATGTCCAAACTGATAATCAATTAGCGGACATTTTTACTAAGCCTTTGCTCGAATCTAGTTTTATTAAATTACGAAGAGAGCTTGGTTTAATTTCTTTAAAAGACCTTGTCTAATAATTACTGATGTTAAACTTTTAAGTTCTTTCGTTTGATTATTCTTTTTAACTATAGCTATTTTAAGCCATTTTTAATTTGAGCCTCTGATTATTTACACCATCAAATTCCTCTTTTCACTCTTGATCATAGGCTTATATATAAGAACTGTCTATATAAGCTGTCAAAAACATTTGTTTTATTCATCTTCCCTTATCTAATCATAAATACAAAATTTTCTATGGCACATATTTGTGATGAGTGTGCTCAAAAATCACACATTTCCGTTACAAGTTCTGAATCAGAAGAATATCTTTCTCCTGAAACACCAAAATATAAATCAAAATGCCATCATCAATGCTCTCGTACACCTGGAAGTACGCCTAAATCAAAAAAGGCAAAGAAAGTGCTATTCTATTCTCCTCATACCAAAGAGAAGATCGATGAAATTCATCACTATCAAAAACCTCAAATAGATCTTCAACGTCAGCTTCATTATGGACAACAACAGCTTCATCATGAACAACAGCAGACTTCGGCACGATTATCTATTTTAGAAAGAATGGCATTCTTCTTCTGTGGAACAAACAAACGAGATGTTCATGAGCCGATGCCAAATGCACCTTCATCCTCTAGAACCCCAAACTCATGGGATAGAAACTATGCTCAGAATGAAGGGACAACTGAAAAATGGTCATCTTGGAAGGCTCGCATTGATGATATCAACGAAGATTCAACCGATCTTCCTTCTCCCACTCTTCATTAATTTTATTTTTATATTGTATCGTTGTTTAATTTCTTTTGTAATCACTCATTTAATAACAATTAAATATTATAATAAGAGTGATATACAATTTATAGGACACAGCTATATTGAAAACAGGCTGAACTGTGCTTTCCAGAACAGCACCGGTCGACAGCTAAAAATGGACCGGTCGACCGTTTTGCTCTCTGGATAAAAACGGTCGACCGCCCCATTTTCACCGGTCGACCGGTTACGAGTATTCTGTTTTTTTTATATATCCGTCCGTTCACTTTTTTCCCCTATCTCTCTTTTACTTCATATCAGTCTTCTTCCCCCAAATCCCAGAAACCCTACATTCTCTTATTAAATTTCTTTCTTCAAACTTATCCCTAATGGCTTCTCAACAAAAGAAATTTAAGCAAGCTTCTACCTCAGAAACACAACCCATTGATCTCTCTATCAAGAAATGGCTTGTGGATCCAATTTCACTCAAAAGGTGGAATGAAATGAAGGATTTTACTATCCATCCGGGTTCGTTTGTTAAATTCTCAGATTTCTCTAGTTATCGTATTTTAGATTTAGCAAAGGATTCCGACATTGAAAACCTAATTGACTATGATCAAAACAATGTGGAAATTAACCATGTCATGATCAAGTTATTCTATGATAATCTAAATTTAGAGAAAAACAAACCCGCGAATCCCAATTATTGCCTTTGGTCTGTTGTATGTGGCAAAGAAGTGTTTATCTCATGTGATAGGATGGCAAATGTTCTTGGTTCTAGGTTTATTGGTGAAAAATTCTTAAATGACTTTTGCAATATTCATGTCCGTAATCAAATTAGTCATCAATTTACTGAAGATGACAAGGATAGCACTAAGTCTATTGGTTTACGGCCGTCTGCAAGAATTCTTCATCATACTCTTATGCACTCTCTTTTACCAAGAATTGGAAATTTTGATGCCGTCTATAAAGAAAATTTCAAGGCATTATACGCAATCTATGGGGGCATTCGTATAAACTGGATTGGTATGATCTTTGATGAGATCTTGAAAGTAAATGATAGCTCTAGGCCACACTTGTTTTATAACGAGTATATTATGCGACTCTTGCTCGATTGTGGCATTGAACCACCAAAGTCTTCTATTTCCAAACCAAAAGCCATCAACAAAGCTTCGATTACAAGAATGAAGCTTCCAGCTCCATACTTCAATATTATGCCTTTTGAACAATGGAAAGACCAAGGACATAGAGAGGCTTCCTCCCGTTCATCCCGTTCTAAACCTGGAGAAGTTAAACTTTTAAGATCATCTTCCTCAACAAAAGAATCACTTAACACTATTGCTCAAAATCAATTTCTTCTCGAAGCCCGACTTAAGCGCATGGACACAAAAATGGATAAACGCTTTAACAAACTTAAGTCGTTCTTCAGTTCTATATGGGAAGCAATATCATGTGGAGCATCATCCTCATCCATGCCAACTCAAGACCCTGGCAAGCGCCCAGCTCCTCCTACTTTTGCTTGGACATCCTCGGAGGAGGGTACAAGCTCGGGAACGAGTCATGGACGTGGATACGGAAAAACTCAGCTTGTTGAAGAAGAAGAAGAAGAAGAGGGTGAGACAAAGTCAGATTGAATTATCTCTTTATCTATTATTATGGGAAAATTATGACTTTAGTTCTTGCTTTAAGACTTTATCTGGCACTTGTACTAAATAGTGTCGCGTTTTAATTCGTACTAGACTCTTGGGTATTATCATATTATGTGACTCTTAACTCTTGATCTATGGTAGTAGTTTTATTTTGCTTATACTCTGGATTATATAATTTATATCCTCTATTTTAATAAACTCCTTTTTGTCGATGACAAAGGGGGAGAAAATTGTGCTAACAGTATATATGCAGGAAAATATAGAGTTACAGGCACAATCTCAGGGGGAGATCATATACAGGGGGAGATTCATAACTATGTTGTCATCAATCAAAAAGGGGGAGAATGTTGAGTCAAGATTTTTATATAGTTTTGATTTCTGACAAAGGGATAAACCGTGATCGACAAAAAGAAGTCATTCATTGAGACACAACGAGCTTCATACGTTAGAGGTTGATTATTTTGGTATGTTAGTAGTATTAGTTATGTTAAAATCTATCCTCAAAATAATCATGCATCTCAAAAGAATCGATGTATAAACGTTTTGGATGAAAATGCACATTCACTGTGCAATTTAACAGGGACCGGTCGACCGGTCCAAAACCAGGCGGTCGACCGTTCCTGTGTAAATTGCACAATGAACGTGCACACATGCACATAACGTCTATATATTTGAAATTTTGTCTACTGGTCATTTTTGACCTGTCGACCGTTTTTAAACAGAAAGCAACCTTTCCCAAAAGACACTTCTTTCTTCAATGGTTGCTTCTCTTACCTTTCATCAATGATCACATCTGTTAATGGCTACTCTTCACAAAGAGTTACAACCATTTATTCTCTATATAAACATATCTAAATCATTGATTGAAACACAACAATTCTTTGCTTTAAAATTCTGATCTTAAATTCTAAATACTCTTGCATTCTAAAAGCTCTCTACTTCAAATTGCTTATTGAATCATTGAAATTATTTCATATCTTTTGATTCAAATAAGTAATATACTTCCTTCAATCTTCACAAACATCATTCACATATTTTGAGGATAAGATTATAGGAAGGGTGTACTACAAGTGACAAATCCGTGTTATCAAGAGCACAAGTTGTCAACGACAATTGTATTTATTTTTGTTGAAGTCCTCAGTGTTGTAAGAGGCACGAAATCCCGTTCGGCTGTTCGGGTGTTATAAACCTGTTCCTCCGGGTGAAGCGAGGTAGTTGGTAGTGAAATCCAGATAGAAGTCTGGGACTGGACGTAGGACGGGAGGTCCGAACCAGTATAAAAATCCCTGGTGTGATTTTTACTGTTTACTGCATTTACTATTCTATATCTGTGAATTGCTATATAGTTAGTTTATTGAATATTTACTTATATAGCAATTGTAAATAACATTCCGCATATATTAGTCCATATTACACGATCCATAATTAGTGTGCACAAGCGTACACACTTTCAGAATTCACATCAAATACAAAATTAAAAATCACAAATTTTACTTTAAAATTCATGATTTGATTATACAATTCAGACTATACAATCTAAAGATGAAATCTAAGATACAGATTTCCACCTATATTTTAATTTATGTTCTGTAATTTTACATTCACAGTCTATTTAATAAATATAATTACTTTAAACTATTTTTAAAATCAAGATTACATAGTTATGATCAATTTCTTTCCAAAAATCAAAGCCTAATAGTGATTCATTTGGGAGATAGGAATTTCTTCAAGTTGTTCTTGCCAAAAAGTTTAACAGAGATATACACAGAGATCAAATACAAGCTTGCTTCAATATATAGCAGGAATTCAAACCAGATTTGAATTGAAAACGTTCATGCAAGCAAACATATTCACATCATCATCACACAGATATATAAGCACCAATTTTTTTTACTTTAAATGTTTACTCACCTGTTAATTTGGAAATAGAGCCTTTTTATTTTGAAACAACCTTTGAATCTTTTAAAACTTGAGTTCCCTTAGCTTTTGTGATTTCTTTGATAGCTGGTTGTAATGATCGATCCCAGATTTGCTTCATTTATCTTAGGTAGAAGAAAGAGAGTTCAGGCTTTAAGAAATGCAGGCTTTGGTTTTCATTTTGAATTTTTTAAAATGATTTGCAAATGAATTACAAGTTTTTGGTTTGAAATGTCTTTGGTTATCAGATTGTTTTTGAGAAATTTTGTTTGAGAATTTGGTTTGAATTTTGTACAGGCTGAAGATTTCTTAAGCTTTGAAAAGAATACACAAAGAATGGAAGGTAAAAAAACATGATTATATAAGTAAATTTTGTGATTTTATAAAAATAAAAGAAAAATCAAATTTAAAATGCCACTTGTTAAAACACTTAAGATACGTCATTTTTATTAGTTTATTTACTAACACTTGTCATATTAAGCCCTTAGAAATTTACACTTGTAATTTAAGAGATTTTCATTTATTTTAAATATTAATAATAAGCTTTATACTTAATTTACTATTTTATAAATACTAAATGTATATATATAAATTACTTTAGAGAAAATATAAATCAAACAAATTATATACATATAAAATCTTATTCATATATTTTAAAATCCAAAACATTTTAAAATATCTCTCTTTTTAATTTAAATTTTAAAACCAAATTCAAATTCTAATTTAATCCAATTAATTCAAAAATCAATTCAACAATACATACATATTTTAAACAAACCCAGATTCAATTTGTAATTAATAATTCTATTTATTTATCTATATTTAAAAACAACCCATTATCATTATTGTTTGAAAATAACAATTTTTATCAATTTAAAATAATTTATAAAGAGATTTATCACATTTAATTTTGCACGAAATTTCCGGAATACCACATGTCGAGTCAACCAACTCCTCAAATGAAAGCTTAAGTTGGAGCATTAAAGACTTCTTAAGATATTTCTTAAGACCAGAGACAAATTTCAGATTCTTCTTATAAGAGGTGCTAATGAATTCAAGACCATACTTAGATAAGGCCTCGAATGATGCAACATACTCAGAGACAAAGGACTTCCCTTGCTTCAACTCAAGGAAGCGATGGGATAATATAACTTTCTCAGATTCAGGAACGAATTTGAGTTCGAATCATTCCCGAAACTAAGTCCAAGAAAGAACAGACTCATCAAGTTCGGCAATAAGAAGCTCGTACCAATCAAAGTCACACTCTTTCAATAAGCTAGAAGTTATAAGAACTCGATTGTGGTCAGAAAGATCCATACGAGAGAAAATACGCTCGCATGTGCGAATCCAAGCTTGGACCTCAAGAACGGACTTGGAGCCTTTGAATGGCTTTCCACCAAGATGAGAAAAATCACTGTACAGACGTGCAAAGGCAGACTTGTGTGGAGGAGATGCTTGAATAGGAGCTGGAGGCTGAGTGCTCCTAAATAACTCCAAGAACTGATCGGTAGACATATAAACGCCATCCGGATGCGAGCCACTAGATTGCCCAGCATCCGAGCGTCGTCTTCTGCCTCTTCCAGCCATTAGCTGAAAGTTAAGATAAGATAAAGATTATGCACAAGGTAGATATCATTAATTCAAATATGGAATATTATGGAATAAAATGCATTCCTAGACGTATTCCCAAAACTCTATCTACCCCAAAGCACGGAAAGAATAAAAGGCACGATGATTCAAAGATTCGTACCATTCGTACTAAACTTTGATGTACCGTAATATGTGTCTCTGTTCTATGTTTATCATATTTTGTTCTGACCTCAGCTCTGATACCAAGCTGTAACGCCCCACTCCGAGACCCACATTAGCAAAGAGTATTACAAGGTAACACCGTCTGCTAATGCGGAGAATAGAGCTGGTTAGGAGCGACCATCTATAGCCTTGCCTTAATTATCTACTGAATACGTCGACAAGGTAGCATATAACTAGATTTTTCTCAAGTGGATCGACATATCCAATAAATACTTAATACAAAACCATAGGTGGCTGAAGGATCTATCAGAACAAATATGACAACTCAAATGTAATACACATCACAGAACAGTTGATCATCACATACATTTACACATATACAGATACATTACAGAGTATACAAAATGATACATATCAAGTGGTAAAGCAAACCACAATATACAGACGAGTCCAAAAGAATACATATCAGAGTTACAGCCAAAAGGACTACACAAAAAGCTATAACGAAAAGGAGCTAGCAGAATAGTCCATGCGGAAGCAAAATAGGCTAAGTCCAATGTACATAACCTGAAACATCTCGGTCTAACCCGAGTATAAAATACACGGGTCAGTCTAGCTAAACCAATCAGTCGGATAAACTAAATGATAATGAACATACAAGATCATAAAGTACCACAAATATCCCCAAAGGAGATATCCAAATCATCTAACATAAGATGAATCAAAACAAGCCTCATATCATCGGCAATTCCAATAAACAAAGGATATCATATCCCAGAACAAGCCAAAAGGCAAATAACAAATACCAATCAAGATAACACAAGTTTCCACAAGGTAATCCCTATATGTATTGTGTGGTTCAAAGGACCTACACTGCAAGGTGATACACTAGGGAAATATAATTGTCAAAGAAACAAAAGATGCTCAAGCTCAGTACTGTAACAAGGATCCATACACCCGAAGGCAACGCCCGAAGGCAACGCCAAAAGGCAACACCCGAAGGCAACAAACCGTAGTGGCGGTACTGGACACCACTGTCCGGCGGAATGTGTCACAACTCTTAGAAAGGAACCCGGAAAATGTTAACGTGAGTCCCATACCCCACGTTCGCACTAAACGGTTTACTAACCGTTAGTCAATTTCACACTCAAAGCAGTACAAAGTTCACCTCATATCATCGGTAAACCAAACCCAAAGGTCAAAATGGTCAAACAAATAGATTAGGAATTAACTGAAAAGATGAACGCACGTGTTCATAGCATGTGTTTTATCTAATCATTTAATTTTCCTCTATCTTCGCTCGAAGTGAAAAATTTTGTGTGTAGTTTATATAGAAATTATAAGTTGGAAAAATGAGTTTTTAATACAATTTGAAAAGCACTTTATAAAGACCCGTGTACAAAGTCAAAAAGGAATCATCAAAGTCAATAATAAATGATAACAACAAATTGGATAATCACGAATCGATAAAAATTAGAATCCCACACAAAATAGGCAAATTGGGCTGAGACAAGCAGATTCAGACGTCTGAATTGTATATTTCAGACGTCTAAAACTGGGGCTCAGGCAATACTTTGCCTAGGCCAATGATGGCCAAATCATATCGGAAGCAATCAGATGAGTGACGATGGCTAGGGGTTTATGCCAAATGACTACCCAACCTTAAAGACTCACCAATACACTCCGACCAACATGTCCAAACATCAATATAAGGATTTTTCATAGATTTTGACTTCAAACACTAAAAATTGGAATGTTCACCAAATCAATTCAAATGAACATAAATAAGTGTTAGGAATTCATACCTAACATCAAAGATAGATATAGACTTAGATGTGAGATAAAAATCTCACCTTTAAACCCAAAACACAAATGATAAGCTCTAGAACAAGCAATATGTTAAGCTCTCTTCAACACCACCTCAAGAACTTCAATCTATAATCAAAGATGAAGTTTCCTCAAAGTTAGGGTTAAAAACATTTCTGAGAATTTGAAGAGGGATTGAGATGGAGAAGAAGAAGAGAAGGCTTACCTAAGCTTCACTTGGATTTTGGAGTAATAATTTGAGATTGCAAAGAAAACTAGGGCTTGGAATTATAATTTCCCATTCCTCTCCCCATTTTCAGTTGAACTTGAGTGTTAAAAGAAAAGAAATGAGAGAATGGAGAGGAGAGGGGGCTGAGTTAGGGTATAGGATGAGTTGGGTGAAACCCAAACCCAAAAGCCCACTTAGAAAATAGCAAAATTCGACTTACTCCAAACATATCGAAGCTTATACTCAAAAATGTCGCAAACACCATTTTGAACTCAATGGAAGTGGTCTCGAGTCCAAAATGTTGATTTCCAAATTCATTCATCATTCAAACGTCTGAACTAAATGATTCAGACGTCTGAATTTGGAAAAACAGGAGTTGTCAAGAACAATATCCAGACGTCTGAATCATCCTTTTCAGACGTCTGAAAATGGCAATTTTTGCCTATTTTCTTTCTGGTTTGATTCAAACAATTTCAGACCTCTGAATGCTTCATTTCAGACGTCTGAATGCCTGGTTGACAGTTTTTCCCCAAAAAGACACCTCTGAAACTCAATCCACAATAACTCTTCACTAATTCGACTGTTCTTTTACGAATAGTGACTTCTTCGGACTAAAAATCCGACTAACGATGCTATATTTAAATAAAATATTTAAATATACAATCGTAAAATATGCGGGTTGTTACAGATTTTCTACTCTTTGATCTTTGATATCCTTTGTCGGAAATGACTAAAACTGAAGCGCGAGAGGGGACTAAGCTATGTTGGGTTGCTCCCATTAGGATAGTTCCACGTCTCACCTAGGTTGGATTCGATTGTGCGCTTAGATGTGGAAATATTTGGATTCTCGGTAAGGTTTGGCGGGGTCCGGCTTGGAGATTTTCGAGAAGTGTCATGGTGTAAATGAGCTTATCAGAAGTATATTACTAGAGGTATACTTCAAGGGGGGTGCACCCTCCTAGTCATTTTTTTTGGAAATTTTCCTTTCCTTCTTTGATTCGAACCTCTGAATCTATTTCTCTTTAATTGCAACGGGAAGAGTCAACCACTCTTCATGGTTTTTAATTATTGGTATTGTCCATTCTATCAAGTTTGGACTGTTATCTTGTTTATCCATTCTGTCCAGTTTGGATTTTGCTCAGATTATTTTCATTCTTTCAAGTGTGGTTTTTAATACTATTTATGCCCATTCTTATTTGGATTTGTTTCATGTTATTTATCGCAACTCTTCCCTGTATGGATGTTACTCTTGTAAGGTAAAACCCGTTCCGCGTTTGCGGCATGCTCTTACAGAACTTTTATATGTTCCCCATTATTTGAGTTTTCTCATGCTGGTATTTCTATACTAATCCTGGTGTTATTTTATTATAATGCTCAGGTCAGACCGAGTATTTTCTAGGTTGGCTTTAGTGTTATGGAGATCTTAGAGAGGAGCTAGAGTTTTACGTATTGTAGTGTTTTATTTTCCGCTATATTATGTAGTATCCCTATCAGCAATTTAAGCTCAGGATCTTGTAATTGTCCAGCTGATAAGGTTTGTTTTTAACTCCGATGTACTCTGTATTTTGGAGTGACAGTTTTTACTGTCCTTAATTATATATTGTCAATTCAACTATGAGATTCTGATTTTCTCTGTTCTATGTTCTTTTCTTTTATTTACGCTAACAATCTGCCTTTTTGTCGATTAGATGTTCGACATTTGAACACAGTGATAGTATTCGGTGTCGACTTTCGATGGTACAAAAGGCGAGTAGTTGCATTACGCGTTTAAACTATATTCAAAGTCTTTCTAATTACAAGCCCTAAGGCTTATCTAATTCCAAATCAATAACCCATAACCATCGTTATTAATATCTACCAATGCGAGAGATAGTACCCAAGCCACTTAATACCTTTTTAATGGAAAATAGGTAGACTCCGACCATTTAAGACCTCAGTTGAGGTAGGCCTCCATCATTCAATACCTACTCCCAAGGTGGACTACTTATAGGTTCCTATCTAGCTGACACTGCATAGAAATCTCTTCATACACTTTCTACTTCCTATTGAATCGGACCTTTCCGAGATATGCGCCTAAACCCAATCCCGACCATACAATAATTCATACATAGGAAAGAGGTGGGTCCTCAAACAACCAATTAATACCTTCAATCCCCGCAGCAGGTCCATCATATTATGACCCGTACCCCATGGAGACGTCTAATATTAACCCGACTATTCATTAGAACCGGTAGCCATATTAGCTGGGTAGATTTAGCCTGCAGAATTGTGACTAATCTCACGTCATCCGTAGTTACTTATTATAGGCGATGTCTCACATTAACCTCAAAATCACACTACTGGTAGCTAGATTAGCTGGGCAAACTTTTGTGTGCTTTTGACTGACCGTGCATCCCTATAACTTAGTCATAATTCATAATACTCTCAATATTATCACACATCTCACTGTTATTCATTATTTTAGGCCTTATAAGAATTCCTTCTTAATTTTCCTTAATAATTAATTACTTTCCTAAAGGGGTTTTAATGATAATTATTACCTTAATTAACTATGTAATTAATACGTCATAGTTGTACGTTATTTACGCTAGCTTATATATATATATGTGTATGTGTGTGTGTACACATTCATTGATTTCTATGCATGTGGAGGTTACGCCCTAAACTAACGTTCAAATGTCAAATCTTCCAAAATTATACACATCTCATTTTCACAATAACATTTATACCATAAATCCAATATTCCAAAATCAAATCAATAGCCTTGTACTTAGAATCCAAATCCAACTTATTTTATATTAAAACAATGGAATAAATCAATAATAGTAGAATGTTACAATTTAATTAATTTTACGCTCTATTCAACTTCTTTTACATGAAGATAGATAAGGGAAATTCTATTCATTTTATAGAAATAGGTGGTGTAAACTATGAATAAGAATTCGTATATTACACACTATTTCTTAACTAAATCCCTTAATCAGATCTGAAGAAAATAATAAGTGGAATAGAAGGAAAAACACTTAAATTACAAAATCCATACAAAATCCATTATTTTAATACAAAACAGTTAAGATTACAACCTAAGAATTGACATTTCGCTTTGGGGGAATTTTGGGAATTTTTATTGTGATGTTTTCATAATCCAAAATTCCCCATGGCATATATCAAATCCAAACTATACTATTCAACTACAAAAATAGAAAAACTAAGATTCCACTCACTATAGGTCACTAGCTTTGCTTTTCTTTGGATTTGACATGCCTAGATTAATCTCCTTTAGTTCTCTCTTCTTAGAAATATGCAACAAGAGAATTTCATATGAATTAGATTCAGAAATTAAGAGGTTGGAGGAGAAAAGGGATTAGAAATTGAATTAGAACAACTAATATTCCTTACTTGTATTCCTAGATAATTTCTTGAATCTTTTTAGAAGAGAGACTGACAGAGTTCCGTTGTATTCTCAAATAATTTGTGGAGAAAATTGAGGGGGCGGGGCTCTTATTTATACTGGTTGGAACGCACCAGAACCATCAGATTTAGGTCAGTAAAAAATAATATAATCCAATACTTTAATAACACAGAAACCCTAGCCGCCATTCACCATCACCGATCGACCACCTCTTCCCACCGGTCGACCATTAGTGGTCAAATTTAGACTTTTTTTTAAGCGGGTTGTTATAGTAATATGACGTGTAAATTATACATAATACACATTATGCAGTCAAAATTTTGAAACAATCAAATTTCTTTTCTATTAATTCAAATTTTCATGTAGACGTAAAACTGAATAACGCGACAGTAAGTATAACTCAAAGTAAACAAATATCAATATAACATAAAATACCTACAGATATACATAAATACTTCGGATGATATATTGAAGATAAAAATTAGATCAAAAGGTGTAAGGAAATCCGTTTAGTGATAGGAACTACTGAAATTTATTATTACTGTTATTCGAATAAATTATTATAAATGGTTATCACAATGCAGAACAAAATATTTTTAAAAATAGGTACCTACATATGTAATAAAGCAATAAATAGATAATTGGAAGTATTAGTGGTTTGAAGCAAAATAACGATTTTATAAAATGCAAGAAATAGCTAAAGTTAACTCATTTTATTGTAAACTAAAACCTACAGAAACCATCATTTATTCAATTTACCTTCCAAGATAAGCAAAGGCAAAAATTACATTCAAATAATGCACATTAGTACTTTCATTATTTTTTGGAAGTTCTTTACAATAATCAATTAAGTGGAAACATCGAGTATACCTTTACTCCTTTAATATGCTGACACTGCATGTTACCTAACTCTATATTCAAACATATTTGAAATTTGAAGTAGACTATTAGATCTATAATTTGCCACTTTTAGCTTGTTTCTTTTGTGTAATCAACCTATGACATAATATCATGACTTCTAATATTGACTACATGTTTTCATTGGAGATCAAATCGAACACTAGACATGACTTTTTTCTCGAGTATCAATCCTACATCAGTATGAATGCTTAAAATACTTTTTTCTCTATACATTAAAACGTTAACACAGTATAGTACTTATAATCTACTGAATTTTATACATGTAATATGAAAACTATAATCATGTTCTATAATACATATAATATATAATGTTGTCCTTTAAGCTTAAACAAATATGTAAAACATGATATAGCCTCTAAAATCATAAAAAATATTACCCTAGTAATATTTCAATTATTTTTGTTGAAGGCAATTATCTACAAATACTTTTTTTATTTATCCTTTTGCTAAATTTGTTGAAGAAAAGTAAAGTAGTTGTTAAGAACAGGTTACTAGTTCTTACTTAATATTTCTACAATAAAGGTACATTTGTTAAAGTTATAAAATAATACACACCACATACTCTCTAATAGAGTCAAAACTTATAATGCTTCTAAAAAGTTTGAATAAAAGAACTTAATGAAAAAGAATTAATTGGTTAAAAATTAACTCTTCTACTGATTAACTTTAAGGAGAATTAATGTTATTCTTTAACAAATTTAATTTCTATTAAAGATAACTAATTTAATTAATACTCTAATTAGTTTATAATGAAATTAATGGGATTGATATCAATTTAATCTCTTTTATCAACCGCATGATAATAGTATTCAATATGATCCTTCATATTTGAAGTTGTTTGCTTATAAACTGTTAATATGTAGGCATATTCGTTGTACGTGTGTAAATAAACATCGAAGAAATTTTATTTCATGATATACATATAATTTGATATATATGTTCACAAACAATACTTATACATAAATATTGGAAGCAAATGAAACAACTATTTATACATATATTACTACAATAATCTTTTGCTAACCATATGAATTGTACAAGTCATTGAAAAACTAGTTCTAGCGAGGTTCATATTTATGTCCAAATTTGTAATAAAAACTTGAAGTATGTCATCATCCTATAATATAAACTATCAACTAAACTAAAAAAATATATGTATTAAATAAACCATGCATATTCTCTAATAAATTTATGAAAAATAAAGAAACCAAAGTAATCATATATTTCAATAGAAAATAACTGTAAAATATGAAAGATTGTAATTTATATATTTGTGCATTTTTAGAAAGAAGCATCGCTTAGATAAAAAAAAATTAGTTTGTAAATAGTTATTAAAATCTATAATGGCTAAAATGTTTAAAAATTCCACTTAATGTTCCAAAATATAAATATACGAACAGACTCTATGTAAGAATGAAAATATATTAAATTTCATATGGAACTTAGAGTGAAGTAAATTTTAACAAAAACATTTACTAATTTAAATTTAAATTCAAATTGATTAGAATTCTTTTCGTCATACATGTTTCTATTTATATTATTCATTCATGTTCAATTCACTTCTCTTTTAGTTTCAAGTACATATAACAATTTTTATATTTCGACATAATGTAATTTGACTTTTTATTCAATTTTTTGATTGCTTTAGGCATCATGTTCTATTAATGACTTCGACTCTAATTTGTGGCAATAAACTATGAGACAATCATACCTACTTGAAGTGTAATATTGGTGGATGTATGTGAGCATGTGTTTCAATAGTAGAGATCTTATGCTTAAGTCTATTTATTACTATATGCTAGGTATTGTTTTATTAAACTAATATATCCTATCTACTTTATTATATATAAGTTCATTCTTTGATCATTTTTATTTTTATCGAGAATTGTTAAAGGAAAAAATGGTTTGGATAAAAGGGTGAAAAAACATATTCTTTAATTAGATTAAAAAAATTGAGCATGATTTTAGTTAGATAATTTTGATAGCGAAATAATCTTATCGTTAATTCTTTCCTTACAAAACTAATATCAAACTACCTAATTATATGTTTTATGATTATATTTCTTCTCTCATCTTTCACGTACTTTTATACTTCTCCATTTTTCCCTTTTCATCCTCAAAGTACTGAAACTATAATCCTCTATTTTAAGTAATTACAAAAAATAAATATTATAAAGGAGTACACATATTAATTTCAATCTCTTTTATCTTAATCTTAATCAAAATCTTCATCTCCCTCCATTTAAGATTTTAATACCATTGTTTTAGACATTTGAAGTACAAAGATTAAGAATAATCGATATTCGTGTACAATTTAGAATTTTAGAATCTGAATTTAATATTATTTTTTGTTCTAAACAAAATTAAAAAATCAGTTACATATTGATTCTTGAATCAGTTCCCTTTAATAGTTAATTTCAACTTTACATGCTTACTTTTTATTTTAATTGATTATTACTATTATTAATGATGAATAATACCATATTTTTCCATCCATAGTATTCAATTAATTATGTATAATTGAATTCTCAAATAAATGTTAATTAATATCTATTACACATTGTAACAACCCACTCCGAAACAAGCTTGAATTTCGACCCAGAAAAGACCTATCGAAACTTAGACCCATTCCGAGACTGGCTATTGGTTGATAAAATTTAAACAATGCATAATACATAGAGCTATATATCTATATTTTTGGAATCTCATAGCGGAATGCATAAAGAAAATCATTTCATAACATAATAGTATCATCACAAAGTCTCACAACGTACCATCAAAAACCTCCACAGTACAATATCTCAAAACAAGAACATAAGTCTAAAACTGGGATATGGAAATAATATATAAGAGATAGATGACTGCCACAGTCTTCATTACACCTTCTTCCATAATCTTTATCTCCTCCAACTTGTGTGTTGTAATGAGGAGGGAGTCAGAACAACAAAGTCTGGTGAAATAAAATATCAAGTTTTACCATAATAGTAGTTGGGCAGGTTCCTCTGGATAAGTAATATGTCCTACGTATCCAAAATTATACCACATGAATAATTTCAACCATAAGCCTAAAGGCTCGTCCAGTCCAACCACAAAACTATAGCCCAACTATTGTTCACGATACAAGTGGAAGCACCCAAACCAGTTAATACATTTTTTTTGGAATTATTCGGACTTTAACCATTTAATACCAATAAAATAGGCAGGTCCCCATCATTTAATACCTAAAGCATTTCTAGTCCATTTACAAAAAAGGCAACTATCCTTAACGATGCAAGAGAGAACCCCAAAACCACTTAATACCTTTTTATTAGGAATTAGGTAGACTCTGACCATTTAATACCTATAAAATAGGCAGATCCCCGTCATTTAATACCTAACCAAAGTTGGGTTCCTCCATGGTTCACCCTAGCTGACATCATATGAAATCCCATAAGTCACTTAATACTTCTTATATGGAAAAAGGCGGAACCTACAATAGTCACTTAATACCCCTAAATCAGTAGCGGACCCCTCCAAGGATCTCCACATACCATATCCCAAATGTATTTATGACCCATAACCAAACTGTGATGACTTAGATTATTCTGACTATTCGTAGGTACTGATAGCCATATTAACTGGACAGACTTACCCCCCCAGAACATAACCTCGAGTCCACCAAGCTTATTTATTATAGACGATGTCCCACCTGAGTCCCCAAAGCCATACAACCGGTAACAATATTTAACCGGGCAGACTTCTATGTCTTTAGACAGAACTCGCATCCCTATAACTTAGTCATACTTCATATATATACTAACTATATATATACACTATCCCATATAATTTATAATTAAGGCCAACCCCTTATTACGACTTTAATTATGGATTATACTCCAAAATTACCATTAACTACCTTCCTAAGAAATTAATGCTATTTAGTACCCTATTATTCTAATCAATACGTTCAATACGCTATATTCAATACGCCAATAACTTTAACAATTAATACATCAATATTATATATATACACATATGCACGAGATTCGAATAAAGCATTTCAACTCACACACAAAGAAAATTCTTATTAAATTAATTAAAATGTCAAACTCAAACAAATCTCCAAATTCCAAACAAAAACAACTAATATCCATAGCCAAAAAAACTAAACTTGTATAAAAATGGCATATCACCAAACTTGATTCATATTAATATACAAGAATTACTCTTTCAATTTTAGAGAAATATATCTCACAATTTAGACCTTTTATATTCCATTCAACTTTTGCACATACTTCCTTGGAGTGAGAAAGGGATTCATATTTATTTAGTTTACAGAAATAAGTCATGCAAACTACAATAAATCAGATTCACACTTTGCACACCATTTCTAATTCATTTACTTTTGGAACCTTTTAACACTACAAGTGAAATTAAAAGGTAGAAAGTTGAATAGACTATAAATAATTTAATTCTAAATGATAGATTCGATTCTCATATATTAAGGTAAAGCAATTGCAATTCCAACATATTCATAGATTGACATTTTACTTAGGGGAATTTTGGGGTTTTATTGTTTAGGGTTTGCGTTTACAGAATTCCCCAAGACATATATGTTAAATCCAAATAATTACTACACAATTACTAAATGGGAAAAATTGAAATTCCAATCACAGAAGATTTCCTGTTTTTAGATTGGATTTGATTCACAAACTTTTGACTCAACAAAATTTTTTAAATTATGTATTTTTAAATTTCCGTACTTTTTCAAAGAAACAACCTTTTAATAGATTCTTTGAAAAAACCCATTCAAAGCATTTTAAGGAAGTTTCAAAAAATCTTTTTACTAAATTCTTATTTCCTAAGTAATCTATAAAAATCTAGTTATCTTCTCATGGTGATTAATGTACACCTTTTTACTGGAACTTGCTTCTCTCCTATCATCCCCTACTTCCAGATACTTACAACTATACTGTAACAACCCGCATATTTATCGATTTTATATTTAAATATTTTATTTAAATATTTTATCGTCAGTCGGATTTTAGTCCAAAAAGTTACTTTTTGCATACGGCCGAATTAGGACTCGGGACCACTTCCATTGAGTTCAAAACTCCGTTTGCGATCTTTTTAAGTATAAACTTTTATATGTTTGGAGATAGTAGAATTTTGCTACTTTTTCCACTTAGGGCTTTGGTCTTGTTTCAGCTCATTAGACCCAAGCTTCACCCCTCCTCTCTTCATTACCTTACTTCAATTTCCTAATACTCAAGCTTTTACAACAATGGAGAGAGGAATGGTAAATTAAAACTCCAAGCCTTAGTTTTCTTTTGCAAATCAAGTTCTAGCTCCAAACTAATAGAAGAAGCTTTGGTAAGCCCCCTCTTCTTCTTATTCAACTCATTCTCTTATCAGTTTCAGAAATTCCTAAACCTAACTTAGGAAATGTTTCTCTTTTTAGCCTAGATTCAAGGTTGTTGAGTTGGAATTGAAGTGTGATTGCTCTTGCCATTGCTCTATAGCTTCTTCTTCATTTGTTTTGGGTTTAAAGGTGAGATTTTTATCTCACATCTTAGTCTATAATTACCTTCGATTGTTAGGTATGAATTCCTAACACTTATTCTTACGCAATTGATTTTGGTTTGGATTGATTTGGTGTATATTCCAATTTTTGGTGTTTTGAAATCAAAATCTATGAAAATCCTTTTATGGATATTTGGACATGGATATTTGAGGCGTGTCGAAGAGCCGTTAAGGCGGGGTCGTCGTTTGGCATAAATCCTTAGTCGTTGTCGCTCGATTGATCGCTTCCGGTATTCATTTGGCCATTTTTGGTCTAGGTTCAGGGAATGCCCTGAACCCCAATTTCAGACGTCTGAAACGTTAGATTCAGACGTTTGAATATTATTCTGGGGAAATTTCTATTCCCAGATTCAGACGTCTGAATCAAAGGCTTCAGACGTCTGAATTGGTTCGTTTTGAACCAGAAAGGAAATAGGCTAAAACGTGCCTATTTCAGACGTCTGAAATCAAGGATTCAGACGTCTGAATTCTGTTCTGGAAAATATTTTATTTTCCAGATTTAGACGTCTGAATCCTTGATTTCAGACGTCTGAATCTACAGTCTTTTGCCTATTTTCCTATTGAGCTTGAATTTCCAACTTTGATCGATTCGTGTTGATTCCCTTTTTGTTGTTATCATTTATTATCGGCTTTGATGACATTTTCTTCGTGATTTTTGGGAATATCCATTTTGATGGATTCGGTATCGATTTCTTTGGATTCTATTCACGTCTTTGAATGTGAATTTTGGTGATTGATTGTTCTACAATCATTTCTATGACTTGTCACTTTAAAAATATAAAGGTTTCAATACTAGTAGCAAATATCAAAACTCTTTCATCAAAACGATTTCAACTCTATTTTCAATACCAAACTCGTTTAGAAAACCATTTTCCAATCTATTAGTATATACAAACCTTTACCTCACTCGGATGATAAATCCAATTAAACAGCTTAGCAAAACAAGTGGTATGAAACACTTGCGTTTACTTCGCCGGTTAATTTTTGGACTTGTTCGATTGAAAATCTTGTGATAATTTTCTAGTGAAGATCTACAGTTCGTTTGTAAATATTTAAGTTAAGCAAGTGGTTATGGGACATGAAGCTAAACTCATATATTTACAGACTTAGTGTAATTGACACTTCTTGATGATCATTGACGATCATTTTTGTGCTTTAGACTAGCAATTGTGCGATGTCTCTTTGTCTACGAGGGAGACTAAACCCCGTTTGTGTGATCTTTCTACTCACATATGTGGGGTAGCTCCCCATGGCCTTTGGGCCGTTCGTGTGGAGTTTCGGCTCAAAATTAATGGTTAGCAACCATGGAATAGCTTTCCGTTCGTGTGATACATATGTTGGTGAGCTTTCATGCTCCCGTTCTTGTGATAGGCCTCCCCCTTTTTGTGATTTCAGGATTTCGTGTGTTGATTTCTAGAATTTGTGCTTCACCAATTTTCGTGATTTTCATTGATAAGTTTTATCAATTTTTGTGCATTGGTGAATTCGTGTGTCATTGACTTGTTATGAATACAAGCTTAGGGTATGATACCCTATTTTATCTTTGAGAGGATTCTTGTGATATTGATTAATCTCATGTTGATTATGCTATTATAGTTATTACATGTTTATGCCATATCTTTTATTCTATATCATGTCATCTGATATTTATAGCTAGACTGATCCGTTTATTATTTTCTTATGAAATAATACTCGGGTCAGACCGAGATGTTACAAGTGCTTCTGCTTGACTTCTCTTCTGGGATTACTCTGACTTTTGGCTAACTACTTAGATTAGTAGTTTTTGGTTGTATACATTTGTGATATAGACTCCGTGATGTATAATTATTCTTTTGTGTAGCTTGTAGCTATTCTTTTGTATTATCGTGGATCTTTCAGACCACTACTCTGATGTGCACTTTCATGTGTTATATATAAATAATCATATCTATTTCCGCCTTTGTGATATGAATTGTCTGTGACTGAATTGTGTTATGTTTATTTCTATATTTGTTTCCGAAGATATTATAGCCACTGTGTGGTAGCTTTGAGTTTGTATCGGCATGTCGGATTTCCTCTTGAAATGAAATGCATGTTATTCTATCTGACATATCGGTGCTCGCACAAAGCAATTACACGGATGGTCGCTCCTCAACAGCCTTATTCTCCGTGCTAGTTGACGGCATTACCTAGTAGTGTCTTTGGCTGGCATGGGTATAGAGGTGGGGCATCACATATATTGCCTTATAACATTTAATTATTACCTAACATGTTTATTCGTTATTTCTATAAATGTCGATTGTTATTAATAAATGATTATTATTCTAACCGATCAATTTCTAAAGACATCTATTTATTCATTCCAATTTTTCCTATCATCCTTCCATAATTACTTTAATAATCACTTTAATCGGTCCATTTATATCCTTATTAAATTCTTGTAACTCCCCGTTTATCTCATATTTATTGTCCAATTAATTTTAGAGTTATTATATTTTCCATCTACATTCTTTACAATACGACCTCCGGTCCATGGGTAATCGGGTTAGAAGTATAATTTTAACTCTATTTAATTTTCCAACCCATAATCACCTCATCCATCCTTTCGAAATATGGTCACAACTACTTCTATAGTTGGAATTTATAGAGTAAGTTCAAATTAAGTATATGTACATATTTATATATAGTAGGGTTTCTGAAAAATACTTTTAAAAATAATAAGTATGCTACTCATATGTATATTTTTGCCTATTGATCGGGTAACCTAAGCTATGATACCAGTTGTAACAACCCGCCCTGAAACATGCCTAAATTCCAACCCAGAAAAGGCCTATCAAAATTTAGAACCATTCTGAGATCGTCCGTTGGTTGATAAAATTTAACAATGCACAATACACAGAGCTATCTATCTATACTTTCGCAATCTCACAGTAGAATGGATAACCTATAATATTAAAAATATTTACCCATTGCATAAATAAAATCATTTCAAAACATAACAGTGTCATCACAAAGTCTTACAATGTATCATCAAAAAACCCCCACAATACAATATCTCAAAACAACAACATAATAGTATGAAACTTGGTACATGGAAGTAATATAAAAAGTGATAAAATATAGATGACTGCCATAGTCTTTATCACATTTTTTCTTCCAAATCAGCTTCATCTCCTCTAACCTGTGTGTTGTAATGAGGAGGGAGTTAGAATAACAAAGTCTAGTGAAATAAAATCTCAAGTTTTACCATAATATTAGTTAAGCAGTATCCACTGGATAAGTAATATGTCTTATGTATCTAAAATTATACCACATGATTAATTTCAACTGTAAGCCCAAAGTCTCGTTCAGTCCAACCACAAAACTCTAGAACAACGATCATTTAGGATGCAAGAGGAAGCACCTAAACCACATAACACCTTTTTTGTAACGACCCACAAATTTATCACTTTGATAAATTATATTTATTTTTAAAATTATTCAAATAAAAGGTTGATAATACAAATAATATTGCTTTGAGTGATAATAAATAATAGTAACCTTATTTTGAATAGATATTTACAGAAATATTTCCTTTGGAAATATATCGATAAAATGACCGAAAACCGTTTTATCGATAAACCGCTCTATAATCATAAAACATTACGCATGGAGCTGGATACATACACTTGTTTTTATAATTGAATAGGAGTATGAAATAAAATAAATTATTCTATTTTTGAAAATAAAATATGTTTACGACATCATCAGTGATGCCCTTATATTTAATATTGATTTATGAATTTAAATTGAGATTTAGTGATTTAATAATTATTATAACTATTCAAATAATTGTTTTAAATGGTAATAATTCATTTTAAATAGTTATAAAGTGATAATAAATCATTTATAATAGTTTTATAAAGATATATAATCAGTATGAAAATATAAGGAAAATTGATATCGCTTTATCGGTATAATAGCAATTTTTGTAAATAATTATTAATATTGATTTATATGATTTTATAATTCAAATGAGATCATTTTTATTAACTAAAAATGATTAAAAATTTATTTTCAATTTTTGTTTATATATATATGTAATTTAAACTATAAGTGAAAATGTGATCGGGAATCCGCTTCCCGATTTTCAATGATTTCTCGAACGGAAGTTGTTCAAAATGATTTCCACATTGTAGATGACACGTACACATGCACATACATGTCCATACATACACATATATCCTTATATACATACATATGACATACATACATGTATAAATACCTAAACCTTAGAAATATCATGATATTTTCACCTTTCTTCATCTTTAAGCAACCAAAAAGCAAACTTACCCCCACATCAACTCACTATCATCACTTGCACATGGAGGAGAGGACAAGGAGGGGGTAACGTGTAAAGATGATGGGAAGGGTGAGGAGTGGGCTAAGGGTAGTTTTGTCCATTCACTTTTGGATATTTTCTACCATTTTTTCCCTATAAATACACACCCATATCCTCCTTCATTCTTCACAATTTCATTCTTCTTCTTCCTCATTGAGCTCCTTAATGCTCTCTAATGGCTTCCAATGGAGGCCTCTCTTATTTAACTCAGTACTTGAGAAATAGTAGGAGGGTTAAAAGTAGTGAAAGTGCTTAAGCACTAATCCACTGATTACTCTCTAACTTTTTCAAAAATTAACCTAATCTCTTCTAAACTCTAGTATTGTGCATAAGTCATCATGGAAGCATGATTAGCAAGGAAAAGGAGGTTTGGCTGAGAGCAAAGGCATGGTGGAGGGGCATGGCCGTGAGTTTTGAGTGTTTAGGAGATGTTTAGTGAAGTGTTGATTTGTTTGAATGTTGGTAGGAAGTATCGGTTTGGATTATGGTGAGAAACTCCTAAACTATAGTTATATATTCTATTGGATGATGTATATGTTTGGATATAATTGTTAATGATGGTTGTTTAATATGATTGTTGAATATATATGCAAGTCACGTTAATACACGTCGTAAGCATAAAGGAAATCACTTTTCTTTATCGAATGAAATGGTGTATATGGAATGTTTAAACATCTTAAAAATGGTTTAATATGATTTAGAGATGGTTTATAAACATTTAAAAGTGTTTTGGAAAAGTTTAAATGAATATTGAAAATGGAATCAAAAATAGGCGCGTCGTGTAACGGTAGTTCGCGATTTCGCGCCGTAAAAGTCAAACGGATATATTGAATGGAATATAGCCCGGATTTCTTTGAGATAAAAAATTTCCGAACTATTATATCGATAGTTTTCAAACAAAGAAAGAAAATTGAGATTTAGATAAGTAGATTTTGAAATATGAGTAAGACAAGTTTTTGGAAAAATCGCGGTTTTGCAGTTCGGAATCCATAAAGGGATTTCTTTATAAATATATTTCAAAATTGTCTATAAATATGGAATAAATTCTATAAATCCTTTAAAATATTTTAAAAGTGATTTGAGTTATAAAAATGAATTTCCAAATGATAGAAAAGTCGTTTTGATCAATATAGCATAAAAGCACTTTTTGCAGCACTTTTCTATAACTTTTGAAATATGGTTTCAAACGCAACCATTCTTTTTCAAATCTTTTGTAAATGTCTTTATATGATTAATAAAGTATTTTAAAGGTGATTTGGAGGATTTATGGAGTGGTTAAATAAATGATTAAAAGTTGGTAGAATATATTAAGTGATTTAGAGTCGATCAAATAACTTGACCGCATTATGGATGACAGAGAGATAGCGTCTAGACTTGAGTTTGGAAAACCAGTTTCCTGCTCTCCCTGGCTATCTGGACTGACCCGATGGAGGGAATAGTAAATTTGATTTACTCAGATCAAAATTTTCCAAAGCATAAAGGATATAATTTTCCAATTATAAATAACTTGGATTTTATGGGGATAATTTTCTTATACTCGGTGTTAAATTCCAAAGAAGGAACTCGTACTATTCGTGGAATTTAGAAGGTGATTTTGTCGTTATTCCGCCCATAGTGCTGGTTGAATATGGAAATTTATATCGAGTAGAATTAGATGATTTCTATAGATTCTACTCACTTAATATTTATTGGTTTTGGATTAACATCCTAGATAACATGGTATTAACTCACATTTTGAGTTTTGAATTAAGAATTTTGGTTAAGATTTAAATGAAATGATTTAGAAACATTTTCCTAAGTGAAAACGAAATGATTTAGAATTATTCCAAGGTTTAAAAATGTTTTTAGTAATCAAAGGATTTGATAAGAGAGGATTAATGATTTTGTATATACCGGAAAGAATGTTTTAAAATATATATCTCTAGATGATATCTTGATGAAAATAAATTAATCAATCAAAGAATAATTCCCTATTCACTTAACATATTTTTATAGATGATTGGTTCGAAAGAACCAGGGTCGGATTTGAGTGATTCTTATCCTAAAAGCACTTCGAACCAATGTACACGTTCGAAAAATGAAGATCTGATGAAGAAAATGAAGGACAAAGACCGAAGATCTTCGAGGTGGAAGGACTTCTTGTTGATAATTCTGGTTAGCTCCCAAATAACTAAAGTAGCAGTGGTCCCTTCATTTCTGAAACTCTTCGGGTTGCAAGGATTTCTCGCTACTAATCCTAAGGGTAACTCCCAACAGGATGTGGTAAGAGAGTGCCTTCGAATTGTACTGTTCCTGGACAACTTGTATGGACGAATGTCTTACGTTGTATTTCTAATTACATTGATTGATCTCTATGAACGTATCATCTATTTAGTGGTGGAGAAGACAACTTCTCTTAGCTTAACACCCTTTCTTGGGATGTACGAGCTCAGGAGTTATACGTTTGTAGAAATTAGTTGTGTGACCATGGAATGGTAGCGTGGCATTCAAAGTGGAATGTGATATATGAAAGGTAATCGCTACCTCAAGCCTCGTCAACTAGTAATGGCTTAAACAGTGTACGCCGTAAGGCTATGTGGTTCGCAACCATTAGGGTATAATCATCACCATTCTAGATATATTTATTCCCGCTATGACATCGGGTTTCAAATTAATATGGTGTATGCAAAGAGAGCTCTCAGATAGGTCGGTAACGGCAGGGGTGATGTCATATTCGATTTCTATCGAGGCCATGTATGATTGCCAAATAGGGATAGACCGGTCTTGCTAGATGTGGAGGATTGTTTGTGTATCCTCGATACATTCCTCTAGAGATGCCTTATATGGAAGGTAGTCCCTTACCTGCCATTGTATGGAAATCCAGTCTCCAATAAGTGACTAAGGATTTGATTATAAACCTATTATGCCATCAAATTTAACCAATGTAACAATTTCGGCTAACATTCATAAGTTTACTTGAAAAGTGTTTTCAAAGAATGTCATTGAAAATAATATTCCCAAATTTTGCCTAGCAAATGTTTTGGTTATCATAAGGTAAAAACCTATTCCGTGTTTATGTGCGGCATGGTATTATGGGATACCTTTTCTTTTCTAAACTTGTATTTTGAGTTTCTCACACCAGTCCCATGACTAACCCGAAGCTTATTTTTCCTTTCTCTTAAACTCTGGGTGCCCTAATTTTCCCGGGCAGCCTAGTAGTCAGGTTTAGTTTAAAGAAATCTAGATAGAGCTCGAAGCATGGAGTTAGAAGATTCTTCTGATGATTATTATTTGTTTCCACCACACTCTTGTATTATTCTATCCCATATTTGTAAGGACGTATATTTATATCTGTCCATGTTTAACTCTAATAAAGGTATTTAAAATTTCCGCTGTAAAGGTTATATGTTGAAATAATATAAGTAATTCCATTCGTGTGAGATTCTTTTCTATCTTTATTTTCTTTATTACCCATGATAATCTGCCTCTCCAGCACTTAGATTTGTGGCACATGAATACCAAGGATGTATTAATGTTGATTTCTAGGGATCTAGGAGGTGGGTCGTCTCATTTGGTATCAAAGCGCAAGGTTAAGCGAGAACCTTGGCTTTGGTGGGGTAAAGTCTCATCAGAGATAGGATTAGTAATACCCTAGGATGAGTAACTCATTAAAGATAGGGTTAATAACGGCCTAGAATGAGTTTGAGGGTATTATATATGAGCGCGTATTTCCTAATGATATATACAAATGATTTTGGTTTTGAAAATTTGTAAATGAAATAATTTTACCTAAGATAACATTTTAAATATAAAGAATATTATTTAATATAGTTATTTGATTAAGGAAATGATAAAACTCAGTCATTATCATTGATTGATTGGTTGTTTAATTTAAATGTCTAAATACGAACACCTCGTGAATTTAGTTTCATAATTTGACTATGGGGTATTCAATAAATAATAATGTTTATTAAAGAAATTTATTTAAGATAAATAAACCTTATGAATATGTTTTATATAAGTGATTTTATAAAACATACTTTATAAAGAAATTTTTTAGAATTTAAATTCCAGTATTTCTGAAAGGAATTTCAAATGATTTTTGGAAAAGGAATAATAATGGTATTATCTCTAAATTGGGATTCTGAGAACAAAAAAACAATCTTATGATTAATTGATTCGAGTGGCTCAAAAGTAACTAAAAATGGGCAGGAGATGTGTTCGGATGGTAAATGCTTCTCTTAAGTATTCCCCTTCTTGTTAAGGAAATATATGATATTATTGGTGGTACCCAGTTCCTTGGCATCATTTTTTGAGTTACTCGATCTATATAATTTTCTAAAGTTAAAAAGCATAATGTGAATCATTAATTGATGGTTGTTAATTTTTATCAAATTGTATCATCTTAATTGATAAGCATGGGTATGCTTTGATCTTTAAAAGAAATGGTTAAAATTATTATGGAATGGTTTTAGATTTGTAGTAAACAATGTTTTAGCAATGTTTGTTTTTAAATCCTTGAATGGCACTTTGGAAGAAATTTTATGGGTATATTTAGATCTTTAATAATGGAATGTTAAAGATAAAAGAAGGTATTGGAATCTTGTATAAAAAAGAAAAGGAGTTTATTATAACAATGTTTTGGTAATAATTATTTTAATCTCTTTGATTATATTTTAAAGTAAGTAAAACTTGTTAAGTAAATTGTGAATATACTTAAAACAGTTGAATAAGCAAATGAATACTTTTATATATTGAAAATGTAAAAGTAAAGGAATAAATATGTATAAAGGGAGTTTTAATTAATAAAAGAGTATTAATTAATAAAGTAAGTTTTAACTAATAAAGAAAGTTTTCACATTTAATATTGGTTAAAGGAAGTTTATGGTAATTTATTAATTTAATGAATTATTTTGAAAATGAGTTTTTAAGAAAAAATATGTTTAGAGATGTGTTATAATAAAAAGATATTTATCTTTTGAAAGGAAATGTGTTTTTAAGTAGAAATATCTAGAAATAAAAATGTAAATTGGTTATGTATAAAGAAGTATCTTTATAAAAGTTTGAATAAAGAATGAATGTTTTATGAAATGTTTTCATAAATTTTTTTTGAAAGATTAATAAATACATATGAAGTATATGGATTATTTCGTCGCATAATTTAATCTAAGATTCGAGTGCAGAACTTTGAGGTGCCTACACCGGTCCGAAAAAGAATTTATCACTCGATTTTTGACGATGAATATTGATGAGGGTTTATGGTTGAATACTTGATTTTTCTATTATAGTTTAGAGCTATGCTAGGAAAAACTAATGTAGTGTTTGGTTTAAAATTTTTTTTTTGTGTTTTTTGTTTTTAATATGTATTTCAAATATGAGAAGAATGGAGAGATGTCGGAGAGGATGAGAGAAAGACGGATGGAAGGACGAAGGGGTTAGAGGGACGGTGGAAGAATGGATTGTTTCACGTGCTTGTATTATTTCCCAAAACGTGGAAAATAAAAAAAAAGTTGTTTTCTATTTTGTATGTTAACTTCGTTTTCTAAATCGATCGTTTTCGACAATATAAATGCGTTGTGTGCATTTTTGTATGGACAAAAACTAAAAACTAAAAATGACAAACCAAACACTACCTAAGGTTCTTATCAGAAAGCCTGGTCAGAGTCCGCACTAAAGGATTGGGGGATCAATACTAGTTTGGAAGTAAAGTTGTGAATTCAAATAGAAGATCAAATCAGATGTTGCGTATGGATGATCTATATACATCGTACGATTATAGGTTTAAAAATAAATATTTTGGGCAAACATTTTTTGGTTTTGACTTGTAATTTCAAGGATGAAATTCTTTTGTGGGGGAAAGCCTGTATCAACCCGCAAATTTATCACTTTGACAAATTATAAAGGTTGATAATACAAAATAATATTGTTTTGAGTGATAGTAAATAGTAGTAATCTTATTTTGAATAGAAATTTACAAAAATATTTCCTTTGGAAATATATCGATAAAATGGCCGAAAATCGTTTTGTCGATAAACATCACTATAATAATAAAACATCGTGCACGGAGCCGGATACATACACTTGTTTTTATAATTGAATAGGAATATGAAATAAAACCAATTATTTTATTTTTGAAAATAAAATATGGTTACGACATCATGAGTGATGCCCTTATATTTAAATATTGATTTATGAATTTAAATTGAGGTTTAATGATTTAATAATTATTATAATTATTTATATAATTGTTTTAAATGATAAAAATTCATTTTAAATAGTTATAAAGTGATAATAAATCATTTATAATAGTTTTATAAAGATATATAATCGGTTTGAAAATATAAGGAAAATTGATATCACTTTATCGGTATAATAGCAATATTTGTAAATAATTGTTAATATTGATTTATATGATTTTATAATTCAAATGAGATCATTTTTATTAATTAAAATGATTGGAAATTTATTTTCAAATTTTGCTTACATATATATGTAGTTTGAACTATAAGTGAAAATGTGACAGAGAATTGGCTTCCTGATTTTCAACGTTTTAACAAATGGAAGTTGTTCAAAATGATTTCAACATTGTAGATGACACATACACATGCACATAATGTCCATACATACACATATATCCTTATATACATACATATGACATACATACATGTATAAATACATAAACCTTAGAAATATCATGATATTTTCACCTTTCTTCATCTTTAAGCAACCAAAAAGCAAACTTACCCTTACATCAACTCACCATCATCACTTGCACATGGAGGATAGGACATGGAGGGGGGTAACGTGTAAAGGTGATGGGAAGGGAGAGGAGTGGGCTAAGGGTAGTTTTGTCCATTCACTTTTGGATATTTTCTACCAATTTTTCCCTATAAATACGCACCCATATCCTCCTTCATTCTTCCCAAATTCATTCTTCTTCTTCCTCACCGTTCTTGAGCTCCTTAATGCTCTCTAATGGCTTCCAATGAAGGCCTCTCTTATTTAATCTCA
The DNA here is from genome assembly GCA_030737815.1 of Allium fistulosum. NCBI lineage: Eukaryota > Viridiplantae > Streptophyta > Magnoliopsida > Asparagales > Amaryllidaceae > Allium > Allium fistulosum. The sequence goes on along the minus strand of CM060904.1, from coordinate 435,423,793 downwards.
GTACTTGAGAAAGAGTAGGAGGGTTAAAAATAGTGGAAGTGCTTAAGCACTAATCCACTGATTACTCTCTAACTTTTTCAAAAGTTAACCAAATCTTCTCTAATCTCTTCTAAACACTAGTATTATTCCTAAGTCATCATGGAAGTATGATTAGCAAGGAAAAGGAGGTTGGGCCAAGGGCAAAGGAATGGTTGAGGGGCATGGCCGTAAGTTTTGAGTGTTTAGTGAAGTGTTGATTTGTTTGAATGTTAGTAGGAAGTATCGGTTTGGATTATGGTGAGAAACTCCTAAACTATAGTTATATATACTATTGAATGATGTATATGTTTGGATATGATTGTTAATGATGGTTGTTTAATACGGTTGTTGAATATATATATATATATATATATATATATATGCAAGCCACGTTAATACACGTTGATAAGCACTCACTTTCCTTTATCGAATGAAATGGTGTATATGGAATGTTTAAACCTCTTAAAAATGATTTAATATGATTTAGAAATGTTTTATAAATATTTAAAAGTGTTTTGGTAAAGTTTAAATAAATATTGAAAATTGAGTCAAAAATAGGCGCATCGTGTAACGGTAGTTCACGATTTCACACTGTAAAAGTCAAACGATTATATAGAATGGAATATAGCTTGGAATTCTTCGAGATAAGAATTATCCAAACTATTATATCAATAGTTTTCAAACAAAGAAAGAAAATCGAGATTTCGATAAGTAGATTTTGAAATATGTGTAAGACAAGTTTTTGGAAAAATCGCAGTTTTGTAGTTCGGAATCCATAAACGGATTTCTTTAAAATGATATTTTAAGATTGTTTAAAAATATGGAATAAATTCTATAAATCCTTTAAAATGTTTTAAAACTGATTCGAGTTATAAAAATGAATTTCCAAATGATAGAAAAGCCGTTTTGATCGATATAGCTTAAAAAGCACTTTTCTCAACACTTTTGAAATATGATTTTAAACGCAACCATTCTTTTCCAAATCTTTTGTAAATGTTTTTAAATGATTAATAAAGTATTTTAAAGGTGATTTGAAGGTTTTATGGAGTGGTTAAATAAATTATTAAAAGTTAGTAGAATATGTTAAATGATTTAGAGTCGATCAACTAACTTGACCGACTTATGGGTGACAAAGGGATAGTGTCTAGGCTTGAGTTTGCAAAACTAGTTTTCCGCTCTTCCTAGCTATCCGGGCTGGCCCGATGGAGGGAATAGTAAATTTGATTTACTCAGATCAAAGTTTTCCAAAGCATAAAGGATATAATTTTCCAAATATAAATAACTTGGATTTTATGAGGATAATCTTCTTATACTTGGTGTTAAATTCCAAAGAGGGAACTCATACTATTCGTGGAATTTAAAAGATGATTTCGCCATTATTTCGCCCATAGTACTGGTTGAATACGGAAATTGATGTTGAGTAGAATTAGATGATTTCTATAGGTTCTACTCACTTAATATTTACTAGTTTTGGATTAACATCCTAGATAACATTGTATTAACTCAATCAAATTTTGAGTTTTGAATTAATAAATCTTGTTAAGATTTAAATGAAATCATTTGAATACATTTCCTAAGTGAAAAATGAAATGATTTAGAATTATTCCAAGATTTAAAAAGGCTTAAAGTAGCAAAAGGATTTGATAAGAGAGGTTTAACGATTTCGTATATACCAAAAAAAAATGTTTTAAAGATATATATCTCTAGAAGATATCTTGATAAAAAGAAATTAATAAATCAAAGAATAATTCCATATTCACTTAACATCTCTTTATCGGCAATTGATTCGATGGAACAGGGGTTGGATTTGAGCGATTCCTATCCAAAATCCACTTCGAACCAGTGTACGCGTTCGAAAAATGAAGATCTAAGGAAGAAAATGAAGGATGAAGACCGAAGATCTTCGAGGTGGAAGGACTACTTGTTGATAATTCTAGTTAGCTCCCAAATAACTAAAGTAGCGGTGGTCCCTTAATTTTTGAAACTCTTCGGGTTGCAAGGATTTCTCGCTACTAATCCTAGGGGTAACTCCCAACAGGATGTGGTAGGAGAGTGCCTTCGGATAGTCCTGTTCCTGGACAACTTGTATGGATGAATGTCTGACGTTGCATTTCTAATTACATTGATTGATCTCTATGAACGTATAATTTGTTTGGTGGTGGAGAAGGTAACTTCTTTTAGCTTAACACCCTTTCCTGGGATGTACGAGCTTAGGAGTTAATCGTTTGTAGAAATCAGTTGTGTGGCATGGAATGGCAGTGCGGCATTCAAAGTGGATGTGCTATGTGTAAGATAATTGCTACCTCAAGCCACATCAACCAGTAATGGCTTAAACAGGGTACGCCGTAAGGCTATGTGGTTTGTAGCCTTTAGGGTATGGTCATCACCTTTCTAGATATATATATTCCTGCTATGACGTCAGGTTTCAAATTAATGTGCGTATGCAAAGAGTGCTCTCGAATAGGTTGGTAACGACTGGGCTGATGTCATATTCGGTTTCTATCTAGGCCATGTATGAGTGCCAAATAGGGATAGACCGATCTTGCCAAATGCAGAGGATTGTTTGTGTATCCTCGTTACATTCCTCTAGATATGTACTATACAAAAGCTAGTCCCTTACCTTCCATTGTATGGAAATCCATTCTCCAATAAGTGCCTACGGACTTGATTGTAAACCTATTATGTCGTCAAATTTAACCAATGTAACAATTTTGGCTAAGATTCATAAGTTTACTTAAAAAGTATTTTCAAAGAATGTCATTAAAAATAATATTCCCAGATTTTGCGTAGCAAATATTTTGGCTATCATAAGGTAAAAACCTGTTCCGTGTTTATGTGCGGCGTGATCTTCTGAAATACCTTTTCTTTCCAAAACGCGTATTTTGAGTTTCTCACACCAGTCCCATGACTGACCCGGAGTTTATATTTCCTTTCCCTTAAACTCTAGGTGCCCTAATTTTCTCGGGTAGCCTAGTAGTCAAGTTTAGTTAGAAGAAATATGGATGGAGCTCGAAGCATGGAGTTAGAAGATTCTTCTAAAGATTATTACCTGTTTCCACCACACTCGTGCATTATTGTATCTCGCATTTGTAAGGCAGATATTTATAACTGTCCTTGTTTAACATTGATAAAGGTATTTAAAATTTCCACTGTAAAGGTTATATGTTGAAATAATATATATTATTCCATTCGTGTAAGATTCTGCTCTGTCTTTATTTTCATTCTTACCCATGATAATCTGCCTCTCCGACAATTGGATTTGCGGCACATGAATACCGAGAATGTATTAGTGTCGATTTCCGGGGATTGAGGAGGTAGGTCGTCTCATTTTTATACGGAATTAGGAGGACTTTGACCATTTAATACCTATGAAATAGGAAGGTTCCCGTAATTTAATACCTATCCCATTTCTGGTCCATTTACAAACTCTAATGCAAATATCATTAACGATTCAAGAGAGAGCCCCCAAACCACTTGATACTTTTTTATTAGGAATTAGGTAGACTCTGACCACTTAATACCTATAAAATAGGTATTTCCCCATTATTTAATACCTAACCTAAGGCAGGTCCTTCCGTGGTTCTCCCTAACTAACATCATAAGAAATCCCATAAGTCACTTAATACTTCTTATATGGAAAAAAGGCGGACCCTACAATAGTAACTTAATACCCCAAAACTAGAAGCTGACCCCTCCAAGGATCTCCACCTACCGTATCCCAAATGCATTTATGACCCATAATCCAACTGTGATGACTTAGATTAGTCCAACTATTCGTATGTACTGGTTGTCAAATTAACTCGGCAGATTTACGCCAGTGATTGAGACTTACCTCATGTCCACTAAGGTTATTTATCATAGGTGATGTCTCACATCAGTCCCCAAAGTCACACTTCTGGTGGCCAAATTTAACTGGTCAGACTTCTGTGTGCTTTAGACTGAGATCGCATCCCTATAACTTAGTCATACTTCATATATAAACTAAATGTATATATACACCATCCCACACAATTTATAATTAAGGCTATATAAGGTAATCCCTTATTACGCTTTTAAATATGGATTAAACTCCAAAATTATCATTAACTACCTTCCTAAGAAATTAATGCTATTTACTACCCTATTAATTCAGATCAATATGTTCTATACACTATATTCAATACGTTATTAACATTAATAATCAATACGTTAATATTATATATATAGACACACACATGCGCGCGCGAGATTTGAATAAAATATTTCTAATCACACGTAAAGAAAATATTTATTAAATTAATAAAAATGTCAAACTCAAACAAATCTCCAAATTCCAAACAAGAACAGCTAATATCCATAGCCAACAAAACTAGACTTGTATAAAAATGGAATATCACCAAACTTATTTCATATTAATATACAAGAATTGCTCTTTCTATTTCAGAGAAACTATCTTACAATTTTGACCTTTTATATTCCATTCAACTTTGCACATATGACCTTTGAGTGAGAAAGGGATTCATATTTATTTAATTTATAGAAATAAGTCATGCAAACTATAATTAATCAGATTCATACTTTGCACACCATTTCCAATTCATTTACTTTTAGAATCCTTTTACCCTACAACCAAAATTAAAATGGAGAAAGTTGAATAGACTATCTAATTCCAAACTACAGATTCGATTCTCATACATTAAACTAAAACAATTGCAATTCCAACATATTCAAAGATTGGAATTTTACTTGAGGGAATTCTGAGGTTTTATTGTTCAGGGTTTGCGTTTACAGAATTCGCCAGGCATATATATATATATATCAAATCCAAATAAATACTACACAATTGCTAAATGGGAAAAATTGAAATTCCATTCACAGAAGATTTCATGTTTTTAGATTGGATTTAATTCACAAACTTTTGACCCAACAAAAATTTTAAATTATGTATTTTTAAAGTTCTTTACTTTTTCAAAACAACAAGTTTCAATAGGTCCCTTGAAAAACCAATTCAAAGCATTTCAAGGAAGTTTCCAAAAAAAAATCTTTTTATCAAATTCTTCTTTCCTACTTAATCTTTTAAAATCCAGTTATCTTCTCATGGTGATTAATGTTCACATTCTTATTGAAACTTGCTTCTCTCCTATCATCCTCAATTTCTGAATATTTACAACTATACTGCCTTATAATATTTAATTATTACCTAACATGTTTGTTCGTCATTTCTATAAATATCGATTTTCCACAATAAATTATTATTATTCTAACCCAACAATTTCTAAAGATATTTATTTATTCATCCTAATTTTTCCTATTATCCTTCTATAATTACTCGAATAATCTCTTTAATTAGTCAATTTATATCCTTATTAAATTCTTGTAACTCCCCATTTATCTCACATTTATTGTCCTATTAATTTTAGAGTTGCTATCTTTTCCATCTACATTCCTTACAATATGACTTCCGCTCTGTGGATATTCGAGTTAGAAGTATAATTTTAACTCTATTTAATTTTCCAACCATAGTCACCTCACCATCCTTTTGAAATATGGTCGCTACTACTTCTATAGTCGAAATTTATAGAGTAAGTTCAAATTAAGTATATATACATATTTATATATAGTAGGGTTTTTGAAAAATACTTTTAAAAATAATAAGTATGCTACTCATACGTATACATACCCCCTTGATTGGGTAACTTAAGCTCTGATACCAACTGTAACAACCCGCCCGAAACAGGCCTAAATTCCGACCAAAAAAGGCCCTTCAAAACTTAGACTCATTCCAATACTGGTTGTTGGTTGATAAATTTAAACAATGCACAGTACAAAGAGCAATCTATCTGTACTTTTGGAATCTCCAGCGAAATGGATAAAATATAATATTAGAAACATGTACCCGTTGCATAAAGTAAATCATTTCATAACATAATAATATCATCACATAGTCTCACAACGTATCATCAAAAACCTCTATACTACAATATCTCAAAACAACAACAACACAATAGTAAGAAACTTGGTATATATAAATAATATAAAAAGCGATAAAAGATAGATGACTGCCACAGTCTTCATCACACATTCTTTTTCCAAATCAGCTTTACCTCCTCTAAGTTGTGTGTTGTAATGAGTATGGAGTCAGAACAATAAAGTCTAGTGAAATAAAATCTCAAGTTTTACCATAATAGTATTCGGCAGTATCCTCAGGATAAGTAATATGACTTACGTATCCGAAATTATACCATACGAATAATTTCAACTGTAAGCCCAAAGGCTCTAACAGTCTAACCACAAAACTCTAGCTTAACTATTGTTTACGATGCAAGAGGAAGCACCTAAATCACTTAATACCTTTTTATTTGGAATTAGGCAGACTCTAACCATTTAATACCTATAAAATATGCAGGCCCCCTTCATTTAATACCTAACCCATTTCTAGTCCATTAACAAATTCTAAAGCAACTATCGTTAACGATGCAAGAGAGAGCCCCCAAACCACTTAATACCATTTTATTAGGAATTAGGTAGACTCTGATCATTTAATACCTATAAAATAGGTAGGTCCCCATCATTTAATACCAAACCTAATTCCGGTCCCTTCATGGTTCTCCATTTCTGACAACGTAAAAAATTCCATAAGTTATTTAATACTTCTTATACGGAAAAGAGGCGGACCCTACAATAGTCACTTAATACCCCTAAACCAGAAGCGAACCCCTCCAAGGAAATCTACATACCATATCCTAAGCATATTTATGACCCATAACCCAACTGTGATGACTTAGATTAGTCCGAGTATTCATAGGTACTAGTAGCCTGATTAACTAGGTAGTCTTATCCTATAAAATTGAGACTAACCTTGCATCCACCAAGGTTATTTATTATAGGAGATGTCTCACATCAGTCCCCAAAGTCACACTGCTAGTAGCCAGATTTAACTGGGCAGCCTTCTGTGTGCTTTAAGCTGACCTCGCATCCCTATAACTTAGTCATACTTCATATACATATACATACACACACACACACACACTAATTGTATATATGCACTATCCCACACAATTTATAATCAAGGCCCTATATAGTAACCCCTTATTACACCTTTAATTATGGATTAAACTCCATAATTACCATTAACTACCTTCCTAAGAAATTAATGCTATTTACTACCCTATTAATTCTAATCAATGCGTTCAATACACTAGATTCAATACGTTATAACCTTAATAATCAATACGTTAAAATTACACACACACACACATAAATATACATACATACACATACGTGCATGTGTGCGCGAGATTTGAATAAAATATTTCTAATCACACACAAAGAAAACGCTTATTAAATTAATTAAAATGTCAAACTCAAACAAATCTCCAAATTCCAAACATGAACAGCTAATATCCATAGCCAACAAAACTAGACTGGTAAAAAATGGATTATCACCAAACTTGTTTCATATTAATATACAAGAATTAATTTTTCTATTTTAGAGAAACAGATCTTATAATTTAGACCTTTTATATTCCATTCGACTTTATCAACCTAACAGCTTGTTTTGAGATAGGCCTAAGGTTCGATGTGCTTTTATTGGATCGAAAGTTTGGCCCGTTTTTGAAGTGGGTTGTTACACACATGTTCTTTAATAAATTTAAAACATAGAAAAAATGAAGTATATTTTTATTATTTTTAATATTAATTGAAGTTAAAAGTGAGAATTTTAGAAATTTAAAACAAATGCATACATTATATTGTAATAAATCTAGTCGGCACCACGATTATATAAGAAAAACAATAACATAAGATTCATTTTAGTTTATAGGTTGTTAAATATTATATAAAACCTTTATCCACGAATAAATATAGCGGTATGAACCGTACACACACGCACACACTGTTATACGCAACTAAAAATGGAAGTAAATTATGATGGATATATTCACTATTTAGGTTTTAGTTCAACTAAGTATAAAATTAATCATAGTTAATTCTAGTTAGTTCCAGCTAATTCCAAATTATTTCCCTTTAATTTCATTTCAATATAAATATTTATGTTCTAATTCACGAATTAGTTCCCTTTGATGCCAACTAAATGAATTAATGACCATTAATAGACATATTCATATATCATAATTAAATACTGAATACAAAAGGCAGAAAAATACATCGTATTCTTTTCTAAAATTAGCAACTCAATAAAAAATATGTTACCAAATTAACTAAATTCTACATTTACTCTAATGAATTTGCAAAAAGTACCTTTTAAAAGTATTCATATACTTATCTCAACTGGTACAGGTATATTCACAAATCATTAACAAGATTCCTTGCTTTAAACTTTTACGTTTTCTATCTTTTTCAAAAGATTCCATACTTATAATTTCCTTTAAAATATCCATTTTAAGGATCTAAGTACTTTCAAAACTCCATTCAAATGGTTTAAGACTAATGTTATACAAACATTGTCACTACAAATCCAAAACTATTTCACTTATGCTTATCTTCAAAACATTTTTTTAAAGATATATTTACATTCATAAGTATAAACAAAAAGGGTTAAAGACGAATGTTATTAACACATTGTCACAACAAACAAAAAACCATTTCGTACTTATATTATCTTTAAAACATCCTTTTAAAGATATAAGTTAATATTTGGTAAGTTCGATTGTTGATAAGTAATTACTCAGTTAAACGATCACTTGTATATAAATCACGGTTCATGTACTTAACTCATTTCTAACATTCCAACTTATACTATCCCTCGTTCAAGAGTGAAGCCAGGTAAGTTAGAGTACTGGTTGCATATCAAAGCCTTGCCTAGAAACTTCATTCTTGAATCTCACAGATAGAAAAGTCTACCTCGTCAGCTTTTAGTGTTAAGTATAGTATTAATGAGTTTCATTAACAAGTATGAAATCAACACGATTAATACGTTTTTGACATTCCCGACTTAATTATTCCTTGGTCAAGTGGAAAGATGGTAGGTTAGAGCACTATTGCTTCTTTCCCTACTTGAACATCAATCTTAACACTTACAAATAGATAAGCCTACTTCTTTTGCTTTTAGTGTTAAGCATAGTTAATTACTTTTCAAACAGGTAAATAAATAAAACACGATTTAGCCACTAAGAAATTCATGACCCCTTTCTAAATCATTTGTTGATACTTTTAAAATACTTATAATAGGTTTTAAAACATTTTCCCAAAATATTACTTTAAGATAACAAGTTTGTAGAACACTTTGAAACTTGGAAAAACCATGTTTTCTATATATTTAAAAATAAACCCTCTTCTTTGAAAATTCATAACTACTTCTTAAAAATTCATAAAAATCTCAAACCACTTTTAAAATACTCTAATATAAGCTATCAAATAGTTGTAAAAATAATGAAACAAAATACATAAATTTAAATATCTGTTCAAACCTTTAAAATTCAAAACAAAGGCTAAAACATGACAGTTTTGCACAAGTAGAAGTTTGACCACTTTTCGATATGTTGCTCAATTTTTCAGCATATTTTTTTTACACAGTATGCATACACAATATACATCACAAATATGGTGAGAAACCCCTAAGTATCTCTCTACAAAGTTCCATAGAAATTGTCGAACGTAAGGCAAAGCCTAAGTGCATCTATAGTGAATATCGCTATAAGAGCGCTTTCAATCCAAGTCCAACCTAACCAAAATTCAGTTACAGCTTATGTTCTTTGTTACAAGGCTATGCTACAAGTCATAAAATTCCATTCAAATCCATTTAAGTGCATACATATGGACTACATATGCTATTTGCTTTCAAAGCAAGAATCAAAACCAGTATTACACCATATGTCAATATCAAGTCAAACAACATATAAGCAATCAATCATAAGCACATATACACAATATTTGCATTCAAGGTGGTGAGTAAGCTCACCCTTAACCAAAAATACAAGTAAGTCCAAGCAACCAAGCCTTCCTCTAGCTTGCAAACACTTTGCTTCCTTACTTCTCCTTACTTTGCACTTGATTTTTGCCTTCTCCTCTTTGATAATAGCTCACGGCCTATAGATGTGGGGAGAGTTTGGCTTGGGTTCTTCAAGATCTAACTTGCTAGGAGGTATTGTGATGTTGTCTTAAGGCTCTAGTCCAAGTTTGAGTTGATTTGGAGTTGTTTTAAAATTATTTTATTTAGGAACTTTGCAAAGAGGAAGACATGAAAAAGAGCTAATAACTTTGTACAAATTTGCAAAATGTAAATCAAGAGGCATACCCTCTCTTATATAGACTTCAAAGGGTATTCCTTAACCTTGTTTTCACCCCTCACTATGTCATGGAAGGCTCGCCCCTCCACATGCCCATCACTTCTCTTTTACACCTCTTACCTTTAGTAAATTACTAAACTACCTTATACATGCAAACATCTCTTATCCATTAGAAGCTTATAGAATGTTCCATTTACTTTATGAAGTAAAGTATGTTAATTAGCTTTTAATGTGTTCATATGTTCATTAGCTCAGTACAAAAGAGTTCTAATAACTTATATCGATTGAAAAGCTGTTTATCGATAAACCGATTTTCAGTCACATTATCGATATTTCTTCGAAGTATTTATTTTAAAAAAACTTCAAAAACAAGTTTATCATAATTAGTTATTATTAAAAAGGGGTTAACGAGGTTATTAAATTAATTTAATAACATTTAATTCATGGTTCAAATATTTAAATAATTCAGATATTTAAATACGAAGAGTCCGAAAATCCGGCTCGTTACAATAACACTTTTAAATAAAAAAGTTTATAAACACTTATTTAGAATTAAACTTCGTACAAAAATTTAAAGTTGCATATTGTAGCTGGATTAAAAGTGTTACATTTTCTACAAAATAGTATACAAAATTTTATCATTTTAATATATTTTCACTTCATATATAATGTTTTCTACCCAAATTTATTTTCTTATATAATTATATAGATTAGAATTAGAAAAGGATGAACCATGCATGAATGTTATGGACCAAAATATCTACAGTTCCTAACGAAATAGGTAACAAAACTGCTTTTCCACCTAGTGCCACTAACTCAGCACCCCAAGTTAAGCTGGTACATGTTGTAGTGTAGCACCAAGAGCTGTTATGCTACAAGCTAAATTATGGGTTTTTTGCTACCTCTAAAAGGATATTCAAAACTGGAGTTGATAGCTACTTAACAAGAACCAATTAGTCCCTAGAAAATAAATGAATCAAACAAAATGCAAAATCATACCCAAAAAAAATCAAATGTAAGTCAACTACTATACATAACTTGAGAATAAATTAAAGTATTTCAACTTTACCTATAATAGATTTTACAATAGGAGATTTTTTTATTCAATATTTACGAAACCAATAGCTTTCAACAGGACAAATGAAGAGAACTATATTCATATTCTTATAAATTAAAAACATAACCTCAAATTAGAAATAAGAAATTAGAACAAAATCTACAAATTTAACATCAACCTAAATGAACAGACAAGAAAAAATTTCAACCTTTTAATAAAGCTTTACCAAGCCGGTAAGCTAAGATTTTTTTGGATGTCTTCAAATAATTTTTCCATAAATACTATTACATTAAAAGGAATTGGTAGAAAAACAATCGATGTAAAATATGAATAAAATCATAAATAATTCTAGATGAATACAAAGTGATAAACTATTGACGAATTCAATCAAATTCTAGTTAGATTAGAACATTTAAAAATATTGATTAAAAATAGTTAACAAAGAATTTTTAATCTGTTTTGGATTAGGAATAGAATTATTTTTGAATCGTAGCAGACGTATGAAACTAGAAGACAGAAAGACACAATACTGTGAGAAAATAAAGTGGAAGTGAAAGAATCAAAAGATGATAAATATTTGAAATGTGCATAAATAATGAAATAACAAATGCATTATTGTTGTACATGAAAATAAGAATATAATCAATCAAACGCTAATATATTTATATAACATAATAGAATAGATATACAGAAACTTTAGGCACTAATGATAGTATTCTGTATACATTAATGGTATCTATAACAACCTTGTATTTTACAATCATTTTTAAATTGATTTTTCCAGATTCAAAAGCTTTATTTATAAAAAGAATAAATTTTGTTATTGTAAATATAAAAACTTTTATTTTGATGTGAATTAGAATTCCAAATATGACTGAATTTAATATTTCCAGAAAATGTAAATTTTGGTCAATAGTCAAACTTTGACTTTTAAGTTAAATTTTAAATAGTTTGAAATTATATATTTTATCTTTTATTATGAAAATAGATGTAATAACTTGAACACTACTTTTCGTTTCGTTGAAAACGGAGTTAAAATGTAAAAGTTATGTACATTTCAATTTTTAGTATAATTTGTTTTATTGTGCAATTTTGCCTATTTTAAATTTTATAAATCATATTTTTCTTTCTTATATTTTATCTTAATATGTGTAAATATGTTATTTTATGTATATTTTTGTCTTTTAATATTTTTAAATGGTAATAGAATTTTTCCAAATTTACTGTATTTATTTCCTATTTTTAAAGGCTGTTTTCTAATTTTCTGTTATTTTCTTCATTTTAAATTTTTTTATTTTATTTTTAAATTTGTTTTATTTTTGAAATTTCATCTCTAAATATTTTAAAATAATAATATAATTTTTCCAAAATTTACTGTGTTGATTTTCCATTTTTAAGGGCTGTTTTCCTATTTTCTGCTATTTTCTTCATTTAAAAATTATATGTAAATTTAATTTTAAATATTTACTTTGTGAATATATTTTTATTTTATGTTATTATTTATGTTTAAAAATATATTGCAAGATCATATGAATTTTCTAAAATTTATTCTATTCAATTTCAAAATTTTCTAGTCTAGTTCACTGTTTTAACTATTTTCCTTAATCCTACTTTATATAATCAATAAATATTATATATATTTTTATATTTTATCAAATTTTCGAATTTTTAACTGGAATTAATGTTATTACTAGAAATATAAACTTATAAAAATGAATTAAAGAAATTTGAAAGGCCTTAAACTTTCTATCTTCCTAAGGCCCTTTTATTTTCTAACCCTTCTACTTTTTAACCTAACTTTTCATTCAATTGGCCACATCTCCTCATTTCTTCAGCCGCCACTTTTTTTTTCTCTCATTCACGAATTTCCAAAGCTCCTAAACCCTAAAAAAAATCATGGCCTCCATCTTGCAAAAAGATTAGGTAAATCCCTCTCTTCTTTCTACTTTTTCTCCTATTTTCTATGCAAATTTGCTTTGCTTTCTCCCCTGATTGGAGCGGCTCTCCCCCTATTCCACGGCCACCACCTCCTTCCATCTCTTCCCTACCATCACCACCATCTACCCCACCAGATCTGACCATAGCCGAATCCCAAATGATGGTCAAACCCCTCAAACTACAACCTAGATGCCTAGATCTATACTTATTTCACCTCTACATGCTCATCCACTTCAACCACCACCCAAACCACCACCATAGCCACCACCACTCCCCTGACCTGACCTTGACACACCCCTCCCCACCTCTGTCCAGATCTGAAACATGAAGATCCGAGCCAAACAATGCATGTAGACGAGCCTTGTGGTGCACCAAAACTCCACTGTCAAGCCTAGACCCCTTGTATTCTCATGCTTGTAACCTCCACCTTGCTCTTGCCCTGTAGCCATGCCTTTTTAGGTCCAAACCAGACCCAAACCATGTCCAAACCTGAACCAAAACAGTCCCTAAGTCATGCTAGCAAGTGTAGAAAGCAAGGCAAAAACATTCATTCCTTTGTTGTCTCTTATCTTCATTTTTTCAACATTGTTTGTGTTAAATATTTATGTATATATTGTCTTGTTTTGGTTATTGTTTACAAGATAAATATCAAGGCTTTATATTCATTCAAATCAAAAGTCATGCTGTATCGTGTTTGTCGTGCTTTATGGAATCTATTCTGTATGTTTTGATCGCTAACTCCAGCATAAAAAGGTGAGTTATTCTCACCAGACAATATGTACCTATATAACTAGTAAATTGACACCCTGTGAATCTGTAGAAATATATTATCATGTTATATATGCCTATATTATTATCATATGATGTTCACACCTGTTATTACACCTGTTATATCATATGTTACTGTTATTTAATGTTATTCTGTTATTTATATATGTTATCACCATTGCAAGTTCCTTGTAGACTAGAATCACTATGGGTTGAAATGATACATACCCGAACGGACTTTAGAATAGGGAAATATCGTTATGGGCTGAAATGATAGGCCTGAACGATTTTTATTTAAATTATTTTAACTTGGGATTGCGGGTTTGAAATGATAGAACCTGGATTTTTCTTTTTTAACTGCGGATTGAAATGATACATATCCGTATCACTTGACCTAAGTTAGAAAATTATATACAGGCCCGTGGTTATTTTATAAAGTGTTTTGAATATTTTTAAGTATTTTAAAAATTATAAATTTATGAAATTTGATTTAATTAGATTTTGAAATGTTTTAAAATAAAGAAATTATGATTTTTTCCATATGTTAAAAATGTAATTAATGAATGGTTTAACTGGATTTTTGAAATATAACTTAAGTTGGAAATTTGGAATTTTGGTTAAAAATGATATTTAAGTTATATAAATAAAATGGATATTAAATTTTATTTGGAAATGGAAAATATGATAATTTGATTAAATTTGAATTTAAGTGATTTATTAAAGTATTATTGATTTTTCTATGAATTTAAGTGGTTAAATAAGTGAATGTTTAAAAGTGATCTTTTAAAATATAACTTGACTAGGAAATGTGAAATTTGGTTTTAATTAAAGGGTTAAGTTAATTAAATAAAATTGGAAATTTAGTTAAATTTGTGAAATGGTAATTTAAATTTGAAGTGTTAAGTTATTTGTTGAAATGTGAAGAATTGGAAACTTTTACACTTAAATTTATTAAGTAAATTGTTGAAAATTGGATTTTATTATAAGAAATTTATTATGAAAGGATATATGTTAAACGATATGTAAATGAACATTTTAAATGTTAAAATATGATTTTTAAAATGTTTATGTGTTTTAAATTGAATTTATTTAATTGCTGGAAATACACTAACACCTGAAATCTACTTTTAATAGCATTCAGAAATGTTATAGATTCTGTTTTGAACTAAAATTGTGTAAAAAGAGCTATTACAGCATTTCTGAAATGTTGTAGTTGCTTTAATTGAACTTATAGGCTAATATTGAACTCAGGCCTATTATAGCATTCTCTGGAAATGCTATAATGGTCTGCAGTCTTTGCTGAAACCAAATTTAAATCTTGTTTTGAAATCTGAACTACCGCAGCACTTCTGAAATGCTGTCTTTTCTGTTTTTGAACTATAATTCAACTAAAACTGAGTTTTAACAGCAGTTTTAAGTGCTGTCTTTGCTGAATTAAAAATGTTTTCAAATATAACTTATAGGCATATAGCAGTTGTTTTTAAATGCTGTGAAATGCTGAAATTTTAATAATTAGGGTTTTTGACTTAGTAAACGAACTCAGAATGGTTTGAAACTTTGGAAATTGAATACTTGATTTGAAAGTATAATAATTACACTTTTAAAAGGGTTAAATGAATTATTTTGATTGAAATATAAACTATTTAAAGATGATTTGAAATGACAATAAATGAACGATATCTTTGAATATAAAAGGTATTTAAAGTTGAATATTTGGATTTGAACTGATAGGATATTTTATTATATTAAAATGATTTGAAGTGAAGTTTTGTAAGGATATGATATTTTATTATATTAAAATGATTTGAAATGAAGATTTGGAAAGATTGATATTTGATATATTAAAATGATTTGAAATGAAGTTTTGGAAAGATATGATATTTTGATATATTGAAATGATTTGAAATGAAGTTTTGAAATGATATGATATTTTAAATATAAGGAAATGGTTTGGAATTGATTTAATTTTATTTTGATAAATATATGGTTTTGAAATGATATTTTATTTTGAAGTAAAGTATTGTTTTAAAAGTTATAACCACGGGTTATAATAACGATTGGTTGTTAAAGAGACCGGGATCGGATATGGACATACTCTCTGTCGATACCGAAAACCACTTTGACAACTGTGTACGTGGTGGAGTTTCCAGAATGAAGTAGGATGGTGGCGACGGTCCTAAGGTATATACGTGGACCCAACTCCCATGAGTTGGCATAAGGTGGCTAAAACAGGAGCGATTGACGGACCAAGGAGGTAGCACCTCTTATCGGACACACTTCTTCGATACCATTCTATTACTTGTGATTGATTTGGTGGCCACCCTTGATTTGGGAGTGTTGTTCGAGGTGGGCGGTAGTGGCTGCTATGCGTCACCACTAGTCCGGATGCGTAATTGGTATATCTACCCTGGCATTGCCTAGTTGTGCCGTGTCACCTACCATATTGAGCTTTACTATGATTATGATTTTAAGATCTGACCGCGTTAAGGTTCTCCATCCCCTTAACGCTATTTTCTATATGATTATACTTTACTAATTAGACACTACTGTATATAGCGTATATTACTACATAGTAAATAGTTTAACGGATCCTTAAAGAATGGGTGATCCCAAGCATTCTTTGAGTTACTTGTACCTTTATTACAGTTCACTTGAGTTGGTTTACATTATATAAGTATATATTGTCCTGACTCGAGTGTTTTGTGTTTTGCTTTATGCTCGGGTCAGCCTGAGTTATTCACAGATTTGGATTTCCACTCTCTTGGAGATTTGAATCGCTGGAGATTATCTGCTTGTCTTGTCCTATCTACTTCAGTTCCGTTGTCCTACTCAGCTTGTACTTGGTTATTTTATTGAGACTTCTGTTGTTCTCTATTTCTTTTGGTATATCTTATGTAACTCTGACATATTTATATAGTAGCTTCATGAACTACTATTTCTTTTACTTCCGCTGCATTATATTACTCTTTGTCTGTGATCTGTGATTATATTTATTTACTGTATATTCTGAGATTTGCCAAATTTTAATTACAACGCGGTATTTTGAGCAATTCAACTCCGGCAGGAGTGTCTACCTATACACTTATAATGGATGCGAATGGTTGAAAATACCGGGTCGTTATAGTTGGTATCAGAGCTTTGGCTTTGAGGCAAAACTCAGCATATGGAGTAGATTTATTTACAGAATCACTTTCATTCGAGTTTGAATCTTTTCCTCTTGATTCGAATTTCCTTTGAATTTTTGGAACGTTCCCTGCGGTTCTAAAATTTATTCGTGTCCCTCACTATTCATCATCTTTTGATTCTGGAGTATCCCATGACTCCACTTCGAATGATCTTTATAGTGAATTGGCAGTCTCGCCAATATTCTAATTTTCTTATAAAGGGGTGAAAATCCTTTACAATCAGCATCGATTCACCAGAGATTTATATTTATCCTTGGTTTAGATGCTAATATCTTTTGTTATTCCAAACTCTATCCCTTGAGATCGAATGTAGATTTACCCCAGAAAAATCCACATTTGACCTTATCCTTTAAGTCACGGTTGACCCGGTTAAGGTTGCCGTGATTTATTTAAGCTTATCCATCTCCCTACTCTGTTTAACCATCTTATCTTTTGTTTCCAAACTCTCCAAACATTTTGAACTATGTTTGTAAATCTATGTTTTGTTTTATATATTGTTGTTTGAGTTGTTGATGTTGATTTGGGTTTCCGATCGATTCGTCTGATCAACGCTATCGATAGGATTTCTAAAACACTTTGACAGAACAAACTGACACAATATTATTTTAAAAATTGTTAATGAAATAAATTTTGATGTATATAAGTAAATTTATGGAACTTAATAAATTGATTTAAATTGATAATTTGAAATGATAATACTTGATTTATCATTTACTGTTCTGCAAATGAATTTATAAATAGTTGTTTATAAATTTATTTGGGAACTGAAATGAATTTAAAACAAGAAATTTAAGAATTTAATTTTCGATGGATTCAAACCTTGTGTTTAAAGTTTTAAAAGGATATATTATTTAAAGTATTTTTGAATAAAAATTTGTCTCTAAAGGATTTTAAAGTTTAAAAATTTAGTGCTTTTCTCTTTGTCACTGGAAAATAATTTCGGTGATGACTGCAGCGTCATCGACGTTCATTTTCGAGTTTCGAAGTGAAGAGACTGTTCTGTAGTCTTGCTACAGCTTTATTTTGGGGAATTTAATTGATTTGAATTTCTAAAAGATGATTTGATTTATAAAATATATAGATATATGATTTAAATTGATTTGACATATTATGTACATATATTTATTTATCTCTAACTGGTTTGAAGGAAACCGGAAAATTAATTCTTAAATTTCATCTTGAAGAATAATTTCAATTATAAAAAGAAAATCAAAAATTTGGATAAATGATTCAAACTTGGGATAATTGAATTGGAAAGTTTTATTTGTATAACATACAATTTCATTCCAATATAACTTACCAAAATTACACAGAAGTTGAATATGAAATTGGATAATATACAATATAGAAAGGATTTTATAAATAAAATTTGAGTGGTTATAATAAATGTTATACACTTAAATTTTAGTTATAAAAGATTAACAGAGGTAAATAGTGAAAAGAAATTTAAAGAGATTTTATTTAAATAACTTAATAATCAAATTTGATTTAATATGGAACCTTAAGTTTAACCTAGGAATTTTAATAAAGGTTATTTCCTGAAATGAATATGTTGTATAATAAATAATGTATCTTTGGAATAGATAAAATAAAATACATTTGAATTGGACATTTTGTAATAAAGTTTATTTAACTTGAAATCATAGTTTAATTGATGTCTAAATGAATAAATGTGTAAAGAAATTTGATTGTTATATTTGCCATGATAAATATTTTATTTATGAAATAGATATGTCTTGAAAAATGAATAATTATGATTTAAATAGTTAAATGTATTTTAACATCACTAAAATTTGATAATTGAGAATTTGGTTTTCAAATGAAAATTTTAAGTGTAACTTATTGAAGGAATATCTATTTATGAAATGGGTATTTTAAATAAAGTGTTAGGTTATGTGTTAAATTAAGAGCTAAGTAAAATAGTGAGCTTTTGACTTAATAAACGAAGTATAGTTTAATTTGGATATTCCATTCATAAAAGTATGTTTTAATAAGGCATAAGTTAAATGATATCTAAATGAATATTTTCGAAATTAAACTGATTTGAAATATTAATATATCTACTGTGGCATTTTATAAGTGCTGTTGTTTTGAAAATACAACGTTTTGGAAATTTTATAATTGAATGAATGAACTTAGAAATGTTACAACTTTAAAATAATCTTCATTTCCAAAGTGTTATGATTTTTAGTAGTATGATTTCCAAATGATAAACATCCCTAAATTGTTATGATTTCAAAGCATTATGGTTTCAAGTTTATTATCTTATTTTGTTTTTCAAACTATCTTTTGGTTGTCCTTATTTCCCTTATCTTGTTACAGAATGGGAAGGCTATTGCTTCTACCAGTCTGTTTAGAAATCTTTCTGTATAATCTTGGTGTGACGCCCCACCTCTATGCCCACAATAACAAAGGTTATTATAAGAAATAACGTCTGCTATTGCAAAGAATAAGGCTTGTTAGAAGCGACCATCCGTAAGTTATGCCTTAGACGAGTATTGATTACATCGATAGGAGTTGTATAAATTACTCCCAAAGATATAAATTCAATCTAGACGAGTATTGATTACATCGATAGGAGTTGTATAAATTACTCCCAAAGATATAAATTCAATCCAAATCTAAAACGAAACTACGGTGGCTAAAGAAAATCCAGAACAACTCATAATAACAACAACACAGATAGTATAATCACATCAGAACAGAAATATCAGATAAATAGCGGAAGACAAGTCTGGAATACATGCTACAACAATCGATAGTTCACACGAGCCAAATGTACATATACATATACATCAACATACATAAGGCGATAGCCAATAATCCAAAAGAACTCCTCGAAGGCTAGACAAAAGATGATGCGATACCCCAAAAGCTGAAGCTGCTACTGAATCAGAGATAGAGACTACCCTGAAATAACTCGGTCTGACCCGAGTATTATTTAAAAGAAAATAATAAACGGATCAGTCTAATTTATTCTTAGAAGTGAATGCATCATGAACAACATCAAAGCAAAATAATAATAATCTCGAATGAGACTATTCAACATAAGAAATCAACATAATTAAATGAAGAAATCACATCAAACTCCATCAAGATCAACTTTCAAATTCATAATTGAATTTAAAACAGCAATTCACAAAATTTAGAAATCAATAATAGATAACTAGAAAAATCAACATAAAAGTGGATCGATCCCATCATATGGCGAGTCTAAGCTACGCCGCACGTGCATCTCATATGGCCGAAGCCTACCAAGTACTGTCATCATAATTTTGGCGCCCAACATATGACCCGAAGGTCCAACATATGACCCGAAGGTCTAGTACTGGTATTTGACCCGAAGGTCCATCATATGACCCGAAGGTCCATCATAGTGGCTCGAAAGCTCACAAAATCATCCAACAGCCATTATTTCAATTAACGAGTCCGGAATTAACCGAAATAGTAAAAGCGTGGTTCCATACTCCGCGCTTTTGCTAAATCGTTTAAATCTCTTCATCGTTTCCTTGAAAGTGCAAAATTGTGTATTTTATAAAAATACATTTTACGTTCTCAAACGGACAAGTCCGGAATTAAGCGAATCAGTAAAAGTAAGGGTTCATAGTCCTTAATTTTTCTGAATCGTTTAAATTGCTTTCTTATTCTTTTGAAAGCGCAAACTGTAAAAATTTTGGAAACAATTTAAATTTAAAACGATTTTTAAAACACGTGATCAAAACAGCAACAACTATAGCAATTTCAACGAGGAAATTGCGCTTCATAAAACACCGTAAAAACGGATATCAAATCAGCGTTGCGGGATAACCGCTTAAAAATTCACTTAAATTTGACGGTTACTGAAGTCAAAATAACAGTAATTTTTATTCGTAAAAAAAGGTCACCAAAACAACACACTTTAAAAATATAATACCGGCGTAAGAATCCATTATAAAAATAACGGCAACTAAAAACATTTTAAAACCAAATACCGGTTCACAGATAAATTAACGCAGTGAACTATACTACTATATTTTCCTCAAAACTAGCACTGCCTAGACTTAGTAACTATATTCATACACGTACTAAAAGTATTACAAAAATGAGGTAACTTGGAACGCACACACTATAAAATTAGTATATAAAGTTTGGACCTGCATTTTCATTCACGTACACAAAGTGTACTCAAAAAAAGAATGACCTGGATACATTAATTCTTCATGCAAATAGTAAAAGTAAGCAAAATGACCTGGACTAGTTCATTTCTTTTATTTTTACCATACTCACGTAAAACATTAAGTAGCCTGGACCATTTTCAAAGCACGTATAATGAAATGAAAATGGACCGTAACAAACTACAACTTGCACACAATTATGTATTAGAAAAATGCAATAAATTTATACTTTCCTAAATTACTCATTGCTTTAAACAAAACTGGTACTCTATATAGATGCACGCTCGAAAGAACCCATACCCATCCGATATGATTTAAGTGCGAGCACTATAGAGTCTTAAATGCAACTCCCGTGCAACACTTACACGCACACACTAAAATGATGTGAATTAGAACCTGAACTTGACTTTCAAGTATTTAATTAAAAATATTCTACACCACAGGCTTTGTATTAACAAAGAGTGCAACTTGATGAGTTGCCTGGACTATAATTCACGCATGTACTAGAATTCAACATACGTACACAAAAATGACAAAATGGACCATAAAAATATGACCTGCATGCGCACAAATGATTTAGGTGCAATCTAATAACATGCAACTGAAGTATAGCCCAAATATTTCCAACTCAAGAAAACAATTAATGCAAAGAATAACTAGATAATGTGAGTTCAGCACTCACTAAAACTTTCTTTGACCAGGAAAGAATATCAGTGGCAATGATTCAAAATGAAGGCAGAGATTTGATGACATAAGTTAGATGCGTGAGAATAACTCACTTTAATTTGTTTTGAAGCCAAAAACACCCCAGATCTGAAAGAGGAAGTTATCCCTTGGCCATTAATGGTCTGCAGAGCATTTTTTTTAAGGACGAAGAAAATGTTGCAGAGAAAATATTAGTCAAGAAAAATGAGTGCTCAAAAGCTTTGGGGGTACACCTTCATTTAATGCATACGTACAGTATTAGGCTCGGCTACATTCTAGTTGGATTGGGAAGCTATTTGAAATTTGCTTTATTTATTTTGGGCGTAACATCTATATGCACTAACTATTTATACACGAACATGTAATAAAGTGCCTGGACAACATCTTGTTTTAATATACATATACTAAAGTGAAATGCACAGAGAAAAGTGCTAGTTAAATATATGTGACACATTAATAAAAGGCCTCTTCTCTATCCAGGCTCCTGAATATAAACTTGACTTAACTACATGCATAAACACATGATGTGGCCTAGAATACACGCATGAATATAAGAGGATGTACATGCATGCAACTAAGATGGTATATTCACATTCCACTTAACACGTGTGCAACTTAAAAATGACTTTGGACATGAATTCACGTAGTTTGCGTGTGTTAGACGGGTAAGGATTTTACAAATATGCGAACAGAGGAGGGGGACAGGTAGAGCATGTATACATGCCGTGTACAATATTCACTTCGACGGTAATTTAAAAATCACGTTCGATGCAGATTTTTAAAATATTTATTACGACGAAAAAATCACGGTCGTTATAGACTCCCTCCCTTATAAAAATTGCGTCCCCGCAATTTTCATACAAGAAGCAGTCAATAACACAACAATTTATCAAATCAAAGATTAAAAAGAAAGGATAGATACGAATGCTCACCTCCACCCGAAGAGGAGAGAAACCCCGGATAAACATGCTCGATAAATTCTTTGGTTTCCCAAGTGCAATCTTTGAGGTTTACGGACCATTGAATTTTCACAATCGGGACTTCTTCATTCCGAAGGCGTTTGACCTCCGAAGCTAGCACACGAATAGGATTTTGCATAATAGATAAGTCGGGCGAGATCTCAAGATCTTGCAACATAGGAGGATCAATAATAGAATCTGAATCTCGAAGGCATCGACGAAGCTGGGACACATGAAATACGTCATGAATAAACTGAACATGTAGCGATACACGATAAGCAACTGGGCCAATGCGTTCCGTAATACGAAACGGCCCAACATATCGAGGAGCCAATTTCCCGGAGTGACTAAAACGCACCACACCCTTCATCGGGGAAACACCAATGAATACGAGATAGCCAATAGAAAATTCCAAAGGCTTCCTACGATGATCGGCATAAGATTTCTGCCTATTCTGAGCCTCCTTCATTCTCTGTCTAATTACATCAATCCTCTCCGAAGAATCACGAATATAATCGGGGCCGAGAACTAACTTTTATCCCGATTCCAACCAACAAGATGGTGATCGACATGACCTTCCATAAAGAGCCTCGAAAGGAGCCATACCGATACTGGATTGAAAACTGTTGTTGTAAGAAAATTCAACAATAGACAAGTGGTCTTCCCAACTACCACCAAAATCTAAAATACAAGCTCGAAGGAGATCTTCCAAAACTTGATTCACCCTTTCAGTCTGACCATCAGACTATGGATGATAAGCTGTACTGAGATTGAGCTTAGTGCCCAAAGCTTTTTGAAGACTCCGCCAGAAACCACTAGTGAAAAGCGGATCTCTGTCACTAACAATAGAACTAGGCACTCCATGAAGTCGAACGACTTCTTTAATAAACAGCTTAGCCAACAAAGGAGCAGTCTGATTGGACTTGATAGGAATAAAATGGGCTGATTTAGTAAATCGGTCAACAATCACCCAAATACTAGTATGGCCCGACCTCGAACGAGGTAGACCATCAATGAAGTCCATTGAAATTTGATCCCATTTCCATAATGGAATCTCAAGAGGCTGCAAAAGACCACTAGGACGCTGGTGTTCTGCTTTAACAAGTTGACAAGTCATGCAACGACTTACAAAACCTGCAACATCACGCTTCATACCTTCCCAATAGTATAAGCGTTTCATATCAGCATACATCTTGCTACTGCCCGGATGGATAGTATACTTAGAACGATGACAGTCCTCAAGAATGTCATTTCTAAGATTAGAAATATCAGGCACGATCAATCTACCCTTCTTTCGAATACAACCACGAATATCAATATCGAAATCCTTCAGATCATCACTTCGGGATTCCGATTTACAACTCTGAAAAAGATAATCAAGATCTGGATCTTGCTTCTGGGTATCGGCAATGCGATCTAACAAATTAGGACGAGCTTATATGCTAAATAAAAGCATGGGAGAATCAGAAACTGAAGGACGGTCTCTAATATCACAAAGATATAATGCTTCCAAAATATTCCACTCTGCTAGCATCATGGAAACAACAACTTGCTACTTGCGACTAAACGCATCAGCAACTCGATTACCCCTACCAGGGTTATACTGAATATCGAAATCATAAGAAGCTAGAAATTCGAGCCAATGCTGTTGTCTCAAATTAAGTTCTTTCTGAGTGAATATATACTTCAGAGATTTATGATCAATGAAGAGAACAAAACGCTCGCCCAATAAATAATGTCGCCAAATCTTTAGAGCAAAGACTATGGCGGCTAACTCCAAATCATGGGTAGCATAACGAATCTCGTTAGGCCTTAGTTGTCTAGAAACCTAGGCAACTACTCTATCCTTTTGCATGAGAACAGCACCGAGACCAATACGGCTAGTATTGGTATAGATAATGAAGTCTTGGTCCTTCGGGAATCACAAGGATAAGAGTATCGGAAAAGAGTTCTTTCAAATAATCTTCTTTCCTGAAAAGATAAGACTTCCAAAAATTCCAATTATCTTTACGAAATCATTTTCAAGAAAATTTACTTTTTATAGGTCAATTTATTGTGTCAAATTGTCTCATCAAAGCGTTTAGGAGATTCCTATCGATAACGTTGATCAAGCGCATCGACCAGAATTCTTAAAGCACTCAATGGGCAATACAATCACAAAATCATCTTCTATTCGATAAACACAAATACAATTATACTTGTAAATAAATCCTATGAAAAATATTTGCAAAATTTTAAATTGCTGTTTTCATCCAAAATCAATAAATACACAAATGGAGTCATCGAGATATTCGTAGAATACTCGATTCATAAAATGGATGAAATAAGCTGGGCAAACTGAATGACATAATAAGTCATTCGTAAGAATCATAACGAGTACGGAATGCGGTAAGTGGAATGTTATCTTCCGCCATTCGTAACTGGTGAAAACCGGTAGCAAGATCGAGTTGGGAGAAGAGCTTAGCGCCCCTTAATTGATCGAACATGTCGTCGATCCTGGGTAAAGGATGCCTACTTGATAGTGAACTCGTTAAGCTTGCAAAAATCAATGCAAAGCCTAAGAGTACCATCTGGCTTCTTAACGAAGACAACGACGGCGCCCCAAGGAGATGAGCTAGAACGAATAAATCGTTTGGCTTCCAATTCAGATAATTATTGCTTGAGTTCCTCATTTTCCTTAGCAGACATCCTCTTGGAAGGACGACTGACAGGATAAGCACCAGAGATAAGATCAATACGGAACTCAATTGCCCTATTTGACGGCAAACTCAAAATAGGCTCAAAGACAACAGAAAAATCACAAACAACTAGAATATTAGCTATGACATCCTCCGATTCGAAGGAAGAAATGAAAGCATTCGAATTATGATCCATGTCTCGCAATATAATAGATAACTGCTCGCTAGCATCGGGATGCTTGAGATACAAAGTTCTTTCGGGACATAGAATTTGAACTTCATAACGAACGAGCCAATCCAAACCCAAAATCATATCAAAACCAAGATGATCCATAACAAGCAGATTCGCATGAAAGGTAAAATCACAAAGAATAATCTCAACATCAACACACAACAAGCCAAGAGTAGCAGATCCACCAATAGGATTTACGATCCTCAAAGGGTCGCGAAGAGTAATAACATCCAAATGAATAGTATCAACAAGCTCTTTCGACACGAATGAATGTGATGCACCCGTATCGAAAAGAACTCTAATAGAACGGCCATGAAATAAAATACAACCTTCCAAAATAGAAGGAATAATACCTTTGGGCTGAGAAGAAACACCAGAAGCTTTAGCAACATTAAGCTTCCCAGATTTGAAACCCTTAGGAGCAATAGGACAATCAGAAACAGAGGACTTTCCTTGTTTTAACTCAAGGAAACTATAAGCAAGATTGATAAGGAATTTAACAAATGGAATACTACGGGGATATGAGATTTATCCCTAGACATACTCCAATATGTTAAAGAGGATAAAGATTTAAAACAATGAAGGAATAGATTAGAAAGGCACGAATAAAACCCTCGAATAGTTGTAACACATGTTCCATTCTGCTTCTGTTCCGTGTTTATTATAATTTGTTCTGAACCTCAGCTCTGATACCAAGCTGTGACGCCCCACCTCTATGCCCACAATAACAAAGGTTATTATAAGAAATAACGTCTGCTATTGCGAAGAATAAGGCTTGTTAGAAGCGACCATCCGTAAGTTATGCCTTAGACGAGTATTGATTACATCGATAGGAGTTGTATAAATTACTCCCAAAGATATAAATTCAATCCAAATCTAAAACGAAACTACGGTGGCTAAAGAAAATCCAGAACAACTCATAATAACAACAACACAGATAGTATAATCACATCAGAACAGAAATATCAGATAAATAGCGGAAGACAAGTCTGGAATACATGCTACAACAATCGATAGTTCACATGAGCCAAATGTACATATACATATACATCAACATACATAAGGCGATAGCCAATAATCCAAAAGAACTCCTCGAAGGCTAGACAAAAGATGATGCGATACCCCAAAAGCTGAAGCTGCTACTGAATCAGAGATAGAGACTACCCTGAAATAACTCGGTCTGACCCGAGTATTATTTAAAAGAAAATAATAAACGGATCAGTCTAATTTATTCTTAGAAGTGAATGCATCATGAACAACATCAAAGCAAAATAATAATAATCTCGAATGAGACTATTCAACATAAGAAATCAACATAATTAAATGAAGAAATCACATCAAACTCCATCAAGATCAACTTTCAAATTCACAATTGAATTTAAAACAGCAATTCACAAAATCTAGAAATCAATAATAGATAACTAGAAAAATCAACATAAAAGTGGATCGATCCCATCATATGGCGAGTCTAAGCTACGCCGCACGTGCATCTCATATGGCCGAAGCCTACCAAGTACTGTCATCATAATTTTGGCACCCAACATATGACCCGAAGGTCCAACATATGACCCGAAGGTCTAGTACTGGTATTTGACCCGAAGGTCCATCATATAACCCGAAGGTCCATCATAGTGGCTCGAAAGCTCACAAAATCATCAAACAGCCATTATTTCAATTAACGAGTCCGGAATTAACCGAAATAGTAAAAGCGTGGTTCCATACTCCGCGCTTTTGCTAAATCGTTTAAATCTCTTCATCGTTTCCTTGAAAGTGCAAAATTGTGTATTTTATAAAAATACATTTTACGTTCTCAAACGGACAAGTCCGGAATTAAGCGAATCAGTAAAAGTAAGGGTTCATAGTCCTTAATTTTTCTGAATCGTTTAAATTGCTTTCTTATTCTTTTGAAAGCGCAAACTGTAAAAATTTTGGAAACAATTTAAATTTAAAACGATTTTTAAAACACGTGATCAAAACAGCAACAACTATAGCAATTTCAACGAGGAAATTGCGCTTCATAAAACACCGTAAAAACAGATATCAAATCAGCGTTGCGGGATAACCGCTTAAAAATTCACTTAAATTTGACGGTTACTGAAGTCAAAATAACAGTAATTTTTATTCGTAAAAAAAGGTCACCAAAACAACACACTTTAAAAATATAATACCGGCGTAAGAATCCGTTATAAAAATAACGGCAACTAAAAACATTTTAAAACCAAATACCGGTTCACAGATAAATTAACGCAGTGAACTATACTACTATATTTTCCTCAAAACTAGCACTACCTAGACTTAGTAACTATATTCATACACGTACTAAAAGTACTACAAAAATGAGGTAACTTGGAACGCACACACTATAAAATTAGTATATAAAGTTTGGACCTGCATTTGCATTCACGTACACAAAGTGTACTCAAAAAAAGAATGACCTGGATACATTAATTCTTCATGCAAATAGTAAAAGTAAGCAAAATGATCTGGACTAGTTCATTTCTTTTATTTTTACCATACTCACGTAAAACATTAAGTAGCCTGGACCATTTTCAAAGCACGTATAATGAAATGAAAATGGACCGTAACAAACTACAACTTGCACACAATTATGTATTAGAAAAATGCAATAAATTTATACTTTCCTAAATTACTCATTGCTTTAAACAAAACTGGTACTCTATATAGATGCACGCTCGAAAGAACCCATACCCATCCGATATGATTTAAGTGCGAGCACTATAGAGTCTTAAATGCAACTCCCGTGCAACACTTACACGCACACACTAAAATGATGTGAATTAGAACCTGAACTTGACTTTCAAGTATTTAATTAAAAATATTCTACACCACAGGCTTTGTATTAACAAAGAGTGCAACTTGATGAGTTGCCTGGACTATAATTCACGCATGTACTAGAATTCAACATACGTACACAAAAATGACAAAATGGACCATAAAAATATGACCTGCATGCGCACAAATGATTTAGGCGCAATCTAATAACATGCAACTGAAGTATAGCCCAAATATTTCCAACTCAAGAAAACAATTAATGCAAAGAATAACTAGATAATGTGAGTTCAGCACTCACTAAAACTTTCTTTGACCAGGAAAGAATATCAGTGGCAATGATTCAAAATGAAGGCAGAGATTTGATGACATAAGTTAGATGCGTGAGAATAACTCACTTTAATTTGTTTTGAAGCCAAAAACACCCCAGATCTGAAAGAGGAAGTTATCCCTTGGCCATTAATGGTCTGCAGAGCATTTTTTTTAAGGACGAAGAAAATGTTGCAGAGAAAATATTAGTCAAGAAAAATGAGTGCTCAAAAGCTTTGGGGGTACACCTTCATTTAATGCATACGTACAGTATTAGGCTCGGCTACATTCTAGTTGGATTGGGAAGCTATTTGAAATTTGCTTTATTTATTTTGGGCGTAACATCTATATGCACTAACTATTTATACACGAACATGTAATAAAGTGCCTGGACAACATCTTGTTTTAGTATACATATACTAAAGTGAAATGCACAGAGAAAAGTGCTAGTTAAATATATGTGACACATTAATAAAAGGCCTCTTCTCTATCCAGGCTCCTGAATATAAACTTGACTTAACTACATGCATAAACACATGATGTGGCCTAGAATACACGCATGAATATAAGATGATGTACATGCATGCAACTAAGATGGTATATTCACATTCCACTTAACACGTGTGCAACTTAAAAATGACTTTGGACATGAATTCACGTAGTTTGCGTGTGTTAGACGGGTAAGGATTTTACAAATATGCGAACAGAGGAGGGGGACAGGTAGAGCATGTATACATGCCGTGTACAATATTCACTTCGACGGTAATTTAAAAATCACGTTCGATGCAGATTTTTAAAATATTTATTACGACGAAAAAATCACGGTCGTTACACTTGGATACTCATTTTTGAATCTGAACACTGTTTTTCCATTCATAGATCGTCGGTCAAGTGAAATGGGTGATTCAGACTCTAGAGAATCTTTTTCGTGTTTGTGTTCTTGATTTGATCACCTCCATCTTGTTAAACTTACCTATAACAACAGTTATCAGGTGTAATTTAAATCTCCTTATCATCTTATTTTAATCTTATTTCACTCTATCTTTTCTATGCTTTCCCGTACCTCGTTCCTTTTCGGGGACGAAAAGTTTTGAGTGGGGGAGAGTGTAACAACCCTGTATTTTACAATCATTTTTAAATTGATTTTTCCAGATTCAAAAGCTTTATTTATAAAAAGAATAAATTTTGTTATTGTAAATATAAAAACTTTTATTTTGATGTGAATTAGAATTCCAAATATGACTGAATTTAATATTTCCAGAAAATGTAAATTTTGGTCAATAGTCAAACTTTGACTTTTAAGTTAAATTTTAAATAGTTTGAAATTATATATTTTATCTTTTATTATGAAAATAGATGTAATAACTTGAACACTACTTTTCGTTTTGTTGAAAACGGAGTTAAAATGTAAAAGTTATGTACATTTCAATTTTTAGTATAATTTGTTTTATTGTGCAATTTTGCCTATTTTAAATTTTATAAATCATATTTTTCTTTCTTATATTTTATCTTAATATGTGTAAATATGTTATTTTATGTATATTTTTGTCTTTTAATATTTTTAAATGGTAATAGAATTTTTCCAAAATTTACTGTATTTATTTCCTATTTTTAAAGGCTGTTTTCTAATTTTCTGTTATTTTCTTCATTTTAAATTTTTTTATTTTATTTTTAAATTTGTTTTATTTTTGAAATTTCATTTCTAAATATTTTAAAATAATAATATAATTTTTCCAAAATTTTCCGTGTTGATTTTCCATTTTTAAGGGCTGTTTTCCTATTTTCTGCTATTTTCTTCATTTAAAAATTATATGTAAATTTAATTTTAAATATTTACTTTGTGAATATATTTTTATTTTATGTTATTATTTATGTTTAGAAATATATTTCAAGCTCATATGAATTTTCTAAAATTTATTCTATTCAATTTCAAATTTTTCTAGTCTAGTTCACTGTTTTAACTATTTTCCTTAATCCTACTTTATATAATCAATAAATATTATATATATTTTTATATTTTATCAAATTTTCGGATTTTTAACTGGAATTAATGTTATTACCAGAAATATAAACTTATAAAAATGAATTAAAGAAATTTGAAAGGCCTTAAACTTTCTATCTTCCTAAGGCCCTTTTATTTTCCAACCCTTCTACTTTTTAACCTAACTTTTCATTCAATTGGCCACATCTCCTCATTTCTTCAGCCGCCACTTTTTTTTTCCTCTCACTCACGAATTTCCAAAGCTCCTAAACCCTAAAAAAAATCATGGCCTCCATCTTGCAAAAAGATTAGGTAAATCCCTCTCTTCTTTCTACTTTTTCTCCTATTTTCTATGCAAATTTGCTTTGCTTTCTCCCCTGATTGGAGCGGCTCTCCCCCTATTCCACGGCCACCACCTCCTTCCATCTCTTCCCTACCATCACCACCATCTAGCCCACCAGATCTGACCATAGCCGAACCCCAAATGATGGTCAAACCCCTCAAACTACAACCTAGATGCCTAGATCTATACTTATTTCACCTCTACATGCTCATCCACTTCAACCACCACCCAAACCACCACCATAGCCACCACCACTCCCCTGACCTGACCTTGACACACCCCTCCCCACCTCTGTCCAGATCTGAAACATGAAGATCCGAGCCAAACAATGCATGTAGACGAGCCTTGTGGTGCACCAAAACTCCACTATCAAGCCTAGACCCCTTGTATTCTCATGCTTGTAACCTCCACCTTGCTCTTGCCCTGTAGCCATGCCTTTTTAGGTCCAAACCAGACCCAAACCATGTCCAAACCTGAAGCAAAACAGTCCCTAAGTCATGCTAGCAAGTGTAGAAAGCAAGGCAAAAACATTCATTCCTTTGTTGTCTCTTATCTTCATTTTTTCAACATTGTTTGTGTTAAATATTTATGTATATATTGTCTTGTTTTGGTTATTGTTTACAAGATAAATATCAAGGCTCTATATTCATTCAAATCAAAAGTCATGCTGTATCGTGTTTGTCGTGCTTTATGGAATCTATTCTGTGTGTTTTGATCGCTAACTCCAGCATAAAAAGGTGAGTTATTCTCACCAGACAATATGTACCTATATAACTAGTAAATTGACACCCTATGAATCTGTAGAAATATATTATCATGTTATATATGCCTATATTATTATCATATGATGTTCACACCTGTTATTACACCTGTTATATCATATGTTACTGTTATTTAATGTTATTCTGTTATTTATATCTGTTATCACCATTGCAAGTTCCTTGTAGACTAGAATCACTATGGGTTGAAATGATACATACCCGAACGGACTTTAGAATAGGGAAATATCGTTATGGGCTGAAATGATAGGCCTGAACGATTTTTATTTAAATTATTTTAACTTGGGATTGCGGGTTTGAAATGATAGAACCTGGATTTTTCTTTTTTAACTGCGGATTGAAATGATACATATCCGTATCACTTGACCTAAGTTAGAAAATTATATACAGGCCCGTGGTTATTTTATAAAGTGTTTTGAATATTTTTAAGTAT
Organism: Allium fistulosum; assembly: GCA_030737815.1. Lineage (NCBI taxonomy): Eukaryota > Viridiplantae > Streptophyta > Magnoliopsida > Asparagales > Amaryllidaceae > Allium > Allium fistulosum. The sequence goes on along the minus strand of CM060904.1, from coordinate 435,391,238 downwards.
TTTAAAAATTATAAATTTATGAAATTTGATTTAATTAGATTTTGAAATGTTTTAAAATAAAGAAATTATGATTTTTTCCATATGTTAAAAATGTAATTAATGAATGGTTTAACTGGATTTTTGAAATATAACTTAAGTTGGAAATTTGGAATTTTGGTTAAAAATGATATTTAAGTTATATAAATAAAATGGATATTAAATTTTATTTGGAAATGGAAAATATGATAATTTGATTAAATTTGAATTTAAGTGATTTATTAAAGTATTATTGATTTTTCTATGAATTTAAGTGGTTAAATAAGTGAATGTTTAAAAGTGATCTTTTAAAATATAACTTGACTAGGAAATGTGAAATTTGGTTTTAATTAAAGGGTTAAGTTAATTAAATAAAATTGGAAATTTAGTTAAATTTGTGAAATGGTAATTTAAATTTGAAGTGTTAAGTTATTTGTTGAAATGTGAAGAATTGGAAACTTTTACACTTAAATTTATTAAGTAAATTGTTGAAAATTGGATTTTATTATAAGAAATTTATTATGAAAGGATATATGTTAAACGATATGTAAATGAACATTTTAAATGTTAAAATATGATTTTTAAAATGTTTATGTGTTTTAAATTGAAGTTATTTAATTGCTGGAAATACACTAACACCTGAAATCTACTTTTAATAGCATTCAGAAATGTTATAGATTCTGTTTTGAACTAAAATTGTGTAAAAAGAGCTATTACAGCATTTCTGAAATGTTGTAGTTGCTTTAATTGAACTTATAGGCTAATATTGAACTCAGGCCTATTATAGCATTCTCTGGAAATGCTATAATGGTCTGCAGTCTTTGCTGAAACCAAATTTAAATCTTGTTTTGAAATCTGAACTACCGCAGCACTTCTGAAATGCTGTCTTTTCTGTTTTTGAACTATAATTCAACTAAAACTGAGTTTTAACAGTAGTTTTAAGTGCTGTCTTTGCTGAATTAAAAATGTTTTCAAATATAACTTATAGGCATATAGCAGTTGTTTTTAAATGCTGTGAAATGCTGAAATTTTAATAATTAGGGTTTTTGACTTAGTAAACGAACTCAGAATGGTTTGAAACTTTGGAAATTGAATACTTGATTTGAAAGTATAATAATTACACTTTTAAAAGGGTTAAATGAATTATTTTGATTGAAATATAAACTATTTAAAGATGATTTGAAATGACAATAAATGAACGATATCTTTGAATATAAAAGGTATTTAAAGTTGAATATTTGGATTTGAACTGATAGGATATTTTATTATATTAAAATGATTTGAAGTGAAGTTTTGTAAGGATATGATATTTTATTATATTAAAATGATTTGAAATGAAGATTTGGAAAGATTGATATTTGATATATTAAAATGATTTGAAATGAAGTTTTGGAAAGATATGATATTTTGATATATTGAAATGATTTGAAATGAAGTTTTGAAATGATATGATATTTTAAATATAAGGAAATGGTTTGGAATTGATTTAATTTTATTTTGATAAATATATGGTTTTGAAATGATATTTTATTTTGAAGTAAAGTATTGTTTTAAAAGTTATAACCACGGGTTATAATAACGATTGGTTGTTAAAGAGACCGGGATCGGATATGGACATACTCTCTGTCGATACCGAAAACCACTTTGACAACTGTGTACGCGGTGGAGTTTCCAGAATGAAGTAGGATGGTGGCGACGATCCTAAGGTATATACGTGGTCCCAACTCCCGTGAGTTGGCATAAGGTGGCTAAAACAGGAGCGATTGACGGACCAAGGAGGTAGCACCTCTTATCGGACACACTTCTTCGATACCATTCTATTACTTGTGATTGATTTGGTGGCCACCCTTGATTTGGGAGTGTTGTTCGAGGTGGGCGGTAGTGGCTGCTATGCGTCACCACTAGTCCGGATGCGTAATTGGTATATCTACCCTGGCATTGCCTAGTTGTGCCGTGTCACCTACCATATCGAGCTTTACTACGATTATGATTTTAAGATCCGACCGCGTTAAGGTTCTCCATCCCCTTAACGCTATTTTCTATATGATTATACTTTACTAATTAGACACTACTGTATATAGCGTATATTACTACATAGTAAATAGTTTAACGGATCCTTAAAGAATGGGCGATCCCAAGCATTCTTTGAGTTACTTGTACCTTTATTATAGTTCACTTGAGTTGGTTTACATTATATAAGTATATATTATCCTGACTCGAGTGTTTTGTGTTTTGCTTTACGCTCGGGTCAGCCTGAGTTATTCACAGATTTGGATTTCCACTCTCTTGGAGATTTGAATCACTGGAGATTATCTGCTTGTCTTGTCCTATCTACTTCAGTTCCGTTGTCCTACTCAGCTTGTACTTGGTTATTTTATTGAGACTTCTGTTGTTCTCTATTTCTTTTGGTATATCTTATGTAACTCTGACATATTTATATAGTAGCTTCATGAACTACTATTTCTTTTACTTCCGCTGCATTATATTACTCTTTGTCTGTGATCTGTGATTATATTTATTTACTGTATATTCTGAGATTTGCCAAATTTTAATTACAACGCGGTATTTTGAGCAATTCAACTCCGGCAGGAGTGTCTACCTATACACTTATAATGGATGCGAATGGTTGAAAATACCGGGTCGTTACAGTATCATTAATTAAATTGAAATAGTAGTGATTTAATTAATTAAATTGAAATTTGGGAATTTATTTAATAAATTGGTTTAGAAATTATTTAATAAAAGAATTTAGATTATGACATAAGATATTTAAATTTACATAAGTTGAAAAGGGAAAATAATATTTTATAAAAATAATGTATTTCAAACTTAATATTGGTTTGGAAAGAAGTGATTTTAAAATAGAAATTGTATTTATTTGAATTAATTAGAATCTAATTTAAAAAAATGGGTGTTCATATTTAAGGCCCAAGCCCAAATATTCATCACCCAAACCCATTTTCCAAATATATCGATTTCGAGACTTATCTTCCTTTAGTAAAAAGATTCTCATGCACTTCATCATCTCATTTTTCATCTTCCTTAAGTAAAAAAGGAACAAAACCCTCTTCGTTTTATGAACTAAAATCAAATCGAATAAATTATAATAAATTCCAAAATTTGAGGATGTTGATTCCTACATATTATTGCACCATCATGTATGAAGAAATTTGGGTTTCACTATTGTGTTGGGAAGTCTGTGTGCATGCATTCGAAGGGGAGAGGAAGAAGATGGAGCATGCATTCAGGTGAATTTTTTTACTCATGTGCTTATGTTTTGATCTTATAAATCATATATATGTGTGTGTAGTTTGGATTGATGATTGAGTGAATATCAAGTTTGTGTTTTAAATTTGAGGAGAACGACTGAAGGGAGAGTAAAAGATCGCATAAATCGACGATCGCCTGCACATTTTTCCATCGATTAGTCGACCATCTAGTTCATCTGGTCGACCGCTAGCGGGCGACTGGTCATGCACAATTTTTGTGCATGCATGCCTGTATGTTTTTATTTATTTAATTTATTATATATATATATATATTAATATTATTAAAGTAAAAAATGTTATTAAATAAAAGATATTGTATAGATAAATATATACTTCTGATTTGGGAGAAGTTTTATTTTAAAACTAAATATTTTGATAGATTTGAATTATTTAATTATTGAAAGAAAATTTAATATAAATTTAAATAATTATTTAAAAGCTTATAAAATTTCTTGAAAATTATTAAGCAAATTTTAAAGGATATTCTATGGGTTTTAAAGTGTATATTATAAATTTTGAATATAATACAAAGTTTTAAATGTATGTTTTTAAGAATTTGGAACGAAAAGAAATTGGTTTGGATATCAAATAAATTATTTAAAAATCATAATTACTTATAGAAAATTATGAAATAATATTTATGATCAATATTTGGTATTATAAGTATATTTAAAGAGTCTTGAGTATGGAAATAAGGTTTTAATAGTAATTTATTAATATAAGGGTTCTATTTGATTAGAATTAGTTATTTTATATATTTAACTTTTACTAATGATTTATTTACTTTTGAAATGTTTTTCCAATTAATATTTGGACATTTTAAAGTATATTCCATTAATAATATGGTTGCTTATGAATTATTAAAGTGTAATATATATATATGTATATATATATATATTAGAATATTCAATTTAAATGTTTAAAGAAGGTTTGTTGAACTTAATTATTATTATCTCATTTCTGAATTAAATTGGGATTTTATATACATTTTCTATATTTTATGGTTTCTTATTTTCCTATTTTGATTTTGATACTATGAGTGATTCACCATTGATATAGTTTTGATTGATGATTTAAGATGATACTGTGATGGCATTCTTGATATGATTTTGTCGTATTTAATTCTTTGTGATGAGAAACCTGAATAAATGAAGTTATAATACCATTTGGGATGGGACATTTGGTAATATTTTTGCAGTTATTCATTAGACTCATTATATAGAATATTATGGAGATTGAGTGTAGTTTATAAGTAGTGAATAAATGTTTGAGTATCACGCAACGGTAGGGACACAGTTGTGATATTTATTTAATTATTCATTGTAAGTAAATGACACTCATGTGATGGGAATAGTGTTATGTGTGCAAGGTGATATACGTAGAGATGAGTATGGCTTTGTGCCTATATTCAACAAGTATGGTTATTTGTCTAATGATGAGCAAGACTTTGCGTCTTTATGTATTAATTAGTTATATATGCCACTATTATGATGTACTCCTTTTATTTGCATTAGAGACGACCAGATGGCTTGAATCCACCCTAGTGGCCTGATCGTGGGACCATATCGATGACACTATATATTTATGTAGCTTCGTGCTCTTGCTTTGTGAATTTACCTCCGTGTCACATAGGCCAACATCTATTACCTATAAGGGCTAGAGTTGGATGTGACTGTTGAGTCCTCACGTTGAAGAGCACACCCATGGATACATGTCATGATTCTGTGATGGTAACTAACACGGTTGAGACTTTGTGTCTCTTGAGCTTTCTTTGTCCCATCAGTCTCCTTTCTAATACTGATGGAGTAGTAGTTTGGCATATACTGTTGATACACCTCACTATAGTATAGATATGATTTAGATGATCCATGTATTGTTATATATATAGCTCTACTTGGAACTTTTTGTCGATCATACAGTCATTCCCCGTCACGATGTATTCTGATAGTTTCTACATGAGAAGATGAGATTATACCTGTGATTAAATTCTAAAGTGTAGTGGATTCTTAGTATATTAATAGGCATCATACCTTATCAGATATACATGTATCGATGATAATGTTTTATTGAGATTGAGAGACATTTAAGCAATGCTACGTGCTAGCCTGATATACATAGTGATATCTCACTTATCTAGGTTTTCTGGATTTAGATGATGATTTTTGGATATGTATGATTCTTTCATTCGTGTTGATTCTGTGATTTCTGATTTGAGATGTTTCTGTATGGATGATGACATCTTTTAATATCAAAGCCGGTTGCTTTGTATAGTTTTGAGTTCTTCGTGTGATGTGATGATTTGATGGTTATCTATGATATTTTAATTATATTTCATGCACACATTTCCATAGTTATATATATATATATACATATATATATTGACATGTCGTCTGATGATTTGAGTATTTTTGTAATGTTATTATATTATTATTCCTTGTTTATACCGTGTTTCACATATTATCGATTCTTAATTAGACATAGTTTGACCCGCGTGTTATTTGTGTAATCCTCGGGTTAGTCTGAGACATTTCAAGTACATGGACGAAATGATCTACATGAGTTTTATTGGGCTTAGTGGATACTTAAATTGCGATGTTACATGATATTTAGGTGACTTTGATTATTGTATATGTATGTGCTGTATTATGTATTAATTACATCACATTATATTGGGATAGTTGACATTTGAGATCCATACAGTATCATATATTATGTATTGTATTATATATTATCGCTGTGATTGACTCCGTATTCTCCGTTATTTATTGTACATTATGTATTGTTCTATCCTAGAGGCATACATGTTTATTGCTTTGTACTGATACTGTATATGTATAGGTGAATTATTTATTTGATGTTTTAATACGTATCGGTGTTAGTCCAAGGGAACATTCACGTATGTACTCCATATAGCCTCATTCTCTATATTATCTAGCAATATTACTCAGTAATACTCTTGATAGTATGGGTATAGAGATGGGGTGTTTCATTTGGTATTAGAGCAAGGTTTAGAATAATACTAGAGACATGAGTCGAGACCTTAGATGGGACTTAGAGTCCCTGACCTTTTGGTGTGTTGGGTGGTCCCTATGGTAAGGGATATAGAAATATATAGACACACACGCACGATGATTACTGGGGCAATCGTCAAGGGACTAATTCGCAATTATATATATATACACTATATAATATCTTTCCACTTATTTCTTTTGAGAATGTGTATCTAATGGTTAGAGTAGCAAGGACGAAAGAAGCTAGTCCAACCACTAGTATTTACATTCATGTTGAATACTATATTTTGGGTAATTTAGTATTGTATTACTATATTGGCATTGTGTTGTTGTATTTTGACTGATTTTAATCAGAGTGCGCAGCAGAAAATTTATCTCCGCTGAGTGCATTGATTGTTATTTCATATGCTTATTTGATCATTGAAAATGGTTTGTATTGAATTTAATATTGTACATAGCTTGGTGAATATTTGTATATATTATCAAAGTTGTGAAATGAATTCAATTATTGATTTATACCAATTATAAATAAATATAAATGGATTTTGTTGGATATTATAAAATGTCTATTGAAATGGCTTATTGATTAGTATATGTATATGTATATGTGTGTACCCGTGTGTGTGTACGTTTAAGGGCTGTATGAAAATAGTTTGAAATCACCGAGGGTTTGATTGAAGTAAAGGTTCTTAATATATACAAATGTAGTTTATTATTAGTAAAATGATTTTAGTAGCCAAACAAGTGTTTTAATTAGAAATCTTTTGAAAAGTATACATCATAAGTATAGTATTAAGATAAGGATTAAAATTAATTAATAAATGCTCTATTGAAACAAGTATCTAACAAATTTGTGACAATAATTTTGATAGATATTTTTGAAATAAAACTTGTGTTAATTTGTCCGTTGAGTGGTTTAATAATTCTGGTTGATGCATCTGACTAACGTTATCAATAGGGGTTACTAAAATGCTAGAACGAGATATCTGGACACAGTGTTTTGAAAAGATATAAATATTTCAAAGAAATTAAAGTATTTTGAAAGTGTAAAATATTTTAAATAACATTTTAAATAATATTTCAGTTATAGTTAGTTTGGGAATGTGATTTTTTGGAAGCAAATATTTGAAGTGGTTTTGGAATAATAATTTATATTCATTACTTTGAGAAATATGTTGTAAAAGATCTTTTATACGTTTTGATATAATTTTAGTGATGGATGCAACCATTGGACATTAGTGGACTACTGAGATCATTAGCGAGGCAGTATTGATTGTATTGTCAATATTGCAACCAATTGATAATACTAAATCATTATAATAAATAGCGAGGCAACATCAATATATTTTTTGGTGTTTGAGAATTTATGAATATAAATATGCATATTTGATGACTTTTTGATGTAATTATAAATGTTTAAATATTATAATATTTTGGAATTCTGAGATCTATGAATGTGTTGAATTTGAAGGTTTTTTACTTTGAAATATAGAATAGTATTAATTTATAAATGAATGAAGATATATATGTGTGCGTATGTGCGCGCGTGCGCGTGTTATCCGGCATTTTGACCATGTTATATTCGAACTGATTGGACAAGTTAGACTCGACTGTCATAAAGGCCAGTAAGTCCATAGCGATGATTGAGGGATTCAAAAGTCAAGTACAGATAGTAATATGAAACCGTGGTCGAACAAAATCGAGAGATATGTTATGTAGAACATTCTAAGTATGGAATATAATTCAATATAGAAAAGGGATCCGCTATAATTGCTCTCAATCATAGGGATCAGTCTATTTCATCCAAAAAAGTGCAGTTCAATGGAAAACAATCAATATCCAAAGATCCAGAAGTCCAATGCATATAAAACTTTGGGAACAAGATGTAGGGACCCTAGGGAGCCTACCCTAGGGATCACACCTCAAAAAGGCTAAGCAAGAGGGATCGGCCATCTTTCCTCCATAGGGTCGGCCAGAATCAGGATGCATAACATGTTGCAACAACGATCAAGCAATAAATCAGGATCTACTAACCCAATTGGCATGAAACTTGAAGGCTAAGCATAGTACAACATGGAGAAGCTCCCATAGGGATCGCACCCCCCAATTCCTCCAAATAGGGATCGACACCGACCCCTATTTCTTGGGATTTGGGCCATGTAATCCCTCTTGTGGGTCTATATGGTTTTGGAGATCCTACTACCGAATTTTCAGGGAGATATTTTGCCATCTTCCTCTATAAATACAGACTCGATTGTTCATTTTTAGGACCTTTATGCTTTTGGTTGCTTTGTACTTTATTGTAACTAAGGATTTTCATCTGATCCCTATTGTACTCAGTTTTAAAAGTGATTAATAAAGCTATCTATTCAAAGTGGACGTAGGAAAACAACGCCGAACCACTATAAATCGTTGTGTCCTCGTTATTGCTTTGATTTTCTGTTATTTAATTGCGTGTTTTCTCTGTTTTCATTTTACATTCTTTACTTATTTCTCTACAAAATCTCTATTGGGTGATTGTGCCAATTTTTAATGTAAACATTTTGGTGCTTTCATTGAGAGAGAAGATTCTCAGCTCTATTTGGATCCCTTTGCTGCTACTAGATTCCATAAATCCTTGGAAGAGATCCATAATTATCTTTAAGTAGTTAATGTGTTTTATTCATATTTGCAATAGTCTAAGGAAAAATTATCAACAATGGTTTGGAACACCATATCTACCTCTCAAAACGTAAAAGGAAATAAGAATGCTATCATCCAGCAAGGAGGCCCGACCAATCTACCAGTACTTGTGAATGCTGCCAATCCAGCTGATGTCGAGAATCCTGTTGATTCCATCACAAGAGCTGATTTCCAAAATCTGATGGGAGAGCTAGTGGATAGCCGTCGATAGTTGAACCAGCAGATTCAATCCAATATTGATCTAATGAATCAACTCAGGGAGCAACAGTGTAGGAAAATTAAAAGAGAGCCAACCACTTATTCTATATCGAGGAGTTCTAGTTCATCAGATGACTATCGCAAATGCAAGCATCGCAAAACTGACGGATATCTTGCAGAAAATTTGGACATCAACGAACAACCCTACCCAGGTGACCATGATCGATCGAGCCCGATCCCTCTATAGGGATCGGTGTCGATCCCTCCTCCAAAAGAGTAAATATCCCTTCTCTCGGTAGAGCACGAACTGGAGTCGCCATAGTTGATTTGGATGCTGGGATTCAGGTAGATGCAGACCAATACCTCCTCAGAATGACGATGAAGTGAACGCACGCGATATACATCGAGAGGATGTTGAGCCAAGAAGGCATGGAACGGCCCATAGACATCGACCGGACCATTCCCGTGAGGTGGAGTCGGACTATTGCTTGGCTCGAACTATCCAAATGTCGGACTTGTTGGCTATGGTTAGACAGCTAGTAAGGGAGAGCCAAGGCTTGACCAATGATGATTAGAGGATCTCAAGAAGCCATACCCCATTCACCGACAACATCCTACATGCGGAGTATCCAAGGAGGTTCAGCATGCCATCGATGCCTACCTATAAGGGAAAAACCGACCCTAGGCAACACATCATGAGGTATGAATGGATGATGGATTCCGCACGAGCTGATAATGTAACAAAATGTAGATGTTTACTTATTACTCTCTCCAACATAGTAATGATGTAGTTTACGAGATTAACCCCACAGTCAATCTCTAGATTTGATGATTTGTCAACAAAATTTATAGAGTAGTACCGTATGCACGCAACTCCCCCCAAAGATGTAATGTCCCTGCGAGATCCAGGCTCTAGGAATCACTGAAAGATTACTTGGAGAGATTTCATACAGCTATCACAAAAGTCAATAATTCGAATGACCATTCAGTATTAATGGTGGTAACAAGAGGGATTGATCCAAAATCTAAATTTGGCGATTGGTCATTTGGTAAACCACCCGCAACGTTGGAGCGTTTCTATGCAGAAGTAGCTCGGTATTTGAGGAAAGAGGAAGCTAAATGCTTTAGGAAGAAGAATGTTATGGGACCAAGTAGAGAGAGAGTGCAGAGTAACATTGCAGTGAAACAGTCTGGGGATAGTTCCGAAAAAGTTCAAGTAAATATCCAAAATAAACCGGATCAACAAAAGAAATGCGATGATCGGAACCATGAACGAAAGAGGGATTCTGGAAGAGGAAACCCTAGGATTCCAATGTATGATATCTACACAGCACTTAGTACATCACTAGAGAATGTCTACTTGTCCACATGCAATACCATGCTATATAGGAAGCCACCTCCGAAAGAATCGACGAAGAAGCAGAAACAAAATGGAAAATACTGCCAGCTCCATGAATGCTATGGTCATAACACGAATGAATGTAGGCATCTCCAGGATGTTATTAAGAAACTGATTCGGGAAAGAAAATTACAACAGTTTGTTAAAGCCCCATAGGACGGCGGGCCGGGGACATCCAAACTCAACCGAGGACAAGCGCCGCATAGGGCTGAGGGACCTCCATGGACTGGTGGAAGATTAGTGATTAATACAATAGTCATAGGACCGCATCCAGCTGATAAGAGCTGGCACAAGATGGAGTGCTATGCTAGCGCAATTAGGCATGTGAATTTTGAGTGTTGTTCGAGTACAGAAGATGGGGCTCTGGCAAAACAGCAGTGTACAATGGCGGATGACATTGTATTCAGAAATAGAGATATAGACAAGGTGGAGGCACCGACGATCGACCCTATGGTCATTTCAGCCGTGATCAGCCCCGCCTTAGTGAGGAGGATCTTGGTTGGTTGTGGATGTTCCGTAAATATAATTTCAAAAAGGCTTGCGATCAGATGAGGATGGAAGCCAAGGACTTGAAACCGTCTAAAGCCCGCATTCATGGCTTTAACGGTGCTATGATCGAAGCTGTCGGTTATGTCGAATTGCCCATGGAATCGGGAGAAGGTGACCGCAGGAGAGTGCGGATGTTGCCATTTGTTGTTTTGGATGTTGACTCTCCATACGTTGACTTTCTGGGCCGACCGGCTCTAGACTGAATCCTAGGCAGCTCTTGCCTCATGGTGTTTGACTTTGAAGTTCCCAACTGATAATGGTGTTGGAGTTATGCATGGTGATCAGGCGATCGGACGTACTTACTATGTAGCTGAATTGAGAGATGCTCAGCAGAAGGAGAAAGGTAAGGGTGTGGACAAGTCTCTCCACATCCAAGCCACCGAAGACTGACAACCAGTGCCAGGACCTTAGCTTCTGCTCCATAGTCTGTTCTATAAAGACATAGATCCAAGGGATGATGAGGAGGAGCCCAAAGAGACCAGGGCTGCACCGGCTAAGCTGAGGATTGACATCACGGTCCACCACGATGACCCGTCACGGGTCCTAAAGATTGGATAACAGCTCAACCCCCCGATGATGAAAGAACTTGCTGGTTTTCTCCGAGCGAATCTTGATGTGCTAGCTTGGATTCACTCTGACATGTGTGGGATTTTGCCTGCCATTGAGAGCCATGCATTAAATATCGACCTGAGGCATGTTGTGATGAAGCCGAAAAGGTGTGGTATGGATCCGAAGAGATCTATGGCCCTTAAAAAGGATGTGGATAGACTTAAAAGCCATAGGTATATCCTCGATGCCCTCTACCCTAAATGGGTATCCAATCCTGTACTTGTGAGAAAGGCGAATGGAAAGTGGAGAACATGCGTTAACTATTCTAACTTAAACAAGGCATGTCCACAAGACAGTTTTCCCCTTTCAAGGATTGACCAGCTGGTGGACTCAACTGTAGGACATAATTTGCTATCTTTCATGGATGCATACTCTGGATATAATCAAATCCCGATGCACATTCCCAATCAGGAGCACACCATCTTTATTACCGACGTTGGATTGTATTGTTATGTGGTAATGCCATTTGGATTTAAGAATGTTGGAGCAACCTATCAATGCCTGGTTAATCGAATGTTTAAAGATCAGATTAGAAAAATGATGGAGGTATACGTGTATAATATACTCATGAAGTCATGACAATCAAGCGACCACATTAGAGACTTAGCAGAAATGTTCGACATCCTCCGATATTAAAAAATAAAGATCAATCCTCTGAAATGTTTTTTTGGTGTTGCATCAAGAAAATTCTTGGGTTTCATCGTCAATGCTTGCGGAATCGAAGCTAATCCTGAGACGATTCGAGAAATTCGTAACATTCAGGCGCCAAAGACCATCAAACAAGTACAGAGCTTAAATCGAAAGGTTACCGCCCTAAGTCGATTTACTTCTAGAGCCATCGATAAATGCATTCATTTGTTTGATTTGATTAGGAGAGGGAATAGGAACTTTGAATGGATGCAAGATTGAGAAGATGCATTCCAAGCTTTGGTGGACCACTTAGAGAGGCCTCCCATCTTGTCAAAGCTGGTGGATAATGAAGACTTGTATATCTACTTGGCCGTGTTAGTACATGCTATAAGTGCCACACTGCTTCACGAGGAGAATCGGATCCAAAGACCGCTCTATTACATTAGCAAGCGATTAACAGAAGCCGAAAGGAACTATCCGAAGATAGAAAAATTAGCGCACTACTTGTTGATTGTTTCACAAAAGCTCTATCCTTATTTTTAGGCTCATCCCATCAATGTTTACATCGATCAGCCGTTACGAAAGCTCCTATAGTGACCTAAGACGTTTGAAAGGTTACTCAAGTGGAACATCGAACTGAGTCAATTCGACATCACTTATCTCCCTTGGAGAGCCATCCGGGAACAAGCATTGGTGGACATTATAGCAGAATTCACTGCACAAGATGATCTCCCAGATAGCGGTGGGGCCCCTACCATTGGATGGAAAATGTATACGGATGGAAAATGTATACGGATGGAGCTTCGGATGATCATTGTTATGGAGCCAAAATCATGCTAATAACCCTGGAAGATCGATCAATTTGCAATGCTTTGAAGTTTGATTTCCCTGCAACGAACAACGACAGTGAGTATGAAGCTTTGATTGCTGGACTCAAACTTGCCAGAGAACTGGGGATAAAATCTCTTGAAATCTTTTGTGATTCCTAGTTGGTAGTATACCAAGTCCGGGAGATTACCAGGATAAAGGACAATGACTCGCCATGTACCTTATCCAAGTCCAAGAGCTATTGACTGGCTTTGAGTATTATGATATCACGCACATTCCTCGGGATAAAAAAAGAGGCTGACTCATTGGAAAAGTTTGCTAGCACCGGGAATGCGCAGCAAATTAGCTTGCTTCCAATCAAAGTATTAAATGCTCCAAGCATAAAGCAGATGGAAATCGACTAGGTACTAGAGATAGAGCCTGACTCCGGTTAAAGACTATTTGCTACAGGGAGTTCTTCTAGAACGGAGGAACGAAAAGCAACAAGTCCTCCACAATGCTTCACGCTCTATCATTAAGGAAGGAGTCAGGTGTAGAAAGGGTTTTTTCATTTCCCTGCTCCGTGTAATGCTCATTATGAAATAAAACGAGGCCTAAAGGAGGTTCATGAAAGGGAATGTGCGATCACACTAGGGGAGGGGCAAACTCTAGCAAAGAAAATACTCCGTTATGGGTATTATTGGCCAAATGTCAACCAAGATACTGTTGATTACGCTAAGCGATGCAACAAGTGCCAGATGTATGCAAAAGTTCTGAGAGCTCCATTGACGGAAATCACACAAATGGTCAATCCATATCCGTTTGCCATATAGGGCATAGATATTATCGTTTCCTTACCGACCTCCAAAGATGGTGTGAAATACGCCATCGTAGTAGTTGATTACTTCACCAAATGGATTGAAGTAGAACCATTAGCTACGATTATGACAAAGAAAGTAATCAACTTGATTTTTCAGAACATCATCTGTCATTTTGGCCTCCCACGAACCATTGTAACTAATAATGGGACTCAATTCAACAGTGTTGAATTCAAAGACTTTTGTCATAGGCATCATATTAAAAAGAGATTTGCGGCAGTTGCTTACCCTCAAGCAAATGGAAAAGTTGAAACAGTGAACAAAATTATAAAGTACATTCTAAAGAAGTGTTTGGAAAAGTGAATGGGTGTGAATTGACCATCCTATAACCAAATTAATCTTCCCAAGCGGCGGGACAGACATGAAACAAAAGCGATCATGATACTATCGATCGTTTGCTAAGTTAAACCCCGGACTTGAGGGTAAATCAATCAATTAAGGAAAGTACGGTTTGACTATTTTTTGAAATATCTCCAAGTTCCCAAAGTGTGGACTGGGGTATAAATACGGATTGGGTGCGATCCGATCACCCGCCAACTAACTCTGATCCCAGGAGTGCGGATATAAATATAAACAAATAAGATGAATGTGGTTCGACCACTCACTATTCCATAAACTCCAATCTGAAACCGATAGGAGGAGTATAAACTCATTAAGAATGGATTTTGACCATCCATTATCTAACTCCGCTAACCCGAGACCGAGGGCAGGAGTATAATCACTCAAACCGATGAATCCGACAGCGTAACACTAGGGGTCGAGCCCAATGTTTGGTATAACTTAAGGTCACGACCATATGGAGGCCTTGACTAAAAATTAACGGACAGTTATCCAAATTAACAAGCAACAAATTACAAGTACATTGAATGGAAAAGTAATAGCTCGACTACTCAAACAAAATTCGTTTGGCAGAAAATAAAGAACTTTTATTTGCACATTAAACATGAAAATTGTAGTACAAGTTTATCCAAAAGTAGGGGCCGTACCCACACAATCACGACCAACAAAAAGAAAAGCAGCTATACAAGCTACGTACAAACTAAGCCAAAGTAACGGCTACTTTTTTCCCCTTCTCTCTTCTGGATTTCTTGGGAGTGGCACCACTCTAGCTTCCACCTATCCTTCTTTTCGATCCTTTACCATCCTTGGCAGGAGAGCTTTCAGAGGCAGAGGGAGTTCTTTGGAAACCGACCCACCTGGTGGAATGAATTGCAGTAGGACAAGATTTGGATCATCGACGTCCACATCAGCGGATTCAGCTTTAGCTTTTTTCTTCAATAACTCCTCTCTCCCGATGCGCTCCTTCAAGATGAGCTCATCGGTATGTTCGGAGGCAATAGTGATCACAACGTCATCTATTCATCTGGCAGCTGCTGGTCATCATCTCTTTCATCATCAAGTGCTCCAATAACTTGAGCATCGGGCCCTGGAATGTCGGTAGCCGTCGAAATTTCAATAAATGTCGGTTGTTGTTCAGTGGTGGCACTGCTTCCTGGAGTTTGATTGTGGCCCGGAAGACCTGTAGATTCGCAAGAACAGGAAAATAAGCCAATAACTATAGGGCATGAGGAATGAAATCTCTTGAGTAATGAAGAGTAAAGTAGGATACATGTGTCCGGATGACTTTCAATTGTCGATGGAGTGCTCCCCTCTTGAATATGAGTCAGGGCCTTTGATTGATAATTGGTTCTATCCATATCGTAGCTCAAATCGTGTCTTGGGCCAAGTGAAACTGATTCTCCGGCTATTTGAAGTTAAGGGGGACCTTTGGGATAGAGCTCCGAACCATTAGTGATGTTTTTTCATTTGCCAGAGGGTGCCAGAATATCAAAATATCGGAGCCTTGTAGTGGCAATGTCTAAAGGTTCATCCCCATGAAGTTCTCCCGTACCAGTTTCTCCTCATCCAAATCAGCTACGCCAAAGGATTTCTTCTTTATTTCAACAATATTTTCCCAAGCCCCGGCGAGCGATTCGAGATAGCCCTCTCCAAGAAAACTCAAATCATGATGGATTAGGACTTTATCGTTATATTTAACAATTAAAGGATCGAATATGTACTTAATCTCATTTCGGCCAGCTTCTTTGGCATCCTCCAGCTGGGCCTCGATCTGCTCTCTAACTTCATTATGGCCAGGTTCCTTTGCCTCTTCATTGAGGACTTCAATTTGAGCGAGTTGCTTGTCAAGTTTAATTTTTAGCTCTTGAGCTTCGACGACCTCTTCTTAATATCTTTTAGACTCCTCCTGAGCTTTGAGTTGTTCTTCCTTCTATTTATTAAGGTGTTCTTCGAGTTCCTTAACGTGGCAGGCTAGAGTGTTTTTCTCTTTTTGCAGTGTGTCCTTCTCCAGAGCAAGCACACCACCGTGATTGAGGGCGGGGTCCAGCTCTTTTTTGTGAGCCGTTTCCAAACGGCTAACCGCCTTGGATGTTTCTTTGGCACTCTTCTCTGTCGCGTCTAGCTTTTCCATCAACTATGTGATCTCATCATCTAGGTGTTTAAATATGTCTTTATCATGGATCGCCTATAGCTTAAGACGATCAATTTCATGCTGCCTCTTGATAGACACCTCAGAGATTTTTTCGGCTAAATGCTGGAATGCTTCATGCTATACAAAAACATCATCGGCACATGCAAGTGAACTTGCTTTAACACTCCCTGCAATTGTATGGATGGAAGGAAGAAACTTCAGCCCATCAAATACTAACGGACCAGTTACTGTAGCCTTGCTCATAGGAGTGTTTTCCCCTTTGCTAGTGGAAGGAATGTCACCACTAGTCCTAGTGGGAGAATTGAGATCCCAAATACTAATGTTGGGGAAGTCATAGGTCATGATATCATTTGGGATCGAGAGACTCGAGAATCCTTCCATCGAACTTTCTAAATGTTGAGAGGAAGACTCTTCTTCAACATAGGTGATGATAAACTCAGGCTCTTTGGCAGTTTTTCTCATATGAAGTTTATAAGCGAGCTTTTTTTCCTTTTCTTGCTGACACAGAAGATTGTGCGCCTTGTGATGGTTCGACCATAGGCGCATTTCCCGAAACTGCATCAGCATCGCCAAGCTTGTTGGCTTCATCAACTCTAATTTTACCCTCTTCGACATCGTCCTAAGCCCCCTCGAATGAGGGCATGACTGGGCTATTAGTGACCCTTCTTGTTTTGTAGCATTCCTTGGTGGTGCAATGCTTCCTGGAAGCTCGATACTGCACCTTCGTCTAACAGCCCAAAAAGAGAAAACCACTCATTGGTTACAAGGGATCCGATGTCCCTATCCTCAATTGGGGTGGCGCGGATTGCAGAAACCACCATTGAATGACTATCACCTTTAGCTCGTGGATGGACAGTTGAAAATTTTCTAAGTATTAGTTAGTTCAGAATATGACTTGGGTTAAAGAATTTGGGAATATAGTCGAGACAACACTTACGCCCTTCCAACCATCGCCTCGTGAAACCAGACGGACAACGAACATAGAACCATTCATGTTTAAAGAAATCAAGCTTGTTCCAAGCACCAATTAGAACTTGATAGTTAAGCAAAGGCTCGAGGAAAGTGTAAGAAAGGCTTCATGTCCATCGTTTAAAATTGTAGATAAACCTGATGTCCTCAAGAGATGGTAGGCGGAACAGAACATCCATGTAACATCCTCGACTTGGAGGCCCAAAACTAACTGCTGCGGATGCAACAGTCATCCATAGTTATTAATTCTCGGTGACCAAATGCGTAATGTTAGATACATTGATATGCCAGAAACACATGAATATGAAAAAAAATTACAATTTAAAACAAATTTCTCACTTCATTACAGATAGTATTTCAAATTCATTACATAATCCTATACGTAAGCCACATTCAGAGAAATTACAATTTATTAAAACATATGCCAAGAGCGACATATGAGGAGGCCCCCTTGGTTGATCAGAGTCTAAATATAGGCACTAAACAACTTTTCCATTACATCCAAAACACAGCAGAATCAAACAAAAAGAACTCCTAATAGCTAGCTTGCCTCCTGCATGTCTTCGGAAGCTTATTCGTCTAAAGGAGAACCTGAAAACCTTAACTCTCAAAGTACTCAAAATTAATTGAGCACCCGAGAGTTTAACTGGAAAACATATACTTCGAGTCAGACAAAAAGCCTGGTGTGAATAATAACCTACCATCTCGAACCATATAGACATCTAGTGAAACCACGCCACTTAGTGGAACAGGTTTTCCTCTCACTAGTATCTTAACCCAATTTATAATAACCATATACTGTGCACCTGCATCCACAATGGTTAAAACATAACATAATAAAATGTATCTTCATGATATGAAAACATGCAATATGCTCTGGATTTCCCATCTCCATTTACCTGAATATCTATCTCAAGTTATAGTTTCTAGGGTCACTATTAACCTATTAGTTTTCATGGGCTGCCTAATAACCTATTCCAAGCTTATGGACTATTTTTCCGATTACATAGTTTTCATAGGATCACTAAGAACCTATTGGTACCTACTAATAAAATCTCAAATAATAGTTTTCATGGGGTCACTATGAACCTATTGATCTCCTTCAATAACTTATTATGGACATAGTTTTCATGGGATCACTAAGAACCTATTGGCCTCTGCCAATAACAATCTCCATACATAGTTTTCTTGGGCTTAATAAGAACCTGTCTAAACCAATGATCTTTGATTAGGTTTGGGCATCCTATATCCTAGTCTATCTGTCCTCCCGAATGAAATTCTACTCACACAGGAGTTAAATTCAATATATATTCACTACTGGGTCAACCTAGCTTGTTATTCTGCCCTTACCCAAGATGTAGTTATGGGTTATAGATGAAGTGAATATAGTTACACAAGCACTAGTGATAACTGATCAAACAACATAACAATATAAACATCGATGGTCGAATACCTTGTAATCATCTTTCTAATGAAATATGGTTAATACCCTTAACCCACTATCTTTATCCAGGAAAGCTTCCTCTGAAATTTCATAGTTAAAGGACATTTCAAAACTCTTTCATATTGCCAAGTGGTCACTTTAAAAATGAGATTGGGTTCTCAAATTTGAATACTAAGGCTTTCGACTATATCCATCGTATCATTACCTAAAACCTTAGATGTTCTCTTTCAAGACAATCCAACATATTTTTCGAATACTTAGAACCATTCCTTTCAAAATACTGATAAGTATACTTTTCGAAATACTTAAAGCATACACTTCGAAAGCATTGGGTTCGAGTAAGATTTGTGGGAACGTAGCTTCGAAACCATTTAAAAGTATTCCTTTCGAAACCATTGGGTTTTACATTTAGTATAACTATAGGGTCAAAGAAAACAAAGCAAAGGTAACCCTTTCGAAAGCATTGATCTCAAATAAAAGAATTGGGAAAGAGGATAGCTTCGAAACCAACCTTTCAAAACTATTGCCTCTGAAGCTCTTATTTAAAAGCGGCTAAAGCAACCATTTCAAAAGCATTAAGAAGGCGGCTTCAAAATTTAAAAGACGAAAGCTTCCCCTTCGAATACATTGATTTTAGGTTATAAAGAAAAGCGGCCTTTGACCACTTCGAGAGGTATGAATGTGATAGCTAGGTATCGAATGAGTTCAAAATGCGGCAACTCGTTCAAAAGCTTCTTTAAAAACAATGACAAGTTGGATTGATTTGAAAGCTTATAAAAATGGCTTCAACCCCTTCGAATGTATGCTTTCGACATAGTCCCTTCCGCCTTTCTCCAATACACTATGTATAAATGGCTTGATACCATGTGCATTGGTTTCGAATGGGTGTGAATGGTCATTAGCGGAAGTATGGTGACATAAGCAAGGAAGTGGTAGTGGCGAAGTTGTAATTCGAAACAAAACTTATTTTTATGCCTTTCATGGTAATTCCTTTTAACCTAACTTGTCTAATTTGTCAAAATTTGATTGGTTGCCAATTCTTTATCAAAATTTTATTCTAAAAGGCTGCCGAATTCAACAATTTACAAATGAAATCATTTAACAAATAAGTCCTTCCCCTTAACAAAACATTTAAGTCCTTTATCTTAAATAATTTAATAACCATAGAAAAACTCTTAGGAAAAACCTCCAAAAATCACAATTATTCACTTTTAATAGTTTTCTAACATATATAAATTTTAGACCCGAAAACGATACTTGATTGCCTTAAATAATTTAAACCTAAAATTATCTATTTCTTCCATTCAAAATTCATAATAAATTATCCATAGCTTGGAATATTTTGAAAATTCAAACTCATATCCAAAATAATATTTTACATAACATATTCAAACATCATGGCATTCAAAAATCAATTTGCATGATTTTAACCTTAAAATCGAATTACGTCATCCCACAAAATCCTTGTTTAAATTATAACATGGCATATGATCAAAGCATATCATCATTCATCCATCCAAATGGTTTTAAACCTTAAAATCGAATTTAAACGTTCAAGAAGTCATATGCGAGATGGTTTAGATTATTATTCACCTTGTTTGGATAAGGAACTTTGAGATTTGTTCTTCATTTTAACCTTCCTAGCTTGAATCTTAGCCTCTAATTGATTTTGAGCTCCTCTTCTCCTAGGGTTGTGGCCGGCCTTGTTTCTCCTTTGTTTATGTTTTTGATTTATGGAAATGTGAATGAGAATGAAGTAAGGAGTTTAGGGGTTATGGGGTTCGACTATTTCCATATTGCCCTTGCCATATTCTCTTAGGTATTTAACTTATAATCCATTTTTATAAATCCATCTAGTTAAGGCATGACTCTAATTAGATCTCAAATCTCAATTCCCTTATCACTCTAATCTCTACATTATTCTATTTAATTTATCTAACTAAATCTGCTAGATAACTAAATCTCCCTTAGAAAATATGTGGATAACAGATACCATCCACCTGCAAAGCGGCAGGGAGAATTTAACTTCATGGCAAAGACTCGCCTCACCTACAGACCTGATCAAATATACAAAATGACCGGAACTGAAATAGCCTATAATGTCTCGAACAAGGGGAAGAAGGCGTAGTAGAATAGAGGGGGAGCATACTGCTACTTCCATAGAGCCAATAGTCATATACCGATAACTGAAGACACTTGAGGAATGAGATAGAGAGATTGATTCAGAAGGGATACTTAGGTAGCTGTTAAAAGGAGAACAATAGAGAGAGGAATGGGAATCTCTCTCCAGAACTAAATAAAGGCCTAGCAAGAAACCCCTCCAATCTCGTAGACCCGATCCACGAAGGACCTCACTTCACTGGAAAAAGCAAAAAAAGCATAGAAATGGTATGTACAGGAGGCTAGAATGGAGCAAAGAACCATATTCCATATAAAATAGAAACCCACCTAAAACATAGTCTTCATTACTACTGACGCAGCTGGAGTAGTTTTCCAAAATCAAGACCCACTAATAGTTACGATGTAGATCTCAGACTACACCATAAAGAAAATCTTTGTAGATTCCGGGAGTTCTGCCAACGTCATCTTCAAATCTACGTTTGAAAAAATGAAGCTTCCAACAGAAATACTAAAGCCGAGCTCTGAACCAATTTAAGGCTTCAATAATACTGTAATGGTCCCTATTAGATCAACATGACTTCTTGTTACCGTTGGGACTACTTATCTTTACAAATCATTCTACACAAGCTTCCTAATAATTAGTCAATAGTCTTCATACAATTCTTTTTTGGGAAGGCCTGTGCTAATTGACATGGGGACGATAATTTCCCTGAAGAATTTTCTTATGAAATTTCATACTCTAGCTGGAATAGGATCGATTAGAGGAGAACAATTGTTGGCTAGGGAACTATACATTGTAAACCTTAGTTCTAGCAATAAAATTGTTCTAAATTATACTGTTGTCTCTTATAATAATTACGATGGTAATAATGAAAAAGAAGTCAAGCCTGTTCCAGGAACAGCATCGGTACAAAGCACCAAGACTGATGCTGAAATGGATCATTTTTCAACCACGACATCGGTAAAGAAGGAAAAGAGGATATGTATGAACATGATCGTAAATGATCAGTATAAATTGGTCTACGCATAGTATTTTTCCAAAGAAGCTCAGAAACAAACACCCTTCACTGCTTTCTAACCCGATGAGAAAGAAGAAAGTAAGATAGATCCGAGATTGGGGGAAACAAGGAGAGAGTTGAAACCATTAGATGATCTTGAAGACATAGAGATAGATCCTAAATACCTCATGAAGGTTCTCAAGATAGGAAATAATCTCAAGTTAGAAGCCAAAACTGAACTGATAGACTTCCTCAAGAAATCAACAGATGTTTTGGCTTAGGCACGCTCAGACATGGTTGGTATAGACCCAGCTATCATTTGCCACACACTTAACATCTATCCATGTGCTTACCCAATCAGGAAAAAAATGCAGAACTCTAGATCAAAGAAAGGTATAATGCTCTGCATAAAGAGATTAAGAGGTTGAAAGCAAGTGGATTCATTAGGGAATTGTATTACCCAATGTGCATCGCCAACCCTATTCTTGTGAAGAAATCCAATGGGAAATGGAGAACTTGCGTAGATTACACCAACCTCAATAAGGCCTGCACAAAAGATAGTTTTCCTCTACCTCGAACTGACCAAGTAGTGGATGCAACCGGAAAAATAAATAAGAAATTAATTAATTAGAAAAGAATTCATTAATAAATTAATGATAAGGCTAAAAATGAAAATTTTGAAAATGTTGGAATTTGGCCACGAAAGTTGAGCCGTTGCATTCGAGGCAATTTTTTGATCAATTTTCATATATAAAGTTTTAAAATTGGAGCTCAAACGAAAAATTATCAACGTTTGAAGTTTTTGGATTCAAATTAATTTAAATGGAACTCAAATTCAAATAAATAATTAACATTAAAGTTTGATTTAAAAATTCACGGTAATTAGGCCAGCGGGTTAAGTAAACATTGAATCAGAGTTAACGTTAAATATTAATTAAGGTGTTAAATAAATCATCAACGACAACAATATAAACGTTCCCAAAATACACTAACTAGTCGACCGCTACCTATGGCCGATCGACCACCTAGATAGGAGCGGTCGACCAATGGCCGTGGTGGCGGTGAGGGTTTTTCTCACCGTGAACGGTCCGAATTTTATTGTTTTAAACCAATTTAAATCTGATGGTTCTGATGCTTTCTAACCACTATAAATAAGAGCCTAGCCCTCTCACTTTCATTCATAAGTTATTTTAGGAACTAAACAAAGCTCTGTCGGTCTCCCTATTCGAAGATTCAGAAAGTTCTCTAGGGTTTCTGGTAAGAAATTTTTAGTGTTCATTATTCAATTTTTCATCCTATTCTCCTCCAATCCCCAAATTTATGACTCTAATTCATATACAATTCCCTTGTTGTATATTTCTAGAAAGAGAGATCTGAAAGTGATAAAGCGAGCGCAAACAAATTCAAGAGGAAGAGCTAAGGACATTTTGTGAGTGGAAATCTTATTCTTTCTTATTTTAGTAATTGTATAGTATAACTTAGATTTGATATATGCCTTAGGAAATTTTGTTTATGAAAACATCACATTAAAACCCTAAAATACCACTAAAGCGAAATGTTAATTCTGAAGTTAGAATCTTAATTATTGTATATTAAAATAATGGAATTGTGTAGTTATTGCAATTTAAATGTATTACATTCTATTCCATTTTTAATCTTTTTCTTTGGATCCGATTACGAGTTTTGAAAAGAAATAAGTTGGAAAATGGTGTGTAAGGTACAGATTCCTTTATTTGTAGTTTGCACTACCTATTTATGTAATTTAAATAGAAATTCCATTTTTTCATTCTTACATGTTGAAGTTGAATAGAGCGTAAAAGGATTTGAATTGCAAATTCGATTAATGTCGATTCTACTATTCTAGTATAAAATAAATTTAGTATGGATTCTATTTTTATATGAGTCTGTTGTTGGATTTAGAATATTGAATATATGGTATGTTTATTGATATGGAATTGGACTTGTATAAATTTAAAGTTTTGACATTTAAATGATTGGTTTAGGGCGTAATCTTCGCATGTTGAGAAATATTTTAGGAATGTGTGTGTATGCACATAAATAACGTATGATTAATTGCGTATTAATTGCTTGGTACATAGGTTATTAATTAGTATTAAATCCCCCTTATGGAAGAAATTGATAGTTAAGGCGAAATAAGGGTTTTTCCTTATAAGGCCTTTATAGGGAACGCGATGAGGTGTATGATAATATGTTAAGTGAGAGTAGATTATGACTAAGTTATAGGGATGTGAGGAAAGTAAATGCATAGGAAGTCTACCCAACTAATCTGGCTACCAGTAGTGTGACTGTAGGGCTGATGTGAGACATCATCTATATAATTAGTACCTACAAATAGTCGGACTAATATGAGACATCACCGTTTGGGTTGCAAACCATAATATGTAGAACTTGCTGTGGGGTTGAAGGTAGTAAGTGGTTGATTGAGGGTCCGCCTCCTCCCTATTTATGAAGTTTTAAATGGTCAGGGTTAGTAAGGCGTGGTAGAGGATATCTCGGAAAGGGTCCGCTTTGGGTTTGAGGTCTTAAGTGGCTTTTATAGTGTCTGCCTCTTATATAAAAAAGTATTAAGTGCCTGATGAGATTCTATGCAATGTCAGCCAGATAGTATCAGTGAGGAGTCGGCCTTAGGATAAGTATTAAATGACAGGGACCAACCTAGAATGAGGTATTAAATGGCAAGAGCTTGCTTAGTTCCCATTAAAGAGGTATTAAGTGACTTGGGTACCATCTCTTACATTCTGAGGACATTATTGATGATAGATGCATGGGACTGGGAATGGCCTTTAGCGTACGGTTGAAGATGGGTTATTGGGTTAAAAGGGCAATGGTCATAGAATTAGACTGGAAAGCCTTAGGGCTTGTAGTTGGAAAACTTATAATATAGTTAAGATGTGTAACACATATTCTTATTTAAATTATACTTCCCAAGTACTATTATAGAAAGGCTCAAGATTTTTATTTACCAGACATTATTGTTTTGACTCCCACCTCATTGCAACATAGGCTAGAGAAGATGATGCATTAAGAAGGCGAAGGTGATGAGAGGACTTGTGGCAGTTATCTATATATCCACCTATGTTGTTTTTTATATTAAACTACAGATACTAGCGTTGTTATATGGGATTGTGTTGTATGTTTTTGACATTTGAATTTTTAATGAAATGGGTACTATTTTGATATAATATTTATCCTTCCGTTGTGATATTCTGAATGTGTAGATGGATAGCTCTATGCTTTGCTCTTTGTATCAATTTTGCCAACCAACAGCCAACTTTGAGATGGTCTAAGGTTCGATGGGACTTTCTTGGGTCGAAAATTAGGCCCGTTTAGAGGCAGGTTGTTACACAGCTGCTCTCATTCATGAATACATACTCAGGTTACAATCAGTTAGCTATGTTTGATCCTGATCCGGAGCATACTAGTTTTGTGATGGACAAAGGCTTATACTGCTACAAAGTCATGCTGTTCGAACTCAAAAACGCTGGAGCGACCTATCAGAGGTTAGTTAATATGACGTTCTTCAATCAAACTGGTAAAATCGTTGGAGTACATATGGACAACATGTCAGTCAAGTCAAAAGCAATGTTAAGTCATGTGTAAGATTTGGAGGAAACATTTGCGGTCTTTAGGGAATACAATATGAAATTGAATCCCTTGGAATGTACTTTGCCATTTAGGGAAATTTCTAGGGTATATAGTAAGTGCTCCTTGCATTGAAGCAAACCTAGAGAAGATTTAGGCCATAAGGAACATGGGAGTCCCAGAAAAACAAAATGATATCATGAGCTTAAATGATAATATGGTCGCTCTAAGCGGATTCATTTCCAAAGCAACCGACACTTGATAAGGTTCTTTGGCTAAGTGAAAAAGGGATGAAATTTCGAAGGGACTGAAGAATGCAAGATTGCATGCCATAATTTGAAGGACCATCTAATCACTACCTCTATCTTATCAAAACTAGTAACATGTGAGGACTTGTATTTATATTTAGCCGTAATTGATAAAGTTATTAGTTCTATAGTGGTTCGAGAAGATTAAGAGACCCAGAGGCCCACCAACTTCATGAGCAAGTGCCTGTCAAGAGCAGAGCTTAACTACTCGAACATTGAAAAGCTAGCTTACAACCTACTTCTTACAGCAAGGAAACTACGGTCGTATTTTCAAGTGCGTCCCATCAAGGTCCTCATAGACAAACCTCTGAAGCAAATACAGCAGAAGCCAGAGACATCAGGGAGCTTGCTAAAATGGGCAATGGAGCTCGGTCAATATGATATCTCCTACTATCCAAGAAAAGAAATCTAAGGGCAAGCATTAGAAGATTTCATTGTGGAATGCACGCTACCTACTAAGCCACAATCTGAGGAAGAAGCACTCGCTCTAAGTTCTAGAAATTATTTATGGATGGGGCATCGAATGAAAAAGGGGTAAGGATCGAATCTATGCAAATTACTTCAGACGAATAAAAACTATATGGGGAAGTGCAGCTCGAATTCAAAGCTACCAATAATATGGCAGAATATGAGGCTATCCTCACAGGCTTAAGGGTGGCTCAAGTAATGAAGGTAACACATAGTAAAGTTCATAGTGATTCCTAATTAGTTGTAAATCAAGTTCAAGTGAATTACCAAACGAAGGAGCCAACTTTAGCCAAATACGTCGAACTAGCCAAATAGTTGCTAGTGTAGTCTGATCAATTTGATATGGAGAAAATCCCAACTAAAAACGATTCTTCTACGGACTCATTAGCTAAAATTGCTACCACTAAAGTAGTGTAGGAAATGAAAGGTGTCCCAATATGACATCAAGCCAAACCAAGCATCACTGAGGCCAACCAAATACAAGTTCTAACCAAGGCACAACGAGCTATGATCAGAGAAGCTCAAAACCAAGAGACAGTTGAGAATCAAGAGTAGTCTACAACTACACCTATCCCTCAACAAGTAGAAGAAGACTCATGGACGACCCCTGTAACACCCCTAATTTTTAATAACATTATTCAGGAGATTTAATTAGATAAATTAAATAGAATAATGTAAATATTAGAGTGATAAGGGGATTGAAATTTGAAAAGTTAATAAGGGCCGTGCTTAATTAAAAAAAAGAATGGGTTATGGAAATATTTTCATAAATTAACTAATAAGGAAATAAGGCAAGGGCATTATGGGGAATAGCCGCACCCATAACCCTATAACCCCTAAACCCTTGTTCCCATTCTTTACATGTTCATGATACAAAATTTTAAAACGTAAACCAAAGAGCAAGCCGGCCATAACCTAAGGGTAGAAAAGAGGAGAAAATTTCAATTAAAAGCTAAGGAATCAAGCAAGGAGGATTAATCTAAATCAAATCTCAGGTTCCTTATCCAAAGCAAGATGAATAATAAAACCATCTCATTTTTGTTTTTAAAGAGCATTAGATTTCGGGTTTAAGTTTAAATCCATTATGATGATTTTGATGATGAAATGCTTGGATTACATGATATGTTATATTCAAACAAGTTTGTTTGATGAATGTTTTATTCGATTTTAAGGCTAAAATCATTTATACTGGATTTCGAATGCCATGAGGATTTAATATGTTATGTAAAACATTATCTTAGAGACGGGTTTAAATTTTTCATAATTATCCAAGCTATGGATAATTTATTATGAATTTTCAAAGGAGAATATGAATATTTGGATTTAGAAATTAATTTCGGTAATTATATAAAAGAATTCGGGTCCAAAATTTATATATGTTAGATAACATAATAAAAGTGAATTTCGATGATTTTTGGGGATTTTTCCTAGGTAATTTACTAGGTAAATTTATTTATTTAAGATAAAGGACTTAAAAGTCTCAATTGTTTTGTTAAAGGGAAGGGCTTCTTTGTTAATTATCTTTAATTAATTTCTGATTACTTCGGCAGTCTTTTAGAAAAGATTTTGGTAAAGTTTATGGCAACCAATTATATTTTTACAAATAGGCAAGTTAGTTGAAAAGTATTAGTTAAAAAGGCAATGAAAACGTTTTTGCATAGATTCTATGTTTCGCCATTTCCAGTAGCTACCTTTCGACCCTATACTTCCGCCCCCAACAAAGTCGAAATCAATACACAAGGTATCAATGCGTTGGTATATAGTGGATTGGAGAATGGCGGCAAGTATGGAGTCGAAACCAAGCTTTCGAAGGGGTTGAGGCCTTTGTTTTACTATCCAAAGAAATGCCACTTGCCTTGTTTTTCAAAGGAATGTTTTCAAAAGGGTTTAATATAGCTTTCGAAGAAGTTGCCACCTTTTTGTTTAAAGGGTAGCTTTCGAATAAGTTGCCTTGTTTTCAAATCAATGCATTCGAAATGGTAGTTTGAACCCAATTGAAACCATGCTGCCGTCTTTATGCCTTTCGAATGGATTAAAGTCATCAACGAGTTCGAAAGGTAGCTTTTGTTTTATAAATGTAATAAGCCACCTCCCAATGCTTTCGAAAGGGCTCCAGTAGCCACTTTTACTAAAGGTTTCGAGGGCAATGGTTTCGAAAGGGGTTTCGAAGCTATCCTTCCAAATGTTTTACTTAAATGATTAATACTTTTGAAATGATGGTTCCGAAGCCATCAGTTATTCCCCAATTACTTTTACTTAAAGGTTAATGGTTTCGAAAGGGGTACTTTCATTTATATTCACTTTGACCTAAAAGTTATTTTAAGGATAAACCCAATGGCTTCGAAAGAGGTACTTTCAAATGGTTTCGACGCTATGCATCTGTGAATTAATTTAATACTTTCGAAAGGTATTTTTTATGGTTTCGAAAGGCCTATGCTTAGTGTTTTGAAAAGAAGATTTGAATGCTTTCGAAAGAGGTATTCTAATGGTTTCGAAAGTGAAGGTATAAGGTTCTAAAAGCCTTAGTTTTCAAAACAAAGAACCCAATCTCATTTTTAAAGGAAAACCCATAGCAAAATAAATGAGTTTTGAAATTGCTTTTAAGTATGGTGTTTTTGGAGAAGCTTTCCTTGATAAAACAATAGGTTAAAGGGATTAACAGTGTTTCTTATGAAAATGATTTCAAGGATATTAAACCATAAAGGTTGGTATTATTATGTTACTATGTTATCTTCTTCTAATATACATATTCACTATATAATGGACCTATAACTGTATTTTGGGGTGAAAAGGGCAGGATAAACAGCTTGGTTGACACGGTAGTGAATATAGATTAAGTAACTCCTGAATGAATAGAGTTGCATCCAGGAGGTCAAGCAGACCAGAACATAGGATGCCTAGAGACTAATAAAGAGAAGTTGTCAGATTAGACAGGTTCATAGTAAACCCATGAAAACTATATTTGGAAAGAGTTATTGGTAGGGAACAATAAGTTCGTAGTGATCCCATGAAAACTATATTCGAATAAAGTTATTGACAGAAGTCAATAGGTTCTTAGGCAACCTATGAAAACTAAGATATGAGAGAAGTTATTGGAGATGCCAATAGGTTCAGGGAGAACCCATGAAATAATGAAGTTATTGGTAGGGACCAACAGGTTCTTAGTGATCCCATAAAAACTATGAGGTCGGACAGATAATCCATTAGCTTTAAACAGTTTATTAGTCAGCCCATGAAAACTAATAGGTTAATGGTGACCCTAGAAACTATAACTGAGATAAATAGTCAAATGAATGGGGATGGGAAATCTAGAATAATTTACTTATTTGCATATCATCATAATATTTTAAATTGCTATGTTTTAACCATTATGGATGCAGGAGCACGGTATATGGTTATTATAAATTTTTGGATAAGATACTAGTGAGGGGAAAACCCGTTCCGCTAAGCAGCGTGGTCTTATTAGATATCTAAATGGTTAGAGATGGTAGGTTATTATTCATACTAGGATTTATGTCTGACTCGAAGTTTATGTTTTCCCCTTAAACTCTCGTGTGCTCAATTAATTTTGAGTAGTTTGAGAGTTAAGGTTTTAAGGTTCTCCTTAGACGAATAAGCTTTCGAAGACGTGTAGGAGGCAAGCTAACCAATAGGAGATCTTTTCTATTTTGATTCCGTTGTGTTTTGATGTAAAGACAAAGTTGTTTAATTGCATATATATATAGTGATCATCCAAGGGGAAATCTTCATATGTCGCTCTTGGCGTGTGTTGTAATAATTATAATTTCTCTGAACGTGGTTCTCGAATATGGGATTATGTAATGAACCTGAAATGATTTGAAATGGGATGTGAAGGTTGTTTAATGATTTTATAATTTTCTATATCCATGTGTTTCTATTATATCAATGTATCTAACATTAACGTATATGGTCGCCGATGATTAATAACTATAGATGGCTGTATCATCCATAGCTATTAGTTTTGGGTCGGGGATGTTACAACCCCTATCAAACAATTCTTGATAAATGGACTTTGGTCCGCCATATACCAAAAAAGGATGACAAAAAATTACAATGCTAGACTCAAGAGAGAAACATCTACAAGGGAGATCTAGTGCTATGAAGGATAATGGCTAACACCAAGGATCCAATAGACGGAGCTCTAGGCTTAAATTTGAAAGGTCCTCTAATTATGGCAGAAGTCCTAGCTAATAGGGCATACTGACTCTCAAGGTCTAATGGAAATCTAGTTCCAAGGACCTGGAATTCCAAGCATCTCAGGCCCTATTTTGTATTAGCAATGTTATTTGTATAACAAACATTGTAATTATCATGAAAACAGTAATAAAATAACCTAGATGTAGGGAAATTAGATGACCAAAACCCGTATAAAAATCTTTTTGTGTTAATTTTATTAACATAGTTAACAACATTGAGTTGTAATTTACATACCTCATCTTTTTAGCCAAATAGTTACACTGGATGTAAGGATATTAGACAGCCTGAAATAGTACAAAAAACGATGTGCATGAATTAAGAAGGTTGTAAACACACAACCTGACTTCGCAGTCAAAAAATAGTCTGCCTTTGAATAGTGGGGCAGACCGTGCCAAGCGCATGACAAAGTATGAATCCTAAAAACTAAGTTCAAGAAGTATGAACTGCATGGGGAATCAATCAAAAGTGGCAGGAAAAGACAATGCATGGAATGCAGTGCAACCAACGAATCGAGAACAACTCCAGAAAATACATAATTATCAGGTAAATATTAAAAACTAAAATCTACTATATTTACTGAAATCTATTCGTATCTACATATTCCCCGCATTTGTACATACATCGCAAGTGAAAATAAAATAATCATCACACAAAATTACTTCAAAAGTTAAGCCTGAAACCATAGATTATAATAAAACAAACTACTTTATGATTCTAACTTGCCCTAGATGAATCATTCGATTATGATTCTTTCACAACAGTGAGGTCTACGGTCGTTCAACATAGGACGTTGACTAGAACTGTCCCTTGCCTGAGAAGCTGAGGATAGGCCCTTTTTGTAGTAATTCTTTAACTCATATAATTTGGCCTTATAAATCCTCCTTCCACTGGAAAACAATGTTGCGATCAACCCTTGGCGGAGGCAAAGGAACAACACCATGCCTCAATACAACGTTGGGAGCCAAGGAAAAAATAGAATCATCTTCTACACCACTTTGCTTAGTGACCTGATGAGACAATTCTTCAACCTTATCATTTAGTACCTTGATACACCGGTTTGCTTAGCGACCTGATACATTAGTCAGCTATCTTGGAACATTGCTTAATGATGCAAGGCTAAAAATCAAGCAAATCCACGTGAACAAAATTAAAAGAAAATGCAATCAAGCTAAAGCTCACAAGGTACTTAATGTTTTCTACAACATGTTCCTATAAAAGTATAAGTCCTAAAATACTGCCCTGATTGTGAAATATTTAGTCTAAGGCATGCTAGCCAAGGGTTGGCCCATCCTGATACGAAAAGTCTTTCTAGGTCATAATTGGCACCTGTCCATGGTGTGGATTACGGAATTATAGGTCTTAAGGATAAATAAACACTAGAAAGGGGTGAATAGTGTTTTCTAACTTTTTTAAATCTTTTTAAATTTCTTTAAGTTTAATATTAAATCATAGATTTTCAACATAGAATTGTATCAACAATCAATCATAGATGTAAACACAAATAAAATAAAAGCAGTAAAGTAAAGTAGAGAGTTAGAGAGATGGACACCAGGGATTTTATACTGGTTCGGATTTCTCCTACATCCAGTCACGTACAATTGCTTGTACATATTTTTTTCAAATGCTAATCTTTAAATGAGCAAAAAGTAAACCCAATTATAATCTTGATTTCGAGGCTACAAGATGCACCCTTCTGATTTTCCAAGCTCAAGGTACACCCACATAATTTGGACGGGCTACAAGCACACCCATTTGGATTTCTGGGCTATCAAGCACACCTAATTGATTTGAATGGGCTACAACCATACCCAAGCAAATACAATTAGAGTTTGATGGTTTTTCTAAAGACAATTTCTTGAACTTTGGATACAATGGATCCTATAGCCTCTTGGACAGGACTTTGATCTTTGCTTGAGAGAGATGATGATTAAAAACTGATAATAAATAGCAGTGAATCGAATCAAAGAAGTTTGAATTCATTTTGTATAATCTTGAGTAGAAATAAGAGTAATATTCAGGAAATCTTTTGAGAGAGTAAAAGGAAAGAAGATAATAAGAAAGTTCTTAATAAACAATTCATTTGAAATCCCCTATATATAGTGAATCAACATATTTTTCCATTCGTAAAGAGTTATAACGAATATAAACTTCATTTCAAAATTTTAAAAACTAATTGGCGGCATATATGTCGAAATACTTATAGAGTATATGTCGATGTACCTATGTATATTTGGAAAACTCTTTATTTTAAAATGTTTTTGAAAATCTTATGCTTTGTTAAATATTTTGATACTTTGTAAAATAATTAAATATAGTTTATAAACATTTTAAACTTTGAAAAAAATTTATAAAATATTTTTAAATATATTTTTACAAATATTTTTAAGAAAAAAAATAAAGGATAAGAAAATGGGAAGTAGAGATCAAAGATTTCTACTAGGGACTTTAAAAAAATTCTATGACTCTATATACTATACTATAGTCTTGAGATGTTCATCTCTTGATCTTTATATCCACGAATCTTCATGTTCATTCACTGAGTCTTTATACCGTATAGTTTTCGATTCAACACCTATATAATATCCTGCACTATATACTATATAAGTTGGCAAAACATTAGTATCTATATTTTATATGAATGTATTATTATTATTAAGGTTGTTATAATCAGAATCAATAACTAAGGTATTAGGTATTAACAATCTCCTCCTTTTTGATGATGACAACCATTAATATCCTGTATATAAAATATGATATAACTTCCCCTAAGTTAGCTAACTCCCCCTAAATATATGCATATGTATATTTTATATTTTTCTCCCTATTTGTCATCAACAAAAATGGGTGAAAAACTAAAAACTCCTATGAATCAAATACATAGAGACTATAGCTTCAAAATCAATAACTAAGTTAAAACGATATGATTATGATGATGATATATGTTGATTATATGGTATGCAATTTACTATTTTATGATATGTAATAATGAAGCTTTATAAAGTAAAATTTATTTATCCAATTCAAACTATACATAAACAAATACAATTCATATGTACAAACCAATCCAAACCAAATCAAACTAAAACACACAAATCCATATATTAATCCTTAATGTAAAACAATCCAAACTAATCAAATCTAATCCAAATATACAAACCAAATCAATGAAACCTAATCCTAAGAGTATGTGTGTGTATTTACATATTAAACCCAAACCTAATAACTAGACGTTTCAGGAACTTCAACCCAATCGTCGAGCCTAAAAATTGGATCTGCTTTGATGGCATCCCAATCTTTATTATCCTTGTTTATAGTGCACTCTGGGTTGTTGGTTGGTTCGTATTTGATTAAGGAAGAAATCATCCATCAAAGGGCATCGAAATGCTTTTCTTGCTCCTCGATCATATGCATTTAACTTAACTCTAAATGCCTTTGATTTCTTAGGATAAAAAGGAGAATACCTTAAAAGGATCGAAGAGTTTTTTCAAGATTTTCACATAATTTTTGATGTGGAGAAGACATAGTTGTAAAAATATGTTTGAAAATGAAAAGAGAGTATATAATAAAATGATGTGTGAGTTTTCTGGAAGAAATAGGCTTATATAGGAGTAGAAAGTGATTTGGAATGAATGGATGGATGATAGTTATTTCTATTTTGAAATTTAAAATTTTTGCTATCTGGCCATTATATGTCAACATATAAGTTACATGTATGTTGACATTCACACCTAAATTTTCAAAAACAAGTGTATTTGTTATAGTTTAGTTTTTATCTTATACCACTATATTTTATAATTTCCAAAGACTAATAGACAATATAGGACAGTAATAGATATATTTTATTACTTAGAATTGAAAGATACATGGATTTAAACGATTAATAAAAGAAAATACATAAAAATGACATGAACTTAAACTAAAAGCACATTATATAAAGCTTGTTATCATAAGAAAATAACTAGATAGGCTTAGAAGGATGTAGATGATGATGATGAAGAGCCGCCAAGTTTGCAAATGTTCTTTCCAAAGTATTTGTCCACTTTGTTGGAAAGAGAGGTGAACTTTTTACTAAATGATCTTTTAAGCTTCTTTTGGTTTTCAAGAAGATTTTCTTTTTCCTTAGGATCTCTTTGTTGGAGGGGTGGGATGGTTTGTCAAAACTTTCTAAGGAAGTATCCACTTCTTCCTCCTCCTCCTCCTCTTCTTCCACTTTCATTTCATTGCCTTCTTCTTCTTCTTCTTTTTGTTGAATTTTTTGTTATTCTTCCAATGCCAATCTTTATTCCTTTTTGGGAAGTGTCTCATATGGTTCGAAAAATGATGGAATGTGCATAAGAGAGATATTGGCTTTGTCAAAAACTCTTCGAGGAATATATTTTTATCCTCTTAAATCAACACCAAAATATATGAAAATTCTAGTAAGATACACATCATGGAAGAGTGTGTTCTCATGTCTAGAAATGTACTTTTGAACAAGGTCATCCAAAATGACTTGTGCCCAATTAGTATTGTAATGACAACAAATAGCAAAAGGAGCTTTAAAAACTTTTTGAGTAGGGTTATTGTACTTACCCGTCCTTGATGTGATATTTTGTTGCAATATAAGACTCATAAGTTTAAATTTTGGCCGAAGATTCTTGTGTTTAAATTAAAATTCTTCATCACTTTCAAAAATATCGTGAAAAACTTCACGATTTTATTCATCAATTTGAAAAGTGGATAGGTCAATTCCACTAGATTTACAGCCCAGAATATTACCCAAAAAGTTCACAATTTAAAATGATTTGAGTACCTTTAAAAATAATCCAAACTTGACCTTCTTCTCCTTGATAAAATTTTCCATTTTAATTCGCACAAAAATTTGATATTATATAAGCGTCGGCACTCATGTGCATCCTTGGCTTTTTCAAAATCAGAAAGAGAATTCCTTAAATCTCTTTTGAGTTTTTCATTGGTAAGTACTTGGTGGAGGTTCTCTTCCTCTAAGGTCGTATTAGAAGTGGTGGCCTCAACCTAAATTCGTGTGCGCCCAAATCATCTGGACAGCAAATGATAGGGCCAAAAGGAGCATCAGATTCAAATACTTCAATAAACTCGGAGGGGTGCCCATAAGGAGGAAGTGGGCGACCAAGTTGAGAGTAATAAGAACTTATTTCGGTAAAAATTCAAATTACACAAAGTTAGGTTTAGGAAAATGTATCATATAAGACAATTTTTTATGAAGAGTGCAACAAATTCATACACAAATAATAATACATAACACTCGCTCCTTACCGAGATTCCTAAGTCTAATCATAAACTACTCCAAATAGGGACTATCGGGGGAGGGCGGTAGGAACCGCTCTCTAAGGTATAACACTAATGGCGCAATACGAAATCACTGAGTGCCTCTTTTTCTTTAATTACTTGGTCAATTTTAGAGAGCAACCCCTGGGTTTCTTCTTTAAGTTGTGTAAATACCTCATCTTACTCTTTTTATCACTGCAAATAACATAATCATTCTATGGTTTGGATTTGAATTTTTCCATGCTCTCCTCCACGAGTTTAGCAAAAGTTACTTCCATAAAAGACTATAAAGAACAAAGGAATGAAAATAACATAATCATTCTTAGTGCAATAACAAGACAATACAATTAAAGGAATTAGTCATGACAAAATAGCGAAAAAATTCATTTTATTACATATAAAGAAGTAGCAAAGTAATTTACAAAAGTTCAAGTAATTATATGACCTTGAGAAGTAGAGGAGGCCTCGGTCCCTTTAGACCGCACATCCTCATCATCTGCTGTACAGAGGTATCTTGAGAGGCAGAAGGAGAAGTTTCCTCCATGGCCGGCTCCTTAGCCAACTCATTCCTACAATAAGTAAGGGCCTTATCGATTGTTCCAAAGTCTCCTAGAAAGCCAACGTCAACCTCTACAGTAGTATCATCTAAGTGGCCAGCGAAAAATTGATGTTTGTCTACGGCGTACAACTTGTAAAGTACCCGGTAAGTGATTCGCTCAAGCTTGTCCTTAGACCCCTTTAATGCCTCCTCATTTTCCCCTAATGTTTTATCTCTCTCTCCCAACTCCAGACCTATCAATGTAAAGGCCTCCTCTGCTACCTTTGCTGCCCCTTCTACCTTTTCTGCTTTCATCTTTGATCCCTTGGCTCTTCCTCTATTCAGGTTTTCTCAAAAGCGGCCACAGCAAGGTCTTCCTTAAGCTTAGTAGTGCGGGCAGTGGATAAAACCTGGTTGTCTTCTTCCCTCTTCTGAGCTTCGGCCACTAAGGCACTCACCTGCTACAAAGCAAAGATAGATAAGATGAAAATCGGAAAAGTAGATCACTATTGAATAAAGAATGAGAAGAAAGTGTATGCGTAGACCAAAAACCTTTCAAGCTCAGTAGCAAGCTCGGGAAGGAGAGTACAAGAAATAGAAGGGCGTTGGAATAAGATTATGAGTAGAGGAAATGTGAGATAAGCCGTCTTGAGTGATACGCCTCCATCCTCTCGGCAAGGTCAGTAATAATACCCTCGAGCAAGGCAGGAAATGAATGTTTGGGTCATGGAAGGATCAAAGAGATGCGATGGGAAGTGCTTCTGAAGAAGGAAGAGGAGGAGACATGGTTGGCTTCTTAAGACTTTGATCAAAAGCCTTAGCTCCATCTTCCTTCCTCTTTTCCCTTTTCTTCTTTATCGCCACCAATTTCTACGGCACATGGTTTTCAAGAAATGCATCTAAAAGATTAGTAATCGTCTTGCAATGATTAGGAAATATAATTTCAACGTCCAACTTAACAAATTATACATATATTATTGTCAGTAATTGGAGAGAATTTAAAGATGGAATGGAAGAAGTTATGACTAGTACGTAAGAAGTTGTATTTGTCTAGTAAAGACTCCGTGAAAAATAACTTTGCTTTCCACTCGTTTTCACCCAAATCCCAGATGTCCTTCCTACAGGATAAGAATGACCATGTGGCCTCAGTAGAAAAGATAGGACGATTTGGAAAGTAGAAGGAAAGTTATCTAAATTTGAAATAAAAAAATATTGATCATTCCATTTTTGGGTCTTTCAAGGAAAGATGTAAAAACCGACTTCTTGGCCTGGACATAATAAAACCCAAAATCACCCTTAGAAGGACTCTTATGAATGTCGAATAGGAATTAGAGTTCCTCACAGGAAGGTGGAGAGCTCGTCTCCGCATAAATAATGAAAGTGGCGATTATAATGGGATAAGAAATGGGAGCAAGTTGAATGAGTGTGATTCCAATAGCGGATAACCATTCACGAAGAATTTGTTTAGGAGGAAGATAAAGCCCACATTGAATATGCTTAGAAATAATAGAAATAAAGCCGTTTGGAGGCATGTGGATACGTTAATGAGATTCAAGAACCCTACCTAAATAACCCTCGAACACAAAATGACCTAGAATCTCCACTATTTCCCCTAGTTTACATATTCTAGATGGAAAAGATAAAGGAGAGATGGAAATAGTTTTCATATCAAAAAAATATTGGATCGAATATCGATCATCGCTAAGAGTTAAGAAAAACAGGAAGAAAAAGAACACCCTTCCTATTGTTCGGAAAAGAAACTAGCCTTGGAGAAGATGATATTAGTAATCAAAATATTCGAAAAGTACGTAAAAGAATAGAGAAGAAGAAAGGGAAAAGTATATACTTAGCTTGATCCAAATCTTAACCACAATTGCAATGATGAAGGAACTCCAAAATTCTATTTGGACACAAGAGATCTTAACCATTAGATCTTCCCCTGAATTCCACCTTTCATATAAAGAGAAAAAAATCCAATAATCTATATTTGTTGTGTCAAATTTTATGTTTAATTTTGTGTCCCAATAGCCGGCCTATATATATATATATATGTTGAAAATATAAATTAATTTTATTAATAGATATTTACCAGGGTAGTTTCTTTAAAAGGTCCTCATCCCAGGACCCAAGTAAATTTATTTAAGTCTGCAGGACGAAAATCATAAAATTGCATTAGCACCCTCATTTATCCTAAACCTTCTTTTATCTTAAGGCCCGTCTGTGAAATTTTACTTTCTTCATCCCGTTTATTCCAAAACTGCATGTACCCTTTTATTACCTACGTTTCTTTTCTTCCTTCTTTAAATTTTACTACTTTCTTTTTTCCAAAACCAAAACCCTAGAAATTTTAGAGCTTCTCAAAACTCGGCAATGGAAAATGGCAAGGGGGAGATAAACGTATGGGGGATAGATGCGGAGTAAGAAGATCAAAGCAATGTCATGGTAAGAGTTGCCTAATTTCACGTTTCTTTTTTAGTCGATCTACATGCACAAGACAGTTTGGAATTAATTATTAAAGTGTAAAATTGGAATTAATCAAACCTACTATTAGGGGGTTAGCCTACCATGAGAACCAAAACGGAACTCTCTGAAGTCAAAATAATACTCCTGCTTTTCCTCCCGTGTTCTGCTAATATCCGGCTTCCGTTTTCTTCTCCTCCCAATTTTGAATCTTTAATTTAATCGATCTAGTTATTTTCTTACTACAGTCATTATTTGCCTCTCTAAATCCCAAACAAACGGGAGAGAGACGAACAACAGGCAAATAAAGAAATATCTCCCGATTGACATTTTCATACTCCAATCTTATTATGATCTCCGTGCATAATTTTCGAATGTACTTCCGAATCACATATATCCAATCCCTACAGTGTAGCTTCAAATTTGATTTGTAGACTATTTGTCGAATCAGTGATTTCTTTGACACTTCATCTACTCCTCCTAACTATGAAGGTCTGGTTTCATGTAATTTTTTATTGTAATCCTTTTTTTTATTCTAGTACCATATTCTATTTGGATTGGTGATAATTTACTTCGATGTAGTTCTAGAATTTATATCAATCACTAATTTATTACATACCCGGACGATTGAGTTCAAGGGATTTTATTTTTTTATTACAAAACTAGAAATGTGCATTATAGAAACCAAGCCATACTTTTTTATTTAGCTCATAACCTATTTTAGTGAATGGACTTCTACTATTAATGTTGATGAGGAAAAAAAGTGGTATTTTTATGCAACATTTAATTTAGTATCCTTTCTGTTTCATTTTCTAGATTATGTGTTTCGCCCTTAGTTAAAAAATAGGTTTTTGAACTGAACATAGCGGAAATCTGTGATCATAATTTCATAAATATTTGGATAAAGGTGACACAATTAAGACAACAAGGTAATTCTATCTCTATCAACAAGTTTTGCAAGTTTACTCAGCTTTATTTTTTACCTAAATGAACTTATATGAAATGAATATGGTTAAAAGGTTTGAATCATTTTACTTTACTTTTTTATTTTATGTTTATTGTTTACTCACTTCAAACCATATACTTTTAGGAATTAATTCTGTAGTAACATTTTCATGTGAATATACTTCCTTCAATGTAAAAAAATTGGATTTTTTTTACATTACTCTATGTTGATTGAAATACTACACTTGATATCTTAATGTTCTTTTATTATACATCTATGTCTCAAATTTTTTTATTGAAAGCTATTAGAAAAAAATAATGTTCATTGAAAAAATTATTGTGAACAACTAGGAAAGAGTAATAAAAATAACAAAATGAACATTGATGAATCAACGTGCTCCAATTGCCAAAGAATGTTATGATAAGATTTTAAAATTTACGTCATTGTGCATGGACTACCGTTGGGTACGTCATTGTTTGTAGGTGATCGAAAGATTTATTATCTATGTCCCATAAAAATAATGTTTCATTTAATAAATAGAAAGGCTATAATTAGTACACATGTTTATTTTTGTGTTTAAAGACTTTATTGTGTGTAATATCATTAGCTAATGTATGTTATCTGTCATATTGATCGGCTCAAGTACAAATATTTAATTTTATGATCGTGGAGGAAAACTTATCTTGATCTTAATCTTCATTTTCTCAACCTTCATCAAAATCAAAAATAGAAAAAATAACATAGGTATTAATTTTTTTTTCTTCTATTTTCAAGATTCTAATTATCTTTTAAAGGAATTTCAGTATCTTTCACTCTAATTGAGTATCAATTAAGGTATGAAATTTTATATTAAATTAAGATACGAGAATTTGAAATGTTCGAGCGGTATTATTGATATAAAGAGCTAACTTTATACAAAAAAAGACAATAGTTTTGGAGATTCTCCATTTGACAATTCCTTTTTTATACCATTTTTTTCATTTTTACAGTATAATATGTCAAAAGAAATTGATTAGTAAAATTGTGAAATTCGGTAGATGAATCAAAATAATAGGCATCTATTTTGTTTAAAAAAGGAAAGGATCTATATTTTATTCTTATTCTTTTTTGATAATACTACTTTTCTAGTAGATGATTAGGTAAGAACTATCTAAGAAAAATAGGATTATTATTTGAGAAAATTAGGCATAATCTTTAACATTTTAGCTAAAATTGATTTAGTGTGAGTTGTCACTACTTTAAATTCAATTAAACTAAATTTAGGGCATAAATGCAATTGATAAATTCATTAACAAATGCAATTAATAAGGTAACTAATGAGGAAATTAATGTCAAATTGAGTTACTTCTCCATTTATTTTGATTTAACTTATCTTTTACAATGGATTTTGAATAAACAAAATAAAATAAATAAAAGACATAAACTTTGTATATGGAGAAATTGAATAATGCTA
Organism: Allium fistulosum; assembly: GCA_030737815.1. Taxonomy (NCBI): domain Eukaryota; kingdom Viridiplantae; phylum Streptophyta; class Magnoliopsida; order Asparagales; family Amaryllidaceae; genus Allium; species Allium fistulosum. Next base: position 435,349,888 of record CM060904.1, on the reverse strand, counting down.
CAAAAAAATATATATTCAAGTTGGTTCAATGACCTTGATTTCTATAATGCTACAGAAAACTAATTTGTTCCTTTTTAAATAATATATATACATATATATATATATATATATATATATATATATGTCCTAAAACATTATTTGATTTTGTTTTTATGCTTTGGGACCTGTACACATGTGTTCATAATGACTTTTAAACTAAAATATATGACATAACTGTAAAATAAAATAACTTACTCTTCTCCATCCAATTCTCTCATAATATTTTCATATACATAATCCGTATTTCCAAAAAATTCGCATGTTTTCTAGGTCTACTCATTAATTTTTTAAACAAAATTTTCATATGCTAAATTCTTATCCAATCACTTCAAAATCATTATATACATTTCACTTAAATGTAAAATATATCTTATAAATAATGGTTTTACTTGAGTTAATCATAATAAATATACTCAACTAGATTTGCATAAAATATAGTTGTAATCCGCATGCATAACACTGGTTCGCAGTCGTGTAAAATAAAGTGATAATTGTCTACTAGTGACTTGTTGTTGTCAAATACTTTCAAGATTATTTTATCATGTTTCAACAACACAAATATATCATAAAATTAAGGAAATTTTGCTAAATTAGGGCATTTTTTAAAATTTCATATTTAGGCTAGTTTCAAACAATATTACAAGTCTGTGCGGTTAAAGCCTCGCTAATGCCCCGCGAAATCATCCCTATAGCACATAGCACTTTTTGATCACTATGCTTTATCAATTTAGCGATATTAAATAGTAAATATGCTTTAAGTCTAGCTATTCTCCGCTACATCCGCTAAATCAAGGTTTTTTACCATCCGCTTTAACAACATTAATATGAAAAGATTGATTTAACTAATTCTCCTTTAAATTAAATCAATAAAGGTAAGGTAAAGACCTAATTTAAGATATAAGTTCTCAATATAAGTTATAAATATATTGTAGTCACCAAATTTGAACTGCATAAATTATGATATTCTTCGGTTTTATTACATATGATTAAACAATATTTCCTTTTTCTACACAAATAATGTGAGAATGAACATAAATTAACTTTAAATAATTGATTTTTATATCTAATGAAGCTTTTTGCACATTCTTTATTTTCTGCTATATTTCCACTATAAATTTTGCACCACCACCGATATAGAATCATTAAGCAATTTAAAAGTACAGTTACAAGTATATGCCACTTCTGGCCACATTAGAGTCTAGTTGGACAAAGTGGTGAAGACACATTTTGAAATTACGCTCGTTGGCGATTTTTAAAAATGCACCTTTTTTAATTTTTGTTTGTAACTAGTTAGCGAAATTTCAAACAATATTTCATTTTGAACTAAACAAAGACGCATTTTAAAAAATGCCCAATATGCGCATTTCAAAATGCACCTTCGTCTGGCTAGGCGTTGATGTGGCCAGAAGTGGTTTATACTTGTAATATTGTTTGAAACTGGCCTAAATATGATTTTTTTAAATGGCCTAATTTGGCAAAATTTCCTAAATTTAATTATTAAATAGGTATAGTATTTACCACTGTGATCTAAATTAAATAGTGTTTGTTTTAATTGTTTTCAAAATACTAATGTGTTATATATTAGATGTACTCCATTTCACACATGTTTCTTGATACTTAAGCATTTACTTCCTTATCATTGTTTCAATTTTTTACTTACTTATTTAGCTATTACCATGTAGTAATATTATATCCAAGATCATAAATTTTGATTAGAATTATAATGAACAAATATACTTTTTATTTTGAAAATGTCTTCTAAACATGTATGGTAATTGAAATTAGTAACGAATTACAATACACATCCTCTTTCAAAAAAAGAAATAAAGTAAATGTCGTTTTTTTCAAAATATATAACCTAACGGTTGATTCTCATCGTTATGCGGTTGTACTAGTATTTTAATATTCTAAAAGGGAGGCGAATAGCAAATAGAAGAACCCTTCTTCTCCCTCTTCATACTAAATCAAAAGAACAGTCATACAGTACTCAAAAAAGACCGTGTGAAAATGGACAGAAACAAATTTTTAGTCATAAAAATAAGAAAATAGAGGGGTTCATACATTTTTCTTGTTCTAGTGAAACAACTGAATCTGCTTCGTACCAATTTTGAAAAAAAAAATTAATTTCATCTCTTCTTATTTGAATCTCTCTCGTCCAATTCTCCTAATCTCAAATCTAAATTCATTCCAAAATCTGCCCCCGCCTCTTCCCCTCTTCCAGTATCTCTATGTTCTATACTGATCTGACACATGCCGTCCCTTTCTCCCTCCATCATTTTTGCAAAATGGAGTTGAATTCAACTTCGATAGAAGAATATGGACTCAAAGTAAAGGTTATTTAGAGTTGGTGCATCGTGGGCTGCAAAGGCTTGTTGATGCTTCTAGTGATTGTGAACTTGTGTGATTAGTGGTATGGATAAAAAATTTCATTATTGCTTTATTTTTTACTACTTTTGTGTTTGCATGGTGATAAAATTTGCTTAATTTTGATAAGAACTAAATGGAGTTGAAGCCTTATTTGAATAACTATGTATTTCTCTTAAATTATGTTTGAACATATGTAAGAGTTAGGGTCCGCCTATTGCTACCACGCTTATTGTTGTTCATCCTCGTTTAAAATATTAAAATATTAATTCCAATTATACCCTCTAACAGTGTATTAATAATCTGCTGACAACATGATCAATCGAATTGACTAGTGTGGAAAAATTAAAAATAAAGCTATGTAAATGTGTTGAGAATATTCAATTAACGCTGGGATAAAGCTCTGAAAGTTAAAAAACAAAGTCACTTGCTGACGTGGAAAACCGAAAACATACGGTAATATTTGGTGTGGAAAACAACACAGTTTATAGGAAATATTAAAAATAGAAACTCCAAAATTTTAACCATGAATATGAAGTGGGGAGAGCAATGAAAAAACAAATCAATGCTAGAGGTAAGCATGAAAATTTAAAGAACCACACGTGCGCATAGTACTAAAGTTTATAAACCGTATTACTAATAAACATTGAAAATGTTAACCTTACGTTTCTTCTACGCATTGAAAATATAAAATCAACGCAGTTTACAGGGAATGTTAAAAATAGAAACTCCAAACTTTTAACCATGAACATAAAGTGTGGGAGCAACGAAAAAAAAAATCAATGCTAGAGGTAAGCATGGAAATTTAAAAACTATGTGTGCGCATAACATTGAAAGATTATAAACCACGTTATTAATGGGAATTGAAAATGTTAAACTTATGCTCCTACTAAGCATTGAAAATATAAAATTAACACAGCTTACAGGGAATGTTAAAAACATAAAATCCAAACATTTAACCATGAATACGAAGTGGGGGAAGCAATGAAAAAAAAGTTCAATAGTAGGCAAGCTTGAAAATTTAAACAACCAAGCGTGTGCCTAGCAGAATTGTAACGACCCTGAAATTTAAATTTATTTAAATTAATAATTAAATGAATTTTTGAATTAAATTGAGTAATTAAATAAATTTTTGAATAAAAATTTGAGCGAGTTTCCCCCATTCAAATAATAAGTGAATTTGAAAATAATAAATTTATAGATATATTTGACTTGAGTTTAAATTTTAAATAAATGATTAATAATAATAATACATATATAAAATTGATGGTTAATAATAATTTGAGATTACAAATTTAATATTAGATAATAGATATTAAAGTAAAATAAATAATTGAGTTTATAAAATAATAAAATGTCTTTGTTCAAATAAACAAAATAAAGCAATAGAACATAAATGTATGAATAGAAACAAAACAAAATAAAATATAAGAAATACAAGATAGTAAATATACTATAAAAATAATACAAAACAAAGTGGATTGCAAAGTAAAGACATATCAAACAATGAAATGTTAAGTTAGAAATAGGGATTGATATATGTAAGTATAAAAATAAACAAGACAACAAACCAATATAAATTAATAAAAACAAAACACAATATATCTCCTCTAGCACACAAAATCATCTTCCCAGCCGAAATGAAGCAAGATACAAAATAAAGTAAAGTAAAATAAAGGTAAGTGTGTACATGATAATAAATGCAAGCACGACTTAGTACCTTCTCAGCCATACCTCCAACATCACCCAGTACAAACAACATCACCATATACATTCAAATTGTATACATCAACTTCATTCATTCGAAACTGAGAAACAAAGAAAAAAAAATGAAAGGAGTAAAACATCTCAAACTTAAGAACAAAAGAAATTCAACTGGAACAACAATTAGCTCAGTTTAAAACTTCAGATTCAAAACAAGAATCAAAGATTCAAGGAGTCACTTCAAAATAACCCAGATAAGAACAATGCAAGCTTCCAGTTTTCCTCTCTGATTCTTGTTCTTAGTTCTGTCTTCAGGCAAAAATGAGGTGAGCAACTTTGTTTTCCCAGTAAGTAAGCACTAAGTTGATCTGCTACTGGATATAAATGTTGCATAAAGACTTCTCAGTTTTTATATAATTGAATTTGCATTTTTGTATATATATGTGTGAGTATGTCTGTATATACACATACCTGTTTCCTGTTGTTTTAGTTCTCATCTGGCCTTCAAAGATTCAAAGCTTCCAATAGAATTGAAATTAGACTTAGATGTTTAAATGGAAGATGGTTGTTATTGTATGATGGTGTTCATAAAAATTGTTTCAAGGTTTTAAATTTAACAAATAGGCTTAAAAAATGAACATAACAGTAAGATTATATATATAAGTTAAAATCCAAACATTTTGATTTACGAATTCCAGGATATAAACTGAATTCTCATACTTTAACATGAATTTTAAAACGAAAATCATGGTTTTTAGCTGCGTGGATTGAGAGCAGTTCTGTGATGATCAAAAATTTCGTTTCGACCAAATTCTGATGATCGGAGAATTATTGGAGCTTGGGGTTTCACGTGAAGGTGGAGGAGCTTACCGAGGAGGTGGGAAAAATGGTCGGAGGCGACCACGACCTTGGTGGCGAAGGCGACGTTCGTTTTCCATCTGTAAACCTAAATTTTTAGGTGATCGAACTTTGTATCACCGCGACGTCGACGAAGCGTCGAGTGAGGCGTGGCTTTGGGGGACGGTGGCGCGGTGGATGAAAAAGCTATGACCGGAGTTTCAGACCTTCAGATGGTCGGAGTGGCAAGAACGGCGCGTTGACAGGCTTTGGGGTGAATTCCTGTTGTTTGGTTCCAGGTTTCGATTATGGTCTCGATTTTGAATTCGAGAAGATGGCAACGTTTCGATGGTTGGGAGTTGATGCGGGGTTGGACGGCGACTTGTTGAAGGTCTCGCCGATGACCTGAGCGCCGCCGCGTCCACGTGCACGTGCACGCGTATACTGGTGTGTCAGGATGATCTGTTTTGGGAAGAGGAAGGAGACTCGAAGTCAATCTCGGGAAAACTGGGTGCTGGCTCGAGTTGGAATTCGTGTGTTTTCAAGTATATACCGGGTCAAAATTCTAACACTTAAACAAATTTTCAAAAAGTTTTGTAACGGGTTATTTTGGAGAAAATTCGAAGCCAGTCTGGAGTATCTCTGGGTAAAACTCGAAGTAGGGACAGGGTAGTTCAGGTAGCATGTTGGTTTCAGGTTGTAAAAGCCTGTTTATTTCTGGGATTTAAAACTAAGTTTAAAATATGAATTCAAGTTTGGAAATTAGTTGAAATAAAATAAGTTTTTGAATTTATTTTTCTTCTTTTACTACTTTAAAATGGTTACATAGTTTGAATTTTAAAATGGAAGTTTTTAAAATATAATATGATTTAAACAATTTTTATTGTTAAAGTGTATTTTTAAAATGGAAGTTTCTAAAATGTTTTATTCTTAAAATAGATGAGGACCAATGATTTATAATTCATTAAAATTAATAAGGAAATTAAAGAATGATTTATTTAAATCATGAATAAATAATTTAGACTAATTTAAAATTAGAAATGATTAAATGATGATTTATTCTAAGAAAATTTCTTAAGAAAGAAATTTAAGAAATGTTATTAGCTAATGAAGATAATTAACTAGGAATTACGAGGTAATTTAAATTAATGCGATTAATTTGATTAATAAATAAAGATAATCAATTTAAATTGTTAATACTGAATGAAAGTAATGAAGAAATTAAATTTATTATGTAATTGGTTTAAAGGTTAAATTAATTTATATGATTAGTTAAGAATAATTTGGATTAACTTAGGCAATTGATTAATTAATTTATATCATGTGATTTGAAATTAATAAACCAAGATTGGATAATTTATTCATGAAGAAATTAATTTACTTGGAAATAAATGGAATTAATTAGGATTAAACGATTAATTGATCCTGTATATAAATGATTATTTGATGCTTGACCTTACGTATGGATGTTGGACTCTGTTGAATGATACGAGTAGTTGATATTGCTGATGTACGATGCTTTGTGATATATCCTGATATTGTTATGGTCTGTAATTTACTTATCTGTGATGTATATATTGTTATATGAATATGCAAACCTTGACCCGTAAAACGACACTTGATTTTCGATGCGACAGGGAGTCGGATTCCAGTTGGTTATCCGAAATCCACATCGAATTGTAATTGTGAATCTTTGTGACTGATAAATTTATTTTATCTAAATCTGTGAATGAAGATAAGCGTTATCGATTTTACCGCTTATCGATATATCTGTGATGATTGATGTTGCACTATTGCGTGTGAAACCCCTGGACTACACCATACACACACAAATATGGATTTCACGTGGAAATCGGTTAAGTCACAGATAATTTAAATTTGATGTTTTGAAATTGAAATTTTAATTTCAATTGATTTTGAAATTAGAAATTTGGGTTTAAAATGAAAAGCTTTTGAAATGGAATTTCAAAGATAAAAGTTATTTTGAATAACTTAATCGAGTTTTGAAAATTTAAATAATTTGATTTAAAATTTGAATTCAAGTTTGAAATTGAATCTTATGAATTGAAACTAGGGATTAAAGATGATATAAATGTGTTTATATAAAGTTAAACCATTTAAAAGTTAAATTTTGGGAATTTGAATTTAACCCAAGAATTTCAACTCGTATGAATGAATCAGATTTCCAAAATGAAACTATTTGTTTTAAAGGAATAAAAACTTTCAGATAAGAAAAGAAATTCCAGCTTAATTAAAGGAATTTCAAGTTTGAATTGAAAATTGTTTTTTTTTTTCAAGTTATGAATGAATTCTTTTTGAAAGCTATGAATTAAATCTGTTTATTTTTAACAGATTTAAAATGATGGTTTATTTAAACCATTCAAAATGAAATTGTTTTGCAAGCTATAAGTTAGATCTTTGATTTAAAGATTTAACGAGTTAAATTGAAAATGGAAATTGATTTGGAAAAATCTGTGAATGAATCTTTTGTTTAAAAGATAAAAATCTGGAAATTGTTTAAAACCGTTGAAGGTTGTTAAAATGAATCTTTTTGTTTAAAAGATTAAAATGGTAATTTGTTTAAACCATTTGAAGAAAGATTTTGGGTAATAAGCTGTGACTTAAATTGAAATCCCAATATCCATATGTTTTGAATATTGCGCTCACTATTCGGGTTAGCCGGGAAAGGACCTTTGGGTCGTATAACCCATTCCGAATAGTGATACGTCGTATATGGATCGCATTTGCTATATTACAGCATGATAGGGGGTTCTCGCTTCGCGGTTAGGTGGCGAACGGGAGACTCTTACCCCTACATGTCCCTGAGAGGGATGGGTTGGTTAGGCAGATGCCGTGACAGTCGAGAGGCTGGCCGTAAAAGTAAATGCGAGGTGCCAATGTAAGCCACGGTGGGACTGGGATGGTTGCAAAGCCTACCGGTGGCCGCTGTCTGTAGATCGTTACATTTGGTATCAGAGCTAAGGTTGAACTTTAACTCAGGAGTATAACACGTTAAGTAGCTCATTAGAGATAGAGTGAAGTAAACTCTAGAATGAGTAATTCTCAGATATCCGTCTAAACATCTCAGTAAATTCTCTTACTATCCACTGATAGTGAGTATGAGTGCAAGAAGAGGACGAGATAGGGGATAGGGAAGTACGACTATAAATGGTCAATATCCTGCAACAGTGGAAACAATCTTTCTTATCAATCTCTTTTGATTCGTCTTTTCAATTCTTTTGATTTCTTCGTGACAGCTCCAGAAGAAGTTTCAGTGTGATGGTGGCTCTACGAATCGTTGTAGAAGATCTTACTTCGTATCTTCATCGGTTTCTTATCAGCTTTTTGATTTAAACCTTAATGAATATAAATTTGAAATTAGAACTTAGAAATTTAAATAAATTGGAAAATTTAATATAAGGATAAAATTGAATTAAATCGATAAAACAATTTCGTTTGAAACTCAATTTTGAAATTCTATTGTAATTTCTTGTGAATACCAAAGTCCGAAGAGGGACAAATTGGTATGTATTCTGAGATATTCCGACTTGAATTCGGAATCCGTATCTTTTGTTTGAGGAGTTATAGGAGATTGAATCTGTCTATCTCCGTGTTGTTTCGTGCCTGCGAATTTCGAGGACGAAATTCTTTTAAGGGGGGAAATTTGTAACGACCCTGAAATTTAAATTTATTTAAATTAATAATTAAATGAATTTTTGAATTAAATTGAGTAATTAAATAAATTTTTGAATAAAAATTTGAGCGAGTTTCCCCCATTCAAATAATAAGTGAATTTGAAAATAATAAATTTATAGATATATTTGACTTGAGTTTAAATTTTAAATAAATGATTAATAATAATAATACATATATAAAATTGATGGTTAATAATAATTTGAGATTACAAATTTAATATAAGATAATAGATATTAAAGTAAAATAAATAATTGAGTTTATAAAATAATAAAATGTCTTTGTACAAATAAACAAAATAAAGCAATAGAACATAAATGTATGAATAGAAACAAAACAAAATAAAATATAAGAAATACAAGATAGTAAATATACTATAAAAATAATACAAAACAAAGTGGATTGCAAAGTAAAGACATATCAAACAATGAAATGTTAAGTTAGAAATAGGGATTGATATATGTAAGTATAAAAATAAACAAGACAACAAACCAATATAAATTAATAAAAACAAAACACAATATATCTCCTCTAGCACACAAAATCATCTTCCCAGCCGAAATGAAGCAAGATACAAAATAAAGTAAAGTAAAATAAAGGTAAGTGTGTACATGATAATAAATGCAAGCACGACTTAGTACCTTCTCAGCCATACCTCCAACATCACCCAGTACAAACAACATCACCATATACATTCAAATTGTATACATCAACTTCATTCATTCGAAACTGAGAAACAAAGAAAAAAAATGAAAGGAGTAAAACATCTCAAACTTAAGAACAAAAGAAATTCAACTGGAACAACAATTAGCTCAGTTTAAAACTTCAGATTCAAAACAAGAATCAAAGATTCAAGGAGTCACTTCAAAATAACCCAGATAAGAACAATGCAAGCTTCCAGTTTTCCTCTCTGATTCTTGTTCTTAGTTCTGTCTTCAGGCAAAAATGAGGTGAGCAACTTTGTTTTCCCAGTAAGTAAGCACTAAGTTGATCTGCTACTGGATATAAATGTTGCATAAAGACTTCTCAGTTTTTATATAATTGAATTTGCATTTTTGTATATATATGTGTGAGTATGTCTGTATATACACATACCTGTTTCCTGTTGTTTTAGTTCTCATCTGGCCTTCAAAGATTCAAAGCTTCCAATAGAATTGAAATTAGACTTAGATGTTTAAATGGAAGATGGTTGTTATTGTATGATGGTGTTCATAAAAATTGTTTCAAGGTTTTAAATTTAACAAATAGGCTTAAAAAATGAACATAACAGTAAGATTATATATATAAGTTAAAATCCAAACATTTTGATTTACGAATTCCAGGATATAAACTGAATTCTCATACTTTAACATGAATTTTAAAACGAAAATCATGGTTTTTAGCTGCGTGGATTGAGAGCAGTTCTGTGATGATCAAAAATTTCGTTTCGACCAAATTCTGATGATCGGAGAATTATTGGAGCTTGGGGTTTCACGTGAAGGTGGAGGAGCTTACCGAGGAGGTGGGAAAAATGGTCGGAGGCGACCACGACCTTGGTGGCGAAGGCGACGTTCGTTTTCCATCTGTAAACCTAAATTTTTAGGTGATCGAACTTTGTATCACCGCGACGTCGACGAAGCGTCGAGTGAGGCGTGGCTTTGGGGGACGGTGGCGCGGTGGATGAAAAAGCTATGACCGGAGTTTCAGACCTTCAGATGGTCGGAGTGGCAAGAACGGCGCGTTGACAGGCTTTGGGGTGAATTCCTGTTGTTTGGTTCCAGGTTTCGATTATGGTCTCGATTTCGAATTCGAGAAGATGGCAACGTTTCGATGGTTGGGAGTTGATGCGGGGTTGGACGGCGACTTGTTGAAGGTCTCGCCGATGACCTGAGCGCCGCCGCGTCCACGTGCACGTGCACGCGTATACTGGTGTGTCAGGATGATCTGTTTTGGGAAGAGGAAGGAGACTCGAAGTCAATCTCGGGAAAACTGGGTGCTGGCTCGAGTTGGAATTCGTGTGTTTTCAAGTATATACCGGGTCAAAATTCTAACACTTAAACAAATTTTCAAAAAGTTTTGTAACGGGTTATTTTGGAGAAAATTCGAAGCCAGTCTGGAGTATCTCTGGGTAAAACTCGAAGTAGGGACAGGGTAGTTCAGGTAGCATGTTGGTTTCAGGTTGTAAAAGCCTGTTTATTTCTGGGATTTAAAACTAAGTTTAAAATATGAATTCAAGTTTGGAAATTAGTTGAAATAAAATAAGTTTTTGAATTTATTTTTCTTCTTTTACTACTTTAAAATGGTTACATAGTTTGAATTTTAAAATGGAAGTTTTTAAAATATAATATGATTTAAACAATTTTTATTGTTAAAGTGTATTTTTAAAATGGAAGTTTCTAAAATGTTTTATTCTTAAAATAGATGAGGACCAATGATTTATAATTCATTAAAATTAATAAGGAAATTAAAGAATGATTTATTTAAATCATGAATAAATAATTTAGACTAATTTAAAATTAGAAATGATTAAATGATGATTTATTCTAAGAAAATTTCTTAAGAAAGAAATTTAAGAAATGTTATTAGCTAATGAAGATAATTAACTAGGAATTACGAGGTAATTTAAATTAATGCGATTAATTTGATTAATAAATAAAGATAATCAATTTAAATTGTTAATACTGAATGAAAGTAATGAAGAAATTAAATTTATTATGTAATTGGTTTAAAGGTTAAATTAATTTATATGATTAGTTAAGAATAATTTGGATTAACTTAGGCAATTGATTAATTAATTTATATCATGTGATTTGAAATTAATAAACCAAGATTGGATAATTTATTCATGAAGAAATTAATTTACTTGGAAATAAATGGAATTAATTAGGATTAAACGATTAATTGATCCTGTATATAAATGATTATTTGATGCTTGACCTTACGTATGGATGTTGGACTCTGTTGAATGATACGAGTAGTTGATATTGCTGATGTACGATGCTTTGTGATATATCCTGATATTGTTATGGTCTGTAATTTACTTATCTGTGATGTATATATTGTTATATGAATATGCAAACCTTGACCCGTAAAACGACACTTGATTTTCGATGCGACAGGGAGTCGGATTCCAGTTGGTTATCCGAAATCCACATCGAATTGTAATTGTGAATCTTTGTGACTGATAAATTTATTTTATCTAAATCTGTGAATGAAGATAAGCGTTATCGATTTTACCGCTTATCGATATATCTGTGATGATTGATGTTGCACTATTGCGTGTGAAACCCCTGGACTACACCATACACACACAAATATGGATTTCACGTGGAAATCGGTTAAGTCACAGATAATTTAAATTTGATGTTTTGAAATTGAAATTTTAATTTCAATTGATTTTGAAATTAGAAATTTGGGTTTAAAATGAAAAGCTTTTGAAATGGAATTTCAAAGATAAAAGTTATTTTGAATAACTTAATCGAGTTTTGAAAATTTAAATAATTTGATTTAAAATTTGAATTCAAGTTTGAAATTGAATCCTATGAATTGAAACTAGGGATTAAAGATGATATAAATGTGTTTATATAAAGTTAAACCATTTAAAAGTTAAATTTTGGGAATTTGAATTTAACCCAAGAATTTCAACTCGTATGAATGAATCAGATTTCCAAAATGAAACTATTTGTTTTAAAGGAATAAAAACTTTCAGATAAGAAAAGAAATTCCAGCTTAATTAAAGGAATTTCAAGTTTGAATTGAAAATTGTTTTTTTTTTCAAGTTATGAATGAATTCTTTTTGAAAGCTATGAATTAAATCTGTTTATTTTTAACAGATTTAAAATGATGGTTTATTTAAACCATTCAAAATGAAATTGTTTTGCAAGCTATAAGTTAGATCTTTGATTTAAAGATTTAACGAGTTAAATTGAAAATGGAAATTGATTTGGAAAAATCTGTGAATGAATCTTTTGTTTAAAAGATAAAAATCTGGAAATTGTTTAAAACCGTTGAAGGTTGTTAAAATGAATCTTTTTGTTTAAAAGATTAAAATGGTAATTTGTTTAAACCATTTGAAGAAAGATTTTGGGTAATAAGCTGTGACTTAAATTGAAATCCCAATATCCATATGTTTTGAATATTGCGCTCACTATTCGGGTTAGCCGGGAAAGGACCTTTGGGTCGTATAACCCATTCCGAATAGTGATACGTCGTATATGGATCGCATTTGCTATATTACAGCATGATAGGGGGTTCTCGCTTCGCGGTTAGGTGGCGAACGGGAGACTCTTACCCCTACATGTCCCTGAGAGGGATGGGTTGGTTAGGCAGATGCCGTGACAGTCGAGAGGCTGGCCGTAAAAGTAAATGCGAGGTGCCAATGTAAGCCACGGTGGGACTGGGATGGTTGCAAAGCCTACCGGTGGCCGCTGTCTGTAGATCGTTACAAGAATGGCAATAAAAAGAGGAATAACAGCAATAAAATGATGAGGGCACTTTTTAAATAATTGGGGTGGAAAAAGAAAAGGTTGGGGTGGGCATTTTATTTTTAAGTTGCTGGGATGTGAAAAGTAAATAACAGGGTGACAATAGACGAACCTTAAGAGTTATGAATTATGGTCTGACATAACATTTCTGTGGTCTCATAACTTGTAACAACCAGCACCCCATGAGCCTGAATATTCGCTAAATCGGAAACCCAAGTCCACCAAAGTATGGATTATTGATTTATTATTTTGCAAATAAATAAATAAATGCATATCAGAGCACTATTGATATAACTCATATTGAAATAGTAAAGTATAATAAAATATATAGTTACTGACTAAGATTGATATTTCCAATATTTAGTGCCCCTGTCAATGTCGAGCATGCATTAGGAAACATATCCTTCCACCGTTCCCGCCTTGTACCAGTTCTGTCTCTCTAAAAGAATCATGTGGGTCGTAATGAGGAGGGCGTTAGAACAACGTTCTGGTGACTGGTGAATTATACTTTTTACACATAACACTAGTTTATTCCGACTGTATTCTATTACATATTATGTCTTTTCATTTTACTTAGTCGCCTAGACTCCACGTACGCGTATGACACACCATGTAACGCCCCGTAAATATGTGACTTTAAGTAAATGATCGTTTAGCTTTATCGATATAACAATAATTTTGTAAATAATTATTTATATTAATTTATATGATTTTATAAATGAAATATGATCATTTTAATTAGTTAAGAATGATAAGAAAATTTATTTTCAAAATTTTTTTACAAAATTATGCATATTAAATTAAAAGAGAAAATATGACCGAATATCGGAATCGGGATTTGTAACGATACAACATGTGGAAGTTGTGCAACGTTGTAGGAATATGTAACATTCGCATACACATGTACGTGTGCATACATGAGAACATGCACATAAACATATACATACAAAAATAATTAAGTATGAAAGTATAATATAAAATATATAATATATTTTAAGATTTCTTACTCCTTAAGCAATAATAAGTCAGCAAATGCATACATGAGATTATGGAAGTGATGGGCACATGGAGGGGGGATGTTTGCCATGCTTAGGGGGGGAAGTGTGATGGTGAAGCCATATAATAGTGATGAAGATGATGATGTATGCATGGATACTTTTACCCTCTTCTTTTCCTATAAATACCCCACCCTCTTCTCTTCATTTTCATTCATCTTCTTCTTCATATTTTCTAAGCTTTGTCTTCCACTTTAATGGCTTCCATCCTAAGAGAAATAATGCAAAAATTTATTTCAAAAAAGAATTTAAATTAGAATATATAGTTATATATACTTAAACACCTCAAAACAATCCCGAAACTCCACCATTTCTCCCTGTTCTTCACAACCTCCACCCCACTTCATCATAGGTCGAGCCACTTCCTTGCCCCACCCTAGGCCGTGCACCCCAAGCCATCTCAAGTCTTGGTCGAGGCATCTAGGAGCTAAAATCCAAAGAATAGTGAGCTTCGGAACTTGAGTAGTGGAGCTATAGCAAATTTTTAATTAATCATTGAAAACTCAAGGAAACTACATGATCAAGGAACTTCACTTCCTTCTTCCAGAAATGACACTTAAAGAACTTCGCTTTCAGCTGATGTTGCCTTAGTATCTCCAACACTATTCTAAGATGATCTACATAATCCTTCTCATTCTTAGAATACACCAAAATGTCATCAATAAAAACTAACACAAACGTATCCAAGTGATCTCGGAAAACCCGGTTCATCAAATCCACGAAGAAAGCTGGCGCATTAATAAGCCCGAATGGCATAACCAACCATTCGTAAGACCCATATCTAATCCTAAATGCCATCAAAGGAATACTATCCTCTACCACTTTTAGCTGATGGAAACCTATCGCCAAATCCAGCTGGGAAAACACTCTGGCTCCACTCAACTGATCAAATAAATCATCGATTCTTGGCAAAGGATACCTATTCTTGATCGTCCTCTCGTTCAGCATACGATAGTCGATACACATCCTTAACGATCCACCTGGCTTCTTCACGAATATCGCGGCCGTTCCCCAAGGCGAACTACTTAGCCGAATGAAATTCTTTCCTTCCAATTCCACTAACTACACCTTCAATTCCTTCATCTCGGTTGGTGACATCCTACTAGGTGGTCTACTTACAGGTTCAGCTCCTGGTACGAGATCTATCTGAAACTCGATCACTCTTTTTGGTGGCAAGCTCGAAACTGGTTCAAACACATCCGCAAACTCTCTTGCAACATAAACCTGCTTCAACTCTGCTTCCATTCCCATGGCACCCAATAACACATAAGCATTTCCGTCCGAACTCCTTACTGAGTAAATAACTCGGTTACGGCTATTAGGGTGCTTCAATGATATTTCCCCCTCCTGGAAAAATATCCTAGCATCGTATCAATCTAACCAATCCATACCCAATATGATCCTGAAACCCATGAAATCAAAAACATATAAACTGCATGCAAACATATGACCTAAAAAATCAAGTTCTAACCAGTCATATCTCATTCCCAGAGTAGCATACCCTCCTATAGAATTCGCAACCCTTAAAGGAGTAAAAAGGTATAAAGGTTTTAGACATAAGCAATCAACCAAATACAGAGATATAAATGAGTGCGATGCACCAGTATCAAATAGTATCCTAACTAGAGTACTATGTATCATAAGCATACCTTCCATCACAGCTTTTGCTTTCTCAGCAGCCGTTGGTCTAGAGGATGATGGTTCCAACGCAAAGACCTTTCCCTTTCAAACCTTAGCAGCTTCAGGACACTTGTCCTTGTAATGCCCCATCTGGCTACAGTTATAACACTTCACATTCGGCCACTGCTCTTCCATCACCCGAGCGACACTCATTAGCATGGTTCTCCTTCTTGTCACACTTGTAACATACAATATCAGCCTTGCTCTTCTTAGCTGCTACCCCCGACTAGGCACCTTTCTTCTTGAAGAACTTCCGCTTCTTACTTTGAAAATTCTGAACCTCGGTTGGTTTCCCTTTTCCAAAAGTAGAAATCATCTCTTCATTCCGAATAGCCATCTCAACAACAATATGACACGGATCCCGTAGGTTTGGCATGGTTGCTCTGGCGATCTCAGGATTCAACCCCCTGATAAACTTATCATTCCTTCGAATGATAGTATCAACAGTAGCATGCCCGTAACGGGATACCTCATCAAATGCCATAGCATACTCAATCACCGATTTATCCCCTTGGACTAAATCTGCAAACTTCCTTAGCAACGTTGACTTGGAAACCTCAGATAGAAATCTTTCTTCGAACCTCCTTCGAAATTCAGCCCAAGTCAGGTCTTCCTCTGGCTCTCCTACGGTAACTCCGTTCCACCAAAACAATGTTGCTCCCTGCAATTGCCTTGAGCAAGTTTTCTCTTCTGCATATCCGTCAAGCCAAGATTTGCAAATATCCTCTCATAATGCAATAGCCAGTTTTCCACTCCTACTGCATCCTCGGTTCCTAGAAAAGGCTTCCCTCTAAGACTAGTGTAATCCTTGCTCAGCTTGGCATAATTATTGCCCATTGGGGCCACCGGATTAGCTCCTCCAGCATTCCCTAAAGCCACTCCCGCAGCTGCTCCAGCTTGCATCATATTCATGAAGAACTGATACATTATCCCCATATCAACCAGCGGAATCTCGGCACCAACATTAGCATTTGCATCTGGGTTTGCATTTCCCTATCGACCCTGATTGCTCCTAGTATTGGGTCGAACATTCCCACTGGTTGCGGTGCATCTTCCACCTTGGTTCACTTTTCCATTTCCTACCTCCATATCTTACTTCCCTACTACCTGAAATCCAATCTTTTTAAGATACAGAAGAACGATCTAAGTGAGTGGGGAATACATACTTAGGTATTTATAGCAAAGTACACATATGTTACTATAACGCATACCCAAGCCCGACTATATTTTAGATTTATTAGATTATGCTTTAAAAATATTTTAAGGTTTAAATTCCTTTTAAGTACATAAACCATGCTCTGATACCAACTTGTAACATCCCGCTTCCGGAAGCTCAAAACTAACTGCTATGGATGTTGCAGTCATCCATAGGTGTTATTTATGAGTGATCGAAATCGGAATCTTGAAACTATTGGCAACACAGAAACACAAGAATATGAAAAAATTTAAACTTCAACAAAACAGAATTTCTCATTTCTTATGAATTTTAATTTAAGATTTCATTACATAATCCGAGACGTTAACCACGATCATATCACATATACATGTACAAAATACGATAAGAGCGACATATGAAGATGTCTTCTTATGATGATCAATGAACTAATAAATATGAACTTTACAGTTCTTAGTATATCACAGCAGAAAACACAAAATAGCTCCTATATAGCTAACACTGCCTCCTGCACATCTCCGGAAGCTTATTCGTCCAAAAAACCTGAAAGTCTCCCACTCTCAGACTACTCAAATTAATTTTGAGTACCCAAGAGTTTGTGGAGAAACACAAACTTCGAGTCAGACAATAAGTCTGGTATGAATAATCCTCTATGATCTCTTATCATAAATAGATATCTAGAGAGACCATACTGCTTAGCGGAACGGGTTTTCTCCTCACTAGTATCCAAAACAAAACATGCAAATCATTTACTATGCTCCTGCACCCAAAATGATTAGTCTTAACATTATATGAAATAAAGCCATAAATCATATATGTATTGGATATCCCATCCACCCATTCATTACATATCCCATCTAAAAGCAATTTATTAGATTTCCCATCTAAAATCCATTTACTAGAGTTCCCTTCTAAAATCTTTAAAATGACTATCCGTCAAAACTTAAATAGGACTATCCATCCAAAATTCATCAAAATAAATGCAGATTATCCATCGTACATTGTTTTATAAAAGTTGGCATAGGCTATCCACCGCACAGTCCATACTTTTCCTAGGATGACTATGAACCCTTGGGTGCCAAATCCCGAGGCTAACCACCTCTGGCAAAACATTCTTTACTTTAGACATTTGATGTGGGCTATTCACCGCACATTCCATGGTTTTCCTAGGTTAACCAAGAACCCAACACTTGGCCAATTAAAATATCATGATCCCTGTGATTATCCATTAAGATTCATGATCCCCATGAATATTTATTTTTCCCATGTATCCCACATGTTTAACCTATTCCCATTGGTAGCCCCAATTAGGTTAAATTAAAAAAAACACATTGATAGCCCCAATGTTTATTTTCGAAAGCATATTTCTATTTGTAACCCCAAACTATGTATTGAAAACATTAAACCCACCCCGGTGTCCCTAAGGTTTAATAACATCCAATTTATATAAGGATCCCCCTTACATATTCAAACCAAGATAAGTATTTTATGCTATAACCCTTCGAATTAGCAAAACCTTACTCAAGAAGAATGGCTAAAAACAGCCCTTTAAAACCCTTCAAATAAAGTCTCATCCGAAAGCAAATAACCCTCCGAAGTTAGCCCATTCAGAAGCCTTCCTTTTGAAAGCATCACAAAATCATACCTTTCGACCTTATCGAAAGGTTTCTTTTCGACCTCTACCTTTCGACTTTGTCGAAAGCCTGAGGTATCCCCCCTATAAAACCATTTATAAACCTTTTGAAAGAAATGAAACTCAAAACCTTTCAAAATCATTGAAATTCAAAATCTTTCAAAGTCAAAACCTTTCGAAACCAAAACCTTTCGAAGTCAAAAACCTTTCGAAACCAAAACCTTCCGAAGTCATTGAAGTTAACCCCTTCAAAACCATTCAAAAAGAATGAAGTGTTAGTGTTTGAACCAACCCTTTGAAAACAGTGGAGAGAGGTAGCAAGTTTTAGAAAACGAAAGAGAACCTTTGACCCCATCTGGGTCAAAAGGTTTGGAAGCGGCAACTATGCTTTCGACCCTGTCGAAAGCTAACCTTTCGACTTTGTCGAAAGGTTTCATTTAAAACAAGAAAGAAAACCAATTGAAACCTTTTTCTTTTAAACCATTTGAGCGGGCATATTTTCTTTAAAACCAAAACAAAGTTTCATCTCCTTCGAAAGCTCTAACCTTTCGTCCCTAAACCTTCCGACCCCTTTCAATTCACTACGTACCAGTCTCCTGATACCATGTGCATTGATTTTTAATCTAGTCGAAAGGTTTGATACCTTTCGACCTTGTCGGAAGGTTTGGAATGGAGGCGGAAGCTCTTGCCGAAAGAGTTAAAACAATGAAAATACTATTTAAAATAGTTATTATGTACCCCACCTGCCTTGTTTGTCTAAATCTGATTGGTTGCCAGAATTTTATATTCATAATTGCTGCCGACTTTCCTTATTTGGAAATTTAAATAAATTTGAAAAAGCCCCTTTCTCCTTTATAATTATACAAAACATTTAAGTCCTATACCTTAAATAATTTTATATAACTATTAAAACATCATGAAAATTTGTAGAAAATTTCTAGAAAATCAATTAATCTCTTCAACATATTAAAATTTCAAAGCATATGAAAATCAAAACCACTCGGAATTTAACCAAAACTGAATAAAAACGTGTTAATCAATCCATTAACATTTAAAACACCTATGTCTTATCCAAACAAAGGTTTAAATGGTTATATCCTAACCCAGACACAAACATGAATCAGGTATAACCCATAGCCGATCCAAACAGAAAAAAATGAGATGATAAACATGATTATTTACCTTGATTAGTTGATTGGAGAATGAGATAATTTTCTAGCTTTAATTCCTTAGCTTTTTCATCAATTTATGCTCTTCCTGGAGCTTTTATTGGCCGACCCAAAGTTGGTGAGGAGTTATGAATGAGAAAGTGAAAGTTTATTATGGTGAAGGAAGAGATATATACTAAGAAATGTAGTCCCATTTCGAAGTTTACCCATTAGGAAAATTCCTCCTTCTAAATTTAGTGAAGTCTTATTTAGTTCATTCATTAAGACATGGCCATTGGATTTATTAATCTCATCTCCCTAATTATTCACATTATTCTATTTAATTTAAAAAATAAAATATCCCAAATAATGTTAATTAAAATTCAGGGGCATTACAATTTTGAGATATGAGTAAAGCAAGTTTTGGGAAAATCGCGGTTTTGTAGTTCGGAATCCAAAACTAGATTTCTTTGGAAATGATGTTTTAATTTTTTTTAAATATATGGAATAAATCTTATAAATGTTTTAAAATATTTAAAAATTTATTTGAGTAATAAAAAATGAATATTCAAATAATAAAAAAGTCGTTTTGATTAATATAGCTTATAAAAGCGCTTTCCGCAACACTTTTCTATAACTTTTAAATTTTAGTTTTAAAACTGAACGATTCTTTTCCAAATCTTTTATAAATATTTTCAAAGGAATAATTAAGTATTTTAATGATTATTTGGAAGTTTTAGAATTTATTTAAAATAATCTAAATAAAAGGTTTAAAGAAAAGTTATTACAAATTAAGTGGTTTAATCTTGGCTCTAAAAGCCGACGAGTAGACTGGATTTTTCAATTTGTGAGATTCGAAAGTGAGGTGATTAAATTAAGAAGATGTTCAGGAGCAACCAGTGCCCTGGCTCACCTGGGCTCTTCCCTGGGCGAGGGATAGATAAGGCGAAATGTCGGAAACGAGTTAAGTGTAAAAAGCTTTTAAGAAATCAAAGCAGTGAGAAGAGAGGTTTAATGATTCCGTATATACCGGATAGAATGTTTTAGGAAATATATATCTCCAAAAGAGATTTTTGATAAAACAAACTAAATCAATTAAAGAATGATTCCCTATTCACAAGAACATCTTTTTATCGATGATTATTTCGAAGGAATCGGGGTCAGATTTGGATGATTCCTATCCGAAGACCACTTCGAACCAATTTATGTATTCGAAGTGAAAACATGGATATGATATTTGGGATTTTTGTAATGAAGGACTGCTTGTTGATCATTTGGGGATAAACTCCCAATATACATATAGTAGCAGTAGTCTCTTCGTTATGAAATATCCAATGCAAGGACTAATCATTACTAATCTTAAGGGTACTCCCGACAGGATGTGGTAGGAGAGTGCCTTCGGTTTGTTCTATACCTGGACAACTTGTATGGACGGATGTCTAACATTGCATTCTAGTTACATACGTGATCTCTACGAACGTATTATCTACTTGGTGGCGGAGAAGACAACTTCTCTTAACTTAACACCCTTTTCTTGAGACGTATGAGCTCAGGAGTTATACGTTTGTAGAAATCAGTTGTGTAGAAATTAGTAGTCAGGATTCTGTTTGGAGTATTTTGGAAAGAGCATGCTGGAAGAGGTTTTTGGAGTATGGAGCTGGAGCACCCGATGTGGATGTCTATCTGTCTATTATTTTTATTTTTCTGTTGTGTCTTAGTTAGTTAATACCAGCAAGTGTGGGAGCAGGCAGTTATAACTGTTCCTGGCTGGGTTAGTTCATACCAAAACTCCAATGTACCCTAGTGAGAGTGGTTGTATGTACTATCTTTCTATTTTAATGTAATGTAAGAATTTGTGTTTCTATCTTTTATCTTTACTTTACTTTACCCTTGAAAATCTTCCTCCCTAGCACCTAGATTTTTACAGGATGTGAATACCGTGGATGTATTAGTGTCGATTTTCAATAGTCGAGGAGACATGTCTTCACATTTGATATCGGAGCCGAAGGTTAAGCGAGAACCTTGGCTTTGGTGGGTTATAACTCATTAGAGATAGGGTTAGTAATACCCTATAATGAGTTTAATCTACGGGAGTGCGCGTTTAGAATTCTTATCTGAATAAAAAATCAAGTTATGCTATATACTCAATCCCCAAGATAATTTTGTCTTTGTATTATAAAGATTTCTTACTAAATTCAGGTAGTAAGACATGAGTACTCGTAGAGGATGAAGACGGGGAAATAGTAGCACCACAATAACCAACGGTCGAGCTCCAACCACTGCTGTAGAATTAATAGCTCCCGTACAACCCCAGGTTAATATTGCCACCCTATGCAAGAATTATACCTGCTTAGGGGTAAAACCATTCAAGGGTACAGAAGCTATCATTGAAGTACAGGCTTGGATCAAATCATGCAAAAGAATCTTTAAGGCGTTGGATATTAGTAATGAGTAAAAGAGATTTTTGGCCTCATGGCAACTCCAGGAAGGAACTCTGGTTTAGTGGGAGTCCATTACTCTAAATGATTCGGAGGAGAATTTCTCTTGGGAAAGGTTTAAGGTGGTTTCGGAGGAGCAGTACATGCCAGCATCTAGGAAATCCTCATCTTTACAGAAGCTTTATGGATCTGAAGAAGGATGAAATGACTGTTGAGGAGTATGCAAATAAGTTCAACGAATTATCTTATTTTGGGCTAGGTCTAACTGACATGCCTTTAAAGAAAAACGAGAAGTTTATTTCTAGGATTAATGAGAAGTACCAGAGCAGGATGACTACCCATGTTAATGGGTCGTTTATAGATTTGCTGGATATGGGATTCTGTTATGAAACATTGGACAAGACGAAGACGGTAGTAGCTTAGACCAACAACAACAACACTAAAAATTGGAAGAAGAGGAAGTTTAATCAAAGTGGGAAAAAGCCAGGTCAAGGAAAATCTGAAGGAGGATCCCAAGGTAACTATTTGAAGGATGCTACTTGTTACAATTGCGAACAAAAGGGCCATCTAGCAAGTAATTGCAAGAACCCCAAGGTTTATAAGCCACCACCAAACTGCTATAATTGTCATCAGCTGGGACACATGATAAAGGATTCTCCGGTTATGAGGAAGGGAGAGCAAGCCAGAGTATATGCCATAAAGGATGAGCCTTCAACCTCTTAGGATGTGAAGGGAAATGGAGTTTTGGAAGGTAATATTTTTATTGAAGATATTTTAGTTAGAGTATTATTTGATACAGGAGCTTCTCATAGTTTTGTTGCTAAAAAAATCGTAGAAGAATTAAAGCTTAACCCTAAGTTAGTTGATACCCCTATTTGCGTGACAATTCCTATAGGTGGTACCACTAACCTTTGTACGAATTATGAAAAAGTCTGAATTTTCCACTTTTCCCATCATTTCCCTTTTGACCTATTTGTCTTAGATTTTATTGGATTCGAAATTTTGCTCGGTATGGATTGGTTGACTAAGCACGAAGCTATTCTAGATTGTGTAAAAAGAACGGTTTTAGTAAAAACAAAGTTAGGGAAGTTTATAGAAATATCTAGTGAAGATCCTAGTCCAAGGAGGGGAAGTTTCCTATATACATTAGACTCATCCCAGGAAGGATTAGAAGCAATACCTGTTGTTAAAGAATTTCTAGACATGTTTGAAGAAGTAAAGAATTTACCCCCGCATCGGGAAATCGAGTTTCGTATTGACTTGGTTTCTAGTGCAAGATCAATTAAACAACATGATCGAAGGATGGCTCCAAAGGAGAGGGAGGAGTTAAACAACCAAACCCAAGAGCTATTAAAGAAAGGATTGATAATACCAAGTCGTTTAAGTTGGGGATCGACAGTAGTTTTTGTTGCCAAGTCGGATGGATCTCTAAGATTATGCGTAGATTACCGAGATCTGAATAAACAAACGATTAAGAACAAATATTCTCTACCTCGAATAAATGACTTGTTTGATTAGTAACATGGTGCTCGAGTATTCTCGAAAATGGATCTAGCCACCGGATTCCATCAACTAAGAATGGCAGAAGAATGCATCCATCTAACTGCGTTTAAAGGTCCAAATACTTTCTTCGAGTGGTTGGTTATGCCTTTTGGGCTAACCAATGCGCCCGCTTATTTTGTAGACCTTATGAATAAAGTATTTAGAGATGTACTCAATAAATTCGTGTTTGTCTTTATCGATGATATCCTTATCTATTCTAAGACAGAAGAAGAACACGAAAGGCATTTAGAAATTGTGTTGGAGATATTAAGAAATAATGTGCTTAAAGCCAGATTCTCAAAATGCCATTTTTGGGAAAGGAGGTAAGATTCCTTGGACATATAGTGTCAAGAGATGGGATTTTAGTAGATCCTGTAAATGTTGCAGCTGTTCTAAATTGGAAGCAGCTACAAACTCCTAAAGAGATTCGTAGCTTCTTAGGTCTGGCAGGGTATTACAGAAGATTCATTCAAGATTTCTCAAAGATTGCCTACCACCTAATGAAGTTGACCATGAAAGAAGCTAAATTTATATGGACTCGTAAATGTGAAGCAGCCCCAGGAACTCAAAAGGAGGTTAACAACCGCTCCAGTCCTAGCAATTATAAATGGAAATAGTGGATTAACCATTTATGCAAATGCTTGTGGAGAAGGAGTTGGTGCAGTTCTTATGCAGGAAGGGAAGGTGATTGCTTATGCAAGTAGACAACTAAAGACTCATGAGAAGAATTATGCAACACACGACTTAGAATTATTAGCCGTGGTGTTCGCATTAAAAATATGGAGGCACTATTTACTGGATAAGAATTTTTCATAGTTTATTTCAATAAAACTTTGAATTGACCTTAGTAAATAAAATTCCCTATTTTAATTAGGTGAAAAGTTTGAGCTCTTTACGGATCATAAATCTTTAAAGTATCTTTTCGCTTGGAAAGATCTAAACATAAGGCGACGGCGTTGAGTAGAATCCTCGCATCCTATGATCTAGATATTTTATACACTCCCGGGAAAGCCAACGTAGTAGCAGATGTGTCGAGTAGAATGTATGCTATTATTTCTTATTTGGTAGTAACTCCAACTCTTCTGGAAAGAATTTCCAGTAAACAAAACGAAGATGGGTTTTTAAGAAGAATTTATAAGAATGTATGCCAAGGGTAGAATTCAAGCTTTGAGGTAGATAAAAGTGGAGTATTAAGGTTGAATGGGCAAGTTTGTGTTCCAGATGTGGAAATTCTTAGGCAGGAAGTGTTAGCTGAATGTCACAAATCCAAACCTAACATTCATCCGAGAATTAACAAAATGTATAGAGATATGAAACGTACATTTTGGTGGAAAAGCATGAAAAGGGAAATATCCATTTATGTTAGCGGATGCGCTAATTATCAACAAGTCAAAAGCGACCAGCAGAAAATTGCAGGATTACTTCATCCTCTGGAGAT
The DNA here is from genome assembly GCA_030737815.1 of Allium fistulosum. Lineage (NCBI taxonomy): Eukaryota > Viridiplantae > Streptophyta > Magnoliopsida > Asparagales > Amaryllidaceae > Allium > Allium fistulosum. Next base: position 435,324,680 of record CM060904.1, on the reverse strand, counting down.
TCCAACTTGGAAGTGGGATTAAATATCAATGGATTTCATTGATGGTTTATCTCGAATGAGGAAAGGGAACGAAGCCATTTGGGTTATCATTGACAAATTAACTAAAAGTGCACACTTCATTCCTGTAAAATCAACAAGGACTGCTGCAAGCCCTGCATATATATATATATATATATATAAAGGAAATTGTACGATTGCATGGAGTTCCAAGCAGTGTAGTAAGCGATCGGGATCCAATCTTTACTAGTCAAATTTGGGAACCATTACAGACCGCTTTAGGAACAAGGCTGAATATAAGCACTACCTATCACCCCCAAACCGATGGACAGATGGAAAGAGTCAACCGCATTTTGGAAGATCTTCTCAGAACATGTATTCTAGACTTTGGAGGCTCTTGGGAAAATCATTTGCATTTAGTAGAGTTCTCTTATAACAACAGTTATCAAGCTAGTATCGGCATGGCACCATATGAAGCTCTATATGGCCGTCTGAGTAGGTTACCAGCATGTTGGATCGGAACCGGAGATCGGTTAATACTTGGTCCTGATATGATACGAGAAGCTTCAGAGAAGGTCGATATGATTAGAAATAAGCTAAAGGAAGCCCAGAGCAGACAAAAAAGTTATGCAGACCAAAGGCATAGAAATCTGGAATTCTTAGTTGAAGATTTAGTCCTTTTGAAAGTCTCTCCGATGAGAGGAGTGGTGAGATTTGGAAGAGCTGGGAAGTTAGCACCTCGATATGTTGGACCATTCCCCATTCTTAAACGAATCGACCCACTAGCTTATCGAGTGCAATTACCAGAAAGGTTGGCGGGAGTGCACAATGTTTTTCATGTATCTCATTTAAGGAAACATGTGCATGACCTAGAGCAAATCATAGAAACAGCTGCTCGGGAAAGACTTGGAGGTGGAACCGAATTTGGCAGTTATTAGATGACCTGTTCGAATCATTGATCGTGATGAGAAACGATTAAGGAGAAAGGTAGTAGGGTTAGTTAAAGTTCAATGGAGTGGAGATGCTGAGGATTGCACTTAGGAAATGGAGGATAGATTGAAAAAGGCATATCCCGAATTTAGGATGGAAGAATGAACTGCATAAATCATGTAGCTATAGTGTACTCACCACCTGTGGTGTGGTCACTTATCCATATTTTTATACATATTCATTATATCGTGTATATTTCCTTTTGAGCTATTTCCTTCTTATCTTAATTTTGAGGATGAAATTCTTTTAAGGAGGGGAGTCTATAATGACCCGTAAATATATCACTTTAAATAAATGATCGTTTAGCTTTATCGATATAACAATAATTTTGTAAATAATTATTTATATTAATTTATACGATTTTATAAATAAAATATGATCATTTTAATTAATTAAGAATGATAAGAAAATTTATTTTCAAAATTTGTTTAAAAAAATATGTATATTAAATTAAAAGAGAAAATATGACCAAAAATCGGATCTGGATTTGTAACGATACAATGTGTGGAAGTTATGCGACGTTGTAGGAATATGTAACATACACATACACATGTACATGTGCATACATGAGAACATGCACATAAACATATATATACAAAAATAATTAAGTATGAAAGTATAATATAAAATATATAATATAATTTAAGATTTCTTACTCCTTAAGCATATATAAGTCAACATATGCATACATGAGATGATGGAAATGATAGGCACATGGAAGGGGATGTTTGCTGTGCCTAGGGAGGGGGGAAGTGTGATGGTGAAGCCATACAATGGTGATGAAGATGATGATGTATGCATGGATACTTTTACACTCTTCTTTTCCTAAAAATACCATACCCTCTTCTCTTCATTTTCACTCATCTTCTTCTTCATATTTTCTAAGCTTTGTCTTCCACTTTAATGGCTTCCATCCTAAGAGAAATAATGTCAAAAATTATTTCAAAAAAGAATTTAAATTATAATATATAGTTATATATACTTAAACACCTCAAAACAATCCCGAAACTCCACCTTTTCTCCTTGTTCTTCACAACCTCCACTCCACTTCATCATAGGCTAAGCCACTTCCTTGCCCCACCCTAGGCCATGGCCGCAAAGCCATCTCAAGCCTTGGTCGAGGCATCTAGAAGCTAAAATTTGAAGAATAGTGAGCTTCGTAAATCGAGTAGCGGAGCTATAGAGAATTTTTAATTAATCATTGAAAACTCAAGGTGAGAACTCCCAAAATATTATATTATATTTTGGATGATGATATGATGTTTGCAAATGGATGTTTAATATACTTTGATCGTCAAGTTTGGTTGTTTAAATATGAATATTGAATATATATGCAAGTCACGGAAATGCACGTCGATAAGCATAAAGGAAATCACTTTCCTCTATATTAATGAGATGGTGTATATGGAAGATTAAATCTCTCTAAAAAGGTTTAAAAATGAGTTTGAAATGTTCTATAAACAATTAAAAGTGTTTTGATGAAGTTTGAATGAGAATTGAAAATTTAGTCAAAAATAGACGCGAGTCGCGTAACGATAGTTCGCGATTTCACGCCATAAAAGTCAAACGAGTGTAAAAGATGGAATATAGCTTGGAATTCTTCGAGATAAGAATTTTCTGAAATATTATATCCATAGTTTTCCAACAAAGAAAGAAAATAGAGATTTCGATAAGTAGATTTTGAGATATGAGTAAAACAAGTTTTGGGAAAATCGCGGTTTTGCAGTTCGGAATCCAAAACTGGATTCCTTTGTAAATGATGTTTTAAAATATAGAAAAGATCTTGTAAATATTTTAAAATGTTTTAAAAGTGATTTAAGTAAAAAATATTAATTTTCAAATAATAAAAAAGTCGTTTTGATTAACATAGCTTATAAAAACGCTTTCCGCAGCACTTTTCCACAGCACTTTTCTATAATTTTTAAATTTTAGTTTTAAAACTGAACGATTCTTTTCCAAATCTTTTATAAATGTTTTCAAAGGTATAATTAAGTGTTTTAATGATTATTTGGAAGTTTTATAATTTATTTAAAAGAATCTAAATAAACGGTTTAAAGAAACACTACTACAAATTAAGTGGTTTAATCTTGGCTCTAAAAGCCGACGAGTAGACTGGATTCTTTTATTTTTGAGATTCGGATATGAGGTGATTAAACTAAGAAGATGTTCAGGAGCAACCAATGCCCTGGATCACCTGGCCTCTTCCCTGGGTGAGGGATAGATAAGGTCGAAATGTCAGAACGAGTTAAGTGTAAAAAGTTTTTAAGAAATCAAAGCAGTGAGAAAAGAGGTTTAATGATTCCGTATATACCGGATAGAATGTTTTAGGAAATATATATCTCCAAAAGATATTTTTGATAAAACAAACTAAATCAATTAAAGAATGATTCCCTATTCACAAGAACATCTTTTTATCGATGATTATTTCAAAGGAATCGGGGTTGGATTTGGATGATTCCTATCCGAAGACCACTTCGAACCAATTTACTTATTCGAAGTGAAGACAGGGATATGATATTTGGGATTTTCGGAATGAAGGACTGCTTGTTGATCATTTGGGGATAAACTCCCAATATACATATAGTAGCAGTAGTCTCTTTGTTATGAAATATCCAATGCAAGGACTAATCGCTACTAATCTTAAGGGTACTCCCGACATGATGTGGTAGGAGAGTGCCTTTGGTTTATCCTGTACCTGGACAACTTGTATGGACGGATGTCTAACATTGCATTTCTAGTTACATAAGTGATCTCTATGAACGTATTATCTACTTGGTGGCGGAGAAGGCAACTTCTCTTAGCTTAACACCCTTTTCATGAGACGTATGAGCTAAGGAGTTATACATTTGTAGAAATCAGTTTTGTGACCATGGAATGGCAGTGTGGCATTCAAGGAAAGATGATGTGCTATATGAAAGGTAATCGTTTCCTCGGGCCTCACACCTAGAAATGGCCGAAACATGGTAGATGCAGCAAGGCTCTGTGGTTCGCAACCATTAGGGTATGATCATCCCCTTCTAGATATCTTTCTACCTACTATGACGTTCGGGTTTAAATTGTTGTGGTGTACGCTAAGTGACGTCCCAGATAGGTCGATAATGACTGGGGTGATGACATATTTGGTACTATACAGGAAGAGGTAGGCCGGTCTTGTGTTGGTAGAGGACCATCAGTTGGGCCTCGGTGCATTCCTCTAAAGATGTACTGCCGGAAGGTAGTCCCTTCAACTAGTCATTCGTATGAAAACCCATTCTTCAATAAGAGCCCATATGATTTTACATGTAGAAAGCCTTGTATTACAAGGTGGTATGCTGGAATTTAATAATGTAACAATTTCGGCTAAGGTTAATAAATTTACTTGCAAATGTTTTCAAAGAACGTCATTAAAAATAATATAAAGTATTATTACGTAAGAATGTTTTGGTTATCATAAGGTAAAAACTTGTCCTGTGTTTATGTGGGGCGTGGTCTTATGAGAGACCTTTTTGTTTTCAAACAACATATTTTGAGTTCTCACACCAGTCCCATGACTGACGCGGAGTTTTTTTTGTTTTTCCTTAAAACTCTGGGTGCCCTATTTTTCCGAGCAGCCAAGTAGTCAGGATTCTGTTTGGAGTATTTTGGAAAGAGCATGCTGGAAGAGGTTTTGGAGCATGGAGCTAGAGCACCCGATGTGGATGGCTATTTGTCTATTATTTTTATTTTTCCATTATGTCTAAGTTAGTTAATACCAGCAAGTGTGGGAGCAGACAATTATAATTGTTCCTGGCTGGGTTAGTTCATACCAAAACTCTAATGTACCCTAGTGAGAGTGGTTATATATACTATCTATCTATTTTAATGTAATGTGAGAATTTTTGTTTCTATCTTTTATCTTTACTTTACTTTACCCCTGAAAATATGCCTCCCCGGCACCTGGATTTACGGCACGTGAATACCGTGGATGTATTAGTGTCGATTTTCAAGAGTCGAGGACATGGGTCTTCACACGCCGCATCTACTCAAAGTAGACCATAACTACATACATACATACATACATACATACATATATATATATATTTATATTTAAGTACCACAGTCCCCCCTTGGACCAAGATACTATCCCCACTAGCATTTATAACCCGGCACCCCGTAAAGATCCCTCGCCAACGCATTATTGTGTCCTCGTCATCGTGCATACCAAGAAACTCCTGCGGTGTCTAATAATGGCGTCACTATAATTTAGCTGTATTTTTTCTCACTTTGGGGATTTACTATTTGTCTGCTTTCTATTATGGACTCAGCTCCACAGACTAGAGAGCACTCAGCTCCTCGAACTACACCATTCGTTTTTGAAAGATCTCTTTTATGGTTAAGTAGCCTTGCCCCAAACAAATAAACTCGCAAACAATTGTGGTTGTGCATGACCTAATGTGACCTACCTTAGTAGGAGGTGTAACTCGTTAGTGCAACCCTATCTTTTTCGTTGACCGCGTAGGACCGATGATGCACTCAATCTATGTACAGCACCTATTCGTTATTTGATACCAACACAAACTGACATAGCGTCGACCCGCTCACCATCCTATTTAGATTGCCTAACGCAATCATGGTAATACCACCCCCTGATTTATTGAAGTGAACCCTAATGAGGGTATTCCTTCACCTATACGCAAGCGTATATAACTTCACAGGTCCTACAATTGAATATGTCCCACATTAGTATAAAGTATACAAAATAGTTGGTAGCCCCTTGCCGTAGGCAGGCTTCAATTGTGTAACACTACTAACCTCGCATTCCAACCCACTCTAATGACTATGTCATTCTTATCCATTTAAGTTATTTACATACTTATATAATTCATACCCATCATAAACAAATACTTGGAGCAATGTATATAAAAATATATATATATATATATCTTCATTCATTCTTGTTTAATTATTGTGCATCTACTGTTCACTATTAACAATATTTCTCTACTTCTTAATGTGTTTACATCTTATTTAGTTTAAGGTCATTTACCGCTTTCTTTTTAAAAGATTTAAATACTTTTTCTCATTTACTTCCCCATTTCCCCACTATTTTACTTTCAATTTTTATTCCTTTTTAACCATTAATTCCCTACCATGTTTTAGAGGACTATCTATAACTTTTTATTTTAAATTATGACCTGTTTAGCATTTCATTTCTTTTAGTTTCACTTCCGTTTTACATATATTGCGCATATTCTTTTTTAACATTTCATTTCTTTTAATTTCACTTTCATTTTAATTATATTACGCATATTCTTTTTTAGACAGTTTGTATCACATTTATAATTCTTTTAATTATTCTTAGGGATTTCTATATTTTAGTGTACTAGAAGTACATTTCCCTTAAATGGAATGGTTAACACTGTAAACTTATCTAAAAGGGAATTTGTGTTGCGTTTGGAATTACAAGAAATTGTCTTTTTCATAGTTATTGGAATAGACAATACAAAATACGGTAAATACAAAGTATGGTAAATATCCCCATTTTATACATCTCTTTCTTTTTAGGTGTATTCCTTGTTATTTCAACAGTTACACTTGATTTATAGATCTGAAACTTGATAATCTATAGAAATTCACATTGCAACATGCTATATAATTCAATAGATTAAAATACTACTTAGATTCCTATGATTTACTGTGATAACCAAATTTACATTACTTGCATAAGTCATTTTAAATTTACAAATCTAGAATCTTCACGCATATTACAAGTTTAAGGGACTACTATTACTATATACTAAATTCGGGGACTATTAATACCAAATATTTTTTAGATTTACTTACAACAATATATAGTTCAAGTAATCAATAACGGGAGAGTTTATAATTTTAATTTATGCATACAATCTAAGCCTATAACTCCAATTTACATTTCAAGCATACAAGAATAGGTTTACAATGATATAAATCTAATATTATAATATATAAAATATAATTTCTCACTCACCTTTTTAGCTTTCCAAATCTCCCAATCTAATCGTTGTTATTCCAGTTTGACTCCCTTTTCTCCCTATTTGGATATATATATCGCAAGCGTGTACAAATTTTTTAGAGATCTAGATTAGAAAAGAGATTTGGATTTAATTTACAATTTAGATCTGGATTTACAATTTACCTTGGCTTTGGCAATTTGATTTGACCCTATTCTCTTCCTCAATCATCTTCTACGATTCTACAATTGTATATACATATAAACTATAACTATTTTTTAAGAATTTAGAATTTAGTGGAGAAGAGAAAATGGCAGAGCTCCAGTGTTGCCATGAAAATATGAGTTTGGAAGTGAGGGTTTAGGTCTGTATTTATAGGGGTTCAAATCAATGCCAACAGTTCGATTGAAGTATATTGAATCCGGGCCATTTGGCCACTTGTTAACTGTTGAATTTATAAAACATGGGTTGACCGCCCTCTCCATACAGTCAATTACTATTGGTCGACCAGCAGGGATCTCGGGTCGATCTGTGGCGTGTTTTTGGCGTTAATTAATTATCACAACTATCTGTTTTGTTTATTTCCCGTTTATACCGATCGATATGATTTCCTTCCATTAACTTTCTTAACATTTAAATAATGTTAATTATCCATTAAGTTTAACTGATGGTAGTTAACATTAGTTAATTTTATTATTACCTTAATTACATATATAATTATTTCTGATTCAAAAACTTCAAATGTTAATAATTTTTTCGTCTAAACTCCGATCATAAAACATTATATATGAAAATTGATTAGAAAATTGCCATGAACTTTCCCAATGGTCTACGTTTGGCAACTAGATTCTAACGTTCATAAAATTCTATTTTTTGGTGTTATCATTTTTTAATTAATTTCTATTAAATTAATTATTGGTAAATTACGGGATACTACATTCTCCCCTCCTTAAAAGAATTTCGTCCTCGAAATTCCTCAAGGATCGAACAATGTACCATAACGCACAACCATTCTAAGCTAACCAACTGATTAATATATAACCAATTTTACAATCAACCGTGTACAAGTGCACGGTGTATAACAATACATATGATATATATGCAGAATGATTCTAATCGGTGCCTCATATATGAATGCTTCTTTTAAAATAGTTTTGAAAATATGGTGCAAGCAACCTAAATATACTTGCATTTCTATCTATATGCAAACTTTGAAAATCAAAAACTTATTTGTGCATCCAAATTTTCACACACTTCTACGAATAGAAGTACAGTTCACCTAATTTTTCATACAATCCCTACCATCCGAAATCCTATCACACCATTGCTAACATCCAAGTTTGAAAAATCAAATTTTCTAAACCTATCTTCTTTATTTTGGGAAAAGGTTTAAATGGAAAATTCTATATTCCCATCATTCTCTTATGTACCCTTTTTCCACCGTACCTTACAACCTCCTCTTTTGCTCTAATTCTTTTCTAACTTTTCCAAGTATAGTCCGCAAAAGTAAATTTTATTTTAAATCTTTAAAATTATAGAACATAAATATTTTAAAACTAGATTAGTTCACCTACCGATACGGTATGGAGAAAGTGACTTCATAGTTAAACATGTTTTCTCTTGTCTCTAACCGTATTTTATTTTACTGTCACTTCTACTGCATGGTAAAATCCATATTAGCTGACCTATCAACTATTCCCCTATGTTAAGTATGTGGCATTCCGAAAATTAGTAAATTCATTCTTTTTTGGCAAAAAAATCTTGTTATATAGCCTTTTGAAATATCGATAAGAATTTTAAACTTTAAATATTTCAGTACAAAAATTTTCAAAAATATTTCACAGAAGTATTTTATTTTCCAAAACCAAGGATTTTGAACAATTTTTTTTTTCAAAAGTGTGTGTATATATACATACATACATATATATATATATATGTTCAAAATAAATTATGCCACATCACAGGAAATTGGGGTTTTATCAATAGTTTAACATCCATGATGGACAATATCTAACTACACGGTAAATTTTAACTTTTCATAAACTTTTTCTTTTATTTATAACAACAACCAACACACAAGTTCATTTATAAATTTTAGTTTAAGGTACTGGGACATTAACCCATGGCTTCGTAGCAAACTTTCACCGTCCTTTACTTGCCAAAATTTATCTTCACAAAATTTAAGGCTTTTGAGACTTAACTATGCATTTTTTTAGTAGTTAATTTAATAAATTCCCTAATTTATTTTATAAACATCCAGATTTTCATTTATTTATTTTGCATTAATTAAGTGTCTACATGAGATTTCCTAATTACATAGTTTTCCAATCAATATAGTGGTCCACCTAGAAAGCAAATGTAACATCCTTCATTTGGAGACCTAAAAGTAACCGCTACAAAAGCTGCAGTCATCCATAGTTATTAATTTTCGATGATCGAATGCAGTAATTGTAGATACATTGATAACATAGAAGCACATGAATATGACAAAAAATTTAAACACAATTTAAATTCGAGATTTTCTCATTTCATTCGATAATAAGATTTCAATTTCATTACATAATCCCAATTCGCAAAGCACATTCAAAGAAAATATAATTATTACAACATATTCCAAGAGCGATATATGAAGATGCCCTCTTGGATGATCAAAGTCAAATTCTGGCATTTAATACAACTATCCATTACAACACAAAAGCAGAATCAAAATACAGCAGAAATAAAAATATAGCTCCTATTAGCTAGATTTCCTCCTGCACGTCACTGGAAGCTTATTCGTCTAAAGAGAACCTAAAAATCTCTTACTCTCGATCTACTCAAATGAGTACTCAAGAGTTTAAAGGGAAAACTAAAACTTCGGATCAGACAAAAAGTCTGGTGTGAATAATAATCTACCATCTCAAGCCAATAGATATCTAGTAAGACCACGCCGCTTTGGGGAACGGGTTTCCCTTCACTAGTACCCAATTAAACATCTTAACCGTATATTGTGCTCCTACATCCACAATGGTTATAACATAATAATATTATAGTGTATATACATGTCATATGTACCGGATTACCCATCTAAGTTCTAGTTGACTACCCATCTTATATTCATGTGGACTATCCATCCCACATTTTATTTTACTTAAACTAATATGGACTATCCATCTCACATTTTATCATTTAAATTGATGCATACTATCCATCTTACATCTCATAGTTTTCCTAGGATGACTATGAACCCCTACTTAACATATTAGAGACCATCCATCTCTGACATGATGCGGACTATCCATCATACATCCCATAGTTTTCCTAGGATGACTATGAACCCATTACTTAGCCATTTAATTCATGTTAACCACATGTTTCTATTTATCCCATGTTACCCACATGTTCAACCTTACTTCGTGCTACCCACATGTTCAACATTAATCCTTGCTATCCACTTGTATAACTTATTTTTATTAGTGTCCCCAATTAAGTTATTTCACCTTAGTTATTTAAATTTCATGGTGACATGAATTGGTACTCCAAAAGATTTCATGTAAACTCATTAAGATCTACCTTAGTGTCCCTAAGGTTCGAAGTTAAAATTTGGCAACAAATGGCTCTCCGCCGTTTATAAGCTCGATGTGTATTAGGTCAACATCCATAATTAAAGTCCTTGTGATCATTTTCTTAATGATGTATGGTAATACCCTTAACCCATAATTTAAATAAGGAAACCATCCTTTTGTATTTTTAAAGTTTAATGCCATTTGTAAAACCCTTCTTATATTGTCATGTACATGATTGAAAATGATATATGGTTTATTACTTTCCAAACACCTTAGTTTGATCAACATCGACATCATATCATGTCGATGTAAAAGCATAAGGCTTTCCGCCTAGTAAAACTCAAAGACTAAACATGTGGCATAATGAGCCTAGATGACAATGAAGTCGATGATCCTCATGATACATAGTTTATCTTCCTATTTAAAAACTCGAAGCCTAGTTAAAACCGTTATTAACAAGGCTCAATATCAATTTTAAAAGCGGCAAAAAGTAACTCGATGACTATTTTAAAGTGGCATAGAGTAACTCGATGGCTATTTGAATGTGGCATAGATTAGGCTCGACAACAAGTTGAATGCGACACGATGTAGGATTGATGACCATCTGGGTCGACAAGGCAAAAACATCAAGAAGTGTATGCGACATCATGCTTCTTAATACAAATGCGGCATGCATGCACCTCGACATGCCCATATCGAAGACCATCTCCCTATCTATGTTACTATAACCACGACGAGGTTCAAAACTAATCCATTTCATATCAAATTGGTTGACATTATATGCATTGCTTTGTTCCGCGTTGATGATAATGAAATGTGGTGAGATGTGGCTCGGCATGATCGATGTTGATATGGCAGAACAGTAATTAACCCAAAAACTATAATATTACTATAAAAAGTTGTTTATTTTCACCAAATCTCTATAATTTGTCAAAAGCTTATTGGCTAGCAAAACTTTATCAATTTCTTTTGCAGAAAAACTACTGCACCCTATTTCCAAGGTCTAAAACATTATTTCAAAGAATTAATTACTAACCATAATTAATTAAACTTTTATATGCATATTCTAGCATAAATAATTCTCCATAATTTAACATTACATGAGAAAAATCTCAAAAATTCAGATTAATTCCAAAGTTATATTTATTTTGACATATAAAATATTCGGGTCCAAAATCCACATTTAATTATCATTAAGAAATTAAACCTGAATTTTATGCACATTTAACCATAAGAAATTCATAATAAATTCCTATCACTTCAGAAAATTCTCAAATTAAAACTCATCTTCAATATGTTGTTTCACGTCACATATCTAAATTTTAAATCATTTAGAGGATAAAATTTTTGGATTTAATCTCAAAACAGAATTAAACTATTTCTAATTATTTCCAAAAATTCTCATTAACCATTATTCTATCTAAATAATGATTATTATATCATAACTTGACCAATCAAACATATAAAATTCAGGTATTACCTATAACCGAATCAAAACAAAGATTAAAGAGATGATAAGTGTTACTATTCACTTTAGATTAATAGTTGGAGTTTGAGATTTGATGTTGCTTTGATTTCATAAGCTTCTTCCCTTAAATCTCTAGATTTTGACTTTCTTCCTATTGCCGGCCTCTCTTTGTTTTCTTCACTTGTTTTGTAAATGATGAAAATGAGAATGGAATGAGGGGCAAGGGTTTAAGGCAAAGGGTTTAGTTTTATTTTCTAAGATGCCCCTTTTAAACATTCTCTTATATGTCAAATTTTTAAACACTCGACTTAATTCATTAAGGCACGACCAGATTAATTGTCTGAACCTCATTCTCCTTAATTATCTATATTATTCTATTTAATATATCCAATTAAATGTCCTGAATAATGTTGACAAAAATTAGGGGTGTTACAGGCTCCCTCCTTAAAGAATTTCATCCTCAAAATTCAGTTAGGACTACAAACTAAGCATAACAAACATGCAACTAAAGCTAGTATATCGCACCTCCATAAAATCTATATACAACAAATATAGAACATACCCTCACAACAGCTTTGGATAAGTATCCCTAATCCTGTCCTCTATCTCTCAAGTACAATCTTTCTCGTTGTCTCTCCACTAAACTTTCACCAACTTGATTGTCATGTTACTTCACTTATTTTCATCTCTCGCTATAACCTGAACTGGTTGCCTAATAAAAGTCAGATATGATTCTACTACTAAATCTTCCAATGCAGTCAAAGTGATAGTAGTCTCTGGATTATGCACATACTTCCGAAGATGAGAAACATGAAAAACGTTATGGACACCTGCCAAACTTCTTGGTAACTCTACTCGATATGCGAGCTTTCCGATCCTCTCAATGACTAGGAACGATCCAACATATTTCAATGCTAGTTTCCCTAACTTTTCCAAACGTACCACATCCTTCATCAGTGATACTTTAAGGAAAACTTTATCTCTAACTGAGAACTCTAGATCCTTGTGCCTTATGTCTATGTAACTTTTCTATCTAGAATGAGCTTCTCTCATCCTATCTCGAACTAACTCAATCTTCTATGTTGCTTCTCTCACCAGATCTAAACCTAAGACTAACATGTCTTTGGTTTCCAACCATGACGCTGGTGACTTGCACGACCATCCATACAAAGCTTCGAAAGACGCCATTCTTATACTAGTATGATAATTATTATTAGAGGAAAACTCAACCAAGTGTAGGCGGTCCTCCCATGATCCACCAAAATCTAGTACGCAAGCTCTCAACAAATTCTCGAGTACCTTATTGACTCTCTTTGTCTTCCCGTTGTTCTGAGGGTGATAAGCGATACTCATCTTAAGCTTAGTACCTAACACTTCCTGTAGACTATTCCATAACTCACTAGTAAACAATGTATCTCTGTCACTGACTATACTACTAGGAATCTCATGTAGTCTAACTATGTTCTTTATAACTTAGCAAAAATAGGTGCCATCCTGGTTGACTCAACGAGAATGAAATGGGCTCTTTTGGTCAATCTGTCCACTATGATCCATATACTCTCATTTCCTCAATTCAACCTTGGCAATCCGTCAATAAATTCCATGGATATCGAATCATATTTTCAAACTCGTATATCTAAAGGCTGAAGCAACCCACTCGACTTCTAATGTTCGGCTTTTACTTGCTGGAAATTTGAACATTGCTTTACCCATAAGCCAACATCCCTCTTCATACCTTCCCAGAAGAAAATTCTCTTCATATCCTAATACATCTTGGATCCTCCAGGATTAATCGTAAACTTCAATCGATGAAATTCCCTAAGAACTTCTTTCCTTAGGTCTCCAACATTCGGAACACACAACCCTTCTTTCTCAACAATCCTCATCAATCTCTGTTCCAGCCTCTAGCCTTCTAATCTTCTTGGCCAAAAATGAATCATCTCTCAGTTTAGAATCAATCCTTTCGATCAAAACCGGTCGAACTTCCAAAGAGGATAACATGGCAGTACTCTGACTAGAACTAGTAGTCGATCTTAACTGTACACCACATGTAGTCAATGCCTTAAGATCCTTCCATTCTACCAATATAGCTAACACCATATTCTGATGTTTTTTGCTAAGAGCATTCGTTGCCTTATTTCCTTTTCCTGGTGTATACTCTATACCGAAATCATAAGCTGCTAAAAACTCCAGCCACCTCTGGTCTCATATTCAACTCCTTCTAACAGAATAAATACCTTAAAGACTTATGATCCATGTACAATTCAAATCTCTCCCAAAAGATAATTTCTCCACACTTTCAATGCGAAAATCACTACTGCCAACTCTAAATCATGGGTCAGATATCGTACTTCATGCGGTCTGAGCTGTTGAAAAATGTAAGGAATCACTTTACCTTTTCGCATCAACACAGCTCCTAATCCAGCCTCACTTAAATGTGTATACGCTACTAACACTTGATTACCGACTAGCACAACTAATATGGGAACATTGGTCAATAAATGCTTTAACTTAAGGAATACTTCTTCGCATCTGTCAAACCAAACAAACTTAACATCCTTTCTGGTTAGCTTAGTTAGGGGTGCTGCAATCTACGAAAAATTCTTAATAAATCTCCGGTAATATCCAACCAATCTAAGAAAACTTCTTATCTGGATCATTGTCTTGGGTATCTTCCAACTATCAACCGCTTCAATCTTAGTTGGATCAACTGATAACCCTTCTCCTTAGACTACATGGCCAAGGAACTTTACTTCTTTCCTCTAGAAATGACACTTCAAAAACTTCGCTTTCATCTGATGTTGTCTTAGTGTCTCTAACACTATTCTAAGATGAATCTCATGCTCTCTTTCATTCTTAGAGTATATCAAAATATTGTCTATGAACACCAATACGAACCTATCCAAGTGCTCTTGGAAAATCCAGTTCATCAAATCTATGAGGAAAGCTAGTGCATTAGTTAACCCGAATGACATTAATAACCAGTCATACGAACCATATCTCTTTCAAAACGCCGTTAAAGGAATACTGTCCTCCACCACTCTTAGTTGATGGAACCTTGTAGCCAAATCCAATTGGAAAAACATTCTGGCTCCACTCAACTGATTGAGTAAGTTGTCGATTCTTGGAAAAAGATACATATTCTTAATCGTCTTCGCATTCAACTTATGATAGTCGATACACAACCTTAAGGACCCATCTGGTTTCTTCACGAACACCACGGTCGCTCCCCAAGGCGAACTGCTTGGTCTAATAAAACTCTTTTCTTCTAGGTCCACCAACAGCACCTTCAACTCCTTCATCTCGATAGGTGTTATCCTGCTAGGTGGTCTACTTACGGGTTTTGCTCTTGGCACAAGATCTATTCGAAACTCGATAGCTCGTTTCGGTGGTAGTCTTGTGACCGGCTCAAAAACATTTTCAAATTCTCTTGCTACCAAAACCCGATTCAAATCTTCTTCTGCTTCCATAGCATTCAGCAAAGGACAAATTCCAGGACTTGAATTCTTGACCGAGTATACTATTCGACCACTCCTACTAGGATGTCTCAATGATATTTCCCTATCCTGGCAAAATATCTTTGCATCATATCTATCTAACCAATCCATACCCAATATGATTCCGAAGCCTACGAAATCAAAGACATACAAATTGCATGCAAACTTTTGACCTAACAAATCAATTTCTAACTGGTCACATCTCTTCCCCAAAGTTGCATACTATCTTATTGGATTTGCAGCCCTAAAGGTAATTAGATATGAAGGTTCTAAGCATAACTTATCTACCAAACACTGAGATATAAATGAATGTGATGCACCGGTATTAAATAGTACCCTAATTGGTATACTACGAATCAAAAGCATATCTTCTATAATTGATTTTCCCTTCTCAGCTGATGTTGGTATAGAGGATGATGGTTCCAAAGCAAAAAAAATTCCTTTGTCTACTCTGACTGGTTCTGGACACTGATTCTTGTAGTGCCCTATGATTTGGTCACAGTTGAAGCATTTCACTCCTTTCTTATCAACAACTTTCTTCCCTTTGCTAGACCGGCACTCATAAGAAAAATGTCCCTTCTTATCACACTTGTAGCAGATAATATCCGCCTTCTCCTTCTTAGTTGCTCTTCCTTTCTAAGCACTCTTCTTCTTAAAGAATTTTTTTTTCTCATTCTAGGAACCCTGATTCTCCGCTGACTTCTCCTTTCTGAAAGTAGAAAGCATCTCTTCATTTCTAATCGCCATCCCCACTACTACATTTGATGGATCTTGGAGATGTGGCATAGTTGCCCTAGTGATTTCCAGTCTTAACCCCCGAATAAATTTCTCCTTCCTCTTTATGATAGCATCCACAGTGGCATAGCCATATCTGATAGCTTATCAAAGTTCACAGAATACTCCAACACCGATATCTCCCCTGCTGTAAATCCATAAATTTCCTAAGCATAGCGGATTTAGCTACCTCTAACAAGAATCTTCCCTCGAATCTCCTTCAGAAATTTGTCCAAGTTGACTCTTCTTCTGGCACACCCACAGTAACTCCATTCCACCAGAACAATGATGCGCCGTGCAATTGCCTCGAAGCCAGTTTCCTTTTTTGCTCGTCATTTAAACCAAGATCAGCAAATATTCTCTCGCGATGCAAAAGACAATTCTCCACTTCTACGGCATCCTCTGTTCCAAAAAAAGGCTTTCCACCCAAACTAGTATAATCTCGACTCGGCTTAGCATAGTTATTGCCAACTGGCACCTCTGGATTTGCTCATCCCGCATTCACAGCATTTCCTCCGGCTACTTCTACAACTGCTCCAGCTTTCATCAAGTTAACGAAAAACTGATACATCTCCCCATATCTACTGGTGGGGTTCTAGCACCTACATTGGCATTTGCGTTTTTATTAGCATTTTCCTGTCGACTCTGGTTTCTCCTGGTATTAGGTCGAGCATTCCCATTAGTTATGGTGCTTCTTCCACCCAGATTCACTCTTCCATTTCCTGCTTCCATAACTTTCTTTCTCGTAAATCTACATACGAGCCATAGTAAGATACAGAAGAAAGGTCTAAGAGAGAGGGGAATAGATACTCACATATAGCAAAATACAAGTACATTATTATAGCGTTATCCCAAACTCCAATTTTATTCACTAATTTATTAGATTATGTTTCAAAATATTTTAGGTTTAAATTCCTTTTAAGTTTACATAAATTTATGTTATGATACCAAACTGTAACATCCCCCATTTGGAGGCCCGAAACTAACCGGTACAGATGCTGCAGTCATCCATAGTTATTATTTTCGATGACCAAATGCGGTAATGTTAGATACATTGATAACATAGAAGCACATGAATATGACAAAAAATTTAAACACAATTTAAATTTAAGTTTTTCTCATTTCATTCCATAATAAGATATCAATTTCATTACATAATCCCAATTCGCAAACCACATTCAGAGAATATATAATTATTACAACATATTCTAAGAGCGACATATGGAGATGCCACCTTGGATGATTAGATTCAAATATCTGGCATTTAATACAACTTGCCATTACAACACAAAAGCAGAATCAAAACACAGCGGAAGTATACATATAGATCCTACTAGCTAGATTTCATCCTATATGTCTCTAGAAGCTTATTCGTCTAAAGAGAAACTGAAAAACCCTTACTCTCGATCCACTTAAATGAGTACCTGAGAGTTTAAGGGGAAAACAAAAACTTCAGGTCAGACAAAAAGTATGGTGTGAATAATAATCTATCATCTCAAGCCAATAGATATCTAGTGAGACCACGCCATTGTGCAAAATGTGTTTCTTCTCACCAGTAACCAATTAAACATCTTAACCATATATTGTGCTCCTGCATCCACAATAGTTATAACAGAATAATATGATAGTGTATAAACATGTCATAATACTGGATTACCCATCCCTCATTTATTAGATTACCCATCTAAGTTCTCATTGACTGCCCGTCATATATTCGTGTGGACAACCCATCCCATATTTTATTTTACTTAAACTAATATGGACTATCCATCTCACATTTTATCATTTAAACTGATGCGTACTATCCATCTCACATCTCACATCTCATAGTTTTCCTAGGATGACTATGAACTCCGACTTAACCAATTAGAGGCGATCCATCTCCGACATGATGCAGACTATCCATCATACATCCCATAATTTTCCTAGGATGACTATGAACCCACCACTTGGCCATTTAAGTCATGTTATCCACATGTTTCAATTTATCCCATGTTACCCACATGTTCAAATTTATGCCATGCTACCCACATGTTCAACATTAATCTATGCCATCCACATATATAACTTATTTCTATTGGTGTCCCCAATTAAGTTATTTCTTCTTAATTATTTAAATTTCATGGTGACATGCATTGGTAACCCCAAAAGATTTCATGTCAAGTCATTAAGATATAGCTTAGTGTCCCTACAGTTCGAAGTTAAAATTTTGCAAAAAATGGCTCTCCCCCATTTATAAGCTCGACGTGTATTAGTGTCAACATCCATAATAAAAGTCCTTGTAATCATTCTCCTAATGATGTATGGTTAATACCCTTAACCTATAATTTAAACAAAGAAACCATCTCTTTCTATTTTTAAAGTCTAATGCCATTTGTAAACCATTTTTATATTGCCATGTACATGATTGAAAATGATATAAGGTTTATTGCTTTCCAAACATCTTAATTTGATAAACGTCGGCATCATATCATGTCGATGTAAAAGTATATGGCTTTCTGCCTATTAAAACTCGAAGACTAAACATCCGGCATTATGAGCCTTGTTGACAACGAAGTCGTCGATCCTCATGATACATAGGTTATCGACCTATTTAAAAACTTGAAGACTAGTTAAAATCGGCATTAGCAAGGCTCGATATCAATTTTAAAAGTGGCATAAAGTAACTTGATGACTATTTAAAAGCGGCGTAGAGTAACTCAATGACTATTTAAATGCGGCATAGATTAAGCTCGACAACAAGTTGAATGCGGCATGGTGTAGGCTCGATGACCATCTACGCCGGCGAGGAAAAAACAATTAAGAAGTGTATGCAACATCGTGCTTCTTAGTAAAAATGTGGCATGCATGCGCCTCGACATGCCCATATCAAAGACCACCTCTCTATCTTTGTTACTATAACCTTGAAGAGGTTCAAAGCTAATCCATTTCATGCCAAACTCGTTGAGATCATATGCATTGCTTTGTTCCGTGTCGATGACAATGAAGTGTGGTGGGATGTGGCTCGATATGGCCGATGTTGACTTGACAGAACAGTAATTAACTCAAAAACTGCAATATTACTATAAAAGCTGTTTCTTTTTACCAAACCTCTATAATTTGTCAAAACCTTATTGGCTAGAAAACTTTATCAATTTCTTTTGCAGAAAACCTGCCGCACCGTATTTCCAAGATCTAAAAAATTATTTCAAATAATTAATTATTAATCATAGTTAATTAAACTTTTATATGCATATTCTAGCATAAAATTCTCTATAATTCAAAATTACATGGAAAATTTCCCAAAAATTCACATTAATTCCAAAGTTATATTTCTTTTGACATATAAAATATTTGGGTCCAAAACCCATATTTAATTATCATTAATAAATTAAACCCGAATTTTATGCCCATTTAACCTTAAAAAATTCATAATAAATTCCGATCACTTTTTAAAATTCTCAAATTAAAAAACCATCTTCAATATGTTGTTTCACGTTATATATCTAAATTTTAAATCATTTGGAAGACAAAAATTTCGGATTTAATCCCAAAACCGAATTAAACTATTTCTAATTAATTCCAAAATTCCCATTAACATTATTCTATCCAAAAATGATTATTAGATCATAACATGACCTATCAAACACATAAAATTCGGGTATTACCTATACTGAATCAAAATAAAGATTAAAGAGATGATAAGTGTTATTATTCACCTTAGATTAATAGTTGGAGTTTGAGATTTTTTATTGCTTTGATTTCCTAAGCTTCTTCCCTTGAATCTCTAGATTTTGACTTCCTTCCTATGGCTAGCCTCCCTTAGTATTCTTTAATTGTTTTGCGAATGATGGAAAATGAGAATGGAATGAGGGGTAAGGGTTTAAGGCAAAGGGTTCAGGTCTATGTCCTGATATGCCCCTCTTAAACATTCTCTTATATGTTAAAATTTTAAACACTTATCTTAATTCATTAAGGCGCGACCAGATTAATTGCCCAAATCTCATTCTCCATAATTATCTACATTATTCTATTTAATCTATCCAATTAAATGTCCTTAATAATGTTGAACAAAAGTTAGGGGTGTTGCGGTAAATTTTCAAAAGGAACATTTCTCATGATATCTACGCGTTTTAAAGAAACAACTAATGCTTACAAACCAAACCTTGAAAAAACTATTGTTGAAAGCTGTCCTTCAACATCGAATGACTAACGATATTGTAGTCTTGTCAGTTCATACTAGTAATTAAATGGACCTTTCTAACGTGCCATCATTCTCCAACCCAAATACCTTTACATTCCTTTATGGCTTCTGATGTATAAGATCTATCCATTACTTCCATTACCATACCTAATTATCGAACAAATTGTGCATCCCTACACAATAGTGGGTGAAAAATACAAACCATGTACACTTAGAATAACTCATTTGCAAATTGGCTTGGAGGAATAACTTTTCCGCCGTCTATCTTGTCTACCTTGACTTTAAGTCTACCAATGTCCTTTATGTGTATTTACCATCTCATTACCCTCTCTTACCATCTTCTTTTAATCCAAATCTTGGTATTTACTTTCTTCATCCTTGATCCTTCATATGAGCAAACCGTACAACTTGTAGAAATGTATTTTAATGTCATCCATCACTCCTTTGCAGGTTCTTCTTATGGCTTGCACACATGTCTAAAAAAAATTCCTAGGTTCTCATCATGTTCCTTACACTCTACGGGGGTTCCTTATTGTTATTCTATGAGCAGTCTTTATTATTTTCCTCATGGTCTTACCTTTTACACCGTCTTACCTAGGCAGTCATCCCAGTCTACTCCACACTAAAAATTTTGGTTTGGTTTTCACCTATTTTCGTTTTCAAAAATTAAAATTCAAAATTTTCGATGTATTTAATACCAAAACTTTTATATTTAAAAGTATAGCTTAGAAACTTTTTAGAAAATTCAAAAATAACTTAGTGTCTTAACTTATAAAATTTCAACTAAATTTTTAAAAGTTATTTTCCTTTAAAGGCCTTTTTCCACTTTTACTTATTAAAAATTGAGATTTAACTCAAACAATTTATTAAGTTTTTCTTTTAAAAACTCAATTGTTATACCAAACCATTTTTCTAAATGTACTGTGCAGTATTTCTAAACATACTTTACAATTTTTAAACAGTAAAAACTGAAGTGGATAGGAATAACTCTCACTCTATCATTTTCTTATCACTCCTATTATCTTCACTTTCAATCCTTGGTGGAGTTTCTAATATCATGTGAGAGGGACTTTTAAAAGATACTTGGAATAAATGCGCACGACAATGGAAAATGTCTATTTTCCTTTGTGTTGCCTATAATTTCCTATGTTGCTTCTATTAGATTACTAGCAATATTTTTAACATAATCTCATAACGTTATTTCTAATTACTAACATTATTTTATATTAATACATAATATTATTTCTTAATGTTACTATTATTTAACTTTCTTCTATCGAAACTTCTATTATTTAAATAGCTTATATTTATATATTCTACTCTCAATTGACTATCTCCGTAATTAAACCATCGTAGTGCATTCGCCTATGGTTTTATTTTCGGGTTCTAATCTTCTTTTGCATTCTTTTTACCCCATTTCAAACTTGTACCCCTTTCTATTGTCCATCCCTAAAAGAAATTTATCAACTTTAAAAAAGTTTCATTTTAGTAAAATCAATGAGCTACATACGCCATACTATTTTTTTCAAAAGAATTAACCTTTTTATGAAAACCCATTTACTGTTATTTTTGGTTCAACAAATTTTAAATTTTCTTTTAAAACTTTTTATTTAACATAACATAGTTATTTATATATTTTATCAAAAATTTAATATTTACTTACTTTTCAAAAATGGGTTTTTTCTACTTTCAAATAATTCCTTTGAAAATCATTTCAAATATATTATATATATCTTCTCAAAGTTTTATATTAAAATCATTACATTTTTCATATTAAATTCTTTTATATGGGGTCGGACTCAGAGCGGATTTTTATTCGTCTCTTCTTTTGGACTTTTCTTCTTTTCTACTTACTTTCCGACCTATCTCTTTTTTTCAAATATTAAATCCGGCTATCATCTTAAAGTGATTACTTCACAACTCCCTTTTGTACATCATCAATCGATAATCATACGTCGATCTACAATTATTGGGCTATCGAGGGCCAATTATGGAGTCACGTACTATCCAGCTTCAGAGACCTTCCATATGCTGCACCCATGCTCTTTTAAGTCAATACCTTTCCATACAACCTACTTCCCCTGGGGTAGTCGGGGTAGATGTACCTCTTCAACTTCTTCTATTATTCCGACTCATAATCAACTTATCCATATTTCAGTGTATGTTTGCAACTACTCTATATTCAGAATTTATAGGATTTGGCATATATTATATTTATATTTATAGGAAAAATACAAATACATTAAATAATGCTTTTTAATTTTTCAAGATCGACTAACTTAAGCTCTGATACCAACTGTGACAACCTACACCCCAATAGGCCTAAATTTTCACTAAATCGAAAACCCAAATTCACCAAAATATGGATCATTGATTTGGTATCCTACAAGTAAACAAATAAACGCATATCACAACACTATCAATATAACTCACAATAGAATAGTAAAGTATAATAAAATATATAGTTATTGACCAAGATTGACACTTTCAATATTTAGTGTCCCTGTTAGTCCCAAGAATGTATTAGGAAACATATCCTTCCACTGTTCCACAATCCCCATTTGGAACAAGATAATATCTCGTTGGTATCTATAACCAGCACCCCATCAGGATCCCTCGCCAATGCAGTATCACTTCATCATCGTCGTGCATACCAAGGAACTCCTGCAGTGCCTAATAACGGTGTCACTATAATTTAGCCATATTCTATCTCGCTTTGGGGATTTACTACTTGGTTGCTTCCTATTATGGGCTCAGCTCCATGGACTATAGAGGACTCAGCTCCTTGGACTACCCAATTCATTTTTAGAGATCTATTTTAGGAATTAACAAGCCTTGCCCCTAACAATCAAACTAGCAAACAATAGTGGTGGTGCATGACCTAACGTGACCTACCCTAGTAAAAGTTGTAGCCCGTTAGGTATAAACCTATCTTTCCCATTGATTACGCGGGACCGATGATGCACTCAACCTATGTACAGCTCCTACCCGGTACCAACACATACTGACATATCATCGACCCGCTCACCATCCTATTTAGATTGTCTAACGCAATCAAGGAAATACAGCCTTAGTTTATTGAATTAGACTCTACCGAGGGTATTCCTTCACCTATATGCAAGTGTATATAATTCCACGGATCCTATAGTTGGATATGTCCCGCATCAGTATAATGTATACACAGCTGTTGTTAGCCACTTGCGATGGGCATGCTTCTATTGTGTAACACTACTGACCTCACATTACAACTCATTCTAAAAACTATATCATTCTTATCCATTTAAGTTATTTACATACTTATAAAATTCATATCCGTCATAAACGCATAGTTGAGGCTACACATATATATGTATATATGTTTTTGTGTGTGTGTGTGTTCATTTATTTTTGTTTAATTATTGTGCCCCTACTGTTCACTATTAATAATATTTCTCTACTTCTTTATGTGTTTTCATCTTATTTAGTTTAAGGTCGTTTACCATTTTCTTTTTAAAAGATTTAATTACCTTTTCTCATTTACTTCACATTTCCCCCCACTATTTCACTTTCTATTTTAATTCCTTTTTAACCTTTAACTCCCTATCTTGTATTAGAGGACTATCTATATATCCTTTTTATTTTAAATTATGACTTGTCTATCTTTTTATTTCCTTTTATTTCACTTCTGTTTTACTTATATTGCATGTTTTCTTTTCTTAGACTTTTTTCCATATTTATAATTCTTTTAATTTATCCTTAAGGATTTCTGTATTTTAGTGCATTGGAATTACATTTCTCTCAAATGGAATTGTTGACACTGTAAATTTTTATATCTTATCCAAAAAGGAATTTGTGCTACGTTTGAATTTACAAGAAATTATCTTTTTCATAGTTATTGAAATAGACAGTACAAAATATGGTAAATATCCTTATTTTATACATCTCTTTCTTTTTAAACGTATTCCTTGTTATTCAACCGCTACCTTTTATTTATAAATCTGAAACTTGATAATCTATAGAAATTCACATTGCAACATGCTATAAAATTCAATAGATTAAAATACTACTTAAATCCCTACAATTTACTGTAATAACTCAATTTACAGTTTTACTTGCACAAGTCATTTTTAATTTACAAATTTGGAATCTTCACATATATTATAAGTTCAAGGGACTATTGCTACTATATACTAAATCCAAGGACTACTAATACTCAATATTTTCCAAATTTACTTACATGTAATATACAATTCAAGTTATCAATAATATAATATGTTGACATGGTTTATAATTTTAGTTCACTTATAAAATTTTAGCCTACAACTCCAATTTACATTTCAGGTATACAGGAATAGATTTACAACGATATAAATTTAATATCATATAAAAATATATAATTTCTCTTTCTCCTTTTTAGCTTTCCAAATCTCCAAATCTAGTCCCCGTTATTCCAGTTTGACTCATTTTTCCCCTATTTGTATTTATACACTGCAAGCATGCACAGATTTACCAAAGATCTAGATTAGAAAAGGGATTTGGATTTAATATACAATATAGATCTGTATTTACAATTTACCTTGGCTTTGACGATTTGGTTTGACCCTATTCTCATCCTCAGTCATCTTCTACGGTTCTCCAATTGTATATACATATAAACTATAACTATTCTTGAGAACTTAGAATTTAGTGGAGAAGATAAAATGAAAGAGCTCCGGCGTCGCTTCGAAAATATGAGGTTGAAAGTGAGGGTTTAGGTTTGTATTTATGGGGGTTCAAACACTACAAGAGATTAAGGCTATTCCAATGGCTCCAAGCCGTTGGCGGCCGTTGGAAGCCGTTGGAAATGCCGTTGGAATAGCGTTCACGCTTTCCAATGGCTTCCAACGGAAGCAACGGGGATATTCCAACGGCTTTTCCAACGGCTACCAACGGCAAATAGCCGATGGATGCCGTTGGAATAAACTGACCAATAAGCCGTTTGTAGCCGTTGGTAGCCGTTGCTAATCTGGGTGAAAATTGTTTTACAGCAGCAAGACATTCACCTTCCAGCCACACACAATCAATATATATCAATTTTCATTCCATTTCCATTCCATTTCCACTCCATTTCACATATTCAACACATTATACCACAAACAATATAAACAACCAAAAATCAACATCAAACATTACATTTTCAAACCAAACTCCAAGTCAATATGTACATAAACAACAAAACCCTCACCAACACCAACTCCAACTCCATATTCAAGTCAATATATACAATGCAAACACTTAAACCTCACCACCTCAAAGTCAATACATACACAATAACCATCAAACACAATCCTCACCACCTCAAAGTCAATATATACAATAACCATCTACAAAGACAATAATCATCATACCTCTCAAGCATCATCATCACCTCCGGAAGCACCAAACGACGAAGGGAAGGAACCATGCCTTTGCGCGTACTCCACTAAACGTTGATTCAGCTGCTCCATTTGTATAGCGCGAAGACGGTCCTGCTCTTGCAGCTGCTCAACCATGGTTCTAAGCTCTTTTATTTCAGCTTTGTCACACGCCTTTTGAGCTGCCCGAACCTGCAAATAGAATATGAGATGTTCACATTTGTATTATAATCATTTTCATCACATATCTTTGTATATTTTTCCTTTTTTACTTATCTAATATTTATAAATCACGTATATGTTAGATTTAACTCAACTAGAAATCATCATATGTATAGTGTATCTATAGGTTAATTTATTAAATATAATATTGCAATGTTTACAAGATTACCGCTTGGTTTCCATAGCCATAGCGCTTATTCCGCTGCGTCGGATCCATAATAACGTCGAAAATATTATCTTCCTCCTCTACCATCAACTCATCGCAATCCGATTCTGAAAGCAGCTCTGCCCGTGCCTCTTGAAACTTTGCCTAAAATAAAAAACAATTACAGGTTAAAATTAGTAGAATAGGATTTAAACATATCGATATTAATAAAATAAGATTTAAAATATGCATACATATGCAGCCTTCGCCTTATCATCATCATCCCACTGATATGTAATATTGCCAGCATTGTCTGCTTGTCTTGATGCGTGGGTGCGGGTAAATACCTCCATCATAGACACGCGACGTCCAACCGATCTTTCCTGCAATAAATAATTTATATATTTTAATTTTTCATAGCTAATTACCGAACTAATTAATATACAAAATGTAATAATGGTTTAGATAAATTTACCAAGTCCTCACGGTGGTGCTGAAAAGACTTGGATCCGCCACGATGCGTTACAGGATTCCTACTTCTATTGGCAGAGTTCCTCTCCGACTCCATCTGCAATTTAAATTGAATATTATATTTATACTAATTGCGAAATAATTAACTATATATTTGGTAGATTTACCTTAAACTCGTCGGTCTCCTACTAACTCATCCAAGAATCCCATACGGAAGCGCCCATCCATTTCGGTTTCTTCCTCGATTTTTTAAGAGCTGACATTACCTCCCTGTAATTTTTGACAACCTTCGAATTCCAGTGGCGCTGAACCATGGCGACATCGGCCTCCGCCAAGTCCACTTGCCCCTGTACAAAGAGAAAACATTACTAATTGTTCATTTATAGTTATTCATATAGTAAAGTGGTATAAACTCACCAGAAAATCCTACCAGATGGCCTCCCTAACATGGTCAAGGATCTTACTCCACTTAGGCCAGCAATCTATCATCCTGTTCATATATGATTGCTTGGAAATGCCAAGCACAACTCCTGAGGGCTCCAAATCAAATCCCATGTGATAAATATAAAACAAAGCTTTAGAAAAGTATATATATGTATGAACAAATTTATATTGTTATCATTTTAATTATGATACTTACGCTCCATCAGCCTTCGGCTGCAAATATACAAGTGGTCGAGCCGAAGGCTCACCACTACTCTCGCCGGCCGAGCGAGAAGAGCTACGACGTCCGGAGCCTGACATAATACCTATTGAAAGTTTCATTTTTAATTATAGACATAGATAAAATGATGATGATATGTGGTGCATGTAATGATGATGATGATATATATGTGATGCATGTGCGTGAATAATTGTAAAAATTACCGGATATTACTCAGTCTTCGTTGTTTTCTGATTCAGACTCGATCTCGTGTTCTATATCGTTTTCCTCTACACTCTCAAATGCTTCGACTAATACATTTGTCTCATCATTTAATTGTCCAAAATCAGTTTGATCGTTTGTAATTGTGATTTCAACATTTTCTTCGATATCTGCTTGATAGGCTTGTTCTTCTGGAATATTTTTTCCATCGAATGTAAATTTCGCCTTGGTTTTAAAAACCGCAGACCAATCTGCTTTATCTCTTTTTAGAGACGGATAAGGGGCGTAATAAACTTGTAGGGCTTGTTTGGCTAGTACAAACGGATCGCACTGCTGATAACGGAATGTATGTTTTATTTCTATAAGATTATAATTTGGATGCACGTTAATACCAGAACCTGGAACATTGCTGAACCAGTTGCATCTAAACAAAAAAACTTCCTCTACGGGTCTTATAAAATATGTCAATTGCAAAATCTGGGTTAACATGCCATAAAAATCATGTGTATGATTATTAGGATCATCACTACCTTTAACAAATACATCGGTATTGTTTGTTAATTTTTCAGCACCGTATTCTTTGATGTTGAATTTATATCCATTAACGAAAAATATTGGATACGTTTTAACTTTCCTTTTCGGTCCCAACGCCAAATGTTTTAATCCTTCATCGACCACATTATTTGTAGGATCACAAACGTAGTTCGAAAACCAAGTAGCGAAATTTTTGCTTAAATCGCCGTTTGGATTTTGTGATTCATAAACACTGCAAACAAAAACAATATATTGCTTTATTATTAATTTACACATGCAATATTAAATTAAATTTATCAAAACTTGTAATCTGATAATTACCTAATAAATGGTGCAACTTCTGGACAATTAAGGAGAATATATGTGTGTGCTACATGGTAATCTCTATCATCTAACCATACTTCTACACATTTTCCAACATGTCGACCATGTTGTTTAAAAATAGATAACATTGCTTCAGAAGAAGAATCTTGTTCAACGGCCTCATCATTACGTGCAACACTTTGAAATGATAAATTCACATGATCATTGAAATAATGAGAGAAAAAGAACGATGCTTCTTCTTCGATATATGATTTGCAAATCGAACCTTCAACTCGAGCTTTTTGTCTCACTTTTTTTTAAATGATTTAAGTACCTAATAAAAAATATTTCATATCAATATTGATTTTTAATTATAGTTAAATTACATACTCAGTATTAACAACATACCTCTCGAATGGATACATCCATCCATATTGCACAGGACCTCGAAGACGTGCTTCAAATGGAAGATGAATAGGTAAATACTCCATTACATTGAACAAACCTGGAGGAAATATTTTCTCCAGTTTGCAGAGCAGTATTGGGATTTCTACCTCAAGTTTACGAAGACGGTCAACTTTTAACGTAGTTGAACAAAGCTCCTTATAAAATAAACTAAGTTCTGTTATAACCTTACAAACTTTTACGGGCAACAATTCTTTGAAAGCGACGGGTAACAAATTTTGCATCATTACATGAAAATCATGGCTTTTCATCCCACTCAGTCTTCCATTCTTATAGTCGACACATCTACGAAGATTAGATGAAATTCCATCAGGAAATCGTAATCCTTCCACCCATTTTAACAGTACTTTAACTTGGTTGTTATCTAATTCATAACATGCTTTGGGTTTTTTAGTGTCATTTAGCTTCATATGAAGCTCAGGACGATTACATATTTCTTCTATATCACGTCTTGATTTCAGATCATCCTTAGTCTTTCCCTTAACATTCAAAAGTGTATTAAACACATTATCGAATACGTTTTTCTCGTTATGCATCACATCAATGTTATGACGGATTAAGAGATTTTTCCAATAAGGCAACTCCCAGAATATACTCTGTTTGCACCAATTATGAAACGTCGATTTACCTTGGATTTCAGTTTGCTGCCCGGTTTCATGTATCTTTGGATAATCTATTACAAGTTCATATATATCTTCACTTGACCAGATCGTTGGTGGTTGTAAAGTCTCATGTCTATTAGCTATGAAGTTTTTTTGTCTCTTCTAAAAGTATGATTAATATGGAGAAAACGTCGATGACAATCAAACCATGAAATTTTCTTTCCATGCTGTAAAGAAAATGCTCGTGTTTCTTTCATACAGTAAGGACAAGCAAAACGACCGGCCGTACTCCAACCCGAAAGCATTGCATATGCAGGAAATCGATAATAGTCCATAACAAAGAAGCGAACATTCGAATTTTTTTTCTTTGATACGTCGTATGTTTCAACTCCTTCATACCACTATGTTTTCAACTCTTCGATTAGCGGTTGTAAGTAAACATCGATACCCTGTGTCGGATCATCAGGGGCAGGGATGACAATTGTGAGAAACATATATGGAGTTTTCATACACATCCACGGGGTAGATTGTAAGGTGTAATGATTATAGGCCAAGATGAATATTTAGAACCAAACTGAGAAAACGGTGAAAATCCATCAGTACACAAACCTAGTCTAACGTTACGGCTCTCCACTGCGAAATCGGGATATTTCTTATCAAAATACTTCCATGCTTCTCCATCAGATGGGTGTGTTAACGTACCTTCTTCAGGTGTTCTCACACTGTTCCATCTCATATGATGCGCTGTTACAGATGATGCATATAACCTTTGAAGTCTAGGAGTGATAGGTAAATGATGCATACGCTTGTATGGAACTTCTTTTCCCTTTTTCTCCTTGGTTTGTATCTTTCTTGATTACATATTTTACAATTCCGAAGACTGACATCATCTTTCCAAAACAACATGCAACCATTTAGACATGTACCAATTTTTTGATACGGCAAACCGAAAGATGACATTAGTTTTTTTACTTCATAATAATTTTCGCACATTAAATTATCTGATGGCATATGGCGTTTAGCAGCTTGTACAACAACCGTAAATCCGGCTTCTGTGAAGTTGTACTTTGATTTCATCGCAATGTACTCTGCAGTTGCCGATAATTGAGTGCCGCTAGTACATCGATTCCAAAGAGGTTTCTTAGCAGCATCCAATAAATCATATATTTTTTCGCTCCAACATTTGGTTCCTCTTCGACGTTAACATCGTCATTATTAATTTCAACAGTAGGGAACATTGATCGTGCTGCATCTTCAACCATATGTTCTATGAGATTCGTCGTACTAACTTCATAACTAATGACCTCTATTGACTGTTCTTCGTTACGTGTTATAATTTCTCCATGACGATCCCACACCAAATAATTGGTTACAAAACCATATTGGCGCAAATGAATCCTAACCATATTCGGTATTAAATGCTTCAACAATTTGCACCTACTACATGGACAACGAATTTCTACGTCGTTTCCAATATTACTTAAAGCAAATTCGACAAACACATTTACCCCGTTAAGAAAATGTGTACTTATTGAGCCTTCTATTTCTCTTCTTTGATACATCCAGCTCCGATCAATAAAATAATTGACCATTTTTCCTACTGTAAAACCTATGATCAATAGTAAAAAAACTATTAATCAAATTCGATAAACACATTTTAGATTTTACTGTTTTTTATAATCCATTTTCATTTATATACAAAGTTATATTTCTTGCTATTTTGTTTACATTTTTGTACCTTTTATGATGGTCGGTTATTCTACTTTTCATTACAAACACAATAGTAATTACATTTCTTAAATCATATCATTATAAACGATTTCCCAAAATTTCGGCAGCACTTCCCCCGTGTTCCTTGTATCGTACACATATGCATGTACACAAGGATTGAAAAGGAAATGCCATCGAAATTTTGTGAACCGTTTATAACAATATGATTTACGAAATGTAATTACTTTATAGTGTTTGTAACTTGTCTAATACAGGGACAAATCCAACAAATATTGTATCAGATGAATATGAATATCCGTTTTGTAATAAAAACGAATATTCATACAACGATCATATACAACACTTGTCAGACGGGGCCAAAAATTCACTAAGAGATTTAAATTTTGTTTGTCTAATAATTTAAAAGATATAATTTAAAGCAATCATATAGGTCAAAATTTCACTAAGAGATCATATTACTAAAAGATATAATTCATGTTCGTAAAATATTCGACTAATTCATGTTTGCCTAATATTTTACAAAACATACACAAAATAATTTAAAGCAATCCTAACTAAT
This sequence comes from Allium fistulosum, assembly GCA_030737815.1. Lineage (NCBI taxonomy): Eukaryota > Viridiplantae > Streptophyta > Magnoliopsida > Asparagales > Amaryllidaceae > Allium > Allium fistulosum. Next base: position 435,293,009 of record CM060904.1, on the reverse strand, counting down.
CTAACGCTAACTCAAATGCGCATTTACACTAAATTATCAACATATGTATATATGTGCATAATATATATACACAAACAATTTGGACATTTGGATGGTAATAATTGTAATTAGCACTTAGTTTGGTATAATAAACAATCAATAGGCCATTAGATACAACTATAACAAACAATTAAATACAAAATTAGCAAAATTTTAAAATTTAGGGTTTTAGGCAAAACCTGATTTTGGAGTGGAATTGGATGGAGAGAGGCCGCTGGTGTTGATTGATGGCGTCGGAGTGGCTGCCGGTTGCGTGGGGAGGCTGGGAGCAAGAAAAGAGAAGGAGTGGAGGAAGAGGGTGGAGGTTTTGGGGTATTTTGTTGAAGGAAGAAGAATGAAATCTGCTCTCGACCAGCTGCAGGTTTACACGAATATTTCCAACGGCTTCCAACGGCCGCAAACGACAATTTTACAATGCTTACCAACGGCTTGTTAAAAAAATAACGAGCCGTTGGAAAACCCCGTTGGCGGCCGTTGGAACACTGTCGTGGCTATATACTGTAGTTCTAGTAGTGAAATCAATGTCAGCCATTCGATTGAAGTATATTGAATCTGGACCGTTAGCCACTTGTTCACTATCGAATTTACAAATCATGGGGCCGGTCGACCGGCAGGGGTCTTGACTAGACCTGTGGCGTGTTTTTAGCGTTAATTAATTATCACTCTGATTTGTTTTTTTTATTTCCTATTTAAACCGATCGATATAATTTCCTTCCATTATGAAATTTCTTAACTTATAAGCAATGTTAATTATTCTTTAAGTTTAAATGACGATAATTAACATTGGTTAATTATTATTATTATACATATATAATTATTTCAGATTCAAAATTTTCAAACAGTAATAACATTTTTGTTTGAATTCCGATCGTAAAACATTATATGTGAAAATTGATTAGAAAATCACCACAAACTCAATGGTATAAGTTTCATAGTCATATTCTGATGTTTATAAAAATTCTATTTTCCGGTATTATTATTTATTAATTAATTTCTTTTTAATTAATTGTCAAAAATTACGGGATGCTACATAACTCAGGGTATAAGCTTTAGTTTTTCACTAAAAAGATAAAGAGAAATTTAAATAAAAAAGATAAATGAAATTATCTTTTTCTTAAAAAATAAATTTATTTTTATCATTGGAAATTTGTTTTTGTAAAAGTTAAATGATTTTATCTTTTTCATAAGACAAATCATTTTTATCACTTTTTTTAATAAAAGACAAATGGATTTTTATCCTTTTTGAATAAATAAATTTACTTTTTAAAGACAATGACAGGTGAATTCTTTATCTTAAAAAGATTAAAAAACCATTTTCATAATATAATGATATTTTTAGGAAAAGATAATGTAACATAAATATAAATGAAAAATAGTTTTTTGAAATAATAATTCATAGTACCATTTTCTTTAAAATAATAAAATTATCCGTCAATATATTAAAGTGATAAAAGAAATTACCATTTTATATATATAAACAAAAAATAAAAAGTAAATCCTTTTTTTGTAAAGGTAAAAGAAATTATCTTTTCATCTAAAATGATATATGTAGTTATCATTTTATATTATATTATACATATTTTATATAAACAAAAATAAAAAGGCTTATCTTTATATTTCAAAAGATAAAAGAAAATACCTTTTCATATGAAATGATAAAAATGGTTATCATTTTACGTAGGATTGTAATGACACCAAACGTGGTTAAGCTAAGACCTTTGTACTCGTGATCATAGTTTAGTATATAATTACTATGTTGCAAGACATTGTTGCATTCATTCCTTCCGTGTAGAAGAAGAATTTTATGTTACATTTCTGCTAGCTGAATTCAAATATGTGACATTGTAGCATGATAGTAACTTATGTGCTTTTTCTTTTGTTATAAAACCAAGTGAAATTATCCTTTATTTTTTGGAAATAAAAAGAAATTGTTATTATATAAACAAATAAAGAGGAATTTATCTACTTTTAAAAGGACAAAAAACATTATCTCGTGACCAATAATTCAAACTGTATGTTTAATTTATTTACAAAAGATAATAACGTTGTCTCCGTCTAGTACCACTATCCTAGTGGATAGGTGCTCCAGCTTTGATCGGTGAGGTTACAGTTTCGAATCATGCATATTGTAATTTAGACCACTGAATATATATTGACATCTAGTATAATGTATACTACTAGTATAGCTATGTGCACACAATTTTTTGCTTTTGATAGAAATCAGTTTTTTATTTATTTGTTCGTTAAACATGTTAATTGTCTAAGTTTATTTTATAATTTTTTTAAGAGCTAGATGAACTTGTTATTTTATCATAAGAGTATCTATGCACTTCAATCAAAAATTTAAAGACAAACAAAAAGATTACTTAAGTCTAAAAGAAAATCCAAAAGATCTAATGTAAGATGAGAGCCACATGGAGTATTTTACATCCAAAGCTAAACTTCATCATATTTCCATGTAGAATGACAAATCATTTTATCTTTTATAAAAAAGCTAAGTGGAGATAAATTAATAATCAAATTCAATCACAATTACTTCAAATAATAAATAAATTGAGACATATTATTGACAAAAGATAACATTATTCATCTTTTATTTTCAAAAGCTAAGTAACATTTATCACCCATTTAAAATTTGATTTATGTATCAATTGTTCAAAATGTAATTTACTTATCTTTTTTACTGGAAGCTAAATATAGATGCAAACATCAAATGCATGCATTTTAATAAAAATTAATGCAAATCGTAGACTTGACAAGTGATAAATTTATTTATATATGTACTATGAAAACTGAAATTGTTTATCTTCAAAATTTATTTTATTACCTTTTGTTAAAAGCTTAAGTTATTTATCTTTTAAGTTTAAAATTTAGACTGCTATTTGAGCAAAAAACAAAACACAATTGGTGAAACGATAGATTTGAACCGTTGGATCTTTTTGTCCTTACAATGGAGGTGGAAATCAGGAGACGATTTAATGATTAAGATCATTGGTAGTGTGTCACCATTTGTGTCTATAAATTGTGTCCAAATAGAATTCCCTTAGAGTTTAATGCATATAAAAGGATCAAATGTGCTTATGTAGAAAAAGTAACTGCAACTTAATTATTTTGATTAAAAGGTAAATTCAGTTTGTTTTTTTTTAAAGCAAAAATTGTTATCATAGACAAATATTCTTATCCAAAAACATTGTAACTGTAATGTAATAATTTGATAAAAGGTTGATTTTAATTTTCTTTTTATAAAAACTAAATTTATAGTGCAAAGGCTAGATGTACATATTTTAACATTTAAAATAAAATGAACAACCAAATTTCTATGAAAGAAAAAAAAAAGCTCAAGAACTAAATAAATTGATGAATTCTCAATTTTGGAATATTTACATGTTGTAACCTAAAGCCATGAATATTCTGCTTGTGACATGAAATTTTTTACGATCTCATGCATTGGTGATGACGAATGACACTTGCTTGGTTCGTATAAAAATGTGATGTAATTGATCGTATTTTGCAAAACCTGCTCACATATTGGAGATTCATTTTGTAAGTTAATCAAATCCTATATGAAACTTTGGTCCTTCGAATATTAATTTGATTCCCTATTTTGGTTTTTCAAATAACAGATTTCAGGTACACAAATGATTCAATGCTTGTGGTGAATAAAGAAGACCGTGTAGGTTGCAACACATTGAACCAGATTTTAGTAGGAGCAAGTAATAGCAAGCAAATAATATAGCACACTAGATCATCAAATAAACGAACAATGACGCTAGCATGCTCTAAAGTGTTCAAATATGATGTAAAAACACATCGATGCAAAACATAGACTTGCCGACGGAAGAAGAGATGGTTCAAAACAATAAGGAACAGTAGTACAATCATAGCAACTCTTGCAAATTGACTAAGTAAATTACCTGGCAGCTAAAAGTGCATGCAAATGAACTATGCAAATGAGTAAGGAGTATCATAAAGGATAGTTATCATGCTGAACTTCAAGCAACAGAGAGCATAGTTATGAACTGAAAATAATTTATGTTTCAAATTTCATCAAGGTATAAAGATTGATACTTAGCAGCATAGCACAAAGCAATTAAGTAGCAGTGAGAAGGCTTGAGACTAAATGGAGTGTGCAATTGCAGCGTGAACCAAGTATGTTTTGTAGCCATTTAAGTTGTGAATTTAGAATTTGTAACATTTGGACATGTGTTGTAGCATAAGTTTGATAGTCTTTGCATGAAGTTGGATGGTAATATTTTGTTATTTTCCTTGAAGCATATGTAAAATATGTTGACTTTTGATTTTGAATAAATACAAACAAAAATAAATAATCAAATTCAATATAAAGATAAAAGACAAAAAGATACATTTTTAGCTTTTTGTCAAGATGATAAATGAAGGTATCATGTTATATTGACTGAACAGATCAGTTGCCAAAAACAAAGCTGTATGAAACTTCATCGGGTCGCAAATTTCATCTTTTTACTGCTTTCAATCGCAATGCAAAAGTTCTATTTTCAAAAGTCAAAATAAAAGAAATATTGAAATATAATATAATTTAATGACCTTTGTAATCGTCGTTTTCAAGATTTTGAGATATGAAGTAGCTAAAATACAATTACTTGAAAATAGAACTTTAAAAATATAACATTTAACTATGGAAAAAATCATTAAAAAGAATAGGTAATCTTCACCCTTACAAATCGGTAGTTTTCTTTACAGCCAAGGAACATTTATCGTTTTCAATTAAGAATCAAAACAAGTAGCTTCCTTTTAAAGAAACATTGAAAACCATCTATCATTATTAGAAACAAATGTGTGGAACCAGTAAATAGAAAACAGTCATTATTAAAATGTTATCGCCACACTGTCACTATATATACGTACGACATTTAACAAAAACACTGTCACTACTAGCATATCCAGATTTAAAGAAAGGACATTTGTTAAGGGGACTCCAAAATAAATTAAAGGGGAGTTTTCAGTGCCGAAAATCATCAAGTTTTTCGACGGGTGCCGTCAAACTAGTGTAAAATTTTGTTGAATGAGTGTTTGCCGAACAATTTTGCCCACCTCATCCAATTTCGAAGTCCTTTTAACAATATGCTAAAGAAATGCAAATGAAGAAAACACAACCCATAGTTGTGGATTATCACTGATTTGAATTCACATTTTGTTTTATAATTCTACCTCAAAAGGCTACACTGAATACATTGCGTGTGTATTAGAAGGCTTTCAAACATCATAGTTACCAATAGCTCAGCATATGACAAGTTCCAAGACTTTTTAAATTTTTTTACGACAAATGAGATCAATATAACCAATAAAACTTTAAGAAACAGAAAATTCGCAGAACAAAGCTTGTTTGTGCAGAGCATAACAAGAATGATCATGTTTGAAAAATAATTACAAAGATAGACCTGTTTTGGTCACGTAGACGTTGACGCATTTGGAAAATGCGTCTTTGGATGAATTTTCAAAATACGTCAACAGGCGACTTTTCAAAAGTCGCCAAAACAAAAAATCCGCTAACAAAAACCCGTGAGACAGCAACCCATTTCCCCCAACTTTCCCCATACCTTCCAACTCTTTCATTTCTTCAATTTTAATCAAATTCTTTCAAAAATTTGTCAATGGCAAGCACGTCGGGCATTGAACAAGAAATAGGTACGAATTTAAACCCATAATTTATCATTTCAATTTTAGGGCATTGAAAATTAGGGCATTGGTGTAAGAATATGATTCAAGAAATAAGCGTGATTACAAATGTAGATGCGTACAAATTGCCTTTATTGTAATGTAGGGTTGTTTGGTTGATTTTGGTGTTATGGATATTAAGTAACGTGTGCTTGGAAACCTCTTTATAGGCATTATTGCAACCCAATGATGAACTTCTTTATTACAATAAGATAGTTTGGTCTTCTTAATAATTATTCGATAATCTATCTATTTTTATCGAAATGAATCGATTTTTAATATTTGTATTTTGTAGAGTATGTTGAGATGGAGCCCAGACCGGTTGATGGTAGGGTATTATTTCTTCAAGCCCAGCATCGTACTTCTAACGACATATGGATGCAGGTGGTTAAAAAAAATTGTAATGTTGTGTCACTTGGTATAATTCCTGCTTTGTAATTATGTATTTATCATTTGATCAGCGTGGCTATCTAGATATCACTGTAGATCACTCCACGTCGTTGAAGAAAGTGACTTCAAACTATCCAGGAGTATTGGCTGAGATTGAGAGGGCTGATTTTTACACATAATGAAGTTAGGTTGCATTCAACTTGACCACTATCTTATCACTGCTTTGGTAGACATATGACGACCAAAGACCTCCACTTTTCATTTTCCTATTGCTGAGATGACGATTGCACTAGGAGATGTAGCAGTGTTGTTAGGTTTGCCTATTGAAGGCAATCCAGTGGCTTATGGAGGAGCAGCATATGATCATATGCAATTGTGTCGTGATTTACTTGGTCTTGACCCACCCCCCGAACAAACAAGGGGTAATGAGTTCGTGGAAGTCATGTGGTATCGACGTCAATTGCCGCACAATATTCCAGCTGATGCTACAGAGGTTCAGATTCAACAGCGAGCACGTGCTATTATTTTGCACATTATTATTTCCCGATTAATGTGCGATCATACAAAGATTCGGGTAGATCTGAAATGGCTACCGTATCTTGCTGATTTAGGGAAGTGTGGTAAGTTTTCTTGGGGCAGTACTGCGTTATCTTATACATATATGGAGTTATCTTGGCTTTCTCTTTTGGAGAATAAATATATCGGTGGATGTCTGACACTAGTACAGGTTTGAAACAAATTTCAATAGTTTACTGTTTTACATGATTTGTCTCATTTTTTGTTGTAATATTTTCTTTTAAATGCAGCTTCGGTCGTGGACTTATCTTCTAATCGGAAGATTGTTAGTAACAAATGTTGTTGTCGATCAGTCGGTGCCGCTTGGGTCTCGGTATATTTTTTATCCTTTTAATTTAGTTAAACAGTAAAATTTCCATGTGTAATATTCAATCGTTAACATCGTATAACAGGCGTGTAGGACCAAAAAAACACGCCAAACTCCAAGACGGAGTGTTAATTTCTACAGTAACGAGTTAGATGTGCTGGAGGATGACAAGGTGACATGGACACCGTACACACAGGAAGTGCGGCACAACTTCCAGTCATGTGTACAACTGCTAGATACTTGTGGACCGCGAGAGTACCACTCATATGTTACACCCAAACTGCATTTCACTTACCTGACAGGGTTATGAGACAGTTCGATATGATGCAGCATATACCAGATGATGCGCCACAATGCACGTCTACGTACAACGAAGAGGAATATGGAACATACATTCAGTTGTGGAATGAGCGACATACAGCTACGTAGATTGAGAGGGAGCCCACTATTACGCTAGAGCAATACAAAAGGTGGTACTGGAACATAACACGGCGATATGTTCTTCAGGCGCCAGTAGAGGCAGTGTATAGAAGTCCGTATATTCCTAGAGCACCACTTGAGAGGAATGTGGTAAGTTGATGTTGTAAGTAGTATTTCAATAAGTTATGATAGCTGTGTATGATGCTAATTTTCATTCAACTATACAGGCTGCTGGTATAAGCAGGGCATGGGAAAAAGCAGAAAATCTTCGCAAACGACAAACCAACGATGAGGGTAAGAGGATGTGCACTAACATCCAAAGGATTCTAGATGCTGTGTTGTGCAGGAATAAACTTAATAGGCCCAGACCTCCATCTCCACCTCCAGTGCTTGTGTAGACACGACGTTGTCCCAGAGGAGGTGCCAGTTCATCATCACAAGCTGCACCGGTACAATAAGAAATTGTTCATGGCCCATCTCAACCAATAGCCATATTACCTTCGGCCTCCACTGTGCGCCGAGCAAGGAGTAGCGGTAGCAGTAGTAGTTCGAGACCACTGGTAACGCATCGTCAAAAAAGAAGCACGGTACATGAGCTTAACGACTAAATTGGTAATGTTAATGTTGTTTGATGCGAATAGCTAGGGGTGGTGTGTAATGTGATATATAATGTACTTGTTAATGTTGTTTGAATTTGTGTAGTTGTGTTTTGTAATATGATGTTGGTTTGTGTATTAATGTGATTTCGCACCATTTGATAATGTGTTGTGTTTATCAATGTAATTTGGTGTTGTTTGGTAATATGATGTAGTAGTTGTAGGTGCTGCAGCTCTGGTTTCTGCAGCAGCCAGCAGCGGGTATTTATTGGCGAATTTTGAAAATTCACCAATAGTCAGCCCCTTCTTCCTTTTTTCATTCTTGTTTGCTTTAAAGTCGAACCCAAAACCTAAATTTATGCAAAATCATTCACATAAGTCAATAAGGTTGGTATTTTGTCCAATTTTTTGCTTTATACTTACATTTGTAGATGTATACTACACGCTTCTTCAATTTTGTTCAAATTGGAAAGTAAATCTACCCAAACCATAGTTGTAAGTTTGTTCAATTTTGGTATTTTATTCAACTTTTCTTTTAGGTGAAAATGGATGATTGAGAGATCGATGATGAAACAATGATCAAACTATATGATGATTACGAATGGAACAAGGATGTGGACGATGAGGTAGAATCTGTTTCGGAGACCCAAGTGGAAGACCTACCAAGAGTGGATGCTACAGAGACAATTGAAGAAGTAGAGATTGAACTCGTTTTTACTACGCAGACAAATGTGGTACTCGAGAATCCCTAACCGGTTCAATAGCCATTGCATGCTAGACTAATGACTGTACTTGCTCATCAAAACCCTGATAGATCAAGTTCTAGCATGAGGGGTCGTTTTGTACTTTTCTATTGCGGAGTTGAGTGTAACGTTGTTGTTTCCAAAAGTCAGAGGAATGCAGGACGTCGCTTTTACGGTTGTAAAGCGTATATCGATGCACAGACGCGTCAAGGGGTGCATAGTTGTAAATTTTTTGAATGGGTCGATCCTCCACAAATGGAAAGGGAGGTCCAATATGTCCTTGAGATGCAAGCTAAGGTTAGTTGCTTGGAGAGGATGAATATTGCAATTCGGAATGAAATGCTTGCAGGGTGCTACCGGTTATCATGCGAATGTTTTGCTGTATTGGTAGTTCTGTTGTATCAGATGTTAGTTATCTGTGTTAACTTGCGTTTTATAATGTGTCAATCCTGTGTTTTATATTGTGTCATATCTTGTTGTTGTATGAAATGATATTGTGCTTTATATTGTGTCGTATCCTGTTGTTTTACAGCAGTTTTAGTACTAGCGACATTTGAAAATTCGCCTTCAGACGAATTTTCAAAATTCGCCCAATGGCGACTTTTCAAAAGTCACCAATACAAAAACTGCTTTATATCCAGTCAGCTAAACCATTCACCTATTCATAACAAACTCCTAGTTTTTTAGATCCGAATAACCCATTTTCTTCCACCTTAGATCCCCAAACAACAAAACTCAATTACTTTCAATAATCTATTGGTCGTTGCCATAGAATCCTTGCTGATCTACACAAACGTCTACACTATATCTCTTCATCGAAATTGGTAAGTAAATTAAAAACCCTTGCTTTGTTGCATCTATTGAAATATTTCCATATGAATGGCTAGAAATTGGTTGGTAAAATAAAAACTATATGTTTGTAGAATGGCTAGAAATATCATTCCCACACTTTCCTACTACGACGGTGAATTGATCGTCGATGAACAAAAAAAAAGGGAAGTATGTCAGAGGTTTTTGTAAACCGGGAAGAGTACGCAAAGGTTGCACACTATTTGAGTTGAAAGAATCAGTGTACAAAGCGACAAAAATAAGCGCAATCGAATTTGATATTGAGTTGATGGTTAACTAGCCTACGGATTCAGGTTCAAAAGCAATAACACTTTCAAATGATGAGGATGTTGAAGTTATGTTTTCTGCGGTTACCAGATCAATTGAGTTGTATGTTGGGAAAGTTGCAAAAGAAAATATGCAAGAACATGTACCATCTCCTATCGTTAGTACAGGAATAGGGTATTTTACCGATATGTTGGAAACTGATAATCCTTCAGCATGCTTAAGTTCTCCTACTTATAGTAATCCATATGTACATGATGGGGTTCATGGTCCTCCTTCTATAAACTATGGTTTCATGCCTTACATGTTGTCGCAACCAACTCCAAAACAGTACTTTCCATACTACACACCACCTACGATGCTTCTAACGTATCGTTGTTAATATTCGTATTTTGTGTGTACCATTTTAAATTACAAATGCCTAATAGTTTCATCTTACACAATCAGCTTCCAACAACAAATGCATTAACAAAATGTATGTGCCGAACAACAGAATATTCATTTGTCGCAACCGGTATATCATACCCCATCAGAAATGTATAATATGAGTCAAAGGTATGTGTTGCAATTTATTTGGGCAATGTTTCCTATCTAATCTAGTTTCGTACTAAAATACTTTTGTTAACGGATTTCCAAGTCTTGAGGATACCGCTACAGAATGTAGTGTTGGACCATCACAACACTCACATGATTCAAATATTGACATTGATATGGATGTTGATATAGATAGAGATACTGGACATGATCCTCCAATTGATAGTATGGCTGTTGCGACGAGGACTAATAATGATGCATGTTGGGTAGAACAAATGCAGGTGAACAATGAACCGTTGAAATGTGACTTTCCGAACGTAGATGATGTTGAAGGTGATGGTGATGAAGCTCAAATGGAAGTACCGTTGGATGTTGATCTATGTACCGCACAAATGATGGCAAGATTGGTTGTTGCTAATCTACAATTTGCTAGGGAAAATTTTCAACCGCTTGCATACAAAATGGATTTGCTGTTGGGATGGTATTTCAAAGTAAAGAAAAGCTTCTACACCAATTAACCGAATGGTCAACTCTACATGGAGTTTCATACAAGCCGATCAAGTCGAATAAAACTATATATACTGCTATATGTAATGTTGACACTAACTGTCCATGAAGAATACATGCAATAGTCTCAAAGAAATCACAATCTGGATGGTGAGAAATTAGAAAGTTGCCTAGTGAATATAACTGTGTCAATCCTACAGTTAATTCCAATTCTTGTTTTAAAAATCATGTCTTTTGTCGAGGCCGATTTGGATATCTCAACAGGTACTGTCCAAGTGCTTGTTGATGACCAACCGTTCATCAAAATTAGTTACATGAAAGCTTGGCGAACATTAAGTAAAACAATAGAAAGAATTTAAGGTGATTGGGCCGAATCGTATGCGACTTTGCCTCAATATTTTGAGGAAATAAAGAGAAGTAATCCGGGGACTGTTGGACATGTGACCCACGATGAAGTTGGAGTATTTGATCGTGCATTTTGGGCATTTGGCCCTTGCATTACAGGTTTTCTACACTACCAACCATTGCTACGTATTGAGGGGACACATTTGTATGGTAAATACAAAGGGACATTGCTTGTTGCTACTTCTGTAGATACAGATGACTATCTGTTTCCATTAGCTTATACAGTTATTGAATCCGAGTCATATGACAGTTGGGGTTGGTTTTTTTCTTGCATGCGTGAATTCATTCAGTGTTTGCAATCGTCGTATTACTTTCATATCAGATCAAATGAAAGGAATTCCAAAAGCTTTACAGGACAAATGGCGAGAACCACACAAACATAGGTTTTGTGCAAGACATCTTAAAGCTAATTTTCAAACGGTGGGTTTTAGGGAGAAACGACTTATAGGTTTATTTTATTCAACTACCTGTGCTTCAGAAGCAATTAAGTACAACAAAATCAGAGAAGACATCAAAGCTACAAATCCACGGGCTCTTGAATGGATTGAAAGAAGTTTAGGGAATTTTGAATAAAATTGGACCCTATGAAAGGATGATGGAGGACGCTTTCATGTTATGACCACCAATGCATCCGAAAGTTTTAATGGTGTACTGAAAGGTGCTCGATCATTACCTATAAACGCGTTAGTTGCACGAACCTTCTTTCGATCGGTTGAATATTTCTATAAGAGATGAGAAACCGCGGATGCTATCACAACACATTTGAGTCCAAAATGGGAAGCTAAAATAGCAGATCAGGCTACTGAAGCACGTCGTTGTAGACTAGTTCGATTTAGTCGAACGGAAAGGCAAGTGATTCATTGCTATGGCGATGAATTTAAAGTGATAATTGATGGTACTAACTGCTCATGTAGATGCAACATCCCACTACTGCAAAAATTATCATGTGCTCATGTAATGGCGGCTTGTTCAGCACAGGACTACGGTGCTAATAGAGCAAATCATGATTTTTCTTCAGAGTGGTACTCTATTCAAAGTTACAAAGCTTCATATCAGCCAGAGTTTTATCCCGTGCATGATAAGAGATACTATGGACCATACAACGGTCCACGGATATTGCCTCCACCTACAAAAAGACAACCCGGACGACCCAAATCTACGAGGATAAAAAATGTTATGGATGAGCATCAAACGCCTAAACAAACAGGTGCAGCAAATGTGGATCGTAGGGGCATAACTGAGAGCGATGTACTTCAGCGACCTAAACTTTCATTATCTAATGTATAACTGTGTACCGAATTAAGATTTATGTGTATTCAACTTTAAGTGAATGTAAATTCTATGTATCGAACTAAATAGTTATGTATCAGACTTCGTATCTATGTACTATTTACTCGATGTCGACATAAATGACCTTCGCATTTGTTAGATTTGAAAGTTGATATCTATGCATTATCTATTAGTTAGACTTCTTGATCATGTGAGGTAGCTACATGCAATGGGTGGGTGTTATTTTTAATTGCAGGAATTTTGTTTTGGTGACTTTTGAAAAGTCGCCCGTTGGCGCATTTTGGAAATTTTCCCAAAGGCGCATTTTCAAAATTCGCCAACGTCTACGTGGCCAAAACAGTTCTATCTCTGTAATTATTTTTAAAAGATGGTTATTCTTGTTATACTCTGCACAAACAAGCTTAGTTCTGCAATTTTTTCTTAAGAAACTACAACTGTTTTTTCACTTGTATCTTTGACTGACTGCATATTGGATGATCGATTTTTATCCGCAGCTAGATCTTAATGCAACTTAGGTGGAAATCATGTCAACATGTAAATCTTCCCATCTTATTTTGGTCTTTGTATCCTTACAAACATATCACACACTTTTCTTTTTCTTCTCGATCTACTTCGAGATTGTTAGGACAATAGGACGTTGTTTCCTCCAAACTCATGGATATATTTACATATGACAATTCTGTATTCATATGCTTAATCCTTTATCCCAAAGCAAGTTTTCCTACAACATTAGCATTAAATTTTAATCAACTAATAAAAAATATACTAACCTTTTATGAAAATGAAAAAAATTCTCTTTAAAATGAGACTGTCCTTAGTCCTATGAAAAATTTGTAAAAAAGGGAATCACATTTCCATAGAGATACTAAAGAATTTACAAGTGCATGATAATGAAATGGTTTAGACAAACTACGAAATTCAGGTATTTTCATTAAATCTTAGCTAAGCTAACAAAACACATTGAATAAGTTGCATTGAATGAGCAAATAGAGCTGACTATATGATTCGAATGACATCTGATTTTTTTTTTATTTTTTAGCAAGGCAATTGACTTCCGATACAATGTGAAGCATCATGTAATTAATAAGGAATTAGATTGCAGAAGAAACCATCAAACTTAAATAATTGTTCTTTCCAGCTATTAAAACAAAAATAGGGAAAATAAACTCGTGTTAATTTCAGTTTCGGTCTTTACTTAATTGAACATAATTTCATTTATAAAATACTATAAAAATATAAGTACATACACACAATTATATATATATATATATATATTTGTGTACCTATGTAGTTAATGCCCCGCTATAACCCCACTATATCTCATAGCGGATTTCTACCGCTATGATTTTTCCATATAGCCCCAAATATTGCCTTTCCGTTTTAAGCCCCGCTATTTTCGCTATATCCCGTTATTCCCGCTATATTCCGCTATTTTCGCTATATCCTCTTTAAAAGAAATGAATCGAAAAATGACATTTATACATTATAAAAATTATGAAATTAATTCATTTGATTGAATTTTTAATATATTTTCAGAAATGAAAATACTCTAATATTCTACTAAATTCAATTATGTTATATAACAGTTTTACGTTTATTTACAGTATATTCGCACATGTTTTTATTTAAAATTATTTATATATTAATTATAATTCAATTGAATGTTAATTTTTCATTTAATTACCATTTATTTATTTGTAAAAACATTAAGTACGAGTTTTATATGCTATTTTAGAGTCATCCGCTATATCCTCGCTGTATCCCCGCTATGACTTTTTGCACATCTACCGCATTGAATCTGCCAAGCGCTTTAACTACACAGGTGTGTACGCACACACACTTCACAACTGATTAAAAGTGAATTTAATTTATTATATACATACATTAAAATATACACACACACTTCACAACTGATTAAAAGTGAGTTTAATTTATTATATATACATATACATATATATACGTATACATATACATACATACATACATATATACATATATATATATGTTGGAAAATTTGATTTTAAAATGAATTTTTAAAATATTGAAAGGAGTACATGATACCCCTTTTATTGAATAGTCTCACATTATGGGGAACTATAGAGTGGTCCAATATAAATATAGAATTCACAAGAGAAAGGATGGGCTCTTTGGGCACCCAATGTTTTCTCTTATGTTGAGGAGGGAGAGCATGTAGTTCATCACACGTGCGCATGCACCAACCGCCTCAACCCGACCCGAGATTGGCTTGGCTTGGCTAATGTGATGTAAAGATCCTTATTTTTTGGCAGTATATTTTCAAACCGACTTTCACTTGATAATAAAACACAATAAACTCAGAATAGGTATTTTCTCATGACTCAGCCCTGATTTCTGCTCAAATTTTTCGCTACATAAACCAAGCTATTTGACAGAATTTTAACAGTTTGAAAACCGAGTTCTCTTCTTCGTTTGCCTTCAACTTTCTTAGATCCGAACAATATTTTTTTGGATGCTATTGACTCACCAGTCTTTGTGCAAGAGGTTGTTGATATTGTTTTTAGGGATGTTCTACCCTGGAGGCGGCGCTGCATCAGAGACTGCCTTGCACAATTTCGACAAAGCAGTGAAACATCTTAAAGAACCTAGTCTGCGAGCTAAAAAGATACTCTAGATTCAGATCGAGGTACAGCAATTTTAAGACATTTTGGCTTTGATCACTAACGACTCAGCTGCCTCGATGTCAATATTTTAGGTTCCGATTGTATCTGCTGCCTCGACGTCAATATTTTAGGTTCCAATTGTATCTTCTGCACCATTCAGATTCAAGGGCTTGCATTTCAAATGATGGCACCAAAAAAATGGAGTTCTTTTTTACTACGTGGGAGGTAGTCATTGTGCTGACAACAGACAAACCACAACTGCCAAACAAACCCAATGAAGTTGAGACAGAGCAGAAGCAGGCCTGAATAGAAAAATCAAAAGACCTGCAGATCTGGATGGAGCAAGATTTTCATCCTCAACGGACTTGACGACAATCTATACGATTACCAACTCAGAAAAGTCAGCAAAGGAGATTAGAGATGCGCTGTAAAAGAAATATAATACCGAGGAAGCTAGAGAGAAAAAGTATGCTGTCAATCACTATTTGAAGTTTCAGATGAGGGATGACAAATCCTTGGAGGCGTAGTCGCATGAGCTTCAGAAAATTTCATATGAAATCATCTCCAAAGGTATGGCATTAGATGGACAATTTTAGGTTGCTGTGTTAATTGATAAATTACTCACTAGTTGGAAAGACTTTAAAAATATTCTCAATCATAGGACTAAGGAATTTTACTTAGAGAGTTTGATTACTTGTCTTCGTATTGAAGAAGAGGCCGGAAAAACAGGACCAGAATGAAGAGGTGCTTGTTGTATCTAGCAATTACATTAAGAAATCCACAAATGCGGGTCTGAAATCAAATGCAAAAAAATTTAAAAATCAAGATCGCAAATGAAATCAGAACCACAATAATCAGTCTCAGAACAAGCAGCAAAATGCCCGCCTAAAGAATGGTATTGGATAGTTGTTCGTATGTTACAACTGTGGAAAACCAAGCCATATGGCATGAAAGTGTTGGAATGGGCCAAATCCTGCACCATAGGCTAACCTGACTAAAGAAGCCCTTGTGACTATGCTTACTGAGATCAACCTAGTCGATGGATCAAAAAGGTGGTGGGTAGAAACCGGTGCTTCTCGCCATGTTTGGTATAATCGTGAAATGTTTAAAACATATAATGGTGCTAATGACATGAAAGTGATGTTGGGAGATTCTCACACCACTACTGTTGCTGGAATTGGGACTGTGGAGTTAAAGTTTACCATTGGAAAGAACTTGTTATTGAAAGATGTGATGCATACTCCACAAATGAGGAAAAAATTAGTATCTAGTTTCTTGTTAAATAAAGCTAGTTCTACTTAAACTATTGGACCTGACATGTACACCGTTACTAAAAATGGTGTTTTTGTTGGTAAAGGATATGTTTATATGGGATGTTTAGGTTAAATGTTGATTTTGTTTATATACTATGTGATTTTAATATTTGGTATGCTAGACTTTGTCATGTTAATAAGCGAATGATTCATAACATGAGTAACTTAGGCTTAATCCCTAAAGCATCCATATGTAATTTAAAAAACAATATGAATATTGTAGCCAAGCTAAAATTACAAAGACCCAACGTAAAGCTGCGTTTAAAGACTCGGAACCTTTAGATTTAATACATTCTGGTATATGTGAACTTGATGGCACTCTAACTAGGGATAACAAATGGTACTTTATTACTTTTATTGATGATTGCCCATATTTCACTTATGTTTATCTCTTGAAAAATAAAACTAGATATGTTTAAGTTATTTATCACTGAAACTGAAAACCAATTTAATAAGAAAATTAAGAGATTTCAAAGCGATAAAAAAATAGAATATGAATCTAGCCTGTTCATTGAATTTTATAATCAACATGGCATAATTCATGAGAGAACTCCACCTTATTCATCTGAAATGAACGGTAAAGCTGAAAGAAAAATATGACTCTTACCGAATAAATTTTAGCTATTTTATTAAATTCGTGTGCAACATCACACTGGTGGGGGGAAATTTTTATTAACTGTCTGTTATGTTTTAAACATAATTCCTAAATCTAAAAGCAAAATTTTACCTTTTGAGATTTTTAAAAATCATAAACCCAACTTGTCTTATTTTAAAACTTGGAGTTGTTTAGCATATGTTCGTATTCTTGACCCTAAAAGAATTAAATTAGCAAGTCGAGCATATGAATGTGTTTTTATTGGTTATTCCATTAATAGTAAAGCACATAGGTTTTTTGATTTAAATGCTCGAGTTATTATTGTGTTAAATGATGTTGATTTCTTTGAAAATAAATTTACATTTAAACTTAGGAATAGTGGGGGCACATCTACCACTAATAATTCAATAATCAGAAATAATGAACATAATGCGAAAATTGAATTTGATCCTAAAAGAAATAAAGGAGGTACAATAGCAAAAAAATTTCGTCCTTAATATTATGCGTATACACTAGAAGAGCACCCTACTAATCTGAAAGAAGCTCTGTCTTCTTTAGATTCAAATTCTGGTATGAAGCTATAAATGATGAAATGGAATCTCTTGAATCTTGACATCTTATTGACTTGCCTCCAAGTTGTAAAACTGTAGGTTGTAAGTGGGTACTTAAAAAGAAGTTGAAACCTGATGGGAGAATTGATAAATATATGGCTCGTCTTGTAGCTAAAGAATTTAGGCAAAGAGAAAACATTGACTTTTTTGATACCCTTTCACCTGTTACAAGAATAACATCAATTCGAGTATTAATTTCTCTTGCTTCACTTTATGATCTACTAATTCACCAATTGAATGTAAAAACTGCTTTTTTAAATGGTGAATTAGAAGAAGAGATTTATATGGACCAACCTTAAGGTTTTGTTAAAGTTTGTAAATTATATAAATCTCTATATGGTCTTAAACATGCACCTAAACAATGGCATGAAAAATTACACAATCTAGTTATTTTACATGGTTTTAAAGTAAATGAAAGTGACAAGTGTATTTATTATAAATTTGAGAATAACATTTGCACTATCATATGTTTATATATGGAATTTGCTTATATTTGGTTCAAATATGCATGCTGTGAATCATGTTAAGTCCATACTATGTGCCACTTTTGATATGAAAGATCTTGGTGAAGCGAATGTAATACTTGGTATTAAGATTACTAAGTCTGAAAAGGAAATTATAGCGCATCAATCTCATTATATTGAGAAGATGTTAAAGAAATATAATTACTTTGAACGTAAACCTGCTATTACACCATATGATCCAAGTGTAAAACTATTTAAGAATACTGGTGATGGTGTAAGATAGTCTAAATATACGAGCATCATTGGCAGCCTTCGATATGCCACTGATTGTACTAGACCCGGCATTGCCTCTGTCGTGGGATTATTGTGCAGGTTTACTAGCAGACTTAGTATAGAGCATTGGCACACTGCTAAAAGGGTCATAAGATACCTTAAAAGAACTATGAACCTTGGATTACACTATCAGAAGTTTCCTGCTGTACTTAAAGGATATAGCGATGTAGATTGGACTACGCTATAGACGATTCCAAATCTACTAGTGGATATATTTTCAGTATTGCAGGAGGAGCTATTTCTTAGAAATCTAAGAAACAAAATATTTTGGCTCAATTCACTATGGAGTCAGAAATGATAGCACTAGCTACTGCTAGTGAAGAAGCAGATTACTTAAGAAATCTGCTAGCTGAGACCCCTTTATGGGAAAAACCGATACCAACTGTGTTGATCCATTACGATAGTACCGCGACTATTGCAAAAGTTGAGAACCATTATTACAACAGTAACAGACAATAAATTCGTCATAAGAACAGTTCTATAAGAGAGTATATATCTTCAAGATCTATAATAGTGGATCATGTACGCCCCAATGAGAATCTGACGAACCCTTTGACAAAAGGATTGACCAAAAAGAAAGTCTTTTCTGCATCTAAAAGAATAGGACATTTCCCTTAGAATGAGAACTCAGAGAATAAGAAGTCACTCATTTCGGCAACCCAACCTAATTACTGGAGATCCCAAGAACTAGGTTCAATATGTAATAACTAGTTATGAAGTGACAATAATTGAACATGCTAGAAGCATGTAGTCCTGAAGTGATAGGAGGATGAGTTTACTCTTAATGAAATCTATACTCTATGTGGAGTGGAGTACCTAGCTATAGGAGTACTCTTAATAGATTCACCTATGTGAATGTGGAAATGTGGCAATTTCCTATGGAATTTTTAGGCAAAATTCCTAAGGTGTTCACTAAACTAGGATAGACATGCATGGCCTTTAAAGCACGGGATATAGACTGCACCTAGAAAGGTTATGTGTGGTTTGATGTCAGAGATAGAGTTCAAAACTACGAGTCACTCTAGTATAATTTGGATCTTACTCACTATGCAAAGGTTCAAATCAAAAGATACCTTTATTATGCACAATCATATAAAATCAGAAATTGCTTGAGAAATCTTTTAAAAAATTCAAGTGGGGGATAGTTGCAAAATTTGATTTTAAAATGAATTGTTAAAAATACTGAAAGAAGCATGGAATACCCCTCTAATTGAATAGTCCCACATTGTAGGAAACTATAGATTGGTCCTATTTAAGTATAGGATTCATAAGAGAAAGGATGGGCCTTCTGGGCACCCGATGTTTTCTCTTGTGTTGAGGAGGGAAAGCATGCTGGCCATCACACACATGCATGTGGACCGAGCGCTTCGCCTTGAACCGACTTGGGCCGGGCTTGGCTTGGCTAATGTGAAGTAGAGCTCCTTATTTTATGGAAGTATATTTTTGAACCGACTTTGACTTGGCAATAAGACCAACACCCAATAAAATCAGATCCAGTATTTTCTCATGACTCGGCCCCGTTTTCTACTTAGATTTTTCCCTATATAAACTAAGCTATTTGACAAAATTTTATTAGTTTGAAAATCGAGTTTTCTTCTTCTTTTGCCTTAAACTTTCTTAGATCCGAGCAATATTTTTTTGGGTGCTATTGACTCACTAGTCTTCGTGCAAGAGGCCGTTAATGTTGCGTTAGGGCTGTTTTACCTTGGAGGTGGTGTTGTATTAGAGCCCGTCTTGCACGATTTTAGTACGGCGGTAAAACATCTTAAATAGAGCGACCTAGCCCGCGACTCAGCCACAAAGGCACTACAGATTCAGATCGAGGTACAAAAAATTTAAGACATTTATGGCTTCGATCACTGATGACTCTACTGCCCCAACATCAATATTTCAGGTTCTGATTGTTTCTACTGTGCCGGTCAGATTCGAGGGCCTGCATTTCAAAAGATGGCACTATAAGATGGAGTTCTTTTTGACTACACGGAACGGGTCGCTATATTGACAGCAGACAAAACACACCTGCCGGACAAAACTAACAAAGCTGAGACAGAGTAAATGCAACCCTGGACAGAAAAATCAAATGACCTGCAGATCTGAATGGAGCAAGATTATCTGTGCAAGAATTTCATCCACAACAGACTCAGCGACGATCTATATGATAACTACAACTCAAACAATTCAGCAAAGGAGATTGGGGATGCACTGCAAAAGAAATATGATAATGTAACACCCTAGATTTTTGATAACATTATTTAGGAGATTTACTTAGATAAACTAAATAAAATAATGTGTTGATAAGGGGATTGAGATTTGATTTAATTAAGATAGCCGTGCCTTTTAACTAATAAATTAAAAGAAAGGTTTAATATGAATTAGAGGAGGGGCATTATGGGAAAGAGGCCATTCCTATATTATCTTCCTTAGGCCGTGTATTTCAAAACACACGTTCATTCTCATTTTCAGAAATTTAAAAGCTTGGCCAGCCACCATTAACGAAGGAAGAAGAGGAAACAAAAGAGAAACTTAAGGAAAGCAAATTCAAATCAAACTCATTGAAATCACAAGCTCCTTAATCATTAAGGCAAAAGGTGAATAATGTTTACATCTCTAAATGATTTTGCTTTCGATTTTAAGGTCAATTCTGAATGATTTAGCAAAGATTTGGCATGTGTTTGAATGATAAAAAGATTATATATAAATGTTGATGATTTATATATGTTCATATAGATTTTATGACATGTTTTGAGATAAAACCTATTAAATGACATCGGTTAGCCTTGCAAATTTTTATAGTGATCTAAAAAGTTATTTTAGAGATGGGTTTCGATTTTCAAAATTTTCTGAATTTTTGTGGAATTGTTATGAATTTTTCATGGAAGAAAAGGTTAATTTGGATTATAAAATTATTTACGAGAAAAATAATTATAGTTTGGATTCAAAAATTATGTATGTTGAAGAGAACATATTATTTGATTTACTGGAATTTTTCCAGGATTTTTCAAGGTGTTTTAATGGTTATATAAAATTATTTAACGTACGAGACTTAAATGTTTTATATAATTATAAAGGAGAAAGGGGCTTTTTCAAAATTATTCAAATTTCCAAATAAGGAAAGTCGGCAGCACTTTTGAGTATAAAATTCTGGCAACCAATCAAAATGAAACAAACAAGGCATATGGGGTACAAAAGAACTGTTTTAAAGTACAAGTAAATAGTTTTTCTTCTATTTCAACCCTTTCGGCAGAGCTTCCGCCTTCATTCCAGACCTTCCGACAAAGTCGAAAGGTATCAAACCTTTCGACTAGAACCAATGCACAAGGTATCAGGCAACAGGTACATAGTGGATTAGATGGATTCGAAAGGTTTAGGGACGAAAGGTTATAGCTTTCGAAAGAGATGAAGTTTTGTTTTGGTTTAAAGAAAATACGCCTGCTAGATTTCGACAAAGAGCTTTTGAAATTATCAAAAGGTTTAGAAGAAAAATGTTTCAATTGGTTTGCTTTCTTGTTTTAAATGAAACCTTCCGACAAGGTCGAAAGGTATAGCTTTCGACAAGGCGGAAAGCATTGTTGCCGCTCCCAAACCTTTCGACACAGATGGAGTCAAAGGTTATCTTTTTTTTCTAAAACTTGCCGCCTCTCTCCATTGAGTTCGAATGGTTGGTTCCAATGCCAACACTTCATTGTTTTCGAATGGTTTTGAAATGTTTTATAAAGGTTTCGAAGCAGTTGCTTTCGACTCAAATGTTTTTTGATCTTTTTGCATAATCCAAATGTTTTAAGTCAAAATGTTTAAAGGTTTCAAAGTAGTTAACTTTGATTAGTTTCGAAATGGTTTCCACCTGTTTTAAATTGAACCCAATGTCTTCGAAAGGTTTTGAGTTACATTGCTTTCAAAAGGTTTATTATATAGAAGAGGTACCCCAGGCTTTCGACAAAGTCGAAAGGTGAAACCTTTCAACTAGGTCGAAAAGAAAACTTCCGACAAGGTCGAAAGGTAGGACCTTCCAACAAGGTCGAAAGGTAGGACCTTCCGATAAGGTCGAAAGTTATGGTTTTGTAATGTTTTCAAAAGGTTAAGATTTAAAGGATTTAAAAGGCGTATGTCATATGTTTTTAAAGCTTTTGAAAGGAAGGCTTGTAAAAGGTTTAGAAGGATATGAAGGATTATTAAAGGTTTATTAAAGGATATGAAGGATTTACCTTCAATGATTTCGAAAGGTTTATTAAAGGATATGAAGGAGTTACCTTCAATATTTTCAAACGGTTTTATGAATGATTTTGAAGGAGTTACCTTCTATGTTTTCGAAAGGTTGTTTAAGGGTTTTAAACAAAGGTTTCGAATATAAGAATTAGGCAGATAGCCTAAGTTTTTTAAGTTATAAAGGACTTTAACTTATTTTAAAGGATAGATAATCCTTATTGAACATCATCAACATTATTTTGAGTAAAGTATATATAACATGGCAAAAATAGCTTAGAGTAAAGCTAAAGATATATTTTTCTTGTATATATATGATTTGACGGACTAAATCATTTTGAAAAGGTTTCAAGGAAAATTTAAAGAGCAGTTAGCTCAGATATTTGAAGGGTAGTTAACACAAAAGAAAATTCGGGCAGTCGGCTCATTTTAAATTCGGACAGCCTGTCCATTTTGAGGGCAGTCAGCCCAGAGGACGGTTAGTCTAGAATGAGTAGTCAGCTCTGATATAAACATATAGTTCATTTATTAGCATAACGGACCTTGCTAAATTTTTAAGGACAGTTAGTCCACCCTTTTTACCTATTTTGGGCAGATAGCCTATTAGCTAGTATAAAAGGTATTGCTATAATCAATTTTAGGACAGATAGTCCAGTAAAGAGCAGAGAGCTCAGAATTTAGAACAGATAGTTCATATTTTAGACAGATAGTCTATTTCATTTCCTGTTTTAGCATAATGAATATTGCTATATTATTATTATAATCAGTTGATCAACCAGTTTGGTTGCAGGAAAGGATTTGCAAAATATATGTTTTGAAAAGAGATATTAGTGGGAGGAAACTCGTTCCGCTAAGCGGCATGGTATCACTAGTTATCAGTAAACTGAGATGTAACAGATATTATTCATACCAGGCTTTATGTCTGACTTGAATTTTTTGTTTCCCCTTAATATCTCGGGTGCTCAAAATTTGATTTGAGTAGGCTAAGGGTTTAGGTTTTTAGGTTTTAGCAGATTTTGGCGAATAAAGCATCCGAAGACGAGCAGGTGGCTGACGGATAGCTAATTTAGAAAATTCTGTTTTAAAATTATTCCCGCTGTGTATTAAGACAACCATGTCTATATTGCTTTGATCATCTAAGGGGGCATCTTCATCTGTCGCTCTTGGAATATTGTTGTAAATTATATTTGATCAATGCCTGGGATTACGTTTGGGGTTTTTGTAACTTGGATATGGTTTATTTGAAATATAATCACTAAAATTACTGCTTTTGGAATTCTATGATTTTTTTCATATTCAAGTGCTTCTAATATTATGGATACCATTAACATTGCCGTATTTTTCACTAGAAGTTAATATTGTGGATGACTGCAGCATCCATAGCGCTTAGCTTTTGGCCTTCTGGTACGGGATGTTACAGATACCGAGGATGCTGGAGCCAAAAAGTATGCTGTCAGTCGCTATTTGAAGTTTCAGAAAATGGATGACAAATCTATGGAGGCGTAGTCGCACGAGCTTCAGAAAATTGCACATAAGATCATCTCCGAAGGTATGGCTTTAGATGAATAGTTTCAGGTTGCTGTGTTAATTGATAAATTACCCCCTAGTTGGAATGACTTTAAAAATATTCTCGGTTATAAGACTAAGGAGTTTTTCTTAGAGAGTTTGATTACTCACCTTTGTATTGAAGAAGAGTCCAGAAATCAGGACCAAAAGGAAGAGGTGCTTGTTGTATCTATCAATAACGCTAAGAAATCCACAAACGCGGGTCTGAAACCAAATTTGAAAATTTTCAAAAATCAGAATTGCAAACCAAATCAGAACCGCAACAATCTGCCTTAGAACAAACTGCAAAGTGCCTCCCTGAAAAATGGTACTGGATATTTGTTCTTATGTTACAACTGCGGCAAACCAGGCCATATGCCACGTAAGTGTCGAAACAGGCCAAATCCTACATCGTAGGCTAACCTGACTAAATAAACCCTTATGACTATGCTTATTGAGATTAACTTAGTCGGTGGATCAGAAGGGTGGTGGGTGGACACTGGTGCTTCTCGCCGTGTCTGCTATGATCATGAAATGTTTAAAACATATAATGCTGCTGATGACATGAAAGTGATGTTGAGAGATTCTAACACCACTACTGTTGCTAGAATTGGGATTGTGGAGTTAAAGTTTACCTCTGGAAAGAACTTTTTGCCGAAAGATGTGATGCATACTCTAGAAATGAGGAAAATTTTAGTATTTAGTTTCTTATTAAATAAAGCTGGTTTTACTCAAACTATTGGATCTGACTTATACACCGTTACTAAAAATGGTGTTTTTGTTGGTAAAGAATACGCTGTAGATGGGATGTTTAGGTTAAATGTTGATTTGAATAAAGTTAATAGTTCTGTTTATATGCTGTGTGATTTTAATATTTGTCATGCTAGACTTTGTCATGTTAATAACTGATTCATAACATGAGTAACTTAGGCGTAATCCCTAAAGCATCCATAAGTGATTAAGAAAAATATGAATATTGTAGCTAAGCTAAAATTACAAAGACCCCACATAAATCTGTGTTTAAAGACTCAAAACGTTTAGATTTAATACATTATGATACATATGAACTTGATGGCACTCTAACTTGGGATGGCAAATGGTATTTTATTACTTTTATTGATGATTGCCCTAATTTCACTTTTGCTTATCTAATGAAAAATAAAAGTGATGCATTAGATATGTTTAAGTTATTTGTCACTAGAACTGAAAAAATTTTAATAAGAAAATTAAGAGAGAACTGCACCCTATTCGCCTGAAATGAACGGTAAAGCTGAAAGAAAAAATACGACTCTTACCGAATTAATTATAGTTGTTTTATTAAATACGGGTGCAGCATCACACTGGTAAGGGGAATTAACTGTTTGTTATGTTTTAAATAGAATTCCTAAATCTAAGAGCAAAATTCTACCTTTTGAGATTTTTTTAAAATCATAAACCTAACTTGTTTTATTTTAAAACTTGGGGTTGTTAAGCATATGTTCGTATTCCTAACCCCAAAAGAGTTAAATTAGCAAGTCGAGCATATAAATGTGTTTTCATTGATTATTCCAGTAATAGTAAAGCATATAGATTTTTTGATATATTATTGAGTCAAATGATGTGATTTCTTCTAAAATAAATTTTCGTTTAAACTTAGGAATAGCAGGGGCACATCTACCACTAACAATCCAATAATCAGAAATAATGGACATAATGCGGAAATTGAGTTTGAACCTAGAAGAAGAAAACGAGGTAGGACAGCTAAAGATTTTGGTCTAGAATATTATTCTTATGCACTAGAAGCGGACCCTGCTAATCTAAAAGAAGCTCTATCTTCTTTAGATTCAGACCTTTGGCATGAAGGTATAAATAATGAAATGGAATCTCTTGAATCTAATAAAACTTAGTATCTTGTCGATTTACCTCCAGGTTGTAAAACTATAGGTTGTAAGTGGGTACTTAACAAGAAGTTGAAACATGATGGTACAATTGATAAATATAACGCTCGTCTTATAACTAAAAGATTTAGAAAAGGAGAAAACATTAACTTTTTGATACCTTTTCACCTGCTACAAGAATAGTGGGGGCACTTCTACCACTAATAATTCAATAGTCAGAAATAATGAACATAATGCAAAAATTGAATTTGAACCTACAAGAAATAAAAGAGGTAGAATAGAAAAAAAATTTGGTCCAGAATATTATGCTTATGCACTAGAAGAGGACCCTACTAATCTGAAAAAACTCTGTCTTCTTTAGATTCAAATTCTAGTATGAAGTTATAAATGATGAAATGGAATCTCTTGAATCTAATAAAACTTGACATCTTGTTGACTTACCTCCAAGTTGTAAAACTATAGGTTGTAAGTGGGTACTTAAAAAGAAATTGAAACCTGATGGGACAATTAATAAATATAAGGCTCGTCTTGTAGCTAAAGAATTTAGGCAAAGAGAAAACATTGAATTTTTTGATACCTTTTCACCTGTTACAAGATTAACATCAATTCAAGTATTAATTTCTCTTGTTTCACTTTATGATCTACTAATTCACCAACTGAATGTAAAAACCGCTTTTTTGAATGGTGACTTAGAAGAAGAGATTTATATGGACCAACCTGAAGGTTTTGTTATACCTGGTCAAGAGCATAAAGTTTGTAAATTAGATAAATCTCTATATGGTCTTAAACATGTACCTAAACAATGACATGAAATTTTAACAATCTAGTTATTTCACATGGATTTAAAGTAAATGAAAGTGACAAGTGTATTTATTATAAATCCGAGAATAACATTTGCACTATCATACGTTTAAATGTGGATGATTTACTTATATTTGGTTCAAATATTCATGCTATGAATCGTGCTAAGTGCCTACATTGTGCCAATTTTAATATGAAAGATCTTGTTGAAGTGAGTGTAATTCTTGGTATTAAGATTACTAAGTCTAAAAAAGAAATTTCTTTGGATCAATCTCATTATATTGAGAAGAAGTTAAAGTGATATAATTACTTTGAATGTAAACCTACCGGTACACCATATGATCCAAGTGTAAAACTATTTCAAAACACTAGTGAAGGTGTAAGACAGTCTGAATATGCAACCATCATTGGCAGCCTTCGGTACACCACTGATTGTACTAGACCCAACATTGCCAATGTCATGGGATTATTATGCAAGTTTACTAGCAGACCTAGTATAGAGCATTAGCACACTATTGAAAGGGTCATGAGATACCTTAAAAGAACTATGAACCTTGGATTACACTATCAGAAGTTTCCCATCGTCCTTGAAGGATATAGCGATGCAGATGGGAATACATTATCAAACGATTCCAAAGACACTAGTGGATATATTTTCAGTATTGCAGGAAGAGCTGTTTTTTGGAAATCTAAGAAACAAACTTTTTTTGGCTCAATCCACTATTTTGAGTTAGAAACGATAGCACTGGGTACTACTAGTGAAGAAGTGGATTACTTAAGAAATATACTAGCTGAGATCCGTTTATGGAAAAAATCGATACCAACCATGTTGATCCATTGGGATAGTACCGCGGCTATTGCTAAAGTTGAGAACCGTTATTACAACGGTAAGAGATGACAAATTCATCGTAAGCACATTACTGTAAGAGAGTATATCTCTTCAGGATCTGTAAGAGTGAATAGGGAACGCATTGATGAGAATTTAGCGGATCCTTTGATGAAAGGATTGGCCAAAGTGAAAATCCTTTCTGCATCTAAATGAATGGGACTATTGCCCAGAGAATGAGAAGTCAGTCATAATGGTAACCCAACCTAATGACTGGATATCCTAAGAACTATGTTCAATGAGTAATAACAAGTTATGAAGTGACATTGATTGAACATGCTAGAAGCATGTAGTCCTAAAGCGGTAAAAGGATGAATTTAACTCTTAATGAAATCTATACTCTATGTTGAGTGGAGTACCTAACAATCTGGATACCTATGTGAATGTGGAAATATGGCAGTTTCCAATGGAATTTTTAGGCAAAATTCTTAGAGTGTTCACTAAACTGAGAAAGTCATGCATGACCTTTAAAACATGAGCTATAGACTGCACCCTAGAAAGGTTGTGTGCAGTTTGATGTCAGAGATAGAGTTCAAGACTATGAGTCACTCTAGTACAATCTGGATCTTACTCACTATGCAAAGATTCAAATCGAAAGATACCTTTGTTTATGCCCAATCTTTTAAAATTGTAAATTTCTCGAGAATTTTTTTAAAAATATTCAAGAAGGGGATTGTTGAAAATTTTGATTTTAAAATGAATTGTTAAAAATATTGAAAGGAATATAGAATACCCCTCTTATTGAATAGTCCCGCATTGTAGGGAATTATAGAGTAGTCCTATTTAAATATAGGATTCACAAGGGAATGGATGAGCCCTATGAGTATCCAATGTTTTCACTTGTGTTGAGGAGCGCGTGCCGACCAATGTCCTCGACTCGTCCCGACCCGGGCCGGGCTTGTCTTGGCTAATGTGATGTACAGTTCCTTATTTTTTGGCAGTATATTTTTAAACTGACTTTGATTTGGTAATAAGACCCAGTAAACTTAGATCTGGTATTTTCTCATGACTCATCCCTGTTTTCTATTTAGATTTTTCCTTATATAAACCAAGCTATTTGACAGAATTTTATCTGTTTGAATACCGAGTTCTCCTTTTCTTCTACCTTAAACTTTCTGAGATCCGAGCAATATTTTTTTAGGTGTTATTAACTCACCAGCCTTCGTGCAAGAGGCTGTTGATATTTGTTTAGGGTTATTTTATCTTGAAGGCGACGCTGCATTAGAGAGTGCCTTGCATGATTTTGACATGGCGGCGGAACGCCTTAAAGAAAGCAACCTAGTCCATGACTCAGCCACAAAGACACTACATATTCGGATCAAGGTATAGAAATTTTAAGACGTTTATGGCTTCTATCACTGACAACTCTATTGCCCCAACGTTAATATTTCAGGTTCTAATTGTGTCTACTGTGCCGTTCAGTTTTGATGGCTTGCATTTCAAACGATGGCGCCATTAGATTGAGTTCTTTTTTGTTATGCGGAAGGTGGTCGCTGTAATGACAACAGACAAACCACAACTGCCAGACAAACCCAACGAAGCTGAGATGGAGCAGATGCAAGCCTAGATAGAAAAATCAAAAGACCTGCTGATCTGGATGGAGCAAGTTTATATGTGCAAGAATTTCATCCTCAACGGAATCAGTGACGATCTGTATGATTATTACAACTCAGACAAGTCAACAAAGGAGATTAGGGATGTACTGAAAAATAAATATGATACCGAGGAAGCTAGAGCGAAAATTATACTGTTAGTTTCTATTTGAAGTTTCAGATGATGCACGACAAATCTATGGAGGTGCAGTCGCACGAGGTTCAGAAAATTATGCATGAGATCATCTCTGAAGGTATGGTTTTATATGAACAGTTTCAGGTTGCTATGTTAATTAATAAATTACCCTCAGTTGGAAGGACTTTAAAAATATTCTCAGGCATATGACTAAAGAGTTTTCATTAGATAGTTTGATTACTCGTCTTCGTATTGAAGAAGAGGACAAAAAATAGGACCAGAAAGAAGAGGTTCTTGTTGTATCTAGCAAAAACACTAAGAAATCCACAAACGCGGATCTAAAACCAAATGCGAAAAATTTCAAAAATTAGAATCACAAATGAAATCAGAACCACAACAATCAGCCTCCGAACAAATAGCAAAATGCCCCCTAAAGAATGGCAGTGGGCAGTTGTTCTTATGTTACAACTGTGGCCAGCCAGGCCATATGGCACGAAAGTGTCAGAATGGACCAAATCCTGCTCCATAGGCTAAAATGACTGAAGAAGCCGTTGTGACTATGCTTACTAAGATCAACCAAGTTGGTGGATCAGAAGGGTGGTGGGTAGACACTGCTACTTCTTTCCATGTCTGTTGTGATCATGAAATGTTTAAAACATATAATGCTGCTAATGACATGAAAGTGGTGTTGGGAGATTCCTACACGACTACTGTTGCTGGAATTGGGACTGTGGAGTTAAAGTTTACCTCTGGAAAGAACTTATTGCCAAAAGATGTGATGCATACTCCAGAGATGAGAAAAAAAATTTAGTATATGGTTTCTAAATAAAGCTGGTTTTACTCAAACTATTGGATCTGATTTGTACACCATTACTAAAAATGGTGTTTTTGTTGGTAAAAGATATGTTGTAGATGGGATGTTTAGGTTAAATGTTGATTTGAATGAAGTTAATAGTTCTACTTATATGTTGTGTGATTTTAATATTTAGCATGCTAGACTTTTTCATGTTAATAAGCGAATGATTCATAACATGAGTAACTTTGGCTTAATCCTTAAAGTATCCATAAGTGATTTAGAAAAATATGAATATTGTAGCCAAGCTAAAATTACAATGGCCCCACACAAATCTGTGTTTAAAGAGTCA
The DNA here is from genome assembly GCA_030737815.1 of Allium fistulosum. Lineage (NCBI taxonomy): Eukaryota > Viridiplantae > Streptophyta > Magnoliopsida > Asparagales > Amaryllidaceae > Allium > Allium fistulosum. The sequence goes on along the minus strand of CM060904.1, from coordinate 435,262,258 downwards.
GAACCTTTAAATTTAATACATTCTGATATATGTGAACTTGATGGTACTCTAACTAGTGACGGCAAATGCTACTTTATTACTTTTATTGATGATTACTGTGATTTCACTTATGTTCATCTCATGAAAAATAAAAGTGATGGGCTAGATAAGTTTAAGTTATTTGTTATTGAAATTGAAAACTAATTTAATAAAAAAATTAAGAGATTTTGAAGTGATGGAGGAACAAAATATGAATCTAGCATGTTCATTGAATCTTATAATCAACGTGGCATAATTCGTGAGAGAACTCCACCTTATTCGCCTGCAATGAACGGTAAAGCTGAAAGAAAAATAGGACTATTACCAAATTAGTTGTAGCTGTTTTATAAAATTAGGGCGTAGCATCACACGGGCGGGGGGGGGGGGATTTTGTTTACTGTTTGTTTTGTTTAAACGGAATTCCTAAATCTAAGAGCAAAAATTTTCCTCTTTGAGATTTACAAAAACCATAAACCCAACTTGTTTATTTTAAAACTTGGGATTGTTTAGGACATGATCGTATTCCTGACCCTAAAAGAATTTAAACAGCAAGTCGAGCATATGAATGTGTTTTCATTGGTTATTCCATTAATAGTAAAGCATATAGATTTTTTTATTTAAATGCTCGAGTTATTATTAAGTCAAATGCTAATTTCTATGAAAATAAATTTTCGTTACTTAGGAATAGTGGGGGCACATCTACCACTAATAAACCAATAATCAGAAATAATGAACATGATGCAGAAATTGAATTTGAACCTAGAAGAAGCAAAAGAGCTTGGATAGCTAAAGATTTTGGTCCAGAATATTATGCTTATGCACTAGAAGAGAACGCTGCTAATCTAAAAGAAGCTCTTTCTTCTTTACATTCAGACCTCTGGCAAGAAGCTATAAATGATGAAATGGAATCTTTTGAATCTAATAAAACTTGGCATCCTGTTGACTTACCTCCAAGTTGTAAAACTATAGTTTGTAAGAGGGTACTTAAAAAGAAGGTGACACCTGATGGTACAATTGATAAGGCTCGTCTTGTAGCTAAAGGATTTAGACAAAGAGAAAACATTGACTTTTTTGATACCTTTTCACCTGGTACAAAAATAACATCAATTTGAGTATTAATTTCTCTTGCTTCACATTATGATCTACTAATTCACCAAATGGATGTAAAAACTACTTTTTTTGAATAGTGAATTATAAGAAGAGATTTATATGGACCAACCTGAAGGTTTTGTTATAACTGGTCAAGAGCATAAGGTTTATAGATTATATAAATCTCTATATGATCTTAAACAGGCACCTAAACAATGGCATGGAAAATTTGACAATCTAGTTATTTCACACGGATTTAAAGTAAATGAAAGTGACAAGTGTATTTATTATAAATCCGAGAATAACGTTTGCACTGTCATATTTTTATCTGTGGATGATTTACTTTTATTTGATTCAAATATTCATGCTATGAATCATGTTTAGTCCATACTATGTGTCAATTTTGATATGAAAGATCTTGGTGAAGCAAGTGTAATTCTTGGTATTAAGATTACTAATTCTGAAAAGGAAATTTCTTTGGATCAATCTCATTATATTGAGAAGATGTTAAATAAATATAATTACTTTGAATGTAAACCTGCTAGTACACCATATGATCTAAGTGTAAAACTATTTAAGAATACTAGTGAAAGTGTAAGACAGTCTGAATATGCAAGCATCATTGGTAGCCTTCGGTATACCATTGATTGTACTAGACACGACATTGCCTATGTCTTTGGATTATTGTGCAGGTTTATTAGAAGGTCTAGTATAAAGCATTGGCATGTTATTGAAAGGGTCATGAGGTACCTTAAAAGAACTATGAACCTTGGATTATACTATCAGAAGTTTCCCGATGTCCTTGAAGGATATAGTGATGCAGATTGGAATACATTATCAGATGATTCCAAAGCCACTAGTGGATATATTTTTAGTGTTGCACGAGGAGCTGTTTCTTGGAAATCTAAGAAACGGACTAATTTGGCTCAATCCACTATGAAGTCAAAAATGATAGCACTAGGTACTGCTAGTGAAGAAGCATATTACTTAAGAAATTCGCTAGTTGAGATCGCTTTATGGGAAAAACCGATAACAGCTATGTTGATCCATTACGATAGTACCGTGGCTATTGAAAAAGTTGAGAACCTTTATTACATCGGTAAGAGATGACAAATTTGTCGTAAGCACAGTACTGTAAGAGAGTACATCTCTTCAGGATTTGTAAGACTAGATTATGTACGTACTGATGAGAATCTGGCGGATCCTTTGACGAAAGGATTGGCTAGAGGGAAAGTCCTTTCTACATCTAAAAGAATGGGACTATTAGCCTTAGAATGAGAACTCGGAAAATGAGAAGTCACTCATAATGGTAACCCAACCTAATGACTGGAGATCCCAAGAACTAGGTTCAATGAGTAATAAAAAGTTATGAAGTGGCAGTGATTGAACATGCCAGAAGTATGTAGTCCTGAAGTGATAGGGGGATGAGTTTAACTCTTAATGAAATCTATACTCTAAGTGGAGTGGAGTAACTAGCTACAGGAGTACTCTTGATAGATTCACATATGTGAATGTGTAAATGTGGCAGTTTCCTATGGGATTTTTGGGCTAAATTCCTAGAGCATTCACTAAACTAGGATAGACGTGCACGACCTTTAAAACATGGGCTATAGACTACACCGTAGAAAGGTTGTATGTGGTTTGATATCAGAGATAGAGTTCAAGACTACGAGTCACTCTAGTATAATCTGAATCATACTCACTATGAGAAGGTTCAAATCGAAAGATACCTTTGTTTATGTGCAATCTTATAAAATCAGAAATTGCTCGAGAAATTTTAAAAAAATCAAGTAGGGGATTGTTGGAAACTTTAATTTTAAAATGAACTGTTAAAAATATTAAAAGGAGTATAGAACACCTCTCTTTTTGAATAGTCCCACATTGTGGGAAACTATAGAGTGGTCATGTTTAAATATGGGATTCACAAGAGAAATGATGGGCCATTTGGGCTTTCTCTTGTATTGAGGAGGGAGAGCATGCTGGCCATCACAGAAGCGCGTGCGTCGACCGTCGTTGGTGACCCGACCCGACCCGACCCGGGCTGGGGTTGGCTTGGCTAATATAATGTAGAACTCCTTTTTTTTGGCAGTATATTTAAACAGACTTTGACTTGGTAATAAGTCCCAAAACTCAGATCCGGTATTTTCTCATGACTCGGCCTCGTTTTCTACTCAGATTTTTCGCTCTATAAACCAAGCAATTTGATAGAATTTTGTCGGTTTGAAAACCGAGTTCTCTTCTTCTTCTGCCTTAAACTTTCTTAGATTTGGGCAATATTTTTTTGGGTGTTATTGACTCACCAGTCTTCATACAAGAGGCTATTGATATTGATTCATGGCTGTTTTATCCTAAGGGCAGTGCTGCATCAGAGCCTGCCTTGCATGATTTCGAGCGGCGAAATATCTTAAAGAGAGCAATCTAGTCCATGACTCAGCCATAAAGATGCTACAAATTTAGATCGAGGTACATAATTATATATATAATAAATTTACTATTTCCTGGTTTTTACTTTGAACATACATTAACTTGTTTGATTTATTTATAAATCTAGAAATAAAAATTATGTATATATATTATTTAAATCATAGTGTAAATAAATATAACCATATATAACTTTTGTTTTAGCCGACCCATGGATTTTAATGTGTGTAAATAATATATGTATATATACATACATATATACATATTTTTTCCAATATGCATACATATATAATTATGGATTTTGTATATATACATACATAATTTCCATTTATTATGGATTTTAAATATGTGTAAATAATCATAGTGTAAATATTAAATATACATAATTTCCATTTAAATAAATTATTATGTATATATATATAAGTAAATCATAGTGTAAATAAATATAAATAAATAAATAATATATGTACATGCATACACATATGTAATTAATTTGAATAATTTTTTTATTTATTATTAAATGCCGAAAATAATCATTTCTTTTAGAATGAAAAAAGAGAAACATAAAGAAAAAACAACTTCTTTTAAAATATTAAATCGAAAACGTATTTAATAGTTTGATGTATAAACTATTTATATATAAATATACTTACACGTGCGCATGCGCGCACACATATTTATAATTTCAAATCTAAGTAAAATGTTATTATATATAAAAACCAAAAGAGATTTTAAATGTATACAGTGTGTGTATATATATTTCTCTTTATTTAATCATTTAAAAATACAAATAATTTTTGAAATTAATTTTTCTTTTTTTTATCATGGCTAAAAATTACTTTGTTCATATGTGAATATAAATACATGTATATAATTGAACAAACTAAATAAAGGTTTACCTTCTCCTTGCAATCTTATGAATAGTCTAGTACTTCGGTACTTATTGTTTCCTCCATCTCCTTAGATGTTGTTTGCAATGGCGTCTTCTTGGCTTCCCCAATGGTTGTTGTTATCTATGATTAGAGATTTCTCTTGAGTTGTTGTGTGTTTTGGATGAAGAGGAAAAGATTTATTTATAAGCACTTCGGGTCATGAATAAATAGATCGCTTCCTTTACTCTTTGTAATCAACAATTGATCCTTCCTAAGTAACAACTGATTCTCCATCAATCAAATCTTTTCTCCCTCTTGCCTCCTTTAAATGGCCGACCAATAATGATCCCCTTTGGGATTCTATATCTTGTGTCACTTGATGATTTAACATTTAAATCATATATTCAATCTAGTTATCCAAATCTATATATTAATTAAATCGACATACAACATTTATAGGTCATTTTAAATAATTTTTCAGCCTATAAATAAATAATTAAATGCTATTATATTTTAGTAGAACATTTTGTTTTATATAGTTAGTAATTTATAACATTTATAAATTAATTTTACATTGGTCGGATTAAAAATAACTAATAACACGATTGTATTAACTCTTGGTCGGTTAATATTTAAGGAATTGAAATATTGAAGCATGTATGTATATTATTGAACTATAGCATCGAGCACAAGTATAACGACATGTATTCTACGTATCGGAGGATCATAAAATATTAATATTATTTTATACGAGGTCGTATGATTCTATGATTTTGGAAAATGACTATTATGGCCATTTTTCATTCTTAGAATTTTTATCGAACGGTTTTAACCTTGAAAATATTATATGGCCTATAACTTTTGACAGAAGCTTAATTGGGGTCTAAAAATACTTCCATTAAATCGGGATAATGATTTCTCTTTCCATAGAGTATTCATAATGGGAAAATGGACTTACTGTTAAGGAAATATAGTTGTTTGAAGTTTTACTTGATTTTGGACAGCTTAATGAGTAATTAGTGAGTTAATGGTTAGGCCAAAAGCCCACTTCAGGATTAGCATGGGAATGGGGCTGATGGAACTTCTCTCCATCATTTCACCTTTTTCAAAAATAAAGAGAAACCCTCCTTGATCACTTCTTAGCCAATATGTTACCATAATCCCTAATTTAATTAGCTTAAACTTATCATTAGAGGAAAGTTAGTGAGATTAACACTTAGGATTGAAGATTTGCCGTTGGAAGATCACTTGGAGATGTTGCTCATCTCGGAATTCATGCACTTTTGGACTTGGTTTCGATTGCTTTGGATTTAGGTGAGTGGTTTTAAGTCTCTACTCACTAATTAGCCAGCGTATAATGTTTAATAATCTTTTTAAATGATTTTCGAACTCTAAAATATGTTTTAAAACCTCTTTAATCACATATGTAAATTTCAAACGATTTGGAAAAGATTTGTAAAATTAGTGTTCTTGTTGACCTCTTTTGTTCTTATGGTTTTGTCTTTAGATTTATGATTCATTTTGATGTGTATGGATGTATGCTTGTTAGGTTATATTATATATAATGATTTCTTGAATGTATGATATTTCTTTGGTTGAAAACGCCAAGCGAATGACGATTTAGTTATAGGAATAAACTATGGATCAGTGATGATCCATAGAGTCGACTTGACCCAAATAGGGTGCTACCGATATGGGGAAATAAGGAAGGCCCCATAAGACTACGTTCCAAGTTTCGAGTTGTTTGGAGTTTGTTTATGCAAGTTATGGATGAATCATTGTGGTTTGAAGGCTATGGAACGGTGGAAGTTGTTTCGAGGCATGCTCGGGTCATGGGATGGATCGCTTTGAGTCTTGGAGGGATTTGCTTTGAGTCACGAATGATGATGGATGGATTACATGAGAAGGTGGGAAAAATCCTAAGTAAGGGATCGGTAGTGCCCACAGATCAGTGTCGATACATGGGGTAACTTGGTTTGTGAATATATTTTAGGCCAAAAGAGCAAAGAACGAAAAAATTGGCTAAGATATGGATTGGTACCGATCCATGGGGCATTGATCGATGAAGGTAATGGATCGGTAAAGGGGAATCTCACGTGATGGAGCATGGCATAGTTGAGTTGAAGTGTGGGACCGGTGGTGATGGATCGATAGCTACGGATCGGTTCTTGCAGATCAGTGGTTATCGATCGGTGGTGAAGATTGCGAGGAGACTTCGAATCATACATTTGATTACTTTGAGATTTGATGGTATTTTCTTTGAACCTTGGGTTTGTTCACTCCAAGCTCATGTTGAACTAAACACTTAGCCAAATATGGCCAAGTGTAGGGTTTGTACCAAATCATAAGGTTCCGTGATGATTTCCGACGATGACAACGCATGGTCCTACAATGATGATTCCGTGATGGGAATTGACGGCTTTGATAATGGATAGTTGTACTTTGAATGTAGAATAGAGGACTATGAGTCAGATTGAGGGGACTAGTGGAGGAAGATTACGGGATGTATGACGATATTCTACGACCAATAATGATTGTAGAGAATTGTACCTACCGCGATGACTTCATGACAGGAGTCTTAAGAGCAGTTCCAGGATGTGCTTTACTATAGATGACATTTGCAAAGGGATAGCTGAGACTCAAGGATTCGTAGGGTACCCATGGAGTGGGCGTTATGAGAAAAAACAAATCAGACGACAGATATTCTCTGTTGTCTGAATGAATACCTATCTATCATCTATTTCTGTGCCGTCTCATTACACATTAGACCACGGATATTCCCCGTCATCTGATATGCACTAACACATCAAAAGGAAAAAAACAATATGCTGTCTGATGTTATAGTATCCATTCTGGAATTTCTATTAGACAACACATTAATATTGACTGATATGCATACCAATTCCAATTATATTATATATTTGAAGAATGAAATATATGAATCACAACTTTATTTAAACAAATATTTTATTTCAAATCAAATTCAAATACAATACAACTTTCACTATACTTACACTTTCAAATACAATACAACTTTCACTATTCTTACATTTTCAAATACATTACAACTTTCACTATCACTCTCATCTATACAACTTTTCTCTACACTCTCATATATAACTTTTTTTTACTAGCACTCACTTACACTCACTCGAGTTTATTTTTGATATTAATCTTCATTTGTTTGCTCCAACTTGTGTCCAGTCATCTCTTATACCTGTCAAATAAACAATGCAGTAAAATGGAAAAGGAAACAAACCTAAATTGCAAAAATTAAATTAAATTTGAATATTAATATTGACTCGGTTTATGGGTTTGTTTTCTCTTCATGTTTTAGAAATGGTCAGACAAATATATATGTGTATAGACAACTTATGATATGCATAATGTATCACTATGAACATCACAAGGTCGGACATCGATTAAATCTCACGGACTATTGCAAAGGTCAAGCCCAAAGGCTTAACACAGTGCAAATGTGCACAAGGTCAAGCCCAAGCCTCATCGAGCTCAACTCAGGTGCACAAGGAAATGCAACTCAAACCAGAAAATCAAATCAGAAATATACAAACCAGAAAATCAAGCTCAGATGAACACTCGAGTATATACAATGTCACAATAGCAGTTCTACTAAAGAACACATGAACAATTCAAAAGCAGCTCAAGACAATTCAAAATATGGTACAAGTATGTATATATAATAGTATGTACAAGTATGTACCGAGGACTTAGAAGTGTAGAAGTGCAGTTCAAAAAGCCATGTATAAGTGAAAAACAAGTACATATGCATATTTCATTTTAGTTCAAAACAGATTGCCAAACCATGGAGCATCAAAAGTATATGTGAGCAACACACATATACACATGTACAAAATACAAAAGATGCTAATATTTCACACATATATACATACATATATATGTATATGCATGGAAGTAACAAGCAAGAAGACTGCTTATAGCAGTAACAAGTACACTCAAGTACCAAAATCAAAATGATTCAGAAAAACAAGTTCAACTAGGCAAGAATTCAAGATAGTGCACATAAATAAGCTCAGACAAAACAATAAGTGCCAAGGCACATAAAATGGTTCGGAAAAAAAAAGTTCAACTCAAAATGGTTTAGAAAATCAAAATGGTTCAGGAAATGCACATTCAGGTGCCAGTGCACATAGGAGCAGCTCACTCGGGTGTAAGCAAACTCAAGGATGTATATCTGTACATATGTATACATAAATTCAATATGGAATATGCATATATATATATATGTGTGTGTGTGTGTGTGTGTACATATGGATGTAAACATGTATATATGTATAAGGCAAGGATGTGTGTGTATGTATGTGTGTACAAAACAAGGCAATGCAATCAGTTCAAGTGCAAGAAGCAATCCGACTTGGAGTTCAAGAAGTAATCAGTTCAAGAAGCAATCAATTTAAATTGATTGCCACTACGGAGGGGGGGTCTGGGGAGGTGGTAACCCCCCTAGGTGGGGTGCATGGGCATTTCGTTTACTGTTTGAATTTGAATTCAAACAGCAAACGGGTATGACTATATCAAAAGGAAGAAATCACCAAAATAAGAAATCACCAAAACAAGAAATCACCAAAACCAAAGACAGCAAAACTAAAACTCACAAGATCGAGTGTACATGGAAAACCAAACCAAGATACCAAAGCACACAAACAATTCCAGACAAGGGAAGAGAAAAATTCAGGTTCAAGTGGTACTTCGAACTCAGGAATGGTCACAGTAAGTTCAACCAGAGCTAGGAGTGTGGAGCAAGAGTGTACAAGGCACAACAAGGTTAACTTGACAAGACTACATACAAGCAGAGTTCAGGTGAAAAATCATAGCATTGATACAAGTAGTACAGGGAAGTGACTACATAATAATAAGGCAACAAGCCAGTGCAAAGCAAACAACAAGGAACACAAATTAAGACCAAAGATACAGTGAACATAAGTGCAGTGAACTCAAGACCAGAGATACAAGGGTACACAAATAGAACAGTGAACATAAGTGCAGGGACTAAGGTTCACACAAAATTATATATACATGTGAATGTATGTATATACATGGGAAACCAAAACTCAAAGGCACTGGAGTGCACACAAAAAAAAACAGTTCAGGCATCAACAAAGCAACAACAATGAAGTGAGCAATACACATATACACGTATACACATATGTATATACATGTATACATGTCTATATGCATTACATGTTCAGAGATGAGCAACTAGAAGTTCAACTATAACAACAATAGGCAGTGCTATGGACCTGCAATTCAACACAATACTCAAGCAACTAGACACATATACAACAAATATATACAACAAGACATATATGAAAAATAATCAATACATTTTAGTTCAGAGATTCAGCTATGAAAAAGTCAAGTTTCAGCGGATCCCAATACCTAATGATACACATCTTAATAGTTTGAAAAAATCACATATTCATCCATTAAAACAAGGTAGTGCCAAAAACATTAACATATACATACATACATACATACATATGTGTGTAATGTATATACATGTATACATATGTTCAGGACAAACAAGGGATAGTGCAAATGCAATAACCAGAAACAACTCAAATCGAAACAACTAAAACAACTCAACACTTAAGGACTCAAGTTCATGATCAACACTTAAGGCAAATGCAATTCTACAGACTAAAACAACTCAAGGTATATATATACACAAATTCAAACATATTGCAATAAGAACATCAAACAAGAGGAAAATTGAAATTCTTAAACCAAAAATATAGGGAATCAAACCCTATAAATAATACCCAATTCATCATCAGCATATAATCGAAGTTGAAAACAATACAAAATTAAAGAGACATAAATCATACCGAGCAATTAACCAGCAATTCTCGACAAGTGATAGCAACCGCAATCACTACAAATCGATAGTCATGCATCCACATGACATCGCAAGAGCACCAGATTCAGACGAGCTAGCAATAAAATCTAAACAAAGAAATACACTCACCGATCAATCAAACAGGCATCGTGATTTTTCTTCGTTCATAGATAAATGATTTAGGGAAAAGGAAGGATTTTGGGGCAAAATTGATATGCGCAATAAGGAGAGAATCGAAGGATGAAGGAGGCGTAATAAGGAGAGAACCTTAGATTTAGACGAGAAGGGAAGGAATGATTTGAGAACGAACGCCATTTTTTCCTCTGGAAATGAAAGAAGAGGGGGAAATAATTGATAAAATGTAGCCAAGAAATAATCTAGGAAAAAGTGAGAGGGAAACCAAAATTTTGGTAAGGAGCCAAAATAAAAAATTTCATAATTTTAATCAAATAACAAATAAAATGTTGTCTGAATGGCATGGATGAAATCTCAATAGAACAAAGGTTTCATGAGCTATGAAACATAACAGATTGTTTTTCCATGTGCTGTGTGAAACGGTGGTAAATATTGGGATAACAGCAAATCTACCTTATGTTGTGTGATCGCTGTTGTCTGATTAACTTTGTGGCATAGTGGGGGTATATTCCTGGAGCGTGATTGCTCCCGGAGTGTAATGGCTCTTTATTCTAGATAGGAGATTGTTTACCCTAGACTAGCATGATGGTTAGTATAGTTTCTAGCCTACCGAGTGGCATGGATTTAAGTACCAAGAAACCAGGACGGGCTATCATGATTGAGAGTCTGGTCTTTGACCATAATGGGTCAGGTGAGTGATCTTATATCCAACGCACTAATTGAGTGAATGTGAGGATAGACGATGGATGCTATGTTTGCTTTGATTGTTTATTACCTTATGAATGTCACATGATGCAGATGGTATTGATGTAGATACTTTGACACCCCTTAGTACTTTGATATATAGTACACCCATGATGATTATGATGTAGAGTAGTGTATATCTTGTATATTTGCTAACTTTATGGATGCAGGGATGTAACGACCCGTAAATTTTAACTGTTTTAATAACGTAATTAACTGAATTTTGTAAAATTTTAAATAATAAAAATTTGAAATAAAAATTTAATATTTGGAATACGTCTAATTAAACATAGCAAATGGTAAATTTTCATCTGAAAATATGGAAGTTTATTTTCTTATGTAATTTTATTTCAATTCAAATCAGTTAATAATTGATGATAATAAAATGTTTTCCAAACCTGAATATTTTTCTATAGAAAATTTGTAAATCATCTTCTGAATGAGACGTCATATTTCGTTTCGTCAAATTTTGACTGCTATTGCTCCGTTCCTCTTATTTTTGGCAAATTAGCAGCATTTTGGTACCGAATATCGACTTTTGATAGTTCGGTCGAATCACTGATATCTGTATGCCGTTTTGATTGTCTCATCGTGCTGATCTCTACGGTATCTTAAATTCTGTGTTTTGAAGTCCGGTTCGCTATGAAATCGATAGAACGATTTCGTATCGATATCGGTTTTAAAATCTTTTGGTCTCCATCTACCTACCGATCCAAAATTGAACAGCCATAACTTTTGAAATTCCTAAAATTTAACAGTCTGATCTTTACTATTCCAATGTTCAATATTATTTACTGGCTTATGCAATTCCACTTGTTCAAATTTATGTTGCTCTATTATTCAAAGAATTTTTTTATACAATATGAGCTGTCTACTTTGGTTCTATTATCAGATCTGCTTCTTCATTTTTTTTCCATTTGAATCTGCTCCTTCACCGAAATATTCATCTCCGCCTCTTCACAATTTACTCACCACCAACCTCCCGCCCGTCTACTGTTTGATCTCTTCTCCCCTCAACCTCGTTTTCTTTTTCTCGACCGCATCCTCCAACCCGAAACCCATGCAACCAAACCGGCCTCCACCCTCCTCGGCTCGCCTCTCACAGAAACATCACCATCCTCCACTCGGCCTTCCTTCCCGCTACCGCCTGCGCCGCTGCTCCGCCTTGCTCAGCCCATGGAGCCACGTCAACCTCCTTCTAACACAGTCGACAGCACCCTTGCACGAGCCACCGCCTCCTAAGGTCGAAACTGTTAGTTCTTTTCTATAGTTGTTTGTATATATATGTGTGTATATATATATTTCTATTTGTTGCTATATTTTGAAAGTTGCAACCTATTTTGACTGTTCTTACATATATAAGTCGGCGTCTATATATATATTGATTCGTTTATTTATTTTGAAATTTTTTTAAGTTCTTGTTTGATTCCAAGGATATCATACATGCCGGCCTGTATATGTCCTCAGTTTCTATAGTTTATATATCATTTAAGAATATAAGTTATGTTGGATCTATAAGTTACATATATTTATATCCCATATATGTCAGTATATATATACATATAAAAGTTTAATTTAGTTTGTATATTATGCTTGTATACAATCTGTGAATTATGTATATGTATAGATTCTATATATGTTACCGTATATATATATTTGTGTTTGCAGTATATTATTTTATAAAAGAAGTATATATTTATAAAATAAGTTTTGTATATATTTGTATATAATTAGTTATAATATATCAATGTTTGTATTTCAGTTTTATATACATTGAATTATAGGGTATATATGTTTATATGTGTGGATATTTACATATATATATATATATATATATATGCAAAGCATATAATGTTTATAAAGTAGGTACATATTTACGTGTACCCTGTTTTAAGTATATATATTTATATGAAAGTTTATATGCATGTATAATACGTTTTTTTTCTGTTGATAGTTGCATGTATATAAATGGTAAATAGCAATATATTTAGTTGTACGTATAATATATATATAGCTATTCTTCCAAAGTTTACAGTATATATTAGCAAATATATATTAGTTTATATATATATATACTGGGTTAGTTTTGAATATATATATATATATATATTATATGTGTTTAGATTAAACAATGATTTTGAAATATATATATATTTAATTTAATATATGTTGGAATTTAGAATATGATTATATATATATAGTTATATTTAAGGTTATATAAGTCTGATTATACCATTTATCTTCATCGACCCAATTCTGATTTGATTTCGTCTATTCCTTGTTATCAGCTTTGATCATCAAATTCGTGCTTGGATTCATAACTCAATTTTAGTGTCCGTATCTGTGTGCGTATATGTGTCATCTCTTGTTCTCTCTAGCCTCGAAAGGTGAGCAATCACTCATGATTAACGTTCTTATATTTAGTAAATTTGATTTCAATTGAAACGACAATTGAAATATGCTGCTGTTAGTTATTTACATTTTTATATATATGCCATTATCTGTATCTGTTCACCTGTGACATCTGACACCATCATCTGTTATTTAAATTGATGATATATGCATGTTATATTATTATCATATCTGTTATCACTCTGCAAGTTCCCCAATAGTATAGAATTCACTATGGGTTAAAATGATACATACTCGAACGATTTGTAGAATAGGAGGAAATCGTTATGGGTTGAAATGATAAACCCAAGCGATTTTCATTGAATTGAATTTGGGATTGCAGGTTGAAAAGATATATACCCGTATATATTAAAATTGCGGATTGAAATAATAAATATCCGTATCACTTGACCATAGGATGGAAAATTTTATACAGACACCATTGGGGTGTGTATATATATATATATTTTGAAAATGACTTCTATGGTTTTGAAAAGAAATATATGGTTTTAATAAATATGGATTTTAAAGATTTCTTACAGTTTGATATATAATATGTGTAACAACCCATAAATTTTAAACGGATTGAATAACGTATTTAATTGAATTTGTAAGAAAATTTAAATAATAATATTTTGAAATAAAAATTTAATGTTCGGATTACGTATAATTAAATATAAGTAGTTGAATTAGATTTTTATTTGATTTTAATACGAAATTAATATTTGTATTTGTTGAAATCTTTCCATTAAGGAAAGAGAATGTATTAAAATGAACATTTAATTTGGTAGTTAACATAATGATATTTTATTTTTAAGTTTTAAAAGAGAAATTTTTTTTCAAAATGTTTTCCAAATATAATAATTATTATAAGAAAGATATTTTGAAATAAAAGTAAAGGTTGTATTCTGTGTATTTACAATTTTTTTTATTTACTATAAACTAGTAGATAGTTGTCATTATTTTATATGTTAATTTAATGATTTAAAAGTTAATATGGTTTCAATTGGGAATAATATTTATTTTGACGTTAAATAATAAATTTATCTGTAGCCTTGCATTCCAAGTAGGAAAGAAATCACTTCCCTAGACGTTCAATTTCTTTTAAATCTAGTTTTGATAAGTTACGTGTAAATTTCTACGCTTCCCTTTTTCCTCATTTTTATAATAGGAATAAAAATTCGCGTAGCAGTTTCAAGCAAATTTATTTCTCTTTAGAAGTTCAAAACCCGTTTCAAAGATTGTTTGAAATTCACATGTATAAGTGTCTCTTCTTTTCCATTTACTCCTTTACAATTAATAGGAACAAAAATTTGATTTTCATTACCATTCAAATGAATTTTTTTTTCCTTAATGTTCCTATACCATTAATTAGTACGTTTCTTTATTTAATCTATCCAATGCAATTATCTCCTAAATCAAATATCACGCGCAAATTCTTCCTCACAGGAATTATTTCCTGCCATTTCTCCAAGCAATCAATACTAGTTTCATTTAAATACTCAACCTTGTACGCAAATAAATTTTCACCACCTTCCCATGTTATAAATATTTCTTGCGTTTTAATCAACGCATTTACTTACTAATAAATTTTAAACGTGTATAAAATGTTTGCCAAAGATTTCTTGCAGTTTCCTTTTGCTAAATTCACGCAATCAATACCACTGTAAATATTCGCTCAAATCTTTCTTGCCTATATTCTCTCACCTCAATCAATGCAATCGTGTATAATTGATTTAAATTTATTTCTTGCCTATATTCTCTCACCTCAATCAATGCAATCATGTATAAATATAAGCCTCGTACACAAATAGTTTTCAATTGCATCTCAACATTTTCTTCATTTCTTCTTGCGTGCATGAGCTCTGAAGGTATGGCCTCCATTTTCTTCTTTTTATTATATATATATACATATATATATTTTCCATGCTTTGCTTATCCCCTCCATGTCCTCTGCTTCCAATATATTTGACAAATCCATCTTTATATTTCAACTCGCATTCACAAATTTTCACATTATAACAGTCTCCATTTAATTGATATGTAGCATACAAACTATATCTACATATATTTTTATGTTTAATGCTTATGTGAATTATAAAATATTAGTAATATATATATTTTGAAAATATAATTAGATTTTTATTCCTGTTCGAATATAACATATATTAGTATGGTAGCTGAGTGTTGTAAAAGCATTTGTGATTTATGTTGTAAAACTAAAAATTTAAATGTATAATTTTCATCTCAATTCTAGTGTATATATATAAAGTATGTTTTGTTTTTTTGTCTTTTCTGTAGTGCTTTCATAATGTATGGTCTATATATATAGATTGATTTTCTCAGTATATGCTTTGAATTTTGAGTAAACTATATATAAATATGTTATTTTAAAATGCGTGTTTTTAAATAAGTGATGATTTTTATATATATTATGCTTATATTTTATTTTGTGTGTGTGTTTAAATGTAATATTGATTTAAGAGGAAAAACGTTTATGTGTTTAAATTTAAGTATTGATTTTTCAATAATATGATGATGTTTTGTTTTAATATGTATTTTAAATTTAATATCAGTTTCAAACAATGTGAATATTTTATTTGAATATCTGTCTTAAATTAAATTTATTGAGATTTTAAGGAAATTTAAATAACACGTATAATATGTACTCTGTTTATATCAAACCGATTGATTTTTTTTCTCATCGATTTCTATCTATCAGCTTTGTCATCAAATTCGTGCCAATTTTGCTTTGCTTCAAAGTTCGTGTTGGGATCCATAACTGACCTCATTATCGTTCTTCTCTAGCCTCGAAAGGTGAGCAATCACTCACGATTAACGTTCTTTTATTTATTAAATTTGGTTTCAATTGAAACGACAATTGAAATATACTACTGAAGTTAGTAAATCTGTTATATATGCTATTATCTATAAACTGTTCACCTATGGGATATGACACCATATCCTATTGTTTATACTTTATTTAATTACTGTTGATATATGCCTGTTGTTATATTATTATCATATCCTGTTATATTATTATTATTATCTGTTATCACTCTGCAAGTTCCTTGTAGTTTAGAATTCTGTAAAGACCCAAAAATTTTGAGAATAAAAATTACTTTAAAAAATAAAAATAAATACAAGAATAAGTAAAGTAAATAAGAATGGGGAGAAAATAGCTTGAAAATAAAATATCAGAAGTGAGTGAAGAAATTATGCAAGGAATAAATGTTTTTATACAGTGATGAAAGGAAAATGATTAAGTATAAAATAAATTCAAAAATTCACATGATTTGAGTAGGTGTGAATATTGTATAGAAAGTATATATACTTATGATCAGAAAGGTAAGGGATGTTAAAAATAAAAATCCTTTTGATAATTAAGATGCATAGAAATCAGTTAAGAAATATTTATGAGTGAAAATTAATTTTGAAATAAATATCAAAAGGGAATAAAAATTTCAATAAATAATAAGAAGAAAAATAACTAAGGTATGAATGAATTTTTAATACACATATTTTATGAATACTATAAATTTAGATGGCCAGAAAAATATTTGGGTAGTAAAACAACTTCTCTTGATAATTAAAATGCATACCAACTGGTCAAGTAATATTTATGAGTATGAATGCATTTTTGAAATAAATAAAGATAGATGATAAAAATTTGCTAGCTAAAAATCAAGCTTACAAAAGAAATGAGAAAAAGAAATATAAGGCTGAGTCGCACAAAAATAATGTGCAAGAAAATCATGCAAATAGCATGTGCACAGAAAAGCAATGAGGCAACTGTTTTACTGAAAATGGAAACCAAGAGAAAATGGCACTTTTAGCCATAAAAATGCATATATGAATCTCTGAGTAAGGTAAGGATAGAATGGGTTTTTCCTCCATTCAAACCCTAACAGAGTGATTTAAATCAGGGGAGGGACAACAGTTGTTCTAGAGAGAAAACAGAGAAAACAAAATTAAAATAAAATAAACTCACATTGCCTTCAGACCTGAGCATTCCCGGAGAGGAGCAAAGGAAGGTGAGTGATTAATCAATCTCATGAGACTAAGGCATTAAGACCCAAGTTAAGGGCAGCCATTTTATTTTCTTTTGTGCTTGATCAACTTGTTTTTCTCTGAATTAATGAATGCTGAGAATGGTTGGTGTATTGATAAATCTTTGGTTGATGCTTTAATTTGTTTTGTTTGATTGTTTGATAATAATAATGCCATGATCTCTGATATGGATCCAGTACCATAAATCATCAGTTTGTAGATATGTTAGTAAGATAAATACAATTTTATTATGAAGTAGGGTAATATTGGAAGATAAGCTAGGCAGTGTGAACAAAGGAGGTTCATGCTTATGTCTAGTTTGTTTTAAATTGAAGATGAACAATGCAATAAATTATTTATGTGCTGATTTGTTCAGATCTAAAGCTAAAATGTTTTAGGGGTTTTTCTCTAAAAACCTTACCCTATGTTCACAATAGAATTAAGTATAAGAATTTTTATAGAACTCTACTAGATTTGTTAAGAGATCATGACATTCTGGAATACAGGAGTATACAAGTGATAAAACAAATTTTGAATGAGACAACTGGAAAAATGAAATAAAAACATGATTTTCATGAATGAATGTATGGTCAGTTGAAATCCCTGAGTAAGATTAACTCTCTCTGATTCATAGAAAAAGAAAGAAAGTAAAAGCAATTCAAGAGTTAATAAATCTTTCTGAAATAAGAAACGAGACTGGTCACTAGATTATAAAACTAATCTAGGAGAAAAGCCTTGATCTATTCATCATAAGGAGTATGATGGGTATGTGCATGACTTGTTTAAGTCCTATAGGCCTTTGTGCAGGGGTTAACAGAATTGAGTCCCTTGCAATGCACACATGGTGTTCAATGGCAAAGAGAGATGACCAAATTAAATTGATAAATCAAGTTTTAGAGCTGAACTATGGGAATTAAAATGAGTTAATTCCATAAGAGTATGTGTACATGTATACTGTATTGAATGATTGAATGGTTGCTTGTGTGCATGAGTGTAGTAGGAGCTTAGATACATATATATACCTTGTACATCATGAATCCAAATTGCATCAAGCATATTAATACTCTGCACTACAATTTAAAAATGATAAGATATTACATTTTGATTTCACTCATACCAGAATTATATTCTGACCCTATTTGTTGCTTTGTAACATCTGGGGTGTCTCATTTTTTTTATGGAGGCAGCTCTAGATGTTGCTGCAGGAAAGGAAGCATAGGAAACTTGTATGCATGGACAATTGAAGATTTACTTGCATTTAGAATGTTTAAGGAGTTTGGAAGATATGTTATAATAATTAGGCCAGGCCAAAAATATCACTATGGTTTAAGTATTTTCTGGATTGATAATAATTTTTAAGTATTATATATATATATGCATATGTGGGTTTCTGTTTTAGGAATTGATCTGCATAGTCTCTGGTGAAGGATGATGTAGGAGATCATGCCATGTAATTTGATATGTGCTCATGTCTCCTTTGGTAATGTCAGATGAACTTTTAAAATGGTAGAGTAGAAATAATCTTAGGGAGAAAGGAATATAGCACAATCAATGAACCTTGAAAAGGTTGAGTTGAACCTAAACTGGGCTAACCAGAAATACATGAATATGACTTGTAATTAATATAAGTACATAGTTAACCTGAAATGAGACTTATAACTTTAGTCTAGGCATTTAACAGTAAAAGTTGCATTGCTCTGTGAAGTAGATATATATATATATATATTTGGTAAAACTTGTAGGTCTCACTGCACCATGCTCACACCCTTTATTAACTAAATACAAAACTCAAGCCTGAGAGTATTTGATCATGATCCACCTGAGGTTATTAAAAATGACTTGCAATCTTGTTTGTAATAGACAAGACCATCACCACACAACTCTTTGGGCACTATCACATATTGTTTAGAATACTCCTGTGTCTATTGATAAGTTCACCTGAGAATTTTGTATTAATTTGGTCTGTAACATGGATTTAATTATTTTGCCTACAATCATATGCTAAGTCTTAGATTAGTATATTTTCTTGCATATGTACTCTTCCTATATAAATATTGATTTCTCTGCTTGGTCTTCAATCCAGTCTAACACTTGATTATTCATATGATCCTTGTACAATATATGAATCAAAATATGAACACCTTTACCAGACATAAAATTGTTTGAATATGAATTATGACCCCGGGCTATTCTGCATTGAATAAGTTATCTTAAACACCATGATATTTAGCATAGGCTCAATCAGTGGGCAAACTACAAAATCCCAGAATTTGAATTTTCTACTTGAAAAGAATTCAGGGACCAAATAATCTAAGGATTAAAACAAGAAAAATAAGAAAAATGGAGTTATTTGATTTTATAATCAAGCTTGAGTTTTAAAAACAAAATATAAATGAATAGAAAAGGCTATGTGCCATATCTCTGAAATATGAGAGATTAGGTGATTGATTGAATTTCTTTGTCAAATTTAAATTTTCTCTGATAGACAAAGAGCCATATATATATCTTCATATATATATATATATATGAATTAAGTTAATTTAATATACTAATATTTTTATATTGGTAAAATAAGGGATCCTGGAAAGGCTAAATCAAGAGAAGTGGTCCATTGAAGTATGTCTATATACATACATAAAAAAAATCTTACCAGGAAATTCTCTAAAATACTTGGGAAAAAGAAGTGGGTCACTTCAGTTGGTATCAGAGCAATGTTGTTAAAACATAGCATAAATATATTATCCAATTTTTCTTGTAGGGATAAAATTCTAAAATAAATAAATAAACATATACAATAATGATAGAAATAAATATCTGCAGTAAAAATAGATTGCAGAAAACAATTAAATTAGAAATATGACTAACTAGCTATGCAATTGAATAGTGAATCATGGTAGGAAGACCACCAAGTCATGGAGAAGGACCCTCCAATACAACACCAATGGTCAATTTGCAAGATTTGGTAAGGGCATTTAGAGAAGGAGCAGTGCACAGAGAAGAAAATCCTCATGAGGAACTAGCCAAACTGTTGAAGACATTTTCAAATTTAGGAGGCAAGGATTTTGAAGGCATTGAGGGAGTTATGGGAGTGCAGACATGGCTGAGAACTTTGGAAAAGATATTTGCAGATATGCAAATTAATGACCAAAAGAAGAGGCAGATAGCTTCAAGGAGACTCAAAGGAGCAGCTTTAGATTGGTGGGAGGTGATCATCACAGGAAGGCCAGAAAATGAGATAACATGGGATCAATTCAAGGAGATGCTTGAGGCAAGGTTTGTTCCAGCAACAGCTAAGGCAACATTGCTTAAGGAATTTATAAGGCTAAGGCAAGGACCAATGAGTGTGACTGAATACACTCAAAAATTTAAGAGTTTGTCCAAGTATGGAACTATGCTCATAGGAGATGAAGAATCAAAGAATTCAAGATTTATCCAAGGATTAAATGCAGGACTGAGTAGAGCAATGTTACCATACAAGGATAAAACATTTGATCAAGTCATAGACCTTGCTCTTTCTTTTGAACAACATGACAATGCAAGGGAAAAATTTAGGAGCATGAGGGCTAACAATCAAAAGAAGGGGAAAAATAGAGCACATCCCTATGACAAAAAGAAAATGGATAAGAAAATGGAAGGAGCAACCACTGGGGAAGCTAAGAAGAAGGTTACTTGTTACAATTGTGGCAAAGAAGGACACATGAGTAATAAGTGTCAAGCAGCCAAGAAGGCACCATTCAGCTGCTATAACTGTGGGAAGGAAGGTCATATTAAAAGAAACTGCCCAGAATTCAAAAAGGAAGCAAAGATAGGAGCACTTGAGGGCAAAGCAAAAGCAACAGCAGTGGGAAGTTCTGGACAATTGGAAGGTATACTTCTAATTAAAGGTCACCCCATCTCAGTTATATATGACACTGGGGCAACACATTCACTGATATCCCAAGACATAGTGAATAAATTGACTCTCACATGCTATTTAGTCGATAATCCCTTGTTTATTCAAAGCCCACTAGGTAGCTCTTGTTTGCTAGGAGGAAATGTATTTAAATCTGATTTGTTTGTATTGAAATACCCTGGAATAGGAATTATTTTAGGGGTAGATTGGTTGAGCAAATTCAAAGCAATTTTGAATTTGGAAAATTTCACTATTTCTCTGAAAACAGAAAATGGTAAAAATATTATAGTGATGAGTGAAATTGCTAAAATCAATTATTTTAACCAAAGATGTAGCATGACCGAGAAAGAATTAGAGCTGGAAGACATAAAAATTATAAATGAATACCCAGATGTCTTTGGTGAAGTCATAGGTGTTCCAGAAAATAGGAAAGTAGAGTTTCAAATAAGGCTAATCCTAGGAGCAAGTCCAATCATCAAGAAACCTACTAGAATGTGTCCTAAAGAATTAGTGGAGTTGAAACATCAGTTGGAAGAACTGGAGCAGAAAGGCTTCATAAGGCCTAGTAGTTTAAACTGGGGTTCTCCAGTTGTATTTGTGAAGAAGCATGATGGTACTTTGAGGATGTGCATTGATTATAGGGAATTAAATAAAGTCACCATTAAAAACAAATACCCACTCCCCAGAATTGATGATCTATTTGATCAATTAAATGGAGCAAAGATCTTCTCAAGGCTAGATTTAGCCTCAGGGTTTCATCAGATAAAGGTAGAGGAAGAAAGTATTAAGTATACTGCCTTCAACACAAGGTATGGACTATATGAATTTTTGGTGATGCCTTTTGGATTGACAAATGCACCATCATATTTTGTAGATTTAATGAATAGAACATTTAGAGATTTTCTAGACAAATTTGTGGTTGTCTTTATTGATGACATATTAGTGTATTCAAAATCAGAAGGAGAGCATGCAAAACACTTGCATCTGGTTCTGTCTAGACTAAGGGCACATGATTTAAAGGCCAAATTCTCTAAATGTACATTTTGGCAGAATGAAGTAAAATTTTTGGGGCACATTGTATCACAACATGGGGTTAATGTAGATCCAACCAAGGTGATAGCGGTGTAGTCATGGAATAGGCCCAAATCAGTGACTGAGGTGAGATCATTTTTGGGAATGGCAGGCTATTATATGAGATTTATAAAAGATTTTGCAAGGATAGCTATCCCATTGACCAAGTTAACTAAAAAGGAGCAACCATATGTGTGGACAGAGAAGTGTGAACAAGCTTTCTCATCACTAAAGAAGGCACTGGTAGAAGCTCCAGTTTTGCAAGTGCCGGAGGGTAATGAAGAATTAGTAGTCTACACAGATGCTAGTGGATCTGGATTGGGGGCAGTGTTTATGCAACATGGTAGAGTCATAGCATATGCATCAAGGCAACTCAAGCCAAATGAAACTAGGTATGCTACACATGACTTAGAACTAGCTGCTGTGGTTTATGCATTAAAACTATGGAGACATTACTTATTAGGTGCTAAGTTTGAATTGTTTACTGATCACAAGTCACTTAAATATTTGTTTTCCCAAAAAGACTTGAACATGAGGCAACATAGGTGGGTAGAATTTCTAGCTGCCTATGATCTTGATATATTGTATACCCCTGGAAAAGCTAATAAAGTAGCAAATGCATTAAGTAGACATCAAGAAAAATTGGCAAGCTTAATGATGGCAGAGTTCAAGGATTTGACAATTCTTAGTGAGGTGGAAGTGAAAGAAGAAACTAGTGTATCAGATAAGACATACAGTAAGATGATTGAATATGGTAAATTAAGCCTCATATCCTTAAAATCAACACCGGTTGATAAAATAGGACAAATGCAGAACCAAGATATAATTTTGAAGGAGAAAAAGAACATGATATCACAAGGCATGACAGTGGAAAACTATGAGGTAGATGATAAAGAATACTTAAGGAAAAAGGGGAAACTCTGCATACCAAATGTAGAGGAACTGAAGCAAGAAGTTATGGATGAGCATCACAAAACAAAATATACTATCCATCCAGGTGGTACAAAAATGTACCATGATCTCAAGAGAAATTACTGGTGGCCAGGGATGAAAGGAGCAGTAGCAAAATATGTGGCCAATTGCTTGACATGTCAACAAGTAAAGGCAGATTATCAAAGACCCTCAGGTCTACTACAACCTTTGGAAGTGCCTACTTGGAAATGGGAAAGTATATCAATGGATTTTGTGGATGGTTTGCCAAGAACAAGAAGGGGCAATGATAGTATTTGGGTAGTGGTGGATAGACTCACAAAAACAGCACACTTCATCCCAATAAGTTCAAACAGAAATGCTCACAAGCTAGCTCAATTGTTTGTGAAGGAGATAGTGAGATTGCATGGCATCCCTAAGACTATCATTAGTGATAGAGATACTTTGTTTACTTCAAGGTTTTGGAGTAGCTTTCAAGAAGCTATGGGGACAGAACTAAGCCTAAGCACAGCCTACCACCCACAAACAGATGGGCAAACTGAGATTGTTAATAAAGTTTTAAAAGATTTGCTGAGAGCATGCATACTTGATTTTGGGGGCAACTGGGAGGATCATATTTATTTAGCTGAGTTTGCTTATAATAATAGCTACCAGTCCACCATAGGAATGGCTCCATTTGAGGCTTTGTATGGAAAGCCTTGTTTATCTCCTGCATGTTGGATGGAGGCTGGTGAAAGGGTGTTGCTTGGACCAGACCATGTAAAAGAAACTTCTGCAAGAATTGAACTAGTGAGGCAAAGAATGAGAGTAGCTCAAGAGAGACAGAAAGCATATGCAGATAAAAGGAGAAGGCCAGTAGAATTTGAGGTGGGAGACTATGTGTTTCTCAAAGTTTCACCAATGAGGAAAATATTGAGATTTGGCAAAGCAGGGAAATTGTCACCAAGGTATATAGGACCATATGAAATTGTTCAAAGAATAAGGACTTTAGCTTATAGGTTGAAGTTATCAGAGGAATTGAGCAAAATACATGATGTATTTCATGTATCCCAATTGAGAAAATGGGTGCATGATAAAGAGTCCATTCTTGAATCACCTACACATGTTGAAATTCAAGAAAATCTGGTTTATAAAAAGGAACCAGTGGGCATTGTGGCTAGAGAAGAAAAGAAACTGAGAAATAAAATAATTAAACTAGTTAAAATCCAATGGAGTTTGGATGGAAATGATTGCACTTGGGAGGCTGAAGAGAGGATAAAGGATAAATATCCTAATCTGTTTTCTGCTTAAAGGTATGTTTAAAAAAAATTATTTATGCATGTTTGATTGATTTAGAATGAATGAGTTTCTAAAATTTCATTCAATTGAACTTATGCTTTGTATACGTTTGGATGGAAATGTATGAGAGAATAATTGTGGGACACAATTCCTTTTAGGAGGAGAGTATGTGAAGACCCAAAATTTTTGAGAATAAAAATTACTTTAAAAAATAAAAATAAATACAAGAATAAGTAAAGTAAATAAGAATGGGGAGAAAATAGCTTGAAAATAAAATATCAGAAGTGAGTGAAGAAATTATGCAAGGAATAAATGTTTTTATACAGTGATGAAAGGAAAATGATTAAGTATAAAATAAATTCAAAAATTCACATGATTTGAGTAGGTGTGAATATTGTATAGAAAGTATATATACTTATGATCAGAAAGGTAAGGGATGTTAAAAATAAAAATCCTTTTGATAATTAAGATACATAGAAATCAGTTAAGAAATATTTATAAGTGAAAATTTATTTTGAAATAAATATCAAAAGGGAATAAAAATTTCAATAAATAATAAGAAGAAAAATAACTAAGGTATGAATGAATTTTAAATACACATATCTTATGAATACTATAAATTTAGATGGCCAGAAAAATATTTGGGTAGTAAAACAACTTCTCTTGATAATTAAAATGCATATCAACTGGTCAAGTAATATTTATGAGTATGAATGCATTTTTGAAATAAATAAAGATAGATGATAAAAATTTGCTAGCTAAAAATCAAGCTTACAAAAGAAATGAGAAAAAGAAATATAAGGCTGAGTCACACAAAAATAATGTGCAAGAAAATCATGCAAATAGCATGTGCACAGAAAAGCAATGAGGCAACTGTTTTACTGAAAATGGAAACCAAGAGAAAATGGCACTTTTAGCCATAAAAATGCATATATGAATCTCTGAGTAAGGTAAGGATAGAATGGGTTTTTCCTCCATTCAAACCCTAACAGAGTGATTTAAATCAGGGGAGGGACAACAGTTGTTCTAGAGAGAAAACAGAGAAAACAAAATTAAAATAAAATAAACTCACATTGCCTTCAGACCTGAGCATTCCCGGAGAGGAGCAAAGGAAGGTGAGTGATTAATCAATCTCATGAGACTAAGGCATTAAGACCCAAGTTAAGGGCAGCCATTTTATTTTCTTTTGTGCTTGATCAACTTGTTTTTCTCTGAATTAATGAATGCTGAGAATGGTTGGAGTATTGATAAATCTTTGGTTGATGCTTTGATTTGTTTTGTTTGATTGTTTGATAATAATAATGCCATGATCTTTGATATGGATCCAGTACCATAAATCATCAGTTTGTAGATATGTTAGTAAGATAAATACAATTTTATTATGAAGTAGGGTAATATTGGAAGATAAGCTAGGCAGTGTGAACAAAGGAGGTTCATGCTTATGTCTAGTTTGTTTTAAATTGAAGATGAACAATGCAATAAATTATTTATGTGCTGATTTGTTCAGATCTAAAGCTAAAATGTTTTAGGAGTTTTTCTCTAATAACCTTACCCTGTGTTCACAATAGAATTAAGTATAAGAATTTTTATAGAACTCTACTGGATTTGTTAAGAGATCATGACATTCTGGAATACAGGAGTATACAAGTGATAAAACAAATTTTGAATGAGACAACTGGAAAAATGAAATAAAAACATGATTTTCATGAATGAATGTATGGTCAGTTGAAATCCCTGAGTAAAATTAACTCTCTCTGATTCATAGAAAAGAAAGAAAGAAAGTAAAAGCAATTCAAGAGTTAATAAATCTTTCTGAAATAAGAAACGAGACTGGTCACTAGATTATAAAACTAATCTAGGAGAAAAGCCTTGATCTATTCATCATAAGGAGTATGATGGGTATGTGCATGACTTGTTTAAGTCCTATAGGCCTTTGTGCAGGGGTTATTAGAATTGAGTCCCTTGCAATGCACACATGGTGTTCAATGGCAAAGAGAGATGACCAGATTAAATTGATAAATCAAGTTTTAGAGCTGAACTATGGGAATTAAAATGAGTTAATTCCATAAGAGTATGTGTACATGTATACTGTATTGAATGATTGAATGGTTGCTTGTGTGCATGAGTGTAGTAGGAGCTTAGATACATATATATACCCTGTACATCATGAATCCAAATTGCATCAAGCATATTAATACTCTGCACTACAATTTAAAAATGATAAGATATTACATTTTGATTTCACTCATACCAGAATTATATTCTGACCCTATTTGTTGCTTTGTAACATCTGGGGTGTCTCATTTTTTTTATGGAGGCAGCTCTAGATGTTGCTGCAGGAAAGGAAGCATAGGAAACTTGTATGCATGGACAATTGAAGATTTACTTGCATTTAGAATGTTTAAGGAGTTTGGCAGATATGTTGTAATAATTAGGCCAGGCCAAAAATATCACTATGGTTTAAGTATTTTCTGGATTGATAATAATTTTTAAGTATTATATATATATATGCATATGTGGGTTTCTGTTTTAAGGAATTGATCTGCATAGTCTCTGGTGAAGGATGATGTAGGAGATCATGCCATGTAATTTGATATGTGCTCATGTCTCCTTTGGTAATGTCAGATGAACTTTTAAAATGGTAGAGTAGAAATAATCTTAGGGAGAAAGGAATATAGCACAATCAATGAACCTTGAAAAGGTTGAGTTGAACCTAAACTGGGCTAACCAGAAATACATGAATATGACTTGTAATTAATATAAGTACATAGTTAACCTGAAATGAGACTTATAACTTTAGTCTAGGCATTTAAATTACAGTAAAAGTTGCATTGCTCTGTGAAGTAGATATATATATATATATATATATATATATATATTTGGTAAAACTTATAGGTCTCACTGCACCATGCTCACACCCTTTATTAACTAAATACAAAACTCAAGCCTGAGAGTATTTGATCATGATCCACCTGAGGTTATTAAAAATGACTTGCAATCCTGTTTGTAATAGACAAGACCATCACCACACAACTCTTTGGGAACTATCACATATTGTTTAGAATACTCCTGTGTCTATTGATAAGTTCACCTGAGAATTTTGTATTAATTTGGTCTGTAACATGGATTTAATTATTTTGCCTACAATCATATGCTAAGTCTTAGATTAGTATATTTGCTTGCATATGTACTCTTCCTATATAAATATTGATTTCTCTGCTTGGTCTTCAATCCAGTCTAACACTTAATTATTCATATGATCCTTGTACAATATATGAATCAAAATATGAACACCTTTACCAGACATAAAATTGTTTGAATATGAATTATGACCCCGGGCTATTCTGCATTGAATAAGTTATCTTAAACACCATGATATTTAGCATAGGCTCAATCAGTGGGCAAACTACAAAATCCCAGAATTTGAATTTTCTGCTTGAAAAGAATTCAGGGACCAAATAATCTAAGGATTAAAACAAGAAAATAAGAAAAATGGAGTTATTTGATTTTATAATCAAGCTTGAGTTTTAAAAACAAAATATAAATGAATAGAAAAGGCTATGTGCCATATCTCTGAAATATGAGAGATTAGGTGATTGATTTAATTTCTTTGTCAAATTTAAATTTTCTCTGATAGACAAAGAGCCACATATATCTTCATATATATATATATATATATATGAATTAAGTTAATTTAATATACTAATATTTTTATATTGGTAAAATAAGGAATCCTGGAAAGGCTAAATCAAGAGAAGTGGTCCATTGAAGTATGTCTATATACATACATAAAAAAAAATCTTACCAGGAAATTCTCTAAAATACTTGGGAAAAAGAAGTGGGTCACTTCAGTTGGTATCAGAGCAATGTTGTTAAAACATAGCATAAATATATTATCCAATTTTTCTTGTAGGGATAAAATTCTAAAATAAATAAATAAACATATACAATAATGATAGAAATAAATATCTGCAGTAAAAATAGATTGCAGAAAACAATTAAATTAGAAATATGACTAACTAGCTATGCAATTGAATAGTGAATCATGGTAGGAAGACCACCAAGTCATGGAGAAGGACCCTCCAATACAACACCAATGGTCAATTTGCAAGATTTGGTAAGGGCATTTAGAGAAGGAGCAGTGCACAGAGAAGAAAATCCTCATGAGGAACTAGCCAAACTGTTGAAGACATTTTCAAATTTAGGAGGCAAGGATTTTGAAGGCATTGAGGGAGTTATGGGAGTGCAGACATGGCTGAGAACTTTGGAAAGGATATTTGTAGATATGCAAATTAATGACCAAAAGAAGAGGCAGATAGCTTCAAGGAGACTCAAAGGAGCAGCTTTAGATTGGTGGGAGGTGATCATCACAGGAAGGCCAGAAAATGAGATAACATGGGATCAATTCAAGGAGATGCTTGAGGCAAGGTTTGTTCCAGCAACAGCTAAGGCAACATTGCTTAAGGAATTTATAAGGCTAAGGCAAGGACCAATGAGTGTGACTGAATACACTCAAAAATTTAAGAGTTTGTCCAAGTATGGAACTATGCTCATAGGAGATGAAGAATCAAAGAATTCAAGATTTATCCAAGGATTAAATGCAGGACTGAGTAGAGCAATGTTACCATACAAGGATAAAACATTTGATCAAGTCATAGACCTTGCTCTTTCTTTTGAACAACATGACAATGCAAGGGAAAAATTTAGGAGCATGAGGGCTAACAATCAAAAGAAGGGGAAAAATAGAGCACATCCCTATGACAAAAAGAAAATGGATAAGAAAATGGAAGGAGCAACCACTGGGGAAGCTAAGAAGAAGGTTACTTGTTACAATTGTGGCAAAGAAGGACACATGAGTAATAAGTGTCAAGCAGCCAAGAAGGCACCATTCAGCTGCTATAACTATGGGAAGGAAGGTCATATTAAAAGAAACTGCCCAGAATTCAAAAATGAAGCAAAGATAGGAGCACTTGAGGGCAAAGCAAAAGCAACAGCAGTGGGAAGTTCTGGACAATTGGAAGGTATACTTCTAATTAAAGGTCACCCCATCTCAGTTATATATGACACTGGGGCAACACATTCACTGATATCCCAAGACATAGTGAATAAATTGACTCTCACATGCTATTTAGTCGATAATCCCTTGTTTATTCAAAGCCCACTAGGTAGCTCTTGTTTGCTAGGAGGAAATGTATTTAAATCTGATTTGTTTGTATTGAAATACCCTGGAATAGGAATTATTTTAGGGGTAGATTGGTTGAGCAAATTCAAAGCAATTTTGAATTTGGAAAATTTCACTATTTCTCTGAAAACAGAAAATGGTAAAAATATTATAGTGATGAGTGAAATTGCTAAAATCAATTATTTTAACCAAATATGTAGCATGACCGAGAAAGAATTAGAGCTGGAAGACATAAAAATTATAAATGAATACCCAGATGTCTTTGGTGAAGTCATAGGTGTTCCAGAAAATAGGAAAGTAGAGTTTCAAATAAGGCTAATCCAAGGAGCAAGTCCAATCATCAAGAAACCTACTAGAATGGGTCCTAAAGAATTAGTGGAGTTGAAACATCAGTTGGAAGAACTGGAGCAGAAAGGCTTCATAAGGCCTAGTAGTTTAAACTGGGGTTCTCCAGTTGTATTTGTGAAGAAGCATGATGGTACTTTGAGGATGTGCATTGATTATAGGGAATTAAACAAAGTCACCATTAAAAACAAATACCCACTCCCCAGAATTGATGATCTATTTGATCAATTAAATGGAGCAAAGATCTTCTCAAGGCTAGATTTAGCCTCTAGGTTTCATCAGATAAAGGTAGAGGAAGAAAGTATTAAGTATACTGCCTTCAACACAAGGTATGGACTATATGAATTTTTGGTGATGCCTTTTGGATTGACAAATGCACCATCATATTTTGTAGATTTAATGAATAGAACATTTAGAGATTTTCTAGACAAATTTGTGGGTGTCTTTATTGATGACATATTAGTGTATTCAAAATCAGAAGGAGAGCGTGCAAAACACTTGCATCTGGTTCTGTCTAGACTAAGGGCACATGATTTAAAGGCCAAATTCTCTAAATGTACATTTTGGCAGAATGAAGTAAAATTTTTGGGGCACATTGTATCACAACATGGGGTTAATGTAGATCCAAACAAGGTGATAGCAGTGCAGTCATGGAATAGGCCCAAATCAGTGACTGAGGTGAGATCATTTTTGGGAATGGCAGGCTATTATATGAGATTTATAAAAGATTTTGCAAGGATAGCTATCCCATTGACCAAGTTAACTAAAAAGGAGCAACCATATGTGTGGACAGAGAAGTGTGAACAAGCTTTCTCATCACTAAAGAAGGCACTGGTAGAAGCTCCAGTTTTGCAAGTGCCGGAGGGTAATGAAGAATTAGTAGTCTACACAGATGCTAGTGGATCTGGATTTGGGGCAGTGTTTATGCAATATGGTAGAGTCATAGCATATGCATCAAGGCAACTCAAGCCAAATGAAACTAGGTATGCTACACATGACTTAGAACTAGCTGCTGTGGTTTATGCATTAAACCTATGGAGACATTACTTATTAGGTGCTAAGTTTGAATTGTTTACTGATCACAAGTCACTTAAATATTTGTTTTCCCAAAAAGACTTGAACATGAGGCAACATAGGTGGGTAGAATTTCTAGCTGCCTATGATCTTGATATATTGTATACCCCTGGAAAAGCTAATAAAGTAGTAGATGCATTAAGTAGACATCAAGAAAAATTGGCAAGCTTAATGATGGCAGAGTTCAAGGATTTGACAATTCTTAGTGAGGTGGAAGTGAAAGAAGAAACTAGTGTATCAGATAAGACACACAGTAAGATGATTGAATATGGTAAATTAAGCCTCATATCCTTAAAATCAACACCGGTTGATAAAATAGGACAAATGCAGAACCAAGATATAATTTTGAAGGAGAAAAAGAACATGATATCACAAGGCATGACAGTGGAAAACTATGAGGTAGATGATAAAGAATACTTAAGGAAAAAGGGGAAACTCTGCATACCAAATGTAGAGGAACTGAAGCAAGAAGTTATGGATGAGCATCACAAAACAAAATATACTATCCATCCAGGTGGTATAAAAATGTACCATGATCTCAAGAGAAATTACTGGTGGCCAGGGATGAAAGGAGCAGTAGCAAAATATGTGGCCAATTGCTTGACATGTCAACAAGTAAAGGCAGATTATCAAAGACCCTCAGGTCTACTACAACCTTTGGAAGTGCCTACTTGGAAATGGGAAAGTATATCAATGGATTTTGTGGATGGTTTGCCAAGAACAAGAAGGGGCAATGATAGTATTTGGGTAGTGGTGGATAGACTCACAAAAACAGCACACTTCATCCCAATAAGTTCAAACAGAAATGCTCACAAGCTAGCTCAATTGTTTGTGAAGGAGATAGTGAGATTGCATGGCATCCCTAAGACTATCATTAGTGATAGAGATACTTTGTTTACTTCAAGGTTTTGGAGTAGCTTTCAAGAAGCTATGGGGACAGAACTAAGCCTAAGCACAGCCTACCACCCACAAACAGATGGGCAAACTGAGATTGTTAATAAAGTTTTAAAAGATTTGCTGAGAGCATGCATACTTGATTTTGGGGGCAACTGGGAGGATCATATTTATTTAGCTGAGTTTGCTTATAATAATAGCTACCAGTCCACCATAGGAATGGCTCCATTTGAGGCTTTGTATGGAAAGCCTTGTTTATCTCCTGCATGTTGGATGGAGGCTGGTGAAAGGGTGTTGCTTGGACCAGACCATGTAAAAGAAACTTCTGCAAGAATTGAACTAGTGAGGCAAAGAATGAGAGTAGCTCAAGAGAGACAGAAAGCATATGCAGATAAAAGGAGAAGGCCAGTAGAATTTGAGGTGGGAGACTATGTGTTTCTCAAAGTTTCACCAATGAGGAAAATATTGAGATTTGGCAAAGCAGGGAAATTGTCACCAAGGTATATAGGACCATATGAAATTGTTCAAAGAATAGGGACTTTAGCTTATAGGTTGAAGTTACCAGAGGAATTGAGCAAAATACATGATGTATTTCATGTATCCCAATTGAGAAAATGGGTGCATGATAAAGAGTCCATTCTTGAATCACCTACACATGTTGAAATTCAAGAAAATCTGGTTTATAAAAGGGAACCAGTGGGCATTGTGGCTAGAGAAGAAAAGAAACTGAGAAATAAAATAATTAAACTAGTTAAAATCCAATGGAGTTTGGATGGAAATGATTGCACTTGGGAGGCTGAAGAGAGGATAAAGGATAAATATCCTAATCTGTTTTCTGCTGAAAGGTATGTTTAAAAAAAATTATTTATGCATGTTTGATTGATTTAGAATGAATGAGTTTCTGAAATTTCATTCAATTGAACTTATGCTTTGTATACGTTTGGATGGAAATGTATGAGAGAATAATTGTGGGACACAATTCCTTTTAGGAGGAGAGTATGTGAAGACCCAAAATTTTTGAGAATAAAAATTACTTTAAAAAATAAAAATAAATACAAGAATAAGTAAAGTAAATAAGAATGGGGAGAAAATAGCTTGAAAATAAAATATCAGAAGTGAGTGAAGAAATTATGCAAGGAATAAATGTTTTTATACAGTGATGAAAGGAAAATGATTAAGTATAAAATAAATTCAAAAATTCACATGATTTGAGTAGGTGTGAATATTGTATAGAAAGTATATATACTTATGATCAGAAAGGTAAGGGATGTTAAAAATAAAAATCCTTTTGATAATTAAGATACATAGAAATCAGTTAAGAAATATTTATAAGTGAAAATTTATTTTGAAATAAATATCAAAAGGGAATAAAAATTTCAATAAATAATAAGAAGAAAAATAACTAAGGTATGAATGAATTTTAAATACACATATCTTATGAATACTATAAATTTAGATGGCCAGAAAAATATTTGGGTAGTAAAACAACTTCTCTTGATAATTAAAATGCATACCAACTGGTCAAGTAATATTTATGAGTATGAATGCATTTTTGAAATAAATAAAGATAGATGATAAAAATTTGCTAGCTAAAAATCAAGCTTACAAAAGAAATGAGAAAAAGAAATATAAGGCTGAGTCACACAAAAATAATGTGCAAGAAAATCATGCAAATAGCATGTGCACAGAAAAGAAATGAGGCAACTGTTTTACTGAAAATGGAAACCAAGAGAAAATGGCACTTTTAGCCATAAAAATGCATATATGAATCTCTGAGTAAGGTAAGGATAGAATGGGTTTTTCCTCCATTCAAACCCTAACAGAGTGATTTAAATCAGGGGAGGGACAACAGTTGTTCTAGAGAGAAAACAGAGAAAACAAAATTAAAATAAAATAAACTCACATTGCCTTCAGACCTGAGCATTCCCGGAGAGGAGCAAAGGAAGGTGAGTGATTAATCAATCTCATGAGACTAAGGCATTAAGACCCAAGTTAAGGGCAGCCATTTTATTTTCTTTTGTGCTTGATCAACTTGTTTTTCTCTGAATTAATGAATGCTGAGAATGGTTGGTGTATTGATAAATCTTTGGTTGATGCTTTGATTTGTTTTGTTTGATTGTTTGATAATAATAATGCCATGATCTCTGATATGGATCCAGTACCATAAATCATCAGTTTGTAGATATGTTAGTAAGATAAATACAATTTTATTATGAAGTAGGGTAATATTGGAAGATAAGCTAGGCAGTGTGAACAAAGGAGGTTCATGCTTATGTCTAGTTTGTTTTAAATTGAAGATGAACAATGCAATAAATTATTTA
The DNA here is from genome assembly GCA_030737815.1 of Allium fistulosum. Lineage (NCBI taxonomy): Eukaryota > Viridiplantae > Streptophyta > Magnoliopsida > Asparagales > Amaryllidaceae > Allium > Allium fistulosum. The sequence goes on along the minus strand of CM060904.1, from coordinate 435,227,673 downwards.
TGTGCTGATTTGTTCAGATCTAAAGCTAAAATGTTTTAGGGGTTTTTCTATAAAAACCTTACCCTATGTTCACAATAGAATTAAGTATAAGAATTTTTATAGAACTCTACTGGATTTGTTAAGAGATCATGACATTCTGGAATACAGGAGTATACAAGTGATAAAACAAATTTTGAATGAGACAACTGGAAAAATGAAATAAAAACATGATTTTCATGAATGAATGTATGGTCAGTTGAAATCCCTGAGTAAAATTAACTCTCTCTGATTCATAGAAAAGAAAGAAAGAAAGTAAAAGCAATTCAAGAGTTAATAAATCTTTCTGAAATAAGAAACGAGACTGGTCACTAGATTATAAAACTAATCTAGGAGAAAAGCCTTGATCTATTCATCATAAGGAGTATGATGGGTATGTGCATGACTTGTTTAAGTCCTATAGGCCTTTGTGCAGGGGTTAACAGAATTGAGTCCCTTGCAATGCACACATGGTGTTCAATGGCACAGAGAGATGACCAAATTAAATTGATAAATCAAGTTTTAGAGCTGAACTATGGGAATTAAAATGAGTTAATTCCATAAGAGTATGTGTACATGTATACTGTATTGAATGATTGAATGGTTGCTTGTGTGCATGAGTGTAGTAGGAGCTTAGATACATATATATACCCTGTACATCATGAATCCAAATTGCATCAAGCATATTAATACTCTGCACTACAATTTAAAAATGATAAGATATTACATTTTGATTTCACTCATACCAGAATTATATTCTGACCCTATTTGTTGCTTTGTAACATCTGGGGTGTCTCATTTTTTTTATGGAGGCAGCTCTAGATGTTGCTACAGGAAAGGAAGCATAGGAAACTTGTGCATGGACAATTGAAGATTTATTTGCATTTAGAATGTTTAAGGAGTTTGGCAGATATGTTGTAATAATTAGGCCAGGCCAAAAATATCACTATGGTTTAAGTATTTTCTGGATTGATATGTGTTTGTTTTTCTGAGAAGAGAACTTGTAAGAATTTTTAAGTATTATATATATATGCATATGTGGGTTTCTGTTTTAAGGAATTGATCTGCATAGTCTCTAGTGAAGGATGATATAGGAGATCATGCCATGTAATTTGATATGTGCTCATGTCTCCTTTGGTAATGTCAGATGAACTTTTAAAATGGTAGAGTAGAAATAATCTTAGGGAGAAAGGAATATAGCACAATTAATGAACCTTGAAAAGGTTGAGTTGAACCTAAACTGGGCTAACCAGAAATACATGAATATGACTTGTAATTGATATAAGTACATAGTTAACCTAAAATGAGACTTATAACTTTAGTCTAGGCATTTAAATTACAGTAAAAGTTGCATTGCTCTGTGAAGTAGATATATATATATTTGGTAAAACTTGTAGGTCTCACTGCACCATGCTCACACCCTTTATTAACTAAATACAAAACTCAAGCCTGAGAGTATTTGATCATGATCCACCTGAGGTTATTAAAAATGACTTGCAATCCTGTTTGTAATAGACAAGACCATCACCACACAACTCTTTGGGCACTATCACATATTGTTTAGAATACTCCTATGTCTATTGATAAGTTCACCTGAGAATTTTGTTTTAATTTGGTCTTTAACATGGATTTAATTATTTTGCCTACAATCATATGCTAAGTCTTAGATTAGTATATTTGCTTGCATATGTACTCTGCCTATATAAATATTGATTTCTCTGCTTGGTCTTCAATCCAGTCTAACACTTGATTATTCATATGATCCTTGTACAATATATGAATCAAAATATGAACACCTTTACCAGACACAAAATTGTTTGAATATGAATTATGACCCCGGGCTATTCTGCATTGAATAAGTTATCTTAAACACCATGATATTTAGCATAGGCTCAATCAGTGGGCAAACTACAAAATCCCAGAATTTGTATTTTCTGCTTGAAAAGAATTTAGGGACCAAATAATCTAAGGATTAAAACAAGAAAATAAGAAAAATGGAGTTATTTGATTTTATAATCAAGCTTGAGTTTTAAAAACAAAATATAAATGAATAGAAAAGGCTATGTGACACCATATCTCTGAAATATGAGAGATTAGGTGATTGATTGAATTTCTTTGTCAAATTTAAATTTTCTCTGATAGACAAAGAGCCATATATATATCTTCATATATATATATATGAATTAAGTTAATTTAATATACTAATATTTTTATATTGGTAAAATAAGGAATCCTGGAAAGGCTAAATCAAGAGAAGTGGTCCATTGAAGTATGTCTATATACATACATAAAAAAAAACTTACCAGGAATTTCTCTAAAATACTTGGGAAAAAGAAGTGGGTCACTTCAAATTCACTATGGGTTGAAATGATACATACCCAAACAAACTTTAGAATAGGAGAATTTCGTTATGGGTTTAAATGATAGACCCAAGCGATTTTCATTAAATTGAATTTGGGATTACGGGTTGAAATGCTATCCACCCGTATATATTTAGTGTACGGATTTAAATGATAAATATCCATATCACTTGACCATATGATAAGAAATATATACAGATATCGTTGGTCCATATATAAATATTTTGAAAATAATTTCTATGGTTTTGGAAAGAAATATATGGTTTAATAAATATAGATTCTTTAGAAATTAGATAAATGATAAATTTTATATATAAATTTAGTAGTAATATTTGATTTAAATTAGTTGGATTTAATACGTAGAATATGGTTAAGTATATATGTAAATCTATATTCCAATAGATTTTCTTGCAATAAATTGAATAAGTAAGGTTGTGAAGGTAAATTTGGGTTTATTGTAAATGGTATTTAAATAAGGATTTTAATTAATCGATTTGAATTTATTGAATGGGAAATTTAAAGGTATGATTTTTACTGGATCTTGATTTAAGTGATTTAATGAATATTTCACATCTAAAAATAAAAATATTTAGTAAAATGTAAGTTAAGGTTACTTAAATGATATTAAATCTAATGAGAGAATATTTCAAGACTAAATAATAATGGGGTTAAATCGAGATCTATATGAAACTGTCAACTGAACTTTGAATTGTAGAATATTAAAGCTTTGTACTATACTAGAATTTAATTGGTTTATTGTGATTCAGATCTGTATACTCGAATTTATTATTTAGAAAATTTAATTGAATAAAAATTTTAGTTTGAAATATTGAATATTTAAAGGTTTGAAATAATATTGAAATGTAAAGGGTATTTTGTGATTTCAAATTCGGATTTGAGTTCGATAAAATGTGAAATGGTTATTTAGGAGTTGAGTTGAATTTTAAATTGATAAATTGAGATTGGACTAAAAAATTGAATTTGAAATTGGACTAGATTTGAATCGCAACTTTGAAAGTGATAAAAGTTTATATATATATTCTAGATGAAAGAATATTTTGGTTTTGAAGTATAAATTAAATTGAATTGACCACAGTGTTATAGTATATATTTCAACATTGTAGATAGTTCCATGGATCCTTGGAGAATGGTTATCCCATACATCCTCTAAGTTACTTGTATTTCAGTCGATATTTCACTTGAGTTGGATTTATTGATATAAGAATGTTAATCCTGACTCGAGTGTTTTGTGTTTTGCTTTACGCTCGGGTCAGACTAAGTGATACAGCATTTGAGACTCACCTTCGAAGTTGGAGCTTTGCTTGAAGATCCAGCTATCTATCCTTTTAGTCATCCAGTCGATTGGTTCAGAGAATTCATCTGCCCATACCGGAGACTTCACTGCATCTGGGATATTCTGATGTATTTTATTTCTAACTTTGTTTATATAGTAGCTTCATGAACTACTATTCATTTATTCCGCTGCGTATTATTGTACTACTTTGTATCTGTGATTCTGTGATTGATTAATTTACTGTATATGTTAAGTTTTGCCAAATTTAAATTAACAGTTAGGTATTTTGAATTATTCAAGTTCGACTTGTGCGGATGCGAATGGTTGAAAATAGTGGGTCGTTACAGTTGGTATCAAAGCTTTGGCTCTAGGCAAAACATAACATATATGGTAAATTAATTTACAGAATCACTTTCGTTCGAGTTGAATCTCTTCCTTTTGACTCGAATTTTCTTTGAACTTTGGAACGTTCCCTGCGGTTCCAAAATTCATTCTTGTCTCTCCCTATTTGTATTCTTTTGATTCTGGAGTATCCCATAACTCCACTTTGAATGATCTCTATAAGAATAGGCGATCCCGCCAATCTTTGAATGATTTGTAAAGGGGTGGAACTCCTTTACATTTGGCATTGATTCACCGGAGATTTATATATTCCTCGGTTTAGATGCTGCTATCTCTGGTTATGCCGAATTCTATCTCTGGCAATCGAATGTCGATTTTCCTTGGAATTCTGCATCGATCATATTCCTGAAGTCATGGTTGACCCGGTTAAGGTCGCCCGCGACTTGTATAAGTATATCCATCTTCTATTTTGTAAGTTAATTATCTCATCTTCGTTCAAGCCTATCTTCGAATCAGAATTTATTTGATTAGAGTTCTTTTAAATTGAATCTCTATCTTTATTTTGAAATCCATCCGTGAATCGTCCTTTGAAAATCGGGTTTGTTTATATTTTAGAAATTGTTTTCTAAACCGAAATTATTATTTTGATAAGTATGATTATATTCTATATATAAAAGTGAAATGTTTTCGATAAAGATTTAATACCCTTTTTAAAATGAGAATTTGAGGTCTAGAAAGGATTTGTAATTTTGAAGAAAATTATATAAGAAATTTGATTTATCTAAAAATGATTTATGACTGAAGGATTTTAAATTTGAAATTCGAGAATTGAACTCCAGTATTTTGAAATTGGTTTTATGATTTTGAAATATATAATAATAATATGATTTAAAAGTATTTTCCGAATAAGAAATTTTTCAAATGATTTTAATAAGTTTCGAATGATTTCAAAGAAATTTCAAAAGAAGTTTGAGAAAATAGAAGTCCAGAACTCACTTATGTTGCTGGAAAATAATTTCGGTGATGAGTGCACGCATCATCGACATTGATTTTTGAGTTTCAGAGCGGGGGAGAGGCCACTTTAGTAGCATTGCTACGCGAGTGATTTTGCGAAACCAATTTTGATTTCAAATTCCGAAGTAAGATTTGATATTCAAAGGATATATGTATATATATTTAAAATGATTTGAAGTAAGCCGGTGTTCAGTCCTTGAGTTTTGGATTTGATATAACCCGATCTATTAAAATTGATTTACTGATTGGTTGTTGATTTCCAACTCTTGAATTTGAAAATGATTTCTTCAACTATTTTGAAGGTTCGAGCACTTCCAAATCAAGGTTAACTTTTCAAAGCTAAGAAATTTTGAAAAGTATAAAGTATATAAGTTTGGTATGTATGTTAAAGTATGTAGTAATATGATTTAAATAAGTTGAAACTGTTTTGTTAAGTAAATGAATAAGGCAATTTTAAATTTTTCTAATATGAAATTTAGATTTGAAATGTTTTGAAAAGAATTTGGTCTTCAAAATATTTTGAATAAAGTTTAGTTAAATGTTTTAACTTAGTAACATCTTTATGAAACTATATATTTAAAAAGTTGGAATAAATATATTAGTTGTACGTATGCTGTTTTATTCGCATAATTAATTTGATCCAGGTTTGAGTACACAAGTTCGAGGTGAATTACACCATTTCGTGTTAGTATTTTTCATTCGATTCTTGATGGCGAATATTTGATATGGATTTTGGGCATGATTCTAGAATTCTCTATCATAGTATATGACTATGCATGGAGACTGATGGCTTCTAGTCAAGAAACCACATCGAAATCCGCATTAGGGAAGTCAAATGGACAATACTAGTTCGAAAGCGAACTTGTGTAATCGAGCGAGCGATCAAATGTGATTTTGCGAAATGATGACATATGTACATCTTATATTCTAATATCGGTGATATATTTTGACGCTGAAATTGAAAGCTGTCGGGTTAGAATATCTTTGCTTACTAAAAGAAAATTTCCAATTTAAATTACAAAGATATATAACCCATAAAAGCAAAGATATTCAATCCCATATGGCTCTTCATACAGTGAAATTTATTTTGTAAAATTTGATCTTATATAAGATGGACCTTATGTAGGTATAAGATTGATTTTGAAAACCATTGATTTTGGAAATGAATTGGTTGACTTAAATGATATTGATTTAGAAACTTGGATTATTTTCTAAATTTATTATGTTGGAAACTTTGAAACTAAAGATATTTAAATTGAGAAGAAATAATTTAGTAGGATTGTATATGATTTTGAAACTAAACTAATATTGAAACAAATTAAAATTTGAGAACCTTATTTTTACTAAATACCTGATTTGGGAGTTATCGAACTTATATAAAAAATTTAGTTTGTATAAGTATGAGGTTGATTCGAAAACTATAGATTTGAAAAGGTACTCAATTTGAAAAGTGAAATCTTATATAATTGAAGTCTATATAAGTGTGATTTGATATACTATTGATTTTGGAAAGGTATTTGATTTGAAAATTTAATCTTATATATAATGGACTTTATATAAGTATGATATTTGAAATTAATTTGAAAGGTACTATATGATACATATTTTCGAAGTAAAGATATGGAAAGTGCCTTCTGCTTGATATCCGATTTGTGGCCACATCTTGGATTCATTCTATCGATATTATTCTCTCTGATTTTTGGTTTTCCGGATATGATACTCGAGTGTCCTTCGAATTCCATGGCGTTACCCATGTTCTTACGAACTCGACTGCATAGCGTAATTCGCAAGGCAGTGATTGCTTAAAAGGTACGGATGTTTCCTGGGGGATCCAGGCGTAACCATTGTGTATCTGCGATCTATGGTCGTGTTAGTGGCGTAATCCGCAAGGCAGAGATTGCTTAAAGGGCATGGATGTTTCCTGGGGGATCCAGGCGTAACCATTGTTATGTATCCTGCGGTCCACAGTTTTGTTATCATGGCGAAATTCGCAAGGCAGTGAATGCTTAAAAGGTATGGATGTTTCCTGGGGGACCCAGGCGTAACCATTGTGTATCTGCGATCCATGATTTGTTTGTTTTTTTCTTTTTTTTGGATTGTACTTTCCATATCTGTTTTTAAAAGTTTTCCAGTATTTTCACTGGGTGTTGAAACAGGTCTACTAAGTACCTGGAGAATTCTAGTTTTGCGCCTGATCAACGCACTACCAGAGTCTACAAGAACAAGGATAAACTTGTTGAAACATCGAGTTATAAAAGTATTTTATTATAAAAGTATTTTCAACAAAGGAATTCTATATTAATATTTGAAATTGAAATTCTTATGGTTCTAAATTAATTATTCGTGCCCGATACTATTCTTTTGAATCTACCTTTTCTGCCCTGCTTTATTTATTCACCCATATTCTCTTTTCGGAATCTATCTTCTTTCCTTCTTTCCTTCTTTTGAATATATCCTTTAAAATATTGTTTATTTATATACTACATGGTATAATAGAAAATTTTTAGTGTTTCAGAAGTTATTAATTAATTATAACATATTTAAAGAGAATGATTATTAATTTATTATAATGTTGGAAGTATCTTGAGATAAATAAAAAAAATTTATAAATTTTGGATTTAAAATTTTCAATAGCTTCTTTGTAAATATAAGTAATAATGTAAATAATTGTTTTCAAAGGAGTTTTGAAAAGTATTAAAGTATTAAAGAAAATTAAATTTCAAATGAAGTTTTTAAATGAATATTTCAAGTAAAATTTGTATAGTTTTAAATTAATTGTTTATCTTGTACTTCAATCTATTTTTTCTTTCTGTTTGTTGCTATTCTCCTACCTTCTTCCTTTTCGGGGACGAAAAGTTTTGAGTGGGGGAGAGTGTAACAACCCATAAATTTTAAACGGTTTGAATAACGTATTTAATTGAATTTGTAAGAAATTTTAAATAATAATATTTTGAAATAAAAATTTAATGTTTGGATTACGTATAATTAAATATAAGTAGTTGAATTAGATTTTTATTTGATTTTAATACGAAATTAATATTTGTATTTGTTGAAATCTTTCCATTAAGGAAAGAGAATGTATTAAAATGAACATTTAATTTGGTAGTTAACATACTGATATTTTATTTATAAGTTTTAAAAGAGAAATTTTTTTTCAAAATGTTTTCCAAATATAATAATTATTATAAGAAAGATATTTTGAAATAAAAGTAACAGGTTGTATTCTGTGAATTTACAATTTTTTTTATTTACTATAAAGTAGTAGATAATTGTTATTATTTTATATGTTAATTTAATGATTTAAAAGTTAATATGGTTTCAATTGGGAATAATATTTATTTTGACGTTAAATAATAAATTTATATGTAGCCTTGCATTCCAAGTAGGAAAGAAATCACTTCCCTAAACGTTCAATTTCTTTTAAATCTAGTTTTGATAAGTTACGTGTAAATTTCTACGCTTCCCTTTTTCCTCATTTTTATAATAGGAATAAAAATTCACGTAGCAGTTTCAAGCAAATTTATTTCTCTATAGAAGTTCAAAACCCATTTCAAAGATTGCTTGAAATTCACATGTATAAGTGTCTCTTCTTTTCCATTTACTCCTTTACAATTAATAGGAACAAAATTTTGATTTTCATTACCATTCAAATGAATTTTTTTTCCTTAATGTTCCTATACCATTAATTAGTACGTTTCTTTTTTTAATCTATCCAACGCAATTATCTCCTAAATCAAATATCACGCGCAAATTCTTCCTCACAGGAATTATTTCCTGCCATTTCTCCAAGCAATCAATACTAGTTTCATTTAAATACTCAACCTTGTACGCAAATAAATTTTCACCACCTTCCCATGTTATAAATATTTCTTGCGTTTTAATCAACGCATTTACTTCCTAATAAATTTTAAACGTGTATATAATGTTTGCCAAAGATTTCTTGCAGTTTCCTTTTGCTAAATTCACGCAATCAATACCACTGTAAATATTCGCTCAAATCTTTCTTGCCTATATTCTCTCACCTCAATCAATGCAATCGTGTATAATTGATTTAAATTTATTTCTTGCCTATATTCTCTCACCTCAATCAATGCAATCGTGTATAAATATAAGCCTTGTACACAAATAGTTTTCAATTGCATCTCAACATTTTCTTCATTTCTTCTTGCGTGCATGAGCTCTGAAGGTATGGCCTCCATTTTCTTCTTTTTATTATATATATATATATATATATATATATATTTCCATGCTTTGCTTCTCACCTCCCTGTCCTCTGCTTCCAATATATTTAACAAATCCATCTTTATATTTCAACTCGCGTTCACAAATTTTCACATTATAACAGTCTCCATTTAATCGATATGTAGCATAAAAACTATATCTACATATATTTTTATGTTTAATGCTTATGTGAATTTTAAGCCAAGCTTTTCAGAGACGAATATATACGTTAGTCTTATATCTTATTTGTTATTATAAAATATTAGTAATATACATATTTTGAAAATATAATTAGATTTTTATTCCTGTTCGAATATAACATATATTAGTATGGCAGCTGAGTGTTGTAAAAGCATTTGTGATTTATGTTGTAAAACTAAAATTTTAAATGTATAATTTTCATCTCAATTCTAGTGTATATATATAAAGTATGTTTTGTTTTTTTGTCTTTTCTGTAGTGCTTTCATAATGTATGGTCTGGTCTATATATATATATTGATTTTCTCAGTATATGCTTTGAATTTTGAGTAAACTATATATAAATATGTTATTTTAAAATGCGTGTTTTTAAATAAGTGATGATTTTTATATATATTATGCCTATATTTTATATTGTGTGTGTGTTTAAATGTAATATTGATTTAAGAGGAAAAACGTTTATGTGTTTAAATTTAAGTATTGATTTTTCAATAATATGATGATGTTTTGTTTTAATATGTATTTTAAATTTAATATCAGTTTCAAACAATGTGAATATTTTATTTGAATATCTGTCTTAAATTAAATTTATTGAGATTTTAAGGAAATTTAAATAACACATATAATATGTACTCTGTTTATGTCAAACCGATTGATTTTTTTTCTCATCGATTTCAATCTATCAGCTTTGTCATCAAATTCGTGCCAATTTTGCTTTGCTTCAAAGTTCGTGTTGGGATCCATAACTGACCTCATTATCGTTCTTCTCTAGCCTTGAAAGGTGAGCAATCACTCACGATTAACGTTCTTTTATTTATTAAATTTGGTTTCAATTGAAACGACAATTGAAATATACTACTGAAGTTAGTAAATCTGTTATATATGCTATTATCTGTAAACTGTTCACCTATGGGATATGATACCATATCCTATTGTTTATACTTTATTTAATTACTGTTGATATATGCCTATTGTTATATTATTATCATATCCTGTTATATTATTATTATTATCTGTTATCACTCTATAAGTTCTCTGTAGTTTAGAATTCACTATGGGTTGAAATGATACATACCCGAACGGACTTTAGAATAGAAGAATTTCGTTATGGGTTGAAATGATAGACCCAAGCGATTTTCATTAAATTGAATTTGGGATTACGAATTGAAATGCTATCCACCCGTATATATTTAGTGTATGGATTGAAATGATAAATATCCATATCACTTGACCATATGATAAGAAATATATATACAGATACCGTTGGTCCATATATAAATATTTTGAAAATAATTTCTATGGTTTTGGAAAGAAATATATGGTTTAATAAATATAGATTCTTTAGACATTAGATAAATGATAAATTTTATATATAAATTTAGTAGTAATATTTGATTTAAATTAGTTGGATTTAATACATAGAATATGGTTAAGTATATATGTAAATCTATATTCCAATAGATTTTCTTGCAATAAATTGAATAAGTAAGGTTGGGAAGGTAAATTTGGGTTTATTGTAAATGGTATTTAAATAAGGATTTTAATTAATCGATTTGAATTTATTGAATGGGAAATTTAAAGGTATGATTTTTACTGGATCTTGATTTAAGTGATTTAATGAATATTTCATATCTAAAAATAAAAATATTTAGTAAAATGTAAGTTAAGGTTACTTAAATGATATTAAATCTAATGAGGGAATATTTCAAGACTAAATAATAATGGGGTTAAATAGAGATCTATATGAAACCGTCAACTGAACTTTGAATTGTAGAATATTAAAGCTTTGAACTATACTAGAATTTAATTGGTTTATTGTGATTTAGATCTGTATTTGAAATCAATATAACTCGAATTTATTATTTAGAAAATTTAATTGAATAAAAATTTTAGTTTGAAATATTGAATATTTAAAGGTTTGAAATAATATTGAAATGTAAAGGGTATTTTGTGATTTCAAATTCGGATTTGAGTTCGATAAAATGTGAAATGGTTATTTAGGAGTTGAGTTGAATTTCAAATTAATAAATTGAGATTGGACTAAAAATTTGAATTTGAATATGGACTATATTTGAATCGCAACTTTGAAAGTGATAAAAGTTTATATATATATTCTAGATGAAAGAATATTTTGGTTTTGAAGTATAAATTAAATTGAATTGACCACGGTGTTATAGTATATATTTCAACATTGTAGATAGTTCCACGGATCCTTGGAGAATGGTTATCCCATACATCCTCTAAGTTACTTGTATTTCAGTCGATATTTCACTTGAGTTGGATTTATTGATATAAGAATGTTAATCCTGACTCGAGTGTTTTGTGTTTTGCTTTACGCTCGGGTCAGACTGAGTGGTACATCATTTGAGACTCACCTTCGAAGTTGGAGCTTTGCTTGAAGATCCAGCTATCTATCCTTTCAGTCATCCAGTCGATTGGTTCAGAGAAGTCATCTGCCCGTATTGGAGACTTCACTGCATCTGGGATATTCTGATGTATTTTATTTCTAACTTTGTTTATATAGTAGCTTCATGAACTACTATTCATTTATTCCGCTGCGTATTATTGTACTACTTTGTATTAATTTACTGTATATGTTAAGTTTTGCCAAATTTAAATTAACAATTCGGTATTTTGAATTATTCAAGTCCGACTTGTGCGGATGCGAATGGTTGAAAATAGCGGGTCGTTACAATATGTTTAAGTATTTATTTAATATCTATATTTTCAAATATAGAGTTTATAATGATTCAGGTTGGAAAGATAAATTTGAAATTGATTTGAAATTATATTTATTTAAGAACTTTACTTAAATAAGTTTGATTTGAAATTTATTAAATTTGAAATTTTAAAGATATGTTTTATGACTTGTATTTGATTAAAAGTGACTTAAATGAATATTTCAAACTTATATAAATTTAAATGGGATATTTTGTTTATTTAAATTTGTAAATTGAAGTTGTATTTAGATGTTATTGAAATGATTAAGTAAATATTTCAAAACTAAATAATAGTAAAGTGAATTTGATATATATACGAAATTATCGAATTTAGTTTTGAAATGTTGAATATTTAAAGCTTTGAAATATATTGAAATTGAAATGGCTTATTTTATGGTTCAAATATGTATTTGAAATCGATAATTTGAAATGGTTTATTGAGAAACTGAATTGAGTTGAATTTGATGAATTAAGATTTCATATAAAATTGAATTTTGGAATTCAAGTTGAGTTGAATCGATTTGTGAAATTTAAGGAAACTATTTTATTATATAAAGTATTTTTAAATTATATTTTACTTTATAAATTATTTTAATATAAACTATTTAAATATAAACTATTTAAATATAAACTATTTTAATATGCTAATTATTTTAATATAAACTATTTTAACTTATAACTATTTTTATATAAACTATTTTATTATATATACTATTATTAACATCTAAACGGTTTAAAGGAAGTGTTATGGTTTTGCAAAGTATTATAATTTCCAATGTTTGGTTTTGAAAGTGTTATAACTTTGAAAGTACTATGATTTTGGAAGTGAATATATTTGAAATGGAATTGATATCGTATTGATTTGGTTTTTGAAATGGAAATGATATTTTGGTTTTGAAGTATAAACTATTTTTGAAATGACCGCGGTGTTATAATAACGTTTGGTTGTTAAAGAGACCGGGATCAGATATTGTCGTACTCTCTGCCAATACCGAAAACCACTTTAACAACTGTGTATGCGGTGGAGATTCCAGAATCAAGTAGGATGGTGGCGACGATTCTATATGAGGTATATACATGGACCTAACTCCTGTGAGTTAGCGTAAGGTGGCTAAAACAGGAGCAATTGACGGGCTAATGAGGGAGCTCCTCTTATCGGACACACTCCATCGTATGCATTCTATTACTTTGTGATTGATTTGGTGCGCACCTTCGGATTTTCGGGAGTGTGGCTCGAGATGGGCGATTGCTGCGGCTCTGCGTTACCACCAGCCTGGAAGTGTAATTGGTATATCTACCCTGGCATTGCCTAGTTGTGCCGTGTCACCTACCCTAGCGTGCCTTTTACGAGTTTGATTTGTGTCATACCTATGGAGTATCCTTTGGTAGCTCCAGTTTACGGGGTATTACGGTACTGTATAGATACTGGCACTATAAAATGTGTTAAGGGGGATATGGGTAACGCCTTAACGCTATTTTAATAGTTTGCTTTACTATAGACATTATTATAATAGCGTATATTGCTACATAGTAGATAGTTTAATGGATCCTTAGAGGATGGTTATCCCAAACATCCTTTAAGTTACTTGTATTTCAGTTGATATTTCACTTGAGTTGGATTTATTGATATAAAGAATGTTAATCCTGACTCGAGTGTTTTGTATTTTGCTTTACGCTCGGTTCAGACTAAGTGTACCAGTATTCGAGACTCACCTTTGGAGTTGGAGCTTCGCTTGGAGATCCATCTATTAATTCTGCTTTCAGTCATTTAGTTGATTCCAGTGATGTATTCATGTAACGACCCTAGATTTTAATTTATCTAAATTGATAATTGCATAAATTTTTGAATTAAAATTGTAAGATAAATTAATTTAAAGTGACGCGAGTTTCCCCGAATTAAAATAAATTCTATATAAATCATTTATAATAAAAATAATTAGTATTAAATTTAGAAATAAATAATTGAGATAGAAATAAATATAAAAATATATAAGATAACTATAAAGTAAATAAATTAGATAAGATTTAACAACAAAATAAAATCTAGAAATTTATCTATATTTTGAAAATGAACATATATAGTTTTATAAAAATATAAAGTAAGTAAACATATTAAATAAAATCTAACAATATAACAATAAAAGAACTTCATTAGATTTCAAAGTAACAAGGCCAAAATAAATAAAACTATAAGTATGTAGAAACAATATGCATTCAAATGTGATTTGAAAATGTATTCATATGACAAAGCAAAGTTGTAAATAAATATATATTCAAGTTTGTAAAACAAAAAGAAAATTTAAACAAAGTAAATAAAATGCATAGTCAACAAGTACTAAAGAAAAGAAAATAAATGTACATAATATCACCTCTAGCACATACAAAACATAATGTTGTCAGCCGAGTTAAAGGAATGCAAAGCAAAAGGAAAAGTAAATATCACAAGTATGGGAACATAAAGGACTTAAGCAATTAATGCGTGAAAGCCTTGGTACAATACAATATCATTTCAGCCTACAAAACAAAGGAAATATCTCTGGTATTTGTACAAAATATTACCCTGTCACTCTCTTTTCTATATACATACATCCTTTTTATTCTAGTTCGTTCATAATTTAACAAGCCTGGAAAGAAAAAAAAAGAAGTAAACATCACTGTTTTGCAAATTCAAATACAAATCAGCTGAAGCTAAACTTACAATTCAACATAGTAAGCAACATAATTTAAAGGAAGATTAAAACTGCAGTTTTTCAACCCAGTATTGCTCTCTGTTCTTCTTCCAAAAGCAATAGAAGCTTAACCTGTTTTGATTTCTTGATGCTTTTGAGTAACTCATTTTCTTACAGGTTTAAAGTATAAAGTTGTTGCTCGTATATAGTTATATCTGTGACTAAGTTGTTTATATATATATGGATCCTCTGAGTAAAAATTTAGAGTTGGAAGTGTACAGACCTGTTTATGTGAAAAACTCTCCTGTTCTTTAGTTACAGAGCATTTAGTTTGATCAAAAACCAATATCTACTTACTTGATATCTGTTAGGCCTTGGTTTCAAAAGAAAATATGCTTGGTTAAGTATCAGTCATTATTTAAAAATAGTTACAAGAAGAATAAGAATATATAGTATGTGAAAAAATTGATTTTTACAGAGAAAATCCAAATGTTGATTAAATTCGAATATAACAATTTACAAATTCAATTATATAACTTGAATACTTAATTAAAAATAGGATTTTTAAAGCCAATATGATAATTTTTAGTGTTGTATTCCCAAAGCACTTTCGAAATGAACTGGGAATGGGTTTTAGGCAAGTTCAGGTGGTCAGAGGTGCTAGCGAGGCCGGGGTCTGGGTTGAGGCTAGGTGAGTGATCGGCGATGTTAGGAAAAATAGTAGGGAACACTCTCGACCATCGAGGTGTCGTCGGCGAGTCGATTTGTATTTCTAAACCTAATTTTGGTCAGACTGTTAACAAAGGCAAATGCGTAATCTCTGTTTGATCGAGTCGTACCGCGTTTTGGTGATGGCTTCGTGGAAGGGTTGTGGAGGTGCGACAGTAGTTTCAGAGGGTAAGATGGTTAGGAACGTGGATGCGACAATTTTCTCTAGCGATGGTTGGGTTTCCTGGTTTTCCTGCACTTCTCGATTTTGAATTAAGGATTGTTGATGCGTTTGTACGATGGAGAGTGGAGGCTGGCATGAGGGTCGGAGTGTCGACGTCACCGGAGGCAATTAACGTCGTCGTTATGGGTTGTGCATGTGCACGCGTGTGCACTTATGTCTGGATTTGTGATGTTTGGGGAAGAAGCAGTTTTGCTCGCGACGAGCTTGAGTCGACTGGAGTTTTTCTCGAAGTCGAGATGATGTGAGGAATACACGGGGCTTGGCTCGGGGAAATGATGGGTTAAGCTCGGGTTTCTCTTGTTATGATATCCAGTTTAAAATAAAGCAAAATAACAAGTTTAAAAGAAAACGCAAGTTAGTTAACAAGTTTTTAATAAATTTTTAAAGTCATATGGTTCGAAAATTTAATTTGTTTTTGTTTTGAAATTTTTTATATTTTGAATTAATATGGAATTGTTTTCAAAATAAAATAATTTAATTAAGTGATTAATTAAGATAATGATCACCTTAAAGATGATTAAGGTTTTGATGATTAATGATTTAATTAATAAAGTAATTAAAAGATTAATTACTTAATGTAATCAATTAAAGGGGTTTATTAATTAAAGGAAATTAATTACATAAAGATAATTACTTAATTAAAAGTAATTAATTTATGATCAAGGTGATTAATTAAAGCATTAATTAAATAGGGTTAATTAATTAAAGAGATTAATTAGAGGGTAAGTAATTAATTAAGATTTATTAATTAAGGAAAGTAATTAAAGTTAATTAATTAAGGACAATTAAATTAAGATAATTAATTGGTTAAATTAATTAAGGATAAGTAATTACTTAATTAAATAGGGGTAATTACTAAATGAAAGTAATTGAAAGTAAATTACTTAAGGGAAGTAATAAAAAAAATTCATTACTTAGGGTAATTAATCAAAGGATTAATAAAATTTTACTTGTGAATGTTTGGACTTGGCTGAATGATTGGATTGTTTGATATCCCTGATATATGATGCTTTGTGATACATCCTGATTTGTGTTGTGATCTGTAATGTAATTAATTCCCTGTGATACATTTGTGTGTATATATATATATATATATATATATATATGTTCTGTGAATGATAGATAAGCGTTATAGTCTATACCGCTTATCAACTATATTTTTGTATTCTGATATGTGATGATTGATGTTGTGCACTATTGTGTAAAACCCCTGGACCACACTTATACACACACAAAAATGGATTTCACGAGGAAATCGATTAAGTTACAAATTTTTGAAGTGATTTTTTTATAGACAAATTGAATTCAAATATTTTGGAAATGGATTGGGTTTAAAGTGAAAAGATTTGAAATGGAATTTCAAAGATGAAATTTATTTTGAGTAACTTGATTGAGTTTTGAAATTTAAATATTTTGATTTAAATTTGAATTCAATATTTGAAATTGAATTCTATAATTTGAAACTAGGGATTAAAGATGTTTATATATAGGTTAAACTATTTTAAAAATATTGATTTGGGAATGTGAATATATTTCAAGAACCTTAACTTGTATAGATGAATCAGATTTCCAAAATGAAAACTGTTTGTTTTAAAGGAATAAAAGCTTTCGGATAAGGAAAGAAATTCCAGTTTAAATAAAGGAATTTCAAGTTTGAATTGAAAATGGTTGTCCAAGTTATGAATGAATTCTTTTTGAAAGCTATGAATTGAATCTGTTTATTTTTAACAGATTTAAAATGATGATTTATTTAAACCATTCGAAATGAAATTGTTTTGAAAGCTATAATTTAAATCTTTGATTTAAAGATTTAACGAGTTAAACTGAAATGGAAATTGATTTGGAAAATCTGTGAATGAATCTTTTGTTTAAAAGATAAAAAATATGGAAATTGTTTAAACCGTTGTAGGTTGTTAAAATAAATCTTTTTGTTTAAAGATTTGAGAATGGTAATTTGTTAAACCATTCGAAAAGATAAGTTTGGGTAATAAGTTGTGACTTAATTGAAATCCCAATATCCATATATTTTTAAATATTACGCTCACTATTCGGATTAGCCAGGAAAAGACCTTTGTGTCATATAACCCATTCTGAATTAGTGATACGTCGTATATGGATAGCATTTGAAGACCGGTGTTGAAGACCGGGTATTTGCGATAACGATAGGATGACCTATCGATTGTCTCTGCACCGAGTAGCTACGGTATAGAGATTCCCTAAGTGATGGGAAGTCCGATCGGGATTGTGAATACTCGGATTGCAAGGGCTTCTTCGGAAGTGCCTTCGGTTCTGTTCGAACCTGGAACAGACTTGTATGGTTACATGTCTAACATTACACTTTTAGATATAAAGCTGATTTCTTTCAAGTACATTTCTGTTTGGTGGCGGAGAATTTATTCTCTTAGCTTAACACCCTTCTCTGAGACGTACGAGCTCAAAGGTTATGTAGTTGAAGGTTATCAGCGATATATTCCCAATTTGGTAATGTGACATGCTGAGTGTTGCTGTGTGATGATCATTGTTTGATCATTTGTGATATGATCATTTGTTTGATCATTTATCTTTGTGATCATTACTTTGATCATCTGTTGACCCAAAGCATGGCTTTGTGACAAAGCGTAGCTTTGTGGACGAGACTTCGTCGAACCTCACACCCCGGAATGGTCGAAACAGGAAAGATGCGGCAAGGTTATTGGGGGTAGAGCCCCTTAGGGTATGTACATTTCCTTTTGGATAGAAGGGGTGTCGTGGTATGGAGCCCAGATACTTAACTTATGTGGATGTCGCAAGTATATATATGTCTTACTTTGTGATTTGTTGCTGGGGCCCCGGTTAAAGGTTGTTTACAACCGGGAGATGGCATACCCGTGTCAGTAGTTACCCAGTTAGGGGTAACCCGGCCTTGTGTTGGTAGAGATAGGTTAGGTTCTCGGGACGTCCTTCCAGAGGCGTTTCCATGTGGCAATGGGAAGTTCCTTGGCCTGACCATTATTGGAAATCCAATTCCCAATACAAAACCCTGTACGGTTTTAGTTGTAGAACCTGCCATCTAATATGGTAGCTATAGTAGGCATACTATAATGGTACCTATGCTGGATAAGATTTATATTCTACTTTCGAAATGTTTTTCTACACTATGCACTAATAATAATATCAAAAATGATTTGTTTTGCGTAGTAAGCATCTTTGACTATCATAAGAAGAAATCTCCTCCAAGTCTGCGTTTGCATTATGTGTGTGGTGGGAGGTCTTATGGTAGTTTCATTTTCCAAAAGCATTGCGAATTGACTTTAAAATTCTTTTGTTGTTCGTTTTTAAAGATAAACTGTTTTTGTTGCTCACACCAGTCCCATGACTGATCCGGAGTTTATTGTTTCTTTCCTAAACTCTGGATGCTCAAAATTTTCCTACACGGGCAGTCTAGAGTTGGGTTTTTCAGATAGTCAGGATTAGTAGATTTCCTGGAGCTAGTTCAGTCTTTGGATCGGACTGCACTTGCTTATCTAGGTGCATCGTTATTGGGAGTTCAAGCTATTTCTGAATTGGTGTTTTGAAGATGGATATTATCCGCTGCTAGTGTTATCTATTTTCTTTTCCACTGCTATTTCTTGTATCATATCTATGATGTATATTGATATTCATTGTATCAGATATTGTATATCAATGTATTATTCTTTTTCTTCCGCTGTGTTGTTTACTTAATTGTGTTATAAGCTCCGGCGACTCGGATTTGAACGGTCGAATCTACGGCATTCGAGTACGATGTAAAGTATGGATGTCGATTTTCGAACGCGAAAAATCCGTATCGTTACATTTGGTATCAGAGCTAAGGTTGAACTTTAGCTCAGGAGTATAACACGTTAAGTAACTCATTAGAGATAGGGTGAAGTATCCCTAGAATGAGAAATCCCTAAGATATCTGTTTGAATGTCTCAGTAAATTCTCTTGCTATCCATTGATAGCGAGTATGAGTGCAAGAAGAGAACGAGATAGGGGACAAGAGAATACGACTATAAATGGTCAATACTCTGCATCAGTGGAAACAACTTTCTTATCAATCTCCTTTGATTCGTTTCCAAAATTCTTTTGATTTCTTCGTACCAGCTACAAGAAGAAGTTTCAGTATGATGATGGCTCTACGAATCGTTGTAGAAAATTCTTACTTCGTATCTTCATCGTTTTCTTATCAGCTTTTCATTTTTAAACTTTAATGAATGAGAAATTTGGAATTGAAATTTTAAATTGGAAATTTTGAATTGAGTTAAATTGATTAATAGAATATGAGGATAAAATTGAATTGTATCAATCAAACGATTTCTTTTTAAAACCAAATTTTGAAATTCTGTTTCTTGGGTTGATCAAAGTCCGAAGAGGGGCAAATTGGTATATATTTTGAGATATTCCGACTTGGATTTGGAATCCGTATCTTGTGTTTGAGGAATTATAGGAGATCGAATATATTTATCTCTGTGTTGTTTTCGTGCCTGCGAATTTCGAGGATGAAATTCTTTTAAGGGGGAAGTTTGTAACGACCCTAGATTTTAATTTATCTAAATTGATAATTGCATAAATTTTTGAATTAAAATTGTAAGATAAATTAATTTAAAGTGACGCGAGTTT
Source organism: Allium fistulosum (assembly GCA_030737815.1). Taxonomy (NCBI): domain Eukaryota; kingdom Viridiplantae; phylum Streptophyta; class Magnoliopsida; order Asparagales; family Amaryllidaceae; genus Allium; species Allium fistulosum. Next base: position 435,207,268 of record CM060904.1, on the reverse strand, counting down.
CCCCGAATTAAAATAAATTCTGTATAAATCATTTATAATAAAAATAATTAGTATTAAATTTAGAAATAAATAATTGAGATAGAAATAAATATAAAAATATATAAGATAACTATAAAGTAAATAAATTAGATAAGATTTAACAACAAAATAACATCTAGAAATTTATCTATATTTTGAAAATGAACATATATAGTTTTATAAAAATATAAAGTAAGTAAACATATTAAATAAAATCTAACAATATAACAATAAAAGAACTTCATTAGATTTCAAAGTAACAAGGCCAAAATAAATAAAACTATAAGTATGTAGAAACAATATGCATTCAAATGTGATTTGAAAATGTATTCATATGACAAAGCAAAGTTGTAAATAAATATATATTCAAGTTTGTAAAACAAAAAGAAAATTTAAACAAAGTAAATAAAATGCATAGTCAACAAGTACTAAAGAAAAGAAAATAAATGTACATAATATCACCTCTAGCACATACAAAACATAATGTTGTCAGCCAAGTTAAAGGAATGCAAAGCAAAAGGAAAAGTAAATATCACAAGTATGGGAACATAAAGGACTTAAGCAATTAATGCGTGAAAGCCTTGGTACAATACAATATCATTTCAGCCTACAAAACAAAGGAAATATCTCTGGTATTTGTACAAAATATTACCCTGTCACTCTCTTTTCTATATACATACATCCTTTTTATTCTAGTTCGTTCATAATTTAACAAGCCTGGAAAGAAAAGAAAGAAGTAAACATCACTGTTTTGCAAATTCAAATACAAATCAGCTGAAGCTAAACTTACAATTCAACATAGTAAGCAACAGAATTTAAAAGAAGATTAAACTGCAGTTTTTCAACCCAGTATTGCTCTCTGTTCTTCTTCCAAAAGCAATAGAAGCTTAACCTGTTTTGATTTCTTGATGCTTTTGAGTAACTCATTTTCTTACAGGTTTAAAGTATAAAGTTGTTGCTCGTATATAGTTATATCTGTGACTAAGTTGTTTATATATATATGGATCCTCTGAGTAAAAATTTAGAGTTGGAAGTGTACAGACCTGTTTATGTGAAAAACTCTCCTGTTCTTTAGTTACAGAGCATTTAGTTTGATCAAAAACCAATATCTACTTACTTGATATCTGTTAGGCCTTGGTTTCAAAAGAAAATATGCTTGGTTAAATATCAGTCATTATTTAAAAATAGTTACAAGAAGAATAAGAATATATAGTATGTGAAAAAATTGATTTTTACAGAGAAAATCCAAATGTTGATTAAATTCGAATATAACAATTTACAAATTCAATTATATAACTTGAATACTTACTTAAAAATAGGATTTTTAAAGCCAATATGATAATTTTTAGTGTTGTATTCCCAAAGCACTTTCGAAATGAACTGGGAATGGGTTTTAGGCAAGTTCAGGTGGTCGGAGGCGCTAGCGAGGCCGGGGTCTGGGTTGAGGCTAGGTGAGTGATCGGCGATGTTAGGAAAAATAGTAGGGAACACTCTCGACCATCGAGGCGTCGTCGGCGAGTCGATTTGTATTTCTAAACCTAATTTTAGTCAGACTGTTAACAAAGGCAAATGCGTAATCTCTGGTTGATCGAGTCGTACCGCGTTTTGGTGATGGCTTCGTGGAAGGGTTGTGGAGGTGCGGCAGTAGTTTCAGAGGGTAAGATGGTCAGGAACGTGGATGCGACAGTTTTCTCTGGCGATGGTTGGGTTTCCTGGTTCTCCTGCACTTCTCGATTTTGAATTAAGGATTGTTGATGCGTTTGTACGATGGAGAGTGGAGGCTGGCATGAGGGTCGGAGTGTCGACGTCATCGGAGGCAATTAACTTCGTCGTTATGGGTTGTGCATGTGCATGCGTGTGCACTTATGTCTGTATTTGTGATGTTTGGGGAAGAAGCAGTTTTGCTCGCGACGAGCTTGAGTCGACTGGAGTTTTTCTCGAAGTCGAGATGATGTGAGGAATACACGGGGCTTGGCTCGGGGAAATGATGGGTTAAGCTCGGGTTTCTCTTGTTATGATATCCAGTTTAAAATAAAGCAAAATAACAAGTTTAAAAGAAAACGCAAGTTAGTTAACAAGTTTTTAATAAATTTTTAAAGTCATATGGTTCGAAAATTTAATTTGTTTTTGTTTTGAAATTTTTTATATTTTGAATTAATATGGAATTGTTTTCAAAATAAAATGATTTAATTAAGTGATTAATTAAGATAATGATCACCTTAAAGATGATTAAGGTTTTGATGATTAATGATTTAATTAATAAAGTAATTAAAAGTTTAATTACTTAATGTAATCAATTAAAGGGGTTTATTAATTAAAGGAAATTAATTACATAAAGATAATTACTTAATTAAAAGTAATTAATTTATGATCAAGGTGATTAATTAAAGCATTAATTAAATAGGGTTAATTAATTAAAGAGATTAATTAGAGGGTAAGTAATTAATTAACATTTATTAATTAAGGAAAGTAATTAAAGTTAATTAATTAAGGACAATTAAATTAAGATAATTAATTGGTTAAATTAATTAAGGATAAGTAATTACTTAATTAAATAGGGGTAATTACTAAATGAAAGTAATTGAAAGTAAATTACTTAAGGGAAGTAATAAAAAAAAATTCATTACTTAGGGTAATTAATCAAAGGATTAATAAAATTTTACTTGTGAATGTTTGGACTTGGCTGAATGATTGGATTGTTTGATATCCCTGATATATGATGCTTTGTGATACATCCTGATTTGTGTTGTGATCTGTAATGTAATTAATTCCCTGTGATACATTTGTGTATATATATATATATATATATATATATATATCTATGATCTGTGAATGATAGATAAGCGTTATAGTCTATACCGCTTATCAACTATATTTTTGTATTCTGATATGTGATGATTGATGTTGTGCACTATTGTGTAAAACCCCTGGACCACACTTATACAAACACAAAAATGGATTTCATGAGGAAATCGATTAAGTCACAAATTTTTGAAGTGATTTTTTTATAGACAAATTGAATTCAAATATTTTGGAAATGGATTGGGTTTAAAGTGAAAAGATTTGAAATGGAATTTCAAAGATGAAATTTATTTTGAGTAACTTGATTGAGTTTTGAAATTTAAATATTTTGATTTAAATTTGAATTCAATATTTGAAATTGAATTCTATAATTTGAAACTAGGGATTAAAGATGTTTATATATAGGTTAAACTATTTTAAAAATATTGATTTGGGAATGTGAATATATTTCAAGAACCTTAACTTGTATAGATGAATCAGATTTCCAAAACGAAAACTGTTTGTTTTAAAGGAATAAAAGCTTTCAGATAAGGAAAGAAATTCCAGTTTAAATAAAGGAATTTCAAGTTTGAATTGAAAATGGTTGTCCAAGTTATGAATGAATTCTTTTTGAAAGCTATGAATTGAATCTATTTATTTTTAACAGATTTAAAATGATGATTTATTTAAACCATTCGAAATGAAATTGTTTTGAAAGCTATAAGTTAAATCTTTGATTTAAAGATTTAACGAGTTAAACTGAAATGGAAATTGATTTGGAAAATCTGTGAATGAATCTTTTGTTTAAAAGATAAAAAATATGGAAATTGTTTAAACCGTTGTAGGTTGTTAAAATAAATCTTTTTGTTTAAAGATTTGAGAATGGTAATTTGTTAAACCATTCAAAAAGAGAAGTTTGGGTAATAAGTTATGACTTAATTGAAATCCCAATATCCATATATTTTTAAATATTACGCTCACTATTCGGATTAGCCGGGAAAAGACCTTTGTGTCATATAACCCATTCTGAATTAGTGATACGTCGTATATGGATAGCATTTGAAGACCGGTGTTGAAGACCGGGTATTTGCGAGAACGATAGGATGACCTATCGATTGTCTCTGCACCGAGTAGCTACGGTATAGAGATTCCCTAAGTGATGGGAAGTCCGATCGGGATTGTGAATACCCGGATTGCAAGGGCTTCTTCGGAAGTGCCTTCGGTTCTGTTCGAACCTGGAACAGACTTGTATGGTTACATGTCTAACATTACACTTTTAGATATAAAGCTGATTTCTTTCAAGTACATTTCTGTTTGGTGGCGGAGAATTTATTCTCTTAGCTTAACACCCTTCTCTGAAACGTACGAGCTCAAAGGTTATGTAGTTGAAGGTTATCAGCGATATATTCCCAATTTGGTAATGTGACATGCTGAGTGTTGCTGTGTGATGATCATTGTTTGATCATTTGTGATATGATCATTTGTTTGATCATTTATCTTTGTGATCATTACTTTGATCATCTGTTGACCCAAAGCATGGCTTTGTGACAAAGCGTAGCTTTGTGGACGAGACTTCGTCGAACCTCACACCCCAGAATGGTCGAAATAGGAAAGATGCGGCAAGGTTATTGGGGGTAGAGCCCCTTAGGGTATGTACATTTCCTTCTGGATAGAAGTGGTATCATGGTATGGAGCCCAGATACTTAACTTATGTGGATGTCGCAAGTATATATATGTCTTACTTTGTGATTTGTTGCTGGGGCCCCGATTAAAGGTTGTTTACAACCGGGAGATGGCATACCCGTGTCAGTAGTTACCCAGTTAGGGGTAACCCGGCCTTGTGTTGGTAGAGATTGGTTAGGTTCTCGTGACGTCCTTCCAGAGGCGTTTCCATGTGGCAATGGGAAGTTCCTTGGCCTGACCATTGTTGGAAATCCAATTCCCAATACAAAACCCTGTACGGTTTTAGTTGTAGAACCTGCCATCTAATATGGTAGCTATAGTAGGCATACTATAATGGTACCTATGCTGGATAAGATTTATATTCTACTTTCGAAATGTTTTTCTACACTATGCACTAATAATAATATCAAAAATGATTTGTTTTGCGTAGTAAGCATCTTTGACTATCATAAGAAGAAATCTCCTCCAAGTCTGCGTTTGCATTATGTGTGTGGTGGGAGGTCTTATGGTAGTTTCATTTTCCAAAAGCATTGCGAATTGACTTTAAAATTCTTTTGTTGTTCGTTTTTAAAGATAAACTGTTTTTGTTGCTCACACCAGTCCCATGACTGATCCGGAGTTTATTGTTTCTTTCCTAAACTCTGGATGCTCAAAATTTTCCTACACGGGCAGTCTAGAGTTGGGTTTTTCAAATAGTCAGCATTAGTAGATTTCCTGGAGCTAGTTCAGTCTTTGGATCGGACTGCACTTGCTTATCTAGGTGCATCGTTATTGGGAGTTCAAGCTATTTCTGAATTGGTGTTTTGAAGATGGATATTATCCGCTGCTGGTGTTATCTATTTTCTTTTCCGCTGCTATTTCTTGTATCATATCTCTGATGTATATTGATATTCATTGTATCAGATATTGTATATCAATGTATTATTCTTTTTCTTCCGCTGTGTTGTTTACTTAATTGTGTTATAAGCTCCGACGACTCGGATTTGAACGGTCGAATCTACGGCATTCGAGTACGATGTAAAGTATGGATGTCGATTTTCGAACGCGAAAAATCCATATCGTTACATTTGGTATCAGAGCTAAGGTTGAACTTTAGCTCAGGAGTATAACACGTTAAGTAACTCATTAGAGATAGGGTGAAGTATCCCTAGAATGAGAAATCCCTAAGATATCTGTTTGAATGTCTCAGTAAATTCTCTTGCTATCCATTGATAGCGAGTATGAGTGCAAGAAGAGAACGAGATAGGGGACAAGAGAATACGACTATAAATGGTCAATACTCTGCATCAGTGGAAACAACTTTCTTATCAATCTCCTTTGATTCGTTTCCAAAATTCTTTTGATTTCTTCGTACCAGCTACAAGAAGAAGTTTCAGTATGACGATGGCTCTACGAATCGTTGTAGAAAATTCTTACTTCGTATCTTCATCGTTTTCTTATCAGCTTTTCATTTTTAAACTTTAATGAATGAGAAATTTGGAATTGAAATTTTAAATTGGAAATTTTGAATAGAGTTAAATTGATTAATAGAATATGAGGATAAAATTGAATTGTATCAATCAAACGATTTCTTTTTAAAACCAAATTTTGAAATTCTGTTTCTTGGGTTGATCAAAGTCCAAAGAGGGGCAAATTGGTATATATTTTGAGATATTCCGACTTGGATTTGGAATCCGTATCTTGTGTTTGAGGAATTATAGGAGATCGAATATATTTATCTCTGTGTTGTTTTCGTGCCTGCGAATTTCGAGGATGAAATTCTTTTAAGGGGGAAGTTTGTAACGACCCTAGATTTTAATTTATCTAAATTGATAATTGCATAAATTTTTGAATTAAAATTGTAAGATAAATTAATTTAAAGTGACGCGAGTTTCCCCGAATTAAAATAAATTCTGTATAAATCATTTATAATAAAAATAATTAGTATTAAATTTAGAAATAAATAATTGAGATAGAAATAAATATAAAAATATATAAGATAACTATAAAGTAAATAAATTAGATAAGATTTAACAACAAAATAACATCTAGAAATTTATCTATATTTTGAAAATGAACATATATAGTTTTATAAAAATATAAAGTAAGTAAACATATTAAATAAAATCTAACAATATAACAATAAAAGAACTTCATTAGATTTCAAAGTAACAAGGCCAAAATAAATAAAACTATAAGTATGTAGAAACAATATGCATTCAAATGTGATTTGAAAATGTATTCATATGACAAAGCAAAGTTGTAAATAAATATATATTCAAGTTTGTAAAACAAAAAGAAAATTTAAACAAAGTAAATAAAATGCATAGTCAACAAGTACTAAAGAAAAGAAAATAAATGTACATAATATCACCTCTAGCACATACAAAACATAATGTTGTCAGCCAAGTTAAAGGAATGCAAAGCAAAAGGAAAAGTAAATATCACAAGTATGGGAACATAAAGGACTTAAGCAATTAATGCGTGAAAGCCTTGGTACAATACAATATCATTTCAGCCTACAAAACAAAGGAAATATCTCTGGTATTTGTACAAAATATTACCCTGTCACTCTCTTTTCTATATACATACATCCTTTTTATTCTAGTTCGTTCATAATTTAACAAGCCTGGAAAGAAAAGAAAGAAGTAAACATCACTGTTTTGCAAATTCAAATACAAATCAGCTGAAGCTAAACTTACAATTCAACATAGTAAGCAACAGAATTTAAAAGAAGATTAAACTGCAGTTTTTCAACCCAGTATTGCTCTCTGTTCTTCTTCCAAAAGCAATAGAAGCTTAACCTGTTTTGATTTCTTGATGCTTTTGAGTAACTCATTTTCTTACAGGTTTAAAGTATAAAGTTGTTGCTCGTATATAGTTATATCTGTGACTAAGTTGTTTATATATATATGGATCCTCTGAGTAAAAATTTAGAGTTGGAAGTGTACAGACCTGTTTATGTGAAAAACTCTCCTGTTCTTTAGTTACAGAGCATTTAGTTTGATCAAAAACCAATATCTACTTACTTGATATCTGTTAGGCCTTGGTTTCAAAAGAAAATATGCTTGGTTAAATATCAGTCATTATTTAAAAATAGTTACAAGAAGAATAAGAATATATAGTATGTGAAAAAATTGATTTTTACAGAGAAAATCCAAATGTTGATTAAATTCGAATATAACAATTTACAAATTCAATTATATAACTTGAATACTTACTTAAAAATAGGATTTTTAAAGCCAATATGATAATTTTTAGTGTTGTATTCCCAAAGCACTTTCGAAATGAACTGGGAATGGGTTTTAGGCAAGTTCAGGTGGTCGGAGGCGCTAGCGAGGCCGGGGTCTGGGTTGAGGCTAGGTGAGTGATCGGCGATGTTAGGAAAAATAGTAGGGAACACTCTCGACCATCGAGGCGTCGTCGGCGAGTCGATTTGTATTTCTAAACCTAATTTTAGTCAGACTGTTAACAAAGGAAAATGCGTAATCTCTGGTTGATCGAGTCGTACCGCGTTTTGGTGATGGCTTCGTGGAAGGGTTGTGGAGGTGCGGCAGTAGTTTCAGAGGGTAAGATGGTCAGGAACGTGGATGCGACAGTTTTCTCTGGCGATGGTTGGGTTTCCTGGTTCTCCTGCACTTCTCGATTTTGAATTAAGGATTGTTGATGCGTTTGTACGATGGAGAGTGGAGGCTGGCATGAGGGTCGGAGTGTCGACGTCATCGGAGGCAATTAACTTCGTCGTTATGGGTTGTGCATGTGCATGCGTGTGCACTTATGTCTGGATTTGTGATGTTTGGGGAAGAAGCAGTTTTGCTCGCGACGAGCTTGAGTCGACTGGAGTTTTTCTCGAAGTCGAGATGATGTGAGGAATACACGGGGCTTGGCTCGGGGAAATGATGGGTTAAGCTCGGGTTTCTCTTGTTATGATATCCAGTTTAAAATAAAGCAAAATAACAAGTTTAAAAGAAAACGCAAGTTAGTTAACAAGTTTTTAATAAATTTTTAAAGTCATATGGTTCGAAAATTTAATTTGTTTTTGTTTTGAAATTTTTTATATTTTGAATTAATATGGAATTGTTTTCAAAATAAAATGATTTAATTAAGTGATTAATTAAGATAATGATCACCTTAAAGATGATTAAGGTTTTGATGATTAATGATTTAATTAATAAAGTAATTAAAAGATTAATTACTTAATGTAATCAATTAAAGGGGTTTATTAATTAAAGGAAATTAATTACATAAAGATAATTACTTAATTAAAAGTAATTAATTTATGATCAAGGTGATTAATTAAAGCATTAATTAAATAGGGTTAATTAATTAAAGAGATTAATTAGAGGGTAAGTAATTAATTAACATTTATTAATTAAGGAAAGTAATTAAAGTTAATTAATTAAGGACAATTAAATTAAGATAATTAATTGGTTAAATTAATTAAGGATAAGTAATTACTTAATTAAATAGGGGTAATTACTAAATGAAAGTAATTGAAAGTAAATTACTTAAGGGAAGTAATAAAAAAAAATTCATTACTTAGGGTAATTAATCAAAGGATTAATAAAATTTTACTTGTGAATGTTTGGACTTGGCTGAATGATTGGATTGTTTGATATCCCTGATATATGATGCTTTGTGATACATCCTGATTTGTGTTGTGATCTGTAATGTAATTAATTCCCTGTGATACATTTGTGTATATATATATATATATATCTATGATCTGTGAATGATAGATAAGCGTTATAGTCTATACCACTTATCAACTATATTTTTGTATTCTGATATGTGATGATTGATGTTGTGCACTATTGTGTAAAACCCCTGGACCACACTTATACAAACACAAAAATGGATTTCATGAGGAAATCGATTAAGTCACAAATTTTTGAAGTGATTTTTTTATAGACAAATTGAATTCAAATATTTTGGAAATGGATTGGGTTTAAAGTGAAAAGATTTGAAATGGAATTTCAAAGATGAAATTTATTTTGAGTAACTTGATTGAGTTTTGAAATTTAAATATTTTGATTTAAATTTGAATTCAATATTTGAAATTGAATTCTATAATTTGAAACTAGGGATTAAAGATGTTTATATATAGGTTAAACTATTTTAAAAATATTGATTTGGGAATGTGAATATATTTCAAGAACCTTAACTTGTATAGATGAATCAGATTTCCAAAACGAAAACTGTTTGTTTTAAAGGAATAAAAGCTTTCAGATAAGGAAAGAAATTCCAGTTTAAATAAAGGAATTTCAAGTTTGAATTGAAAATGGTTGTCCAAGTTATGAATGAATTCTTTTTGAAAGCTATGAATTGAATCTATTTATTTTTAACAGATTTAAAATGATGATTTATTTAAACCATTCGAAATGAAATTGTTTTGAAAGCTATAAGTTAAATCTTTGATTTAAAGATTTAACGAGTTAAACTGAAATGGAAATTGATTTGGAAAATCTGTGAATGAATCTTTTGTTTAAAAGATAAAAAATATGGAAATTGTTTAAACCGTTGTAGGTTGTTAAAATAAATCTTTTTGTTTAAAGATTTGAGAATGGTAATTTGTTAAACCATTCAAAAAGAGAAGTTTGGGTAATAAGTTATGACTTAATTGAAATCCCAATATCCATATATTTTTAAATATTACGCTCACTATTCGGATTAGCCGGGAAAAGACCTTTGTGTCATATAACCCATTCTGAATTAGTGATACGTCGTATATGGATAGCATTTGAAGACCGGTGTTGAAGACCGGGTATTTGCGAGAACGATAGGATGACCTATCGATTGTCTTTGCACCGAGTAGCTACGGTATAGAGATTCCCTAAGTGATGGGAAGTCCGATCGGGATTGTGAATACCCGGATTGCAAGGGCTTCTTCGGAAGTGCCTTCGGTTCTGTTCGAACCTGGAACAGACTTGTATGGTTACATGTCTAACATTACACTTTTAGATATAAAGCTGATTTCTTTCAAGTACATTTCTGTTTGGTGGCGGAGAATTTATTCTCTTAGCTTAACACCCTTCTCTGAAACGTACGAGCTCAAAGGTTATGTAGTTGAAGGTTATCAGCGATATATTCCCAATTTGGTAATGTGACATGCTGAGTGTTGCTGTGTGATGATCATTGTTTGATCATTTGTGATATGATCATTTGTTTGATCATTTATCTTTGTGATCATTACTTTGATCATCTGTTGACCCAAAGCATGGCTTTGTGACAAAGCGTAGCTTTGTGGACGAGACTTCGTCGAACCTCACACCCCAGAATGGTCGAAATAGGAAAGATGCGGCAAGGTTATTGGGGGTAGAGCCCCTTAGGGTATGTACATTTCCTTCTGGATAGAAGTGGTATCATGGTATGGAGCCCAGATACTTAACTTATGTGGATGTCGCAAGTATATATATGTCTTACTTTGTGATTTGTTGCTGGGGCCCCGATTAAAGGTTGTTTACAACCGGGAGATGGCATACCCGTGTCAGTAGTTACCCAGTTAGGGGTAACCCGGCCTTGTGTTGGTAGAGATTGGTTAGGTTCTCGGGACGTCCTTCCAGAGGCGTTTCCATGTGGCAATGGGAAGTTCCTTGGCCTGACCATTGTTGGAAATCCAATTCCCAATACAAAACCCTGTACGGTTTTAGTTGTAGAACCTGCCATCTAATATGGTAGCTATAGTAGGCATACTATAATGGTACCTATGCTGGATAAGATTTATATTCTACTTTCGAAATGTTTTTCTACACTATGCACTAATAATAATATCAAAAATGATTTGTTTTGCGTAGTAAGCATCTTTGACTATCATAAGAAGAAATCTCCTCCAAGTCTGCGTTTGCATTATGTGTGTGGTGGGAGGTCTTATGGTAGTTTCATTTTCCAAAAGCATTGCGAATTGACTTTAAAATTCTTTTGTTGTTCGTTTTTAAAGATAAACTGTTTTTGTTGCTCACACCAGTCCCATGACTGATCCGGAGTTTATTGTTTCTTTCCTAAACTCTGGATGCTCAAAATTTTCCTACACGGGCAGTCTAGAGTTGGGTTTTTCAAATAGTCAGCATTAGTAGATTTCCTGGAGCTAGTTCAGTCTTTGGATCGGACTGCACTTGCTTATCTAGGTGCATCGTTATTGGGAGTTCAAGCTATTTCTGAATTGGTGTTTTGAAGATGGATATTATCCGCTGCTGGTGTTATCTATTTTCTTTTCCGCTGCTATTTCTTGTATCATATCTATGATGTATATTGATATTCATTGTATCAGATATTGTATATCAATGTATTATTCTTTTTCTTCCGCTGTGTTGTTTACTTAATTGTGTTATAAGCTCCGGCGACTCGGATTTGAACGGTCGAATCTACGGCATTCGAGTACGATGTAAAGTATGGATGTCGATTTTCGAACGCGAAAAATCCGTATCGTTACATTTGGTATCAGAGCTAAGGTTGAACTTTAGCTCAGGAGTATAACACGTTAAGTAACTCATTAGAGATAGGGTGAAGTATCCCTAGAATGAGAAATCCCTAAGATATCTGTTTGAATGTCTCAGTAAATTCTCTTGCTATCCATTGATAGCGAGTATGAGTGCAAGAAGAGAACGAGATAGGGGACAAGAGAATACGACTATAAATGGTCAATACTCTGCATCAGTGGAAACAACTTTCTTATCAATCTCCTTTGATTCGTTTCCAAAATTCTTTTGATTTCTTCGTACCAGCTACAAGAAGAAGTTTCAGTATGACGATGGCTCTACGAATCGTTGTAGAAAATTCTTACTTCGTATCTTCATCGTTTTCTTATCAGCTTTTCATTTTTAAACTTTAATGAATGAGAAATTTGGAATTGAAATTTTAAATTGGAAATTTTGAATAGAGTTAAATTGATTAATAGAATATGAGGATAAAATTGAATTGTATCAATCAAACGATTTCTTTTTAAAACCAAATTTTGAAATTTTGTTTCTTGGGTTGATCAAAGTCCGAAGAGGGACAAATTGGTATATATTTTGAGATATTCCGACTTGGATTTGGAATCCGTATCTTGTGTTTGAGGAATTATAGGAGATCGAATATATTTATCTCTGTGTTGTTTTCGTGCCTGCGAATTTCGAGGATGAAATTCTTTTAAGGGGGAAGTTTGTAACGACCCTAGATTTTAATTTATCTAAATTGATAATTGCATAAATTTTTGAATTAAAATTGTAAGATAAATTAATTTAAAGTGACGCGAGTTTCCCCGAATTAAAATAAATTCTGTATAAATCATTTATAATAAAAATAATTAGTATTAAATTTAGAAATAAATAATTGAGATAGAAATAAATATAAAAATATATAAGATAACTATAAAGTAAATAAATTAGATAAGATTTAACAACAAAATAAAATCTAGAAATTTATCTATATTTTGAAAATGAACATATATAGTTTTATAAAAATATAAAGTAAGTAAACATATTAAATAAAATCTAACAATATAACAATAAAAGAACTTCATTAGATTTCAAAGTAACAAGGCCAAAATAAATAAAACTATAAGTATGTAGAAACAATATGCATTCAAATGTGATTTGAAAATGTATTCATATGACAAAGCAAAGTTGTAAATAAATATATATTCAAGTTTGTAAAACAAAAAGAAAATTTAAACAAAGTAAATAAAATGCATAGTCAACAAGTACTAAAGAAAAGAAAATAAATGTACATAATATCACCTCTAGCACATACAAAACATAATGTTGTCTGCCAAGTTAAAGGAATGCAAAGCAAAAGGAAAAGTAAATATCACAAGTATGGGAACATAAAGGACTTAAGCAATTAATGCGTGAAAGCCTTGGTACAATACAATATCATTTCAGCCTACAAAATAAAGGAAATATCTCTGGTATTTGTACAAAATATTACCCTGTCACTCTCTTTTCTATATACATACATCCTTTTTATTCTAGTTCGTTCATAATTTAACAAGCCTGGAAAGAAAAAAAAGAAGTAAACATCACTGTTTTGCAAATTCAAATACAAATCAGCTGAAGCTAAACTTACAATTCAACATAGTAAGCAACAGAATTTAAAGGAAGATTAAAACTGCAGTTTTTCAACCCAGTATTGCTCTCTGTTCTTCTTCCAAAAGCAATAGAAGCTTAACCTGTTTTGATTTCTTGATGCTTGTGAGTAACTCATTTTCTTAAAGGTTTAAAGTATAAAGCTGTTGCTCGTATATAGTTATATCTGTGACTAAGTTGTTTATATATATATGGATCCTCTAAGTAAAAATTTAGAGTTGGAAGTGTACAGACCTGTTTATGTGAAAAACTCTCCTGTTCTTTAGTTACAGAGCATTTAGTTTGATCAAAAACCAATATCTACTTAGTTGATATCTGTTAGGCCTTAGTTTCAAAAGCAAATATGCTTGGTTAAGTATCAGTCATTATTTAAAAATAGTTACAAGAAGAATAAGAATATATAGTATGTGAAAAAATTGATTTTTACAGATAAAATCCAAATGTTGATTAAATTCGAATATAACAATTTACAAATTCAATTATATAACTTGAATACTTACTTAAAAATAGGATTTTTAAAGCCAATATGATAATTTTTAGTGTTGTATTCCCAAAGCACTTTCGAAATGAACTGGGAATGGGTTTTAGGCAAGTTCAGGTGGTCGGAGGCGCTAGCGAGGCCGGGGTCTGGGTTGAGGCTAGGTGAGTGATCGGCGATGTTAGGAAAAATAGTAGGGAACACTCTCGACCATCGAGGCATCGTCGACGAGTTGATTTGTATTTCTAAACCTAATTTTGGTCAGACTGTTAACAAAGGCAAATGCGTAATCTCTGGTTGATCGAGTTGTACCGCGTTTTGGTGATGGCTTCGTGGAAGGGTTGTGGAGGTGCGGCAGTAGTTTCAGAGGGTAAGATGGTCAGGAACATCGATGCGACAGTTTTCTCTGGCGATGGTTGGGTTTCCTGGTTCTCCTGCACTTCTCGATTTTGAATTAAGGATTGTTGATGCGTTTGTACGATGGAGAGTGGAGGCTGGCATGAGGGTCGGAGTGTCGACGTCACCGGAAGCAATTAACGTCGTCGTTATGGGTTGTGCATGTGCACGCGTGTGCACTTATGTTTGGATTTGTGATGTTTGGGGAAGAAGCAGTTTTGCTCGCGACGAGCTTGAGTCGACTGGAGTTTTTCTCGAAGTCGAGATGATGTGAGGAATACACGGGGCTTGGCTCGGGGAAATGATGGGTTAAGCTCGGGTTTCTCTTGTTATGATATCCAGTTTAAAATAAAGCAAAATAACAAGTTTAAAAGAAAACGCAAGTTAGTTAACAAGTTTTTAATAAATTTTTAAAGTCATATGGTTCGAAAATTTAATTTGTTTTTGTTTTGAAATTTTTTATATTTTGAATTAATATGGAATTGTTTTCAAAATAAAATGATTTAATTAAGTGATTAATTAAGATAATGATCACCTTAAAGATGATTAAGGTTTTGATGATTAATGATTTAATTAATAAAGTAATTAAAAGATTAATTACTTAATGTAATCAATTAAAGGGGTTTATTAATTAAAGGAAATTAATTACATAAAGATAATTACTTAATTAAAAGTAATTAATTTATGATCAAGGTGATTAATTAAAGCATTAATTAAATAGGGTTAATTAATTAAAGAGATTAATTAGAGGGTAAGTAATTAATTAAGATTTATTAATTAAGGAAAGTAATTAAAGTTAATTAATTAAGGACAATTAAATTAAGATAATTAATTGGTTAAATTAATTAAGGATAAGTAATTACTTAATTAAATGGGGGTAATTACTAAATGAAAGTAATTGAAAGTAAATTACTTAAGGGAAGTAATAAAAAAAATTCATTACTTAGGGTAATTAATCAAAGGATTAATAAAATTTTACTTGTGAATGTTTGGACTTGGCTGAATGATTGGATTGTTTGATATCCCTGATATATGATGCTTTGTGATACATCCTGATTTGTGTTGTGATCTGTAATGTAATTAATTCCCTGTGATACATTTGTATATATATATATATATCTATGATCTGTGAATGATAGATAAGCGTTATAGTCTATACCGCTTATCAACTATATTTCTGTATTCTGATATGTGATGATTGATGTTGTGCACTATTGTGTAAAACCCCTGGACCACACTTATACACACACAAAAATGGATTTCACGAGGAAATCGATTAAGTCACAAATTTTTGAAGTGATTTTTTTATAGACAAATTGAATTCAAATATTTTGGAAATGGATTGGGTTTAAAGTTAAAAGATTTGAAATGGAATTTCAAAGATGAAATTTATTTTGAGTAACTTGATTGAGTTTTGAAATTTAAATATTTTGATTTAAATTTGAATTCAATATTTGAAATTGAATTCTATAATTTGAAACTAGGGATTAAAGATGTTTATATATAGGTTAAACTATTTTAAAAATATTGATTTGGGAATGTGAATATAATTCAAGAACCTTAACTTGTATAGATGAATCAGATTTCCAAAATGAAAACTGTTTGTTTTAAAGGAATAAAAGCTTTCAGATAAGGAAAGAAATTCCAGTTTAAATAAAGGAATTTCAAGTTTGAATTGAAAATGGTTGTCTAAGTTATGAATGAATTCTTTTTGAAAGCTATGAATTGAATCTGTTTATTTTTAACAGATTTAAAATGGTGATTTATTTAAACCATTCGAAATGAAATTGTTTTGAAAGCTATAAGTTAAATCTTTGATTTAAAGATTTAACGAGTTAAACTGAAATGGAAATTGATTTGGAAAATCTGTGAATGAATCTTTTGTTTAAAAGATAAAAAATGTGGAAATTGTTTAAACCGTTGTAGGTTGTTAAAATAAATCTTTTTGTTTAAAGATTTGAGAATGGTAATTTGTTAAACCATTCGAAAAGAGAAGTTTGGGTAATAAGTTGTGACTTAATTGAAATCCCAATATCCATATATTTTTAAATATTACGCTCACTATTCGGATTAGCCGGGAAAAGACCTTTGTGTCATAGAACCCATTCCGAATTAGTGATACGTCATATATGGATAGCATTTGAAGACCGGTGTTGAAGACCGGGTATTTGCGAGAACAATAGGATGACCTACTGATTGTCTCTGCACCGAGTAGCTACGGTATAGAGATTCCCTAAGTGATGGGAAGTCTGATCGGGATTGTGAATACCCGGATTGCAAGGGCTTCTTCGGAAGTGCCTTCGGTTCTGTTCGAACCTGGAACAGACTTGTATGGTTACATGTCTGACATTACACTTTGAGATATAAAGCCGATTTCTTTCAAATACATTTCTGTTTGGTGGCGGAGAATTTATTCTCTTAGCTTAACACCCTTCTCTGAGACGTACGAGCTCGGAGGTTATGTAGTTGAAGGTTATCAACGATATATTCCCAATTTGGTAATGTGACATGTTGAGTGTTGCTGTGTGATGATCATTGTTTGATCATTTGTGATATGATCATTTGTTTGATCATTTATCTTTGTGATCATTACTTTGATCATCTGTTGACCCAAAGCATGGCTTTGTGACAAAGCGTAGCTTTGTGGACGAGACTTCGTCGAACCTCACACCCCGGAATGGTCGAAACAGGAAAGATGCGGTAAGGTTATTGGGGGTAGCGCCCCTTAGGGTATGTACATTTCCTTCTGGATAGAAGTGGTATCATGGTATGGAGCCCAGATACTTAACTTATGTGGATGTCGCAAGTATATATATGTCTTACTTTGTGATTTGTTGCTGGGGCCCCGGTTAAAGGTTGTTTACAACTGGGAGATGGCATACTCGTGTCAGTAGTTACCCAGTTAGTGGTAACCCGGCCTTGTGTTGGCAGAGATCTAGTTAGGTTCTCAGGACGTCCTTCCAGAGGCGTTTCCATGTGGCAATGGGAAGTTCCTTGGCCTGACCATTGTTGGAAATCCAATTCCCAATACGAAACCCTGTACGGTTTTAGTTGTAGAACCTGCCATCTAATATGGTAGCTATAGTAGGCATACTATAATTGTACCCATGCTGGCTAAGATTTATATTCTACTTTCGAAATGTTTTTCTACACTATGCACTAATAATAATATCAAAAATGATTTGTTTTGCATAGTAAGCATCTTTGACTATCATAAGAAGAAATCTCCTCCAAGTCTGCATTTGCATTGTGTGTGTGGTGGGAGGTCTTATGGTAGTTTCATTTTCCAAAAGAATTGCGATTTGACTTTAAAATTCTTTTGTTGTTCATTTTTAAAGATAAACTGTTTTTGTTCCTCACACCAGTCCTATGACTGATCCGGAGTTTATTGTTTCTTTCCTAAACTCTGGATGCTCAAAATTTTCCTACACAGGCAGTCTAGAGTTGGGTTTTTCAGATAGTCAGGATTAGTAGATTTTCTGGAGCTAGTTCAGTCTTTGGATCGGACTGCACTTGCTTATCTAGGTGCATCGTTATTGGGAGTTCAAGCTATTTCTAAATTGGTGTTTTGAAGATGGAAATTATCCGCTGCTGGTGTTATCTATTTTCTTTTCCGATGCTATTTCTTGTATCATATCTCTGATGTATATTGATATTCATTATATCAGATATTGTATCAGATATTGTATATCAATGTATTATTCTTTTTCTTCCGCTGTGTTGTTTACTTAATTGTGTTATAAGCTCCGGTGACTCGGATTTGAACGGGCGAATCTACGGCATTCGAGTACGATGTAAAGTATGGATGTCGATTTTCGAACGCGAAAAATCCGTATCGTTACAATTCAGATCTTGTATTTGACTATTGTATTGAGACATTTATGTATTCATGACTTCTGTTGTATCTTGTTTAACTCTGTTATATATATATAGTAGCTTCATGAACTACTATTCTTTTGTTTCTGCTGCATTATTGTTATATTACTCTATGTCTGTGATTCTGTGATTTTTATTTACTGTATATGCTGAGTTTTGCCAAATTTAAATTAACAATCTGATATTTTGAGCAATTCAAATCCGACATGTATGGATGCGAATGGTTGAAAATATCTGGATGTTACATGTGGTATCGGAGCTTTGGTTTTAGGCAAAACTCAACATATAGAGTAGATTTAATTACAGAATCGCTTTCGTTCGAGCTTTAATCTCTTCCGCTTTGACTCGGTTTCCTTTGAATTTTGAACTCTCCCCTTCCATTCTGAAATTCATTCTTGTCTCTCACTATTCGTGTTTTCTTAATTCTAGAGTACCCATAGCTCCACCGTATGATTGTAAAGTGGTGAAATTCTTTACAACAAGCATTGATTCACCGAAGATTTCTGTATCCTCGGTTTACGATGCTATTTATCTCCTGCTATGCCAGAATTCTATCTCTTACGATCGAATGTCGATCTGCCTCAGAATTCTACATCGACCGTATTCTTGAAGTCACGGTTGACCCGGTTAAGGTTGCCCGCGATTTATATAAGTCTATCCATCTTCCTATTTTGGAATTTAATCATCTTATCTTTGTATTGAGCTTATCTTTTTGTCGGATTCTCTTTTAAAGTTCCTCTAATTTGGATCTCTATCCTTGTTTTGAAATCCATTCTGGAATCATCGAATGAGGGAGTGTATTTGTAATTAATATTAAAATGTTTTATATGTTGTGGTGTCTAAGTTGTTGATGTTGATTTGGGTTTTCGATCGATTCGTCTGATCAACGCTATCGATAGGAATTCCAAAACACTTGAATAGCGCAAACCGACACAATATTGTTTTTCAAATTTGGTAAAAGATATAAATTTTGTATGATTATATATATATAATTTTTTGAAATTGGATAGTTAAATGAATTTATTGTTTTGTAAACCATTTGAATAAATGAATTTATAAACATGGTTTATAAATTGATTTGGAAATTTAAATGAATTTAAATTTAGAATTTGAGAATTTAATTTCCGATGATTTCAAACTTTGGTTTTAAAGTTTTAAAATGTATATTATCTAAAGTATTTTCGAATAGAAATGGTTTCCAAAGAATTTTTAAAATGTTGAAATCAGTGCTCTCCTCTTTTGTCATTGGAAAATAATTTCGGTGATGGTGGCCGCATCATCAACATTCATTTTCGAGTTTCGAAGTGGAGAGACCAATCTGTAGCTTTGCTACACTTTTGTTTTAAAAATTAATTTGATTTGAATTTCTTAAGTATGATTTGATTTATATATATAGGTATATTATTTTAAATTTAATTTGATTTGATATATATAGTATATAAATAATTATCTCTAAATGGTTTGAAGTGAATCAGAAATTTAATTCTTAAATTTTGTTAAAGGATGATTTTAAATAAAGCTAAAATTTTGAATAAATATTTAAACTTGAAATAAATTGAATTAGGAAGGTTTTACTTGTATAATACCCAATGTCATTCTAATACAACTTACCTAAATTATTCATAAGTTGAATATGTAATTTGATAATATACAATATAAAATGTTTTATAAATAAAATTTGAGTGTTACAATAAATGTTATACACTTAATTTTGATTATAAAATTTTTAATAGAGATAAATAGAATAATAAGTTAATTAAATGATAAATGAGATAAATAAAATAAATTTTGTTTTGAAGAAATTAATATATTGAAATTAAATCAACTCAATGAAATACCTTGAATTTAAAACCAATTCTTGAATATAAATTAATTTAAATTGAAATTTTATATGGTTTTAAATTAATTATTTATATTGTATTTCAATCTATTTCTTCATGGGTGTTTCTATTCTCCTACCTCGTTCCTTTTCGGGGACGAAAAGTTTCGAGTGGGGGAGAGTGTAACGACCCGTGAATTTTAACTGTTTTAATAACGTAATTAACTGAATTTTGTGAAATTTTAAATAATAAAATTTTGAAATAAAAATTTAATATTTGGAATACGTCTAATTAAACATAGCAAATGGTAAATTTTCATCTGAAAATATGGAAGTTTATTTTCTTATGTAATTTTATTTCAATTCAAATCAGTTAATAATTGATGATAATAAAATGTTTTCCAAACCTGAATATTTTTCTATAGAAAATTTGTAAATCATCTTCTGAATGAGACGTCATATTTCGTTTCGTCAAATTTTAACTGCTATTGCTCCGTTCATCTTATTTTCGGCAAATTAGCAGCATTTTTGGTACCGAATATCGACTTTTGATAGTTCGATCGAATCACTGATATCTGTATGTCGTTTGATCATCTCGTCATGCTGATCTCTACGGTATATTCAATTTTGTGTTTTGAAGTCTGGTTCGCTACGAAATCGGTAGAATGATTTCGTATCGATATCGGTTTTAAAATCTTTTGGTCTTCATCTACCTACCGATCCAAAATTGAACAGCCGTAACTTTTGAAATTCCTAAAATTTAACAGTCTGATCTTTACTATTCCAATGTTCAATATTATTTACTGGCTTTTGCAATTACACTTGTTCAAATTTATGTTGCTCTATTATTCAAAGAAAAAAAAATTATACAATATGAGCTGTCTACTTTGGTTCTATTATCAGATCTACTTCTTCATTTTTTTTCCATTTGAATCTGCTCCTTCATCGAAATATTCATCTCCGCCTCTTCACAATTTACTCACCACCAACCTCCCTCCCGTCTGCTGTTCGATCTCTTCTCCCCTCAACCTCGTTTTCTTTTTCTCGACCACATCCTCCAACCCGAAACCCATGCAACCAAAGCGGCCTCCACCCTCCATGGCTCGCCTCTTACAGAAACATCACCATCCTCCGCTCGACCTTCCTTCCCGCTACCGCCTGCGCCACTGCTCCGCCTTGCTCAGCCCATGCAGCCACGTCAACCTCCTTCTAACACAGTCGACATCACCCTTTCACGAGCCGAGCCACCGCCTCCTAAGGTCGAAACTGTTAGTTCTTTTCTATAGTTGTTTGTATATATATATATATGTTTATATATATATATATCTATCTATCTGTTGCTATATTTTGAAAGTTTGCAACCTATTTTGACTGTTCTTACATATATAAGTCAACGTCTATATATATATATATATTGATTCATTCATTTATTTTGAATTTTTTTTAAGTTCTTGTTTGATTCCAAGGATATCATACATGCCGACCTGTATATGTCCTCAGTTTCTATAGTTTATATATCATTTAAGAATATAGGTTATGTTGGATATGTAAGTTACATATATTTATATCCCATATATGTCAGTATATATATACATATAAAAGTTTAATTTAGTTTGTATAATATGCTTTTATACAATCTGTGAATTATGTATATGTATAGATTCTATATATGTTACCGTATATATATATATATATATATGTGTGTGTGTGTGTGTGTGTGTGTGTGTGTTTGGAGTATATTATTTTATAAAAGAAGTATATATTTATATAATAAGTTTTGTATATATTTGTGTATATTTAGTTATAATATATCAATGTTTGTATTTCAGTTTTATATACATTGGATTATAGGGTATGTATGTTTATATGCGAGGATATTTACATATATATATATATATATATATATATGTAAAGCATATAATGTTTATAAAGTAAGTACATATTTACCTGTACCCTGTTTTAAGTATATATATTTATGTGAAAGTGTATATGCATATATAATACGTTTATTTTTCTGTTGATAGTTGCATGTATATAAATGGTAAATAGCAATATATTTAGTTGTACGTATAATATATATATATAGCTATTCTTCCAAAGTTTACAGTATATATTAGCATATATATATATTAGTTTATATATATACTGGGTTGGTTTTGAATATATATATATAATCTGCAGTTTTTATGGGATAGGCTCTGTTATTATAGATAAATGTATATTAACTATATGTTGAAATTTGGATTTATTTTATTTTCAAACATCTATTTTTAAGATGGCATATATGTATGTTGTATAGATATGTTTACATATGTATTATATATATATGACTATATAAATTTATATATATAAACTATTAGTTTACAATGTTTGATTTTATATATATTACACATATGTATACTTGAGTTTGATTTTAATTTATATTATATATGTGTTTAATTTAAACATTGATTTTGAAATATATATATATATATAATTTAATATATGTTGGAATTTAGAATATGAATATATATATAGTTATATTTATGGTTATATAAGTTTGATTATACCATTTATCTTCATCGACCCAATTCTGATTTGATTTCGTCTATTCCTTGTTATCAGCTTTGATCATCGAAGTCGTGCTTGGACTAGTAACTCAATTTCAGTGTCCGTATCTATGTGCATATACGTGTCATCTCATGTTCTCTCTAGCCTCGAAAGGTGAGGAATCACTCACGATTAACGTTCTTATATTTATTAAATTTGATTTCAATTGAAACGACAATTGAAATATGTTGCTGTTAGTTATTTACATTTTTATATATATGCCATTATCTGTATCTGTTCACCTGTGACATCTGACACCATTATCTGTTATTTACATTGATGATATATGCCTGTTATATTATTATCATATCTGTTATCACTCTGCAAGTTCCCCATTAGTATAGAATTCACTATGGGTTGAAATGATACATACCCGGATGATCTATAGAATAGGAGGAAAACGTTATGGGTTGAAATGATAAACCCAAGCGATTTTCATTGAATTGAATTTGGGATTGCGGGTTGAAAACATATATACCCTTATATATTTAAATTGCGGATTGAAATGATAAATATCTGTATCACTTGACCATAGGATAGAAAATTTTATACAGAAACCGTTGTTCTATATATATATATATATTGAAAATGACTTCTATGGTTTTGAAAAGAAATATATGGTTTTAGTAAATATTGATTTTAAAGATTTCTTAAAGTTGATATATAATATGTTTAAGTATTTATTTAATATCTATATTTTCAAATATAGAGTTTATAATGATTCAGGTTGGAAAGATAAATTTGAAATTGATTTGAAATTATATTTATTTAAGAATTTTTCTTAAATAAGTTTGATAATTGGAAATTTTAAAGATATGTTTTATGACTTGAATTTGATTAAAAGTGACTTAAATGAATATTTCAAACTTATATAAATTTAAATGGGATATTTTGTTTATTTAAATATGTAAATTGAAGTTGTATTTAGATGTTATTGAAATGATTAAGTAAATATTTCAAAACTAAATAATAGTAAAGGGAATTTGATATATATATATATATATGAAATTATCGAAT
Source organism: Allium fistulosum (assembly GCA_030737815.1). NCBI lineage: Eukaryota > Viridiplantae > Streptophyta > Magnoliopsida > Asparagales > Amaryllidaceae > Allium > Allium fistulosum. Next base: position 435,183,567 of record CM060904.1, on the reverse strand, counting down.
TTAGTTTTGAAATGTTGAATATTTAAAGCTTTGAAATATATTGAAATTGAAATGGCTTATTTTATGGTTCAAATATGTATTTGAAATCGATAATTTGAAATGGTTTATTGAGAAACTGAATTGAGTTGAATTTGATGAATTGAGATTGAATTTAAAATTGAATTTTGGAATTCAAGTTGAGTTGAATCGATTTGTGAAATTTGAGGAAACTATTTTATTATATAAAGTATTTTTAAATTATATTTTACTTTATAAATTATTTTAATATAAATTATTTTAATATAAACTATTTAAATATAAACTATTTAAATATAAACTATTTTAATATGCTAATTATTTTAATATAAACTATTTTAACTTATAACTATTTTTATATAAACTATTTTATTTTATAAACTATTTTATTATATATACTATTATTAATATCTAAACGGTTTAAAGGAAGTGTTATGGTTTTCCAAAGTATTATAATTTCCAATGTTTGGTTTCGAAAGTGTTATAACTTGAAAGTACTATGATTTTGGAAGTGAATATATTTGAAATGGAAATGATATCGTATTGATTTGGTTTTTGAAATGGAAATAATATTTTGGTTTTGAAGTATAAACTATTTTTGAAATGACCACGGTGTTATAGTAATGTTTGGTTGTTAAAGAGACCGGGATCGGATATTGTCATACTCTCTACCAATACCGAAAACCACTTTAACAACTGTGTACGCGATGGAGATTCCAGAATGAAGTAGGATGGTGGCGACGATTCTATATGAGGTATATACGTGGACCTAACTCACGTGAGTTAGCGTAAGGTGGCTAAAACAAGAGCAATTGACGGGCTAATGAGGTAGCTCCTCTTATCGGACACACTCCATCGTATGCCATTCTATTACTTTGTGATTGATTTGGTGCGCACCTTCGGGTTTTCGGGAGTGTGGCTCGAGGTGGGCGATTACCGTGACTCTGCGTTACCACCAGCCCGGAAGTTTAATTGGTATATCTACCTGAGAGGAATGCGGAATATGGATCTTAAGGCTAGGATTAACACTAGAGGGGGGTGAATAGTGTTTTTAAGAAATTACTAAATCTTTTTGAGTTTATGTTAATTTGAATACAAATGTATGAAATATTCATACATAGATATAATCACAAAAATAAACACAGATGAAGAAATAAAGCAAATGCAGTAAAGGAAAGAACACACCGGATTTTATACTGGTTCGGGGTTACCCTACATCCAGTACCGCACAACTAAGTATGGATTTCCTTTCAAAAGCAATTCAACAATTACAACCCTCGGTTTCAAGGCTACGAGGTACACCCTCCAGAATCACAATCCTCTGGGTAGAGATACTTGATTTACGGGCGACAAGTTCACCCAATTGATTTCCAAGGCTACAATCACACCTTTTCTCGCTTGATTGATTTCCAAGGCTACAATCACACCTTTTCTCGCTAGATAGATTACAAAGAAGCCTATAACTCTGAATAGCACTTAGATCTTGTTGAGATAGTGATAGAGAATCAAACCAGAGATGATCTAGTTAGATTCATGTTGATTTCGGCAGAGTAATGATAGGATTTTGAATAAGAAAATGTGGAAGAAGAAGAGGAGTGAAAAACCAAAAAAACTGATTGAAAATTCGTTGAAACTAACCCCTATTTATAGAAGAACAACAGTCATGTCCATTCGTGAAGAGTTATGACGAATAGACACTTCTTTTGAAATTTAAATTTTGTTCTCAACTGTCACCATGTCGACATGGTCACCATAGGCATGTCGACATCCCAAAGCAATTTTTAATGTTTTGATTTTCTTTGAAAATAACCTTTATCTTATATTAAAACTATTTTAAACTTTATAAATATACTTGATTATACATAAAATACATAGATAAATATAGAGAATAATATATATAGAATTTTACTATAATTTTATATTTAAATCTGAATATAAATATATTATATTTAAAAGATAGTTTAAAAAAAATGAAGTTTTAAAAACAAGAATATTTAAGGCTAAAACATCTTTTTGAAAATCATTTGAAAGGATAATTTTTAAGGCTAAAACATTTTGAAAAGAAATTTTGAAAATTATTTCGAAGTAGTTTTGAAAATCATTTTGAAGTAGTTTTGCAAGCTTCTTCCTGCAGAATATCTCATCATGTCAGGACTCGAGAACTTGTACAAAACCAGGATGTTCGTGGGTTTGTAAGCCACTTGTCGTAGGTTTGTAAGCTACTTGTCGTAGGTTTGTAAGCCACTAAAAAGGTAGAAATGGGTTCCATCCCAAAAGAAAAATGGAGTGAAGATTTCAATGCTATTATGAAGTTTTAACAAAATTCTAGACTCGATACTTATCTTGAAATCTTGAACTCTTGATAATCTTGATACTCATGAGTCTTCAATCTTGATATCTTGAATCTCTATACTATACAGTCTTCATTCTTGGTACCTGCATGGTTAAATCCTGCATATACATATATATCTAAACTATATTGTTAGCATTTATATTTTATAATCTTATTCTAAGGTTGTTGTCATCAAAACCATCAACTCATGGACTAACAATCTCCCCCTTTTGATGATGACAACCTTTGTTTATAAAATATTACTTCTATCCTAATAACTCCCCCTTAATCTATGCCTAACTATCCTATTTTATATTTCTCCCCCTTTATCATCAACAAAAACAAACAAACACTAAACTATACAACTCTTAGTCTAATATCCTACATGATGATAGTGTTATCATCAATCATCAATTCAAACTTAGTCCTAAATTACAAACTCTCCTAACTAAGAATCTTTATAATAATACTGTTAATAGAACATATATAAGAACACACATTTTTTATTAATTATATATTTGTTTATATTTACATTTTTCGTAGAGATCGAAACAAAACAAACAACAAATAGAAAAGGAAGAGAAGAAACTAATAAGTGTTTTTGAACATAGGAGATCTATGAATCGAAAAATTTGGATAGTGGAAACAGAAATTTCCACGTTGTTCGACAAGATTTCCATCTTTGTCAAAGCACACTTCGCCAATGCAAACGACTTTATCGTTGTCTTCCGCGTGCGCTTCTTCCATGGGGACTACTTCTTCTTCTTCGCTGGCCTCTTATACATGATCTTCTGATGAGTCCTCGTCAATCAAGATTGGGTTGGCATGATTATCCATTAGAAAATTTTGCAAATTCCTAAGGATTTTGCCTTGCCTCTCTTGTTCTTTGGCCATTCGAAGTTGCATCACTTGGATTTCAGTCATTAACTGAAAGGTATCTTTCAGAGAATCCTCTATTTTCGTTACACGAGCGAGCATTGATTGTTGACACGGACCGGAAGTAGGCGATGGGAACAAAAAGGATGATTTTAAGTTTGATTTGGAAGAGGAGGCCACTGATAAATTGAACTCAGAAGATAGGACAGAGAGAATGAAGAAAATTTCGAAATAAGAGAAATTTATAACCACTTATTTAAATTTTGGTGGGAAAAGAAATTTAAAAATAAAAACGTTATATGTCGACATGGTCCTTAAATTTTTGCCTATTTAATTTATTTTGAATTAATTTTCAATTATACTTGTTATTTATATTTTATATTTCAGTTAATGAACAAATACCTAATTCTCTTCTTAATTTAGTAAATGTAGATTCATTTAAGGGTTTTGTTAAGATATCAGCAATTTGATTTTCAGAATTGATATAGTCAAGAGTAATTACTTCTCTACTTATATTATCTCTGAGAAAATGGTGTCTGATATCAATATGTTTAGTTCGAGCATGTTGAGTAGTATTTTTGGATAAATTTATTGCACTAGTATTATCACAATAAATTGGTGATTTTGAGATATTTAAACCAAAATCTTTTAAAGTTTGTTGCATATATATTACTTGAGAACAAGCCAAAGCAGCAGAAATATACTCTGCTTCAGTTGTTGATAGAGAAACTGTGTTTTGCTTTTTACTAAACCAGGAAATTAGAGAATGCCCTAAAAAGTGACAAGTTCCACTTGTACTTTTTCGGTCTGATTTACAACCAGCATAATCAGCATCACAGTAAGATATTAAGTCAAACGAATCATTTTTAGGATAAAATAAGCCATAATCAAAGGTGTGTTTAACATATCTTATAATACGTTTTACAGCTTTTAAGTGAGTTTCTTTAGGTTGGGATTGATACCTTGCACAGAGACAGACACTATGCATGATATCAGGTCTACTCGCAGTGATATAGAGTAATGATCCAATCATTCCTCTATATTACGTTTGATCTACATCTTTTGAGAGATCTTCTTTACTAAGGTACTCATTTGTTGCCATGGGAGTGGGTTTTCCACTCGCAGTAGTCAAACCAAATTTACTAATTAAGTCTTTAGCATATTTTTCTTGACTAATAAAGATACCATTATCTAATTGTTTTATTTGTAATCCTAAAAAAAAGTTTAATTCACCCATATGACTCATCTCAAACTCTTTTGTCATTATTTCAGAAAATTCTTTATTCATTTCAAAATTAGTTGATCCAAAAATGATATCATCTACGTAGACTTGTACTAGTTGAATATCATTTTTATTTCTATTAATAAAAAGAGTATTATCTACTTTACCTATTTCAAAATTAGATTGTAACAAGTAAGATCTTAGTCTATCATACCAGGCTCTAGGAGCTTACTTTAGACCATATAGAGCTTTCTTAAGCTTGTAAACATGATTTGGAAATTTATCATTTTCAAAAAGTGGTGGTTGTTTAACAAATACTTCTTCTTTTACAAAACCATTTAGAAATGCACTTTTAACATCCATTTGAAATAATTTGAAATTATTATGATTTGCGAAAGCAAGTAGAATCCTAATAGCTTCTAGTCTTGCTACGGGGGCAAAGGTTTCGTCAAAATCTATTCCTTCTTCTTGACAATAACCTTGAGCGACTAATCGGGTTTTATTTCTAACAACCTCTCCTTGTTCATTCATTTTATTTTTATAAACCCATTTAGTTCCAATTATAGTTTTATTTTCAAGTCTAGGAACAAGTTCCCAAACATCATTTCTAGTGAATTGATTTAATTCTTCTTGCATAGCCAAAATCCATGAATCATCAGTTGATGCTTCTTCTGGATTTTTTGGTTCAATAGATGATATAAAAGCTACATTACTCATTTGACTTAGTTGATTTCTAGTTTTAACAACAGATTGCATATCTCCAAGTATATTTTCTATAGGGTGATCTTTTAAAAGTCTAATCCTTTTATTAGGATGATTTAATTCATTATTAGTTTCAGTTGACTCTTGGTTTTGAGTAATTAAATCCTCTTCATCATTTATTTTATCAAAATTTTTGAAATTTCCATCAAATGAAACATGCATTGTTTCTTCGATGGTATTAGTTCTTAAATTAAATACTCTGTATGCTTTACTTCTATTAGAATATCCAATAAAGATTCCTTTGTTGGATTTAGGATCAAACTTATCTAGGTTATCTTTTGTATTTAAAATAAAACATTTACTTCCAAAAATTCTAAAATAAGATACCTTAGGTTTCTTTGAGTAAATAAGTTCATAAGATGTCTTATCAGTTAAAGGTCTAATTAAAATTCTATTTAAAATATAATAGGCGGTAGCAACTGCTTCTGCCCAAAAATACTTTGGTAAATTACTATCAAAAAGCATAGTTCTCGCACACTCTTGAATCGTCCTATTTTTACGTTCTACTACTCCGTTTTGTTGTGGAGTTCTTGGAAATGAAAAATTGTGAATTATTCCCTTTTTATTGCAGAATTCTTCAAACTTTTCATTTTCAAATTCACCACCGTGATCACTACGGATGGTTATAATTTTTTGAGAAAATTGATTTTGAACCCTTTTTGAAAAATTCTTAAAACATTCAGAAGTATCACTTTTATGTTTCAAAAATATTTTCCATGTAAATCTAGAATAATCATCTACAATTACAAAAACATATTTACTATGATTTATTGACTGAATTTGAGATGGACCAAATAAATCAAGATGAAGTAATTCAAGAGGTTTTGAAGTTGAAATCATATCTTTTAATTTAAAAGAACTTTTTCTAAGTTTTCCTAGTTGGCATGCATCACATAGACTATCTACTTTAAAATTCATTTTAGGAAGACCTCTTACTAGATCATATTTTGACAGTCTAGATAGGAGTTTGAAATTCAAATGCCCAAATCTCTTATGCCAAATCCAAGGGTCACTTGCATTTGCCAAAAGACACAAGTTATCATTTGAAATTTTCATACTAAGAATATAAATATTCTTTTTCCTAATTCCCTCAAATATTATGGTTGAATCATTATCTTAAATGTGACACTTATCTTTTTCAAATTTAATTTTATATCCTTTATCGTAGAGTTGACTTATACTTAGCAGATTGTGTTTCAGATTCTTAACTAGCAAAACATTAGTAATAATAGGAGTTTCAGAGTTACCGACTTTGTCGATGCCGATCACATAACCTTTTGAATTGTCTCCAAAGTTAACCAGCCCTCCGTCTTTGTATACTATATCATTTAGCATATCTGGATTCCCAGTCATGTGTCTAGAACATCCACTATCGAGTATCCATTTGTTCTTTTTGATATGAACAGTTTGTTTGTTCAGGATTGGTTCATCAACTCCCATAAAGCATGATTCCTGCACATCAAACAATCTTAGTAGACAACATGTATTTGAATATTGATTATATGCAAACTCAAGAGACAATGATGATCTGACTATTTTTAAACATGCATTAACAAATTTCTTAAACATAGCCATTTTAAAAAAAAACTTTTTCAAAAATCAGATTATGAAACTTTTGAAAACCTTGCTCTGATACCAAATGAGAGGAATGCGGAATATGGATCTTAAGGCTAGGATTAACACTAGAGGGGGGGGTGAATAGTGTTTTTAAGAAATTACTAAATCTTTTTGAGTTTATGTTAATTTGAATACAAATGTATGAAATATTCAGACAGAGATATAATCACAGAAACAAACACAGATGCAGAAATAAAGTAAATGCAGTAAAGAAAAGAACACACCGGATTTTATACTGGTTCGGGGTTACCCTACATCCAGTCCCGCACAACTAAGTACGGATTTCCTTTCAAAAGTAATTCAACAATTACAACCCTCGGTTTCAAGGCTACTAGGTACACCCTCCAGAATCACAATCCTCTGGGTAGAGATACTTGATTTACGGGCGACAAGTTCACCCAATTGATTTCCAAGGCTACAATCACACCTTTTCTCGCTTGATTGATTTCCAAGGCTACAATCACACCTTTTCTCGCTAGATAGATTACAAAGAAGCCTATAACTCTGAATAGCACTTAGATCTTGTTGAGATAGTGATAGAGAATCAAACCAGAGATGATCTAGTTAGATTCAATGTTGATTTCGGTAGAGTAATTATAGGATTTTGAATAAGAAAATGTGGAAGAAGAAGAGGAGTGAAAAACCAGAAAAACTGATTGAAAATTCGTTGAAACTAACTCCTATTTATAGAAGAACAACAGTCATGTCCATTCGTGAAGAGTTATGACGAATAGACACTTCTTTTGAAATTTAAATTTTGAACTCAACTGTCACCATGTCGACATGGTCACCATAGGCATGTCGACATCCCAAAGCAATTTTTGATGTTTTGATTTTCTTTGAAAATAACCTTTATCTTATATTAAAACTATTTTAAACTTTATAAATATACTTGATTATACATAAAATACATAGATAAATATAGAGAATAATATATATATAATTTTACTATAATTTTATATTTAAATCTGAATATAAATATATTATATTTAAAAGATAGTTTAAAATAAACGAAGTTTTAAAAACAAGAATATTTAAGGCTAAAACATCTTTTTGAAAATCATTTGAAAAGATAATTTTTAAGGCTAAAACATTTTGAAAAGCAATTTTGAAAATTATTTCGAAGTAGTTTTGAAAATCATTTTGAAGTAGTTTTGCAAGCTTCTTCCTGCAGAATATCTCATCATGTCAGGACTCGAGAACTTGTACAAAACCAGGATGTTCGTGGGTTTGTAAGCCACTGTCGTAGGTTTGTAAGCTACTTGTCGTGGGTTTGTAAGCCACTAAAAAGGTAGAAATGGGTTCCATCCCAAAAGAAAAATGGAGTGAAGATTTCAGTGCTATTATGAAGTTTTAACAAAATTCTAGACTCGATACTTATCTTGAAATCTTAAACTCTTGATAATCTTGATACTCATGAGTCTTCAATCTTGATATCTTGAATCTCTATACTGTACAGTCTTCATTCTTGGTACATGCATGGTTAAATCCTGCATATACATATATATCTAAACTATATTGTTAGTATTTATATTTTATAATCTTATTCTAAGGTTGTTGTCATCAAAACCATCAACTCATGGACTAACACTACCCTGGCATTGCCTAGTTGTGCCGTGTCACCTACCCTAGCGTGCCTTTTACGAGTTTGATTTGTGTCGTACCTATGGAGTATCCTCTGGTAGCTCCATTTCACGGGGTATTACGGTACTGTATAGACTACTGGCACTATAAAATGTGTTAAGGGAATATGGGTAACGCCTTAACGCTATTTTAATAGTTTACTTGACTATAGAAATTATTATAATAGAGTATATTTCTACTTAGTAGATAGTTTAATGGATCCTTAGAGGATGGTTATCCCAAACATCCTTTAAGTTACTTGTTTTTCAGTTGATATTTCACTTGAGTTGGATTTATTGATATAAGAATGTTAATCCTGACTCGAGTGTTTTGTGTTTTGTGTTTTGCTTTACGCTCGGGTCAGACTGAGTGTACCAGTATTCGAGACTCACCTTTGGAGTTGGAGCTTCGCTTGGAGATCCATCTATTAATTCTTCTTTCAGTCATTTAGTTGATTCCAGTGATGTATTCAGATCTTGTATTTGACTATTGTATTGAGACATTTATGTATTCGTCACTTCTGTTGTATCTTTTTTAACTCTGTAATGTATATATATAGTAGCTTCATGAACTACTATTCTTTTGTTTCCGCTGCATTATTGTTATATTACTCTATGTCTGTGATTCTGTGATCTTTATTTACTGTATATGCTAAGTTTTGCCAAATTTAAATTAACAATCTGATATTTTGAGCAATTCAAGTCCGACATGTATGGATGCGAATGGTTGAAAATTTCAAGATGTTACAAGTGACATGTTAGGTATGGTTTTTCATACCATTTGTCTTATTCTTGTGGTTAATTAGTATTTTTAGATTTTCTATCGCTCACACCAAACTATTATCTAACTTGGGATTTTATGTTTTGCTTCCTATTATTCTGGGTACTCTTAAATGGGTAGATTAGGGATATCAGATCTAGTGAGCACGTTGAGCTAGACAGAGGACAAGTAGGAGATCACACTCTCGTATTACTACATTTACTTATTATGATTTGCTATTCTGCTGCACAACACTATGGAGCTTGCTAGTGCCTTTATTATCTAGAGACGGTTTATTTAGGAGTTATTATTTAATGTATAACTCTATCACTTATGTTGTATACTGTATGGATCTACGTACTTTGATTCCTGTGACTCATTTAGTTATTCTGTCTTGCCTATTTTGTGTTTTAGATGTTTATTATTATATTTATTCAATGCGTTGTGACATATACGATAGGTTTTGGGACTATTTTATTTACTATACAACCTTGACGGTCGTCCTACATCATTCGGGCAACATAGTAGCGCACTATATAGGTATATTGGATGCTGAAGGCATACGGTGGTCATCAAATTTCGTATCAGAGCTTAGGTAGCATAGTTTAACCTAAGGGATACCATGATCTATTAGAGATTAAGATAAGACTTCTCATTCTAGACTGGACTAAGAGTGTGTAGATATACGAGAGCATGTACTTGTTTTTTATTTTGTTTTTTAAAACTATATAGTAGTATATAATATATAAGTAGCGCGACACACATGAGTACTACTTAAGTGGGATTCCTTCTAGAGAGATCGATCGTTCTTATTACAGATTGAAGGATGAGTTGTCAAACATGGAATGCTGTTAGGAACTCCATATCTAGAGTCGAAGAGGGAGCTGGCATGGGAGCTGTTGATCCCGAATTGCAGACCATGCTCAAGACCATGATGTGGAACATGTTGTAGAATGCTTAAGTAGCCACACTGAATGTTGTAGTTAATGGTGGTGCTCCAATCCAGGCGCCCAAAGCCGATTTTGCTAAGTTGAACAATGACTTTGTGAGTCTTGTGGCAAATCTATCCAAGGAACAGAGTCGACGATGGAAGTGAAGGATTGGCTTGATACCTGTGAAAATATCTTTGATAAGTTAGAGCTAGATGATGCTATGAAGAGGCGATTAGCTTCCCAGTAGCTTTAAGGGTGAGCCATGAACTGGTGGAATGTTGTGAAGGTTGCTACTCCCAAGGACCATTTCAAAGCCAGATTTGAGGAGAAGTTTATACTGGTAGATTAGAAATCTATCTTATTCTATAAATTTGCATATATGAAACAAGGGGACATGACTGTCTTCGAGTATTTTACTAAGTTCGATGCCATTGAAATATAAGATGTCCTTTACTGACACTCCATCAAAAAGAACGAGAAGTTCATCGTTGGCATGGATGCTCACTTAGGAGAGAAGCTCATGGGCCATGTTGACAAGACTTTTGAGATGACTGCTGAAAAGGCCTTGAGGCATGAGAATCTTTATCCAAAGCCAAGGGCTATTATTTCCAAAGACTAACCAAAGTCGCAAGTAGGCGGGGAAGGCAAGAAGAAGTGGAATAATAATAGGAAGCAGTTTCAAAACAAAGGTGGTTGGAAGAAGAGTAAGACTTCACTGATTTGTTACAACTGCGGTGAAAAGGACCACTATAGTAGAGATTGTAGGGCCGAGGGAAAGAAATGCTATAATTGCAACAAGCTTGGGCATATTCAGAAGGATCATTTAAAGCCATTGAAGTAGAAGAAAGTGGAGAAAGTATATGCTATCAATGGTGTTTCGACTTCATCAAATGCTCCTTCAGCAAAAGACAACAGGAAAGGAATCGTTATTCAAGGTATACTTTCCATTTATGATGTTCCTATATACGTGTTGTTTGATACTGAGGCTTCATATTCCTTCATATCTAGTGACTTGGTAGATATGTTAGGATTAAAACCCAAAATTGTTGGTCACCTTTGATTGTGACGAACCCTATTGGAGGCTCCACTAGCTTGTGTATAGTTTGTTATGGTTTGGTTTTATCGAGTCATGGATGCTCTTTTGGTTGTGATTGATTTGTTTTAGGTTTTTCGGGGTTTAGTATTATTCTGGGTATGGACTGGCTTCATAGATATGGAGTGGTGGTGAATTGTGAGAAATCGTTGGTGACTATAGGGATAAATGATGGATGGAAGGTAGTATCTGGTTGCATATTGGACGATGACGTGATGGTCAGTTTTCTATATTTGCTCGACATCACATACGATGAGTTGTCATCAGTGTCTATCGTTAAGGAGTATCCGAACGTATTTGAGGAGGTGACAAGACTTCCGCTACATAGAGAGATCGAGTTCCATATTGATTTGGTTAAAGATGCCAGACAGATAGTGATACCTTGAGGAAGATGGCACCTAGAAAGCAGCAGGAGCTTGAGGTGCAAGTGAATGACCTATTGTGATGAGGTTTCATTCGCAGAAGTATTTCTGAGTGGGGAGCTTCCGTAGTATTCGCCATAAAGGCGGATGGTTGCCTTAGACTGTGTACTGATTACCGTGGGCTGAATAAAGTGGCAAGGAAGAACAAGTTTTCACCCCCACGTATTGATGACTTGTTCGATCAACTTCATGGTGCTAGAGTATTTTCTCAGTTGAATCTTGCGATGGGATTTCACCAACTAAGGGTAGCGAAGGAGAGTGTGCCAATTACATCATTTCGTATATCGCCTAGTTTCTATGAGTGGTTTGCCATTCAGGTTAACCAATGCATCGGCATACTTTGTTGATCTCATGAACAGTGTTTTCTAAGGTTAGTTAAATAAATTCGTGCTTGTGTTCGTCGATGATATTCTTGTCTAATAACGGACCGAGGAAGAATATAAGACACATTTGACGATCGTTCTTGAGGTGTTGAGAGAGCACCGACTAAAAGAAAAGTTTACGATGTGTCACTTCTGGAGGAGGGAAGTGAGATTCCTTGGTCATGTCATTTCTGAGTAGGGCATTGCCATGGATCTTATGAAAGTCGCAGCAGTCGAAGATTGGACTAGACCCAAAAAATTCTACGGACGCAAGAAGTTTCTTGGGGTTAGCTAGATATTATAAACGATTCATCCAGGACTTCTCCAAAGTATCCGCACCATTAACTCGGTTGATGAAAAAGAATCAACTTTTACTTAGGATGAAAGATGTGAACATGCATTCATGACTCTGAAGGAAAAGTTGGTGAGTGCACTAGTATTGAACATTTCGAGTAGGAATGAAGAGATGAAGCTATACGCCGATGCTTGTGGTACCAGATTTGGTGCAGTATTGATGCATAGGGGCAAAGTTGTTGCGTATGCTAGACGACAACTAAAGCCATGTGAGAAGAAATACCCAACCCATGATTTTGAGTTAGCAGCGGTCGTGTTTGCACTGAAGATTTGGAAGCACTATCTTTTAGGAGACAGAAGCCACACGATAAGAAATACCTGACCCATGATTTTGAGTTAGCAGCAATCGTGTTTGCACTAAAGATTTGGAGGCACTATCTTTTAGGAGAGAGGTTCGAGTTATTCATCGAACATAAATCATTAAAGTACCTCTTTTTGAAGAAGGATCTCAATCTTCGTTAGCGACGATGGATATAGTTCCTAGCTTCCTATGACTTTGATATTGCATATACATCGGGAAAAGGGAATGCGGTTGCCGATGCATTGAGCATGAAACATGCCAGCTTGGGAGCTATGTTCCTAGAGTGGACGCAGCTAGAGTATATTACTGCTTAAGATTTCTGACCGAGATGCAAGCTAGATCCATAGATATTGGAAAGCTAGATTATCAGACCTACTCTGATTGAGCAGATCGATACTAGTCAAAGGCATGATGCTAGATTAGCTGAGATCATTGATAAGATCGAAGATGAGGTAGAGTGTGAAGAGATGAGATAGTACAGACTCAACTGAGATGGTGGGCTTCGCAAAAATAGAAGATTGTTTGTTCATGATGTCGAAGGCTCGAGGGATGAGGTGCTACAAGAGTGCCATCATTCGAGATTGACTATCCATCCCGGTGGTAATAAGATGTACTATGATATGAGGCAGATCTATTATTGGAAAGGGATGAATAAAGAGGTTAGGACATTCATCTCAAAATGCATGAACAGTTAGTTAGTTAGTTAAGGCAGAGCAGAAGAAGCCTAATGGATTGATGCAACTGTTAGAAGTTCCCGAGTGGAAATAGGAGAAAGTATCAATGGATTTCATTAATGCACTAGCAAGGACTTGAGAAGGGTATGATAACATTTGGGTCATAGTTGATTGATTGACCAAGAGTGCCAGATTTATACCCGTCAAGTCAAGTAAAACGGCAGCCAAACAAGCCGAATTGTATGTGAAATGGATGGTACGATTTCATGGTGTGCCAAAGAGCATTGTGAGTTACCAAGGCCCTTTTTCACTAGTCGGTTTTGGAAGACTTATAGGAGGTGTTAGGAATAGAGCTAAACCCCAGCACAGCTTGTCACCCTTAACCTCACGGCCAAACCATGGAAGTGAATCGTATCTTAGAGCATATGTTGTGGGCTTGCATTCTCGAATTTGGAGACTCATGGGATAATCACTTACATCTCGTTGAATTCACATACATCAATAGTTATCAGTCTAGCATCGACATGACACCATTTCAAAGCATTATATAGCTACCATATAACACACCCTCTAGGAGCCGGGCAAGAAAATTATACTTGGGCTATATATGGTTAAAGAAACCTTGGAGAAGATCGAGATCATTAGCAGTGAATGAAAGCTTCTCAAGACGAACAGAAGAGCTATGCTAATAAGAGACGTAGAGATTTAGAGTTCTCTATCAGTGATATAGTATTTGTTAAGATCTTTCCATTGAAGAATATAATTTAGTTCTATAGTAAAGGGAAGTTGGCACCGAGATTCGTGGGTCCTTTTTCGATACTAAATAGGATTGGGAACCATACTTATAGAATCGACTTACCTCAAATAATGGCGGAGTGCATAATGTTTTACACCTTTCTCACTTGCGGAAATTTATGCATGACTCAAGCGTAACTATCGCACTGGATCAACAAGATGATAAGATTAAACCAGAGGCTTCGAGAGCTCATATGCATATTCGTATTGTTAAATACGATACGAAGCAGCTTAGGAGGAAGATGGTGTATTGGTGAAGGTTTAGTCGAGCGAAAACGAAGGCGATTACACTTGGAAGACCGAAGAAAGCGTGCAGACAGCTTATCCAAAGCTCTCTACTTAATGAGACTTTCTATTAATCACTTTTACTTTCACTTATGATATCATGAAGTATACCTTAGTCTAGTATCTACATGCTAGGATATGCTTGGATGTTACCTTTTTCATATGTTGTTGTGTATGCATGTTTGATGTGTGATGGTTGCTTATGCTTGTATATGTTCGTTAGGCATGTAGGATGACCTTGTTTGTTTTTGTTTGAGATTTCGGGGGTGAAATTACTAAAGGGGGAGAATGTAATGACTGTATTCTACGTATCGGAGGATCGTAGAATATTAATATTATCTTTATATGAGGTCATATGATTCTATGATTTTGAGAAATGACTATTAGAGCCATTTTTCATCCTTATAATTTTTATCTGATGATTTTGACTCTGAAAATTTTCTATAGCCTATAACTTTTGATAGGACCATAATTGGGGTCTGTGACCACTTCTATTAGATAGAGATGATGGTTTCTCTTTCCGTAGAGTGGCCATAATAGAAAAACAAACTTATCGTTAGGGAAATATGGCTGTTTGACATTTTCACTTGCCTTTGGATAGCTTAATGGGTAATCGGTGAGTTAATGGTTAGGCCAAAGCCCATTTCAAAATTAGCATAGGGATAGGGCAGTTGGAACTTCTCTCCATCATTTTACACTACCTAGAAATAGAAAGAAACCACCATTAATCACTTCTTGGCCAAAAAGTTATGCTAATCCCTTTTTAATTAGCAAAAACATGTCATTAGAAGAAAGTTAGTGAGATTAACACTTTGGATTAAAGATTTGCTATTGGAAGATTGCCTGGAGCTATTGTTCATCTCAGGATTTGAGCACTTTTGGACTTGGTTTATATTGCTTTGGATTTAGGTGAGTGGTTTAAGCCTCCACTCACTGATTAGCCACTATATGATGTTTAATGATGTTTTTGATGATTTTCAAACTCTAAAATATGTTTTAAACCCTCTTTAATCACATATGTAATTTTTAAACGATTTGAAAACGATTTGTGAAATTAGTGTTCTTATGGATCTCCTTTATGCTTATGGTTCTATCTTTTGATTTAGGATTCATTTTGATGTGTATCAATGTATGCTTATTAGGATATATTGTATATAATGATTGCTTAAATGTATGATGTTTTTCTGATTGAAAAAGCCGATCGAATGGCCATTTAGTTATAGGAATAAGCTATAGATCGGTATTGATGGATCGGTGATGATCCTTAGAGTCGACTTGATCCAAATAGGGAGCGATGAATTTAAGGCAATAAGGAAGGCCTCATAAGACTACATTTCAAGTTTCAAGTATGTTATAACCAAATTATCCGCAACCTTTGAATGGAATTAAACAAGCAAATTGGACGAACAAATGATAAAGAAATAACCCATGGACTTGGGAAACATCAAAATAATGATGATATGAAGTAACTCAAGAAATTGCAAAGGGATTGGAGCAAAGAAAACCACTCGAGACCGAGCACTTCCTCTTTGTACCGAGCACTTCCTCATGGTACCGAGCACTTTTTTATCCATGTGGGCCCTCCAAAACCCTTGCATATGGAGCACTAACCTGAGTGATTGTCATGGAGTGCTTTTCTCAAGGAATTGAAGAACGACTCCGAGGATTTTATGAAGAAAAGCAGACAAGTGCAAGCAATATCAGAACTTCTCAGAAACAACACAATCTTAGGTGAAAAATCTTCGTAACACAATGGATCGAAGATGGAAAGCCAATAGAAAGAAGGAGGGAGGTTCCCCCCTAGAACAATCTATCGGTACCGATCAAAACACTCGGTACCGAGTGGTTGACCCAATTACTTACTCCTGCATAATCGGATCTTGATCTGGACTTGATATTTCACCGACTTCTGGTTCTGCAAAGTGGTTTCCCTATAAATACAACACCTATAGCTTCAAGTAAAGGACTTTCTGGCATGGGATTTATCTTTTATCTTCTTCTTCCCTAAACACTCCAAATACTATTAAATTTGATATTCCTTAGATTGTGCTCGGATCTAATTGAGTTCATTGTAATACGAAGAGAAAACAATCAATAACAAAGATTAAAGTGGATATAGGTCGAATTATTTACCGAACCACTATAAAAATTATGCCTTTTCTATTGCTTTTATGTTTATTTCATTAGATTTGATGCTCTTAAATCTCTTTTTTGAGCGTTGATCCATTTTTGGCATCAAAATTTGGGGCTTTCACTATGAACGAGGAATTCATGCATAAATCTAGCTGTTTACTATGGATTAGAAGAATGTAGAGGTTAGATCCGGATAGTTTTCATTAAAATCTAGAGGAATTTTTCAAGTAATTAAGATTTAGAGCAAATGAAGAGGCCTAACATTATATCTATGATTGGAGAGAGTCAATCAAAGTATGGGGCAATTAGGAGGTGTCCTCAAATTCTAATCAATCCATCTATGTGGCAAGAGAGGAGATGGAGGGAATGATGAAAGAGATGCAAGATGGAATAATGACTCAACAATAGGAGATGCTACATGGATTCTTCAGAAGGATGGATCAAAGGATAGCTAAAGCAGCTAACACTAATGTAGAAGCATCTGGAGTTGGAATAGAGCAAACTAGAGTAATGCCCCCAAGCTGAACAATTCAGTACCAACCATAATTGGGTCGGTACCGAGAGGAATTTACTAGGGGAAATGTTGATTTGAACCTAAGGCAAGATGGAACACAAGGAGCAAATGATTATGGAGCCAGAAAAGTAAGTCAGAACATACAATAACCGGAGGAGTATGTGCCAAAGCATCCCTATAGGAATGAGGGCTAGAATGAAGCTGAAGGTGTGGATCGAAATGTGAATGTGCGACCAGAGGAATATGTACCAGAGTTTCTCCGTAGGAGCAGAGGGAAAAATGACAATGACCCAATTCCAAAGACTACCATTAATCGACAACAACTGGATCATAGAGATGATTAGAAGAATGGTGAGTGGTAGACCTCTAGTCCAAAGATTGGAGGATTTGAATAAAAATTCATTCACTCCTAACATCCAGTATGCAAGAAATCCTCTAGATTTCAAGCTATCGACGTTACAACTATATAATGGAAGGACAGATTCGACTATTCATTTAGTGATATACATCCGACATGTGGAGGCATTGGGTGCATTTGAAGAGGTAATGGGGCGATGCTCCTCGCTACTTAATGGAGATGGCTACTGTGTGGTTCAGACGGTTAGAGAATAATCCAAAAGCACATGGGTCGGGTTGGTAGATAGATTCTTGAGACAGTTCAGAGTTATATCTCTTAACCAAAGAATATGAAGATGCTTTTAAGTGTAAAGCAAAGGTTCGAAGAGACCTTGAGAAGTTAATTGATGAGATTTAATGCGACAACTGCCACAGTCGATAAGCCGGATCCATCAATAGTCCTGATGGCAGTGGTGTCTGGAGTTGCGATCAAGACTAAGTTCAAAATTGCATTGGAAAGGGATCCATGGATGGATCTCGGGGAGTTTTATCATGAAGCTAAGAGATATCTATATCAAGAGGATGCTAAAGTTGATAATATTGATGTTAGTGCCATAGATGATAGAGGGCCACCTGGAACGGGATATGGTAAAGACAAAGGAAAGCAAAAAGTTGATGACAACTTCAGAGGATCAAATCAGAAAATAAGGGAATCGAAGTTCTCTTCCTACACTGATCTAACTAAAGCCCTAAAGAGGATATACCTAGATACTAGGGGGTAGATCCCCCATCAGAGGACAGTTAAAAGACAACCCATGGATCGGGAGAGAAGGTCTGGGAAGTTTTTCCTATTCCATGAGCTAGATGGACACGAAATAAACTAGTATATGTTAGAACCTCGATTTTCAGTGTTTTGATTGTGACAACTATATAAGTCAATATTGTTGTGTACTATTCATTTATGCAGGAGATTCACTGCAGATTCGGATTCAGAAAGCTATAAAGTTGTTATTCTTTTGTTTAGAGTCTGTATATTATTAGAATTATGTTAAAATCTGTCCAATATGGTGTATACACACTAACAAGTACACAAGCCATGCATATGCACAAAACAGGCTATAAACAGCCAGTTGAATGACACTATTCAGTCATCTATTTGCTGAAACATGGAATATTTTCTACGCATTTTCAGCCGGCTGAATAAGGCCAAAAATAGCCTATTTGTTTGCTATATCGAATTTAAAATAAATCAGAAGGCTGAATTGAAAATTCAGACGATTGATTATATATAACGGCTAGTTTTCTGAAAGGATGCTTCTCTTCAACGAAGAGAAACATCTTCTAATCTAAAGGTTACATCTGTTCTTTTCATCATTCCTTTTCATCAAACATTGCAACTCTTAAAACTCTATAAATAGAATCTATAATTCAACAAACAATTCACTTAACTGATTTTAGTGTTCTTGAATTCTTATCTCTTATTCTCTATTTTCAATGTGCACTCAAACTCCATACAATATTTGATCGTTGATCACTCTATCTTTCACATTCTTCAAGCATATTACACTATATATCATAAAGGAGAAGATTATAGGAAGTTTGTACATCATTGACTTATCAACGCTATTTTAAAGAGTATATTACAGTCAGATACTTTTGTTTATTTGTAAAGAAGTCATGTTCGGTTGCTTAGGCGGTAGAAGTCCTATTCAGTTGCTTAGGCGGTAGAAGTCCTGTTCGATTGCTCAGGCGGTGTAAACCTACTCCTCCGGGTTAAGTGAGGGTTGCTAGTTTAATTCTAGAAGGAGTCTGAGACTGGACGTAGAATGGGAGTTCGAACCAATATAAAAATCTCTCGTGTCATTTACTTTACTGCTTTATTTATTTACTTGCTTAGTTTATATTCCGCACAAGTAATTTATAGATACATCCATATTACACGATCGTATAACACAATCACTTTCATTTGGTATCAAAGCCAGGTCATCTTATAAACGTAACATAGTTATCTGATATTTTAATATGGAAAACAACACTAGCACGGTAACTGTGATATCCCGGATTTTCGGACATCAAATAATTGGATAGTTATCTGATTTAAATTTTATAAATACTGATTTATAAATTTAACAAATTTAGATGTGATAATCTTCAGTATAAATTATTTAATATTTGACAAATTCTACTTTTAAAACAAATAATAAAGTGTTGTTATATATATATATATATATATGAGTTGATTGTATATTTAATTAAAATTTGAATTTGAATTGGAAATTCAAAGAATAAATATCTTAAAATTAAATTGGATATAAAATATATACATATATATAAAAACATATTTATGCATAAAATTTACAAATGTAAAATAAGTAATATATACACAAAGACAAGTGTTAATTAGTAAGTAAGTATATTAACAAGTGTTGGAATTTTAAGATGGGAAAATGAACATGTGTCATTTTCTTCTTTTTCTTTTTTTTTAAAATAATAACTAATAAAGGATAAAACTAAGAATTTAAAACATCTCTATACCCCTCTTCCATTTCTTTTATCAGCCATTCTCTAAAACAATGAGAAAAACCTGTAACTCAAAAATCAGTAAATAGAAATCAAGAAAAATCAAAGAATTCTCTTCCCAAAAATCAAACTAGTAACAATTTCAAGTTCTCGGTATCAAGCAACTCCAGATTCAATTCAAGCAAATCATTTCAACAACTAAATCAGAGACTCAAAGCAAGATTAAATCAATAAAAGTTCAGCTAACAATTCAAGGTTCAAAGGCAAGATGAATTCTACAGATAAAAATAAATCAAATTCCAGATTTGCAAAATAAGGTTCTGTCTTCTAAAAACAGTGAGTAAACTTTACTTTAAAATCAGTTCGAATCTATTTGCAAGTGATAAATTATATGGATAGGATGTAATATGTTTGCCTAGATGATTATTTTCTGAATATGATTGAAACTACCCGTATATATGGCTATATATATATATATATATCTTGTCTCTGTTATCTAAAAACCAGTGAGTAAACTAAATGCTTTAAACAGTTTTAAGTCTAATGCATATGATAAATGTTGAAGTAAAATTTGTGATGTATGTTTGAATTTATGTTGCATGTTTGTTTTAAGGTGAATGCATGTGTATATGTATATAGAAAATTGTGTGCATTGCATGTACATGAGTATATCTTCTCTGTTCTGATATACAAGTAAGTAAAACCAACTTTGTTTAATTTTAAATCTGGATGCATGAATAAAATTTAGAAGTTTGATGTAAAATTGTTTGCATGATGATGTATTGTAAATATATAAATATAAACTGTGTGCATGTATTGAAGTACCAGTAATTCTTCTCTGTTTAAAAGAACAGAGTTTAAATTCTAGATCAAATCCCAATTTTCTTGATCTAGTCTCTGTTAGACTTAGGTAGTTAAATAATGTTTGTTAAAAACATAAGCTAAAGTTTTTTTTAGTTTAACAAACTTATAAATTGCTGAAATTTGAATTTTTACATTAAAACTCAGAATTGGATAAAATGTGATTTCAACAATTTAATGTCTCATATATATATGCTGAATCATCGTCAAATTTTAGGATTTTTAAAGTAAAAATCATGATTTTAATTGGGATAATTTGAGAGATATTGGTAGATGAACGGGATTTGGGTTTCATGCTTTCTCTGGTGATCGACGGCATTAGTAAGTTCGGGGTCTCGGCTGAAGCTTGCAAGATGATCTGAGATGATGGCAAAAATGATCGGAGGGATGTTAGGCGACTGTGGTGGCCAGTCGAGGCTAAACTAGGGTTTAAGGATCGAGGTTGGAATATGGTCGGCGCGGTGACTATGGGTGATCGAGTTTCACCTAGGCTCGAGTGATTGTAGTGTGTTGGCTGGCGATGCTATGGAGGGAGTTTGGAAGACTCCGGTGATCGGCGTCGATGGTTCAGGGAAGATTTCTGGTGATGTGAGTTTCCAGATTTCAACTGGAAGCTCGATTTTGATTCTGGTGATCGATCGAGTTGCTGAGTAGTTCGATGGTTTGAAGATGTCGTAGTTGACTTGGCGATAGGAGTCGAAGGTGCCGGAGCGTTGCCGGTGATGTGTGCACGTGCACAGTGGAGATGCGTGTGTTAGTGTATATCTGGAGTCGTTTGTAAGTTGGGGAAGACGAGGAGCACTCGGGTTCAAGCTCGAGAAAATGTTAATTCGACTCGAAGCAAAAGGAAAGTTGGGGTTACTCGGGTTGGGCTCGGGTAATTTACGAATTTGACTCGGGATGGGTTCCAAGTTGAACCCAAAGTAATAAAACAGTTTAAAATTTAATTGAAAACAAGTTTTTAAAATTTAAATAAATCAAGTTTGAATCTATTCTTTATATAATAAATGTGTTTAATAATTGACTTAAGTAAGTTATATAATTTGTTTAACTTGAATTTATTAAGTTAAAGTTTTAAGTTATTTTTAAACTTTATTTAGAAATGTAATTAAGTAAAAGGATAAAAGGTTTTATATTTGTGTGTTAATCATAATTAAGCAATTAATAAGGAAAATAGTTTATCTTAAAGTTAATTAAGACTTTGAATAATTAAGGATTATTTAAACTAATGAGGTAATTACAGAGTAATTAATTAATTTAATTAATTAATGATTTAGGATTAATTAATTAAAAATTAAGGTTTATAAATTAATTAATTTGGGAATTAATTAATTGGAAATTTGAGATTAATTAATTGGTAATTATAGAATAATTAATTACTTAAATAATAATTAATTAATGTAAGTAATTAAGGATTAATTTGATGAGAGTTAATTAATTTAATTAATTTTTAGAGGATAATTAATAAATAATAAAAGGTTAATTAATTAAGTATAATTAACCAATGGCATAATTACTTAATGAAAGTAATTATGGATAATTAATTTAGATAGATAATTAAAGGAGGATTAAATCAATAGTTGAAATTAATTAATGTTATGTGAGCAGGATTAAGGTAATCCAAATGATTAAAGTTGGTAATTAATTTAATTGGAGATTAATTAAATTAATTAGAAATTATATTGAATGATGTTGAATGCCTTGGATTATGTGATATCTCTGGTATGTGATATGTGCTGCTTTGTGATATGAGATGAATGATTATAAACCTTTGGTTAAGATGACATTGGATTCGAAGAGACAGGAGTTGGGTATCAGTAAATACCCAAAACCACTTCGATTTGAAATCTTCTATAATTCTTTATAGATTGATATGTGAAATCAATAGGCCGGTTTGGGATAATATGGACCATTTAAACTAAGTTGGATACTTAGATATTGTTTTGTGAACATATGTGTTGACTATATAAGTTGTTTTACTTATAGTAAAGTACGAGTTACCCCGGGTTTTAAATAAGTTCTATGGATTGGAATTTCTTGTTAGATGAGTTTACTCACGCTGGTTTCCAGCCTGACCCGGGTGTTACTTTGATGTAATGCTCGGGTCAGACCGAGTATTACAGATTTCCAGGTAAGGACGTTCTGGAGCTCAGGAGGCGAGCTGGATGGCAGGAACGTATGGAGTGTATTCCGCTGTGATATATTATAGTTGTCCGAGACATGTTAATTCTAACTGTCTAGTATATTTGTGAATGTTGTAACTCTGATGTATAAAAATGTAATTAACAAATACAGGTTTTCTTTGTATAAATGCTATTATTTGTTATTATATTTAATCCGCTGCGAATGTGAGATGTTGTGTTCTCTGTGCTTCTTTCTTCTTTCTGTTTCTTTCTTCTATCTCTTTTCTTTTTCTCCCAACTATCTGGAATTTTCGGGTTCGAAAATTCCGGGTCGTTACAGTTGGTATCAGAGCGAGGTTAAGCGAGAACCTTGGCTCTGTTGGGATTACTCGTTAAGGATAGGGTCAATGGTACCCTAGAACGAGTTGAGTGTATATATATATGAGAGCGTAATTGTTATTTTCTTATATAAGGATTTTAAATGATTTTATATAAGAATATATTTTGATATATATAATGATATTTCTTTCTAATAAATATTAAGTTAATTGGTTGTTAAAATATTGGAATTAAATTGAGTGGTAATAGTAATACAACTAAATTAAAACAGAATAAAGATAATAATGAATTGGTTTCCAGATATGGTAATCTTGGTTATTATCATAAATGGTTGTTGTATTTAATAATGAAATGTTGTAAATAATTAAGTAAAATGAAATGTATTAGGGAAATAAAACATTTAGGCAAATATGACTTGTAAATTGTAGTGGGTTTTAAATTTGTGAAGTTTTAAATTGTGAAGTTTTAAATTCTAAATCCAGAAAACTTGAAATTATTTTAAAGAAATTGTTTTGAATTAAAACCAAAAGTGGTTTAAAAATTTAAGGTATAACTTGGTGTGTAAAATGTATATATGAGGATATACATAATATTAAAGATGATTTGAAATAACTC
The DNA here is from genome assembly GCA_030737815.1 of Allium fistulosum. NCBI lineage: Eukaryota > Viridiplantae > Streptophyta > Magnoliopsida > Asparagales > Amaryllidaceae > Allium > Allium fistulosum. Next base: position 435,159,702 of record CM060904.1, on the reverse strand, counting down.
TTAGTATTGAGTTTTAAATTTTTTCCTTGGAATGTGATGTGAAAACCCAAAGTGAATAAGTTTTTAAACTTAAGTGGGAAGATTTTTAATAAGAAGTTTAAAATTTGAATGGGAATTCAATTTGGGTAAAGATAAATTGAATTTAACTTAAGGAAAGTTAAATGAGTTTAGAATGAACAACTTGAAGTAGAAATTTCAAGATGAAATTAAAATTTAACTTAGGAAGTTAAATGGTTGATTAAAATGGGAGTTATGAGTGATCTCAAAATGGGTTTGAGATTTGGAAATTGAAAATGGATGATAAATTAGAATCTGAAGATTAAATTGTTTTTGAATTCTTATTTGAGCTTTGTAATAAGCTAAGTAAAGATACTTTAAAATGGAGTTCTGAAATTTGGACTCAAAATTTAATTGTTTAAAAATTTAAATTGTTGGTTTAAAAATAATGGTTAATTTGATTTAAGGAATTAAATCAACATTTAAAAATTTAACTCGAATTTATATAATTCGAGATAGTTTAAAATTGAGATTTAAATTGAATTAGTTCAAACTGAAATTGATTTGAATAAATGGGAATTGTGATTTAAGATGGATAAGTTTAAAATTCAAATGGAAAATTTGAATTGGATTAATTTGAAATAAAATTTAAGATTGAATGAGTTCAAATTCAAATGGGAATTGGGATTAATTCATATAGAAATTGAAATGATTTGAAATTGAAGTGGATTCAATTTGAAATTAGTTTGAATAATTTGAAATTGTAATTAAAATGAATATGTTTAAAATCAAATGGAATTTGATTTGAATTTGGAAAGGAATTAAGATTAATTCAACTCGAATTGGGATTGAATCAAATTCAATGGAAATTGAAGTATTGAGTCAATTTAAATGGAAGTGGAAATTTAAATTGAATTGATGGGAAATTAAACAGTTTGGCTCTGGATTATGTTTCAAAATAAATTGTTTTAATACAAATATATTTTTCCAAACTATGTACTATACAATCTTTCTTCTTAAACCCCAAACTATCTTATACTTATTTTACAATTATTTTGGAACTATTTAACTATTTTGAAACTGTCTTATAAAGTAATTACTATTTTTCAGTTACCTACATCTAATCACTATTTTAAAAACTATTTTGCAATTATCTAACTATTTTATAACTACTTAACTATTTTACAGCTATTTTACAAACTAATAACTATTTTTCAACTACTTATCTATTTTAAATTTTTCAAGCTATTTTTAAATTTAAATAGGTCAGAATTCAAACTGTTTGTAATTGAAGTAATAACTCAATGGTAAATGGAAGCAATTGAGAATAAGAGAATAGAATTAAAGGAAATGTGGATAGAAAGGAGAAATTGATTTAGCTAATAATCAATAAAGATAAATACGAAGGATGTACGTATATTATTCTATTCGCATAGTGATTTGATCCAGATTCGAACACAGAATTTCGAGATAATATTATCGATCCGAGTTGGGATTTTTCGCTCGATTTTCGACGGCGAACCTGGATATGGATTTTTGATTGGTTCTGGATATTCTCTATCATAGTTGTGACTATGCAAGGAGAATGACGGTTTCTGATCAAGAAACCAGATCTGAGTCCGCACTAGGAAGTCGGGTGGACGATACTAGTTCGGAAATGAAATTGTGTGATCAAAGAGCGATCAGATTTATATAGCGTACGAATGATATGTGTACATCGTACGAGTTTGAATGAAATTGATATTGAAATTTTGTGGGTAAGAACTATAAAATGGATTTTGAAATGAAAGATAATATGATTAATAACTTTATAGAATAATCAAATTTTAATATTTGATTTGGAATAAAATAAAGTTATATATAACAAGATAAATCTTCCCTTGTGGAATCTATTGCCAGAAGAAAAGGTTTTTGAAATATTAGAAGTATAAAAGAGGTTTTATACAAGTTTGAAATGATCCAAAGATTTTCAAGGTTATATATATCTATATATATATATATAAAGAATTTTATGAGAATGATTTTGGAAAAGGTGTTGGAAACCTATGGATTTTGGAAAGGCTTTTGATTTTTGAGAAAAATCAGTTTTGGATTTTTAAAAGCCTAGTTTGAGAATTATCGATTTTGGTAATCGATTTTGTGTAAAGGAGATTTTGATAAATCATAAAGGGTATGATTTGAAGATACTATAAGTATATAGTATAAAGTGTTTTGAGAATAGCTCTGGGGAAAAAGGCGCTTCCTTGAAATGAACTTCTCAGGAGTACCACTGGGTGGTACTGCCTTGAGCCCCAAGGGGGGTTTCTAAAGTTGATCCTGTGAGGAGTCCGGACAAAACTAGTTCCTGAGGATTATTTGTGTAGCGAAAGTCGAGGGGCTTGTGCCCACAGAGGCATTTGAGTTATGCTGTGACAACAATTTAACTCAATGTCACTGCGATCTACTGCAGACCATAGCGAAAGTCATGTGTGCCGCTGAGAGCCAACTGTCTACGTTTGATTTTATATCGGTAGACTGTGACACTATGGTAACATAGCGAAAGTCGTTTGTGCCGCTGAGAGCCAACAGTCTGCGTTTGATTTTATATCGGTAGACTGCGACCTATGTGGGAGAAGTTTCATTTTGACAGCGAAATCGTGTGTGCCGCTGAGAGCCAACAGTTACATGGACTTTTGCTGCGACGGCAACGTAACCCTGGGATGTAACTGCGATCTGTTGTGGGTTCCATGCTGTTATCAGTTACATGGACTTTTGCTACGATGGCAACGTAACCCGTGATGTAGCTGTGACCATGGATGGGGGTGATGATTTCCAGAGCATTCTCACCAAAGAATATTTCTTCTCGTTTCAAAATGTTTTCTATATTTTAAAGTAAATTATTTTCCAAGTATTTTCACTGGGTGTTGAAAACGGGTCTGCTAAGTACTTATAGATTTTCAGTCTTACGCCTGATCAACGTATGACCGAATTTCTGTGAGAACGAGGATGGACTTGTGAAGACATCGAGTTATAAAGAGTATTTTTATAAAGTCATTTTAATAATATTATGTGGATTTTTCTTAAAGTGTTTTAAAATTTCTTAATAAAAAGAGTTTATAGTAAAATTTATCAAAGAGTAATTTTTCTTGTAATAATCATTTTAATAAAATTCTTGCTTCGTTCCTTTTCGAGGACGAAAAGATTTAAAGGGGGGAGGAATGTGATATCCCGGATTTTCGGACATCAAATAATTGGATAGTTATCTGATTTAAATTTTATAAATACTGATTTATAAATTTAACAAATTTAGATGTGATAATCTTCAGTATAAATTATTTAATATTTGACAAATTCTACTTTTAAAACAAATAATAAAGTGTTGTTATATATATATATATATATATGAGTTGATTGTATATTTAATTAAAATTTGAATTTGAATTGGAAATTCAAAGAATAAATATCTTAAAATTAAATTGGATATAAAATATATACATATATATAAAAACATATTTATGCATAAAATTTACAAATGTAAAATAAGTAATATATACACAAAGACAAGTGTTAATTAGTAAGTAAGTATATTAACAAGTGTTGGAATTTTAAGATGGGAAAATGAACATGTGTCATTTTCTTCTTTTTCTTTTTTTTTAAAATAATAACTAATAAAGGATAAAACTAAGAATTTAAAACATCTCTATACCCCTCTTCCATTTCTTTTATCAGCCATTCTCTAAAACAATGAGAAAAACCTGTAACTCAAAAATCAGTAAATAGAAATCAAGAAAAATCAAAGAATTCTCTTCCCAAAAATCAAACTAGTAACAATTTCAAGTTCTCGGTATCAAGCAACTCCAGATTCAATTCAAGCAAATCATTTCAACAACTAAATCAGAGACTCAAAGCAAGATTAAATCAATAAAAGTTCAGCTAACAATTCAAGGTTCAAAGGCAAGATGAATTCTACAGATAAAAATAAATCAAATTCCAGATTTGCAAAATAAGGTTCTGTCTTCTAAAAACAGTGAGTAAACTTTACTTTAAAATCAGTTCGAATCTATTTGCAAGTGATAAATTATATGGATAGGATGTAATATGTTTGCCTAGATGATTATTTTCTGAATATGATTGAAACTACCCGTATATATGGCTATATATATATATATATCTTGTCTCTGTTATCTAAAAACCAGTGAGTAAACTAAATGCTTTAAACAGTTTTAAGTCTAATGCATATGATAAATGTTGAAGTAAAATTTGTGATGTATGTTTGAATTTATGTTGCATGTTTGTTTTAAGGTGAATGCATGTGTATATGTATATAGAAAATTGTGTGCATTGCATGTACATGAGTATATCTTCTCTGTTCTGATATACAAGTAAGTAAAACCAACTTTGTTTAATTTTAAATCTGGATGCATGAATAAAATTTAGAAGTTTGATGTAAAATTGTTTGCATGATGATGTATTGTAAATATATAAATATAAACTGTGTGCATGTATTGAAGTACCAGTAATTCTTCTCTGTTTAAAAGAACAGAGTTTAAATTCTAGATCAAATCCCAATTTTCTTGATCTAGTCTCTGTTAGACTTAGGTAGTTAAATAATGTTTGTTAAAAACATAAGCTAAAGTTTTTTTTAGTTTAACAAACTTATAAATTGCTGAAATTTGAATTTTTACATTAAAACTCAGAATTGGATAAAATGTGATTTCAACAATTTAATGTCTCATATATATATGCTGAATCATCGTCAAATTTTAGGATTTTTAAAGTAAAAATCATGATTTTAATTGGGATAATTTGAGAGATATTGGTAGATGAACGGGATTTGGGTTTCATGCTTTCTCTGGTGATCGACGGCATTAGTAAGTTCGGGGTCTCGGCTGAAGCTTGCAAGATGATCTGAGATGATGGCAAAAATGATCGGAGGGATGTTAGGCGACTGTGGTGGCCAGTCGAGGCTAAACTAGGGTTTAAGGATCGAGGTTGGAATATGGTCGGCGCGGTGACTATGGGTGATCGAGTTTCACCTAGGCTCGAGTGATTGTAGTGTGTTGGCTGGCGATGCTATGGAGGGAGTTTGGAAGACTCCGGTGATCGGCGTCGATGGTTCAGGGAAGATTTCTGGTGATGTGAGTTTCCAGATTTCAACTGGAAGCTCGATTTTGATTCTGGTGATCGATCGAGTTGCTGAGTAGTTCGATGGTTTGAAGATGTCGTAGTTGACTTGGCGATAGGAGTCGAAGGTGCCGGAGCGTTGCCGGTGATGTGTGCACGTGCACAGTGGAGATGCGTGTGTTAGTGTATATCTGGAGTCGTTTGTAAGTTGGGGAAGACGAGGAGCACTCGGGTTCAAGCTCGAGAAAATGTTAATTCGACTCGAAGCAAAAGGAAAGTTGGGGTTACTCGGGTTGGGCTCGGGTAATTTACGAATTTGACTCGGGATGGGTTCCAAGTTGAACCCAAAGTAATAAAACAGTTTAAAATTTAATTGAAAACAAGTTTTTAAAATTTAAATAAATCAAGTTTGAATCTATTCTTTATATAATAAATGTGTTTAATAATTGACTTAAGTAAGTTATATAATTTGTTTAACTTGAATTTATTAAGTTAAAGTTTTAAGTTATTTTTAAACTTTATTTAGAAATGTAATTAAGTAAAAGGATAAAAGGTTTTATATTTGTGTGTTAATCATAATTAAGCAATTAATAAGGAAAATAGTTTATCTTAAAGTTAATTAAGACTTTGAATAATTAAGGATTATTTAAACTAATGAGGTAATTACAGAGTAATTAATTAATTTAATTAATTAATGATTTAGGATTAATTAATTAAAAATTAAGGTTTATAAATTAATTAATTTGGGAATTAATTAATTGGAAATTTGAGATTAATTAATTGGTAATTATAGAATAATTAATTACTTAAATAATAATTAATTAATGTAAGTAATTAAGGATTAATTTGATGAGAGTTAATTAATTTAATTAATTTTTAGAGGATAATTAATAAATAATAAAAGGTTAATTAATTAAGTATAATTAACCAATGGCATAATTACTTAATGAAAGTAATTATGGATAATTAATTTAGATAGATAATTAAAGGAGGATTAAATCAATAGTTGAAATTAATTAATGTTATGTGAGCAGGATTAAGGTAATCCAAATGATTAAAGTTGGTAATTAATTTAATTGGAGATTAATTAAATTAATTAGAAATTATATTGAATGATGTTGAATGCCTTGGATTATGTGATATCTCTGGTATGTGATATGTGCTGCTTTGTGATATGAGATGAATGATTATAAACCTTTGGTTAAGATGACATTGGATTCGAAGAGACAGGAGTTGGGTATCAGTAAATACCCAAAACCACTTCGATTTGAAATCTTCTATAATTCTTTATAGATTGATATGTGAAATCAATAGGCCGGTTTGGGATAATATGGACCATTTAAACTAAGTTGGATACTTAGATATTGTTTTGTGAACATATGTGTTGACTATATAAGTTGTTTTACTTATAGTAAAGTACGAGTTACCCCGGGTTTTAAATAAGTTCTATGGATTGGAATTTCTTGTTAGATGAGTTTACTCACGCTGGTTTCCAGCCTGACCCGGGTGTTACTTTGATGTAATGCTCGGGTCAGACCGAGTATTACAGATTTCCAGGTAAGGACGTTCTGGAGCTCAGGAGGCGAGCTGGATGGCAGGAACGTATGGAGTGTATTCCGCTGTGATATATTATAGTTGTCCGAGACATGTTAATTCTAACTGTCTAGTATATTTGTGAATGTTGTAACTCTGATGTATAAAAATGTAATTAACAAATACAGGTTTTCTTTGTATAAATGCTATTATTTGTTATTATATTTAATCCGCTGCGAATGTGAGATGTTGTGTTCTCTGTGCTTCTTTCTTCTTTCTGTTTCTTTCTTCTATCTCTTTTCTTTTTCTCCCAACTATCTGGAATTTTCGGGTTCGAAAATTCCGGGTCGTTACAGTAACTAACACAAGTTTCCTTGAAGGTCAATCTATTGCACAACCACCGCCATTTAACGGAATGAACTATAACTATTGGGCTACTAGGATGCGAATTTATATACAAGCTTATAGTTATGAAATCTAGAATATTACTCAAACTGAATATACCATACCTACTACAGAATATTCACAATGGTCTAACACACAAAAACTGGATGCTACTGCAAATGCTAAAGCCATGAATATGTTATATTGTGCATTAGACAAGAATGAGTTTAATAGAGTGAGCATGTGTAAAACAGCTTATGAAATTTGGCGTACACTTAAAATTACACATGAAGATACTAACAAAGTAAAGCAGAGTAAAATTTCTATGCTTAAAAATCAGTTCCAGAATTTCAAAATGAAGCAAGATTAAACAATAAATGAAATGTACTCTAGATTCCAAGATATATCATTCTCTTTTAGCATTAGGAGAAACATATATAGACTTTGATATTGTTTGAAAAATCCTCAACTCTCTAACGAATGAGTGAGAACGAAAGGTCTTAGCGATCGAAGAAGCTAAAGACATTTCAACCATTAAACCAGAGGAGTTGAGAGGAAATCTAATGTCTTATGAAGTTAATCTCCAGGCTAAACAAGTACAGGCTCAAGATAAGAAGAATATAGCATTCCAAGCAGAAAAGGATGAATCAGATTCAGATGAGGAAGATATGGCATTCATTGCTAAAAACTTCAAAAAGTTTTTGAAATTCAGAAGGAACAACAAATTCAGAAACAACAAGAACAGCTCCAGCAACAATAACAACAACAAACCATCATCTTCTGCTCTAGAATGTCATGAGTGTCATAAAAAGGCCACATCAAGAAAGACTGTCCTGATCGAAAGAGAGACAAATTCAAGCACAAGAAAGACAAATTCAAAAAGAAAGCTTTCTCTATCACGTGGGACGATTCAGAATCATCTTCATCATCAGATAGTGACTCAGACAGCGATACGGAACAAGCTAATGTATGTTTTATGGCCACAAATAATGAGGTAAGTGATCTAACTTTTGATGATTTATTGGAAATAAACTCTGAATTACTTGACAAACTGAGAAACATCAAAAGAAAATATAAAGAAACTCTTGAAAAATTAAATAGGTTTGAAATTGAGGTAGATATGTTAAGAGATGAGAAACAAATTTTAGAAGAAGAACTTGAAACTACTCAAGAATCTTATTCTAATACAACATCTCACTCTCTATTTTAAGTCAAGAGATAGAAACTCAAAAGGAAAAGAATGATGCTCTTTTAATTGAAAATCATGATCTTAAAGCTAATGTAAAAATATTGGAATTAGATATTTCTAGTCTTAAAAGAAAATTAAATGATATTACTAAAAATGTCTCTAATTTTAACAAAGGTAGAGAAAATATTTCTAAAATTATAGAAAACTCCTAGACTGCTTCAAACAAAAGAGGGCTAGGATATAAGCATGTCTCTAAAGATTTTCCAAAGAAAAAGAATTCCTTATATAGCAATTTTAAAAGAATAATAATAAAATTGAAAAACTAATTTCAAAAGTTACAAATTATTCTAAATCAATTAAGATTTGGGTTCCTAAAACAAATAATTCTTTGATTAGAAATAAATATATAAAATCTTTTATAGAAACTGTTCATAAAAACTGTACCAATGTTAATTCTATATTTTGCAGGTACCACCAAAAAAGAGAGGAAAATGGATATTAGATAGTGGTTGCTCGAAACACATGACAAGAAACAAAGAGATGCTAATGAACATTACCTACTCAGGTGGAGGTTCTGTCGCTTTTGGAGACAATTCCAAAGGTTATATCATCGGTAAAGGCGATGTGAGCAATAACGGTATATCTAATTTACCTCTTATTACAAATGTTTTATTAGTTAAAAATTTAAAACATAATTTACTTAGCATTAGCCAACTGTGTGACAAAGGATTCAATATCTCTTTTTTTGAAAATAAGTGTCGCATTTTTTATCAAAATAAAAATCTTATTTTTGAAGGTTTTAGAGATAAAATTATATATGTTTTAAATATGAATATAAATTACAATACTAGCATGTGTTTGATAGCCAAAGAAAATGATCCTTGGTTATGGCACAAAAGATTTTGTCATATTAATTTCAAAGCTATAAACAAATTATCTAAAAATGAATTAGTAAAATGTTTACCAAAAATGAATTTTAAAGTAAACAATATTTGTGATGCTTGTCAATTGGGTAAATTATCGAAATCATCCTTTAAATCAAAGAAAAATATTTCTACTATACAACCACTTGACCTATTGTATTTGGATCTTTTTGGACCAACTCAAGTTCAATCTATAAACCATGGCAAATATGTGTTTGTTATAGTAGACAATTTTTCAAGATATACTTGGACTATTTTTCTGAAAAATAAAAGTGATACTTTTGAAAATTTCAAAATTTTTGCTAAAAGAATTCAAAAATTCAAAAAATTAAAAATTAAAAATATTAGAAGTGATCATGGATGTGAATTCGAAAATGAATCTTTTGAACATTTTTGTAATAAAAAGGGAATTTACCATAATTTTTCTTTTCCTAGAACACCACAAAAAAATGGAGTTGTAGAAAGGAAAAATAGAACTTTACAAGAATGTGTAAGAATTTTATTAAACGGAAGCACTTTACCAAAGCATTTTTGGGAAGAAGCTATAGCAACTGCCTGTTATGTTCTGAATCATGTTTCCAATCGACCACTAACTAAACACATTCCATATGAACTAATTCATGAAAGAAAACCAAATATTTCATATTTTAAAGTTTTTGGCTCAAAATGTTTTATTTTAAACACAAAAGATCAGCTTGGAAAATTCGATCCATAGGATATTCGGAACGAAGCAAGGCTTATTGCATTTTTAATAAAAGAACTAAAACAATCAAAGAAACACTACATGTTTCCTTCGATGAAAATTTTAAGTTTAGTAAAAAATTTGAGGATGATGAGATAATAACTAAGACGGTCACAAATACGTTTACTCAAAATAATTTTGAAGAAGATGAAAAACATTGTTCATAATTTTGAAGAAAATATTGTTCAAAATGATAATGAATTGAGATCTCCTCCTAGGATTTTACGAGATCACCCAGTAGAAAATGTCATAGGAGAAATTGATTCACATGTCAAAAGTAGAAATCAACTTAATCAAATGGGCCATGTAGCATTCCTTTCTAATATTGAACCTAAAAATACCAAAGAAGCTTTTACTGATGACTATTGGATTATAGCTATGCAAGAAGAGCTAAACCAACTCAAACGAAACAAAGTTTGGGAATTAGTTCTTAGATCGTGTGATCAAACAGTCATTGGTACTAAATAGGTTTTCAAAAATAAAGCAGATGAACAAGGAAATATAACTAGGAATAAAGCTAGATTAGTTGCTCAATGATATAATCAAGAAGAAGGAATTGACTACGAAGAAACATTTGCTCCAGTCGCACTACTTGAAGCAATATGTATCTTATGGGCCTTTGCATGTTTTCATAATTTTAAACTTTATCCACTGGATGTTAAAAGTGCATTTTTAAATGGATATATAAAATAAAATGTTTATGTTGAACAACCTCCTCTATTCTCACATGAAAAATTTCCAGACCATATCTATAAACTTAAGAAAACCTTATACGGTCTAAAACAAGCACCCTGTGCTTGGTATGAATGTCTTAAAAGCTATCTTATTAAATGAACTAAAAAGGATATTTTAATTATTCAAATTTATGTTGATGATATTATTTTTGGTTCTACAAATGATAAGTTATGTCAGGAATTTTCTAATATAATGACCAAAGAATTTGAAATGTCACATATGAGAGAATTATCTTATTTTCTTGGATTACAGATTAAACAATTAGATAATGGAATTTTTATTAATCAAGAAAAATATTGTAATGATCTAATTAAACGCTTTGGTATGGAAAATACTTTTGCTAAACCAACTCCAATGAGTACAACAATGCATCTCGATAGAGATGAAGACGACAAGAGTGTTGACCAAAAATTATATCAAAGTATAATTGGATCATTACTTTATCTAACTGCTAGTGGACCTAATATAATGATGAGTGTTTGTTTATGTGCTTGATTTCAAGCAAATCCTAAAGAATCACATATGTGAGCGGTGAAACGAATATTACGTTATCTAAGCAATACCAAAGATTTTGGACTTTTTTATCCGAAAGAATGTCCTTTCGAGTTAGTATCATATAGCGACACTGACTTTGGAGGATGTCGACCAGATCGAAAAAGTACGATCAGGGCTTGTCACTTCATTGGACAATCCTTAGTCTCCTGGTTTAGCAAGAAACAAAATTGTGTTTCACTATCGACATGTGAAGCAGAATATATTTCTACTGCTTTAGCATGTGCTCAAATCATTTATATGCAACAAACACTTCAAGATTTTGGAGTTAATTTATCTAAATCAACAATTTTTTGTGATAACACAAGTGCTATAAACTTATCTAAAAATCCTGTCAATCATTCATGAACTAAACATATTGACATTCGTCATCATTTCCTTCGTGATAATATTGAAAAGGATATAATCAGATTAGAATTTGTATCCTCTGAAAACCAACCGGCTGATATATTACAAAACCTTTAAATGAAAATATTTTTATAAAACTAAGAAGAGAATTAGGAACTTTATCGTTAAAAGATTTATAATTTTTTTTTCTATTTTTTCATACGTTTTTTTCAAAAATTAATTTTTTATTCAAAAGTGGAGTTTCCATGACTCGAACTCTGTCTCTCACTTACAAGTCATATGCACTACCACTCTACTACATGTTACTTCACACCAGAACCATAGTTTCATTTCCTATTATATTTTTTCTATTCTTATCTAACAATTTTAAACCTTACATTTTCTTCTTTCTTTTTGGCCAAACAATTTTCTCTGGTTAAAATTTATTTCACCTCTAATCTTCTTACTATTTATGAAATACTTTGTATTATAAATACCTTACTTTTATCCAAGTTTATATATCGTTTTAAAAGAAAAGGAAAATTTTATATCAACCTATTATAATAATGTCTTCCTAATATAATTCTGAATACTCCTCAATTGACTACTCTTCCCCTAGTTTGAGTTCATTCAATTTATCCAATCCTACACCTATCTGTGAACCTGTTCCCATTGTCCCCCCTTCCACTCATACGGTTATACTCCACCCGAAAAAAAAGCCAAATGCTCTTTATTTTTTGGCTCTCCATCTACTAAAGAGAAAATAGATGACATTCACCATTACTAGAGAGAAACGCTACAATTACAACGCGAACTCTATTATGAACAGAAGGTTAACGCTAAGCATTTAAGCTTTTTGGAGCAAGTCGCAAAATTCTGTGGATCTTTATCTAGGGGCACGGTTCATCAACCTTCTCCTATTTGTTCTCCTACTCGATATAATCCTTGGGAACGATCGCCACAACGTCCTCCAGTGTCTTTGAACTCTTGGGAATGTGGAAATGGCCGGTCCTCTCTCCGACCATTACAGGAGAATACCAAGATTGAGACAGTAGATTATAAGAATCCTAGCTCTTCATCTAACTCTGTTTAATTTTTTTTAATTATTACCGTATATGTATTTTCTAATGAATTCCGTTTTTTGTTTATATATAAATAATTTTTCCTTGCAAAATGGTGTTTAAAGCCTGAAAGATGGGAACCTATATGCTTCACTGTGCAATCAGACGGCTGAACCCATAGAAACCGCCGGCTGAATATTATATGAAACATATAATTTTACCCAGATTCAGCCGACTAATTCCCCTGACAACAACTGGCCGAATATGTTGATTTTTGCACTGTGAACTTGCGGGAAAACATTCAGACGTCTGATTATAGTAACCCAGCCGGCTGAATGTTCCCAGAACAGTTTTTTAATATGGGCTTCTAACCCGATAACCCATTCTACCCTTTTATTTACCCTATACTATAAATCTACCTTTTCACTTTTTACTTTCTTACCATAGAACCCTAGCCTCCATTTCTTCAAAAACTTCATTTTCTTTTTCAAATTTTAAACAAACATGCCTCCAAGATCAAAAAGGACAAGAGAATCCACCTTCGGACCATCCGAGCATGGTTGTGGAATGACACTGCTGTTTCTCGCTTCAATATCATGAAAAATTCAAAAATCTTTGAGTGAGCATTCATGAAGTACCTGATTTTGCCGGATATAGAATTCGAGAGATAGCTGAGCAAAATCATTTCGAAAGTCTCATTGGGTATGATCCTAACAATATCAAAATTAATCACCTTTTAGTTAAACTTTTCCTCACTAACATGAACCTCGATCATCATAACCCACAAAATCGTGAAAATTGTGTTTTGTCGTTAGTTTGTGGTGTCAAAATTTTCTTCCCTTTACAAAGATTAGGATATATATTGCATTTTCCATACCAAGGAACTGACATAGATGACATTGAAGTTGATATGGTTCATCGTGATGAAGTTTCACATCTTTTTCTATCCGATCAACTTACAAATCTAAATGAGCTTAAATCAAGTGCTTTAAGACCCGAAGCTCGCCTCATTCACCGAGCTTTTATTCCTTCTTTACAAACCCGCACGGGTAGCTATGAGAAAGTATACAAATGAGACATTCAAGCTCTATATGCTATATACTCTCATCAACAAGTGAATTGAGGGAAAATTATTTTAGATGAGTTTCAAAATATCACAATTCGACGGAAATACAAGACCATTCACTATGAGGCTTATATTATGCGTCTCCTACTAAATTTTGGTGTTCAAATTACGGATTCGAAATATTCGACCATAAGTGAGTTAGGAGCTAAAACCTTGGGCTTAATGGGTCTTCCTCACCGTCCTCATCCTCAAAAAATAATCTCTTTCCAAGAATGGGCACAAAACATTGAACGAGGTGTTCCTTAACCTCGTGACACAAATATTGCTTCCTCTTCACAAACTCACCAAGAAAAAGAGGAGGAGGATGACGATTCCATTCAAATTATTGGCCCGGATACCTCATCAAGACAAGCTATTATCACTCTCTCCCGAAACCAATCGAAGCTTCATCGGGATATCAAATCACTTGAAAAGAAGACTGAAAAGAAATTCAATTCTATCAAAGGATTTCTTAACAGGATTTGGGACAAAATTTCTTGCTCCGGTTCAACATCTACTGAAGCATATAATCTAACTCCTTTCCAATTGTCTTCTTCGAGCTCTGAAAATGGAGATGGTGATAGCGATGATCCTACTATCTAGATTTATTTTATACTCTATGAATTATTATAATATTTTGGTTTGTAATATTTTTTCAAACACTCCTATGGTTCTATGATGATGTGACTATGTATTGTTGTGACTGTTTTTCTGATGTTATGACTACTATGTTTTGGTTTTAATTATGTTTCATTTTGTCTCTACGTGCTGTTATCTCTAGTATTTTATATCTCTACTTTTTTTCAATGACAAAGGGGGAGAAATATGGTATAAATTTTTTAAATTATGTGCATATAGATAAGGGGGAGTTCATGTAAGTATAAATTATTTATCATTCACACTTATGTAATTGTCATCATCAAAAAGGGGGAGAATGTTAGAACCTCGATTTTCAATGTTTTGATTGTGACAACTATATAAGTCAATATTCTTGTGTATTAATCATTTATGCAGGAGATTCACTGCAGATTCGGATTCAGAAAGCTATAAAGTTGTTATTCTTTTGTTTAGAGTCTGTATATTATTAGAATTATGTTAAAATCTATCCAATATGGTATATACACACTAACAAGTACAAAAACCATGCATATGCCCAAAGTAGGCTATAAACAGCCGGTTGAATGACACCATTCAGCCGTCTATTTTCTAAAACATAGAATATTTTCTATGCATTTTCAGCCGACTGAATGGTATCATCCAGACAGCTGAATAAGGCCAAAAATAGCCTATTTGCTTGCTGTATCGAATTTAAAATAAATCAGAAGGTTGAATTGAAAATTCAGATGGTTGATTATCTATAACGGTTAGTTTTCTGAAAGGATGCTTCTCTTCAACGAAGAGAAACATCTTCTAATCTAAAGGTTGCATCTGTTCTTTTCATCGTTCCATTTCATCAAACATTTCAACTCTTAAAACTCTATAAATAGAATTTATAATTCAACAAACAATTCACTTAACTGATTTTAGTGTTCTTGAATTCTTATCTCTTATTCTCTATTTTCAATGTGCACTCAAACTCCATACAATATCTGATAGTTGATCACTCTATCTTTCACATTCTTCAAGCATATTACATTATATATCATAAAGGAGAAGATTATAGGAAGTTTGTACTTCATTGACTTATCAGTACTATTTTAAAGAGTATATTACAGTCAGATACTTTTGTTTATTTGTAAAGAAATCCTGTTCGGTTGCTCAGGCGGTAGAAGTCCTATTCAATTGCTTAGGCGGTAGAAGTCCTGTTCGGTTGCTCAAGCGGTGTAAACCTACTCCTTCGGGTTAAGTGAGGGTTGCTAGTTTAATTCCAGAAGGAGTCTGGGACTGGACGTAGAATGGAAGTTCAAACCAGTATAAAAATCTCTGGTGTCATTTACTTTACTGCTTTATTTATTTACTTGCTTAGTTTACGCACAAGTAATTTATAGATACATCCATATTACACAATCCTATAGCACAATCACTTTTAGTATAGACACCTCCATGATTTGTTAGAAGAGATGGTTTGGAGTAACTAGCTACAACAATACATAAGAAACCAAGCTGCAGTGGTGCAGTCGGAGCAGCGCCGTCTGCAGCGAATAGGTCAAGATACACTCATGGATTTGGGTCGAGATTGGAAATCCCATGATCGGGAAGGACGGAAGTCAGGTTCGTTTCATATGTTTTACTTTTCATTTTGAATAGATAAGACAATAATCGTAGACCGCTTACACGTGTATAAGAACTCGATTGGTCTCTAAGCATGCTTTGAGTTGGATGTTTGAGATGAATGCTTAGGATAGTCGTGTGATTGCTTTGATTTGAACATTTGAATTTTAGAAATCACTTGAATGTGATGACTGATATTGATCGTGGTTCCCGAGAGATAAGGCGATAACCATAAGATGCAAGTCTCCTTGCTAGAGAGCAAGTGGATTCGGCTTGTACTAGAGTAAGTCCCCTTACTGGAAAGTGAGTGGATGCACTTTCTTGGGCGTTGAGTTCCCTCATCGAAGAGCGAGCGGATTGGACTTGGCAATGATCCAAAGAGATTGAATCCTGATTGAATGATATACGATCCGGAGAGATCGAACATTAGATTGGATGATAAACGATCCAAAGAGATCGAATCCTATATGGATGATAACAATTCAAAGAGTTCGAATTCTAGATTAGATGTTAAAAGATCCGAAGAGATCGAATCCTAGATTGGATGTTAAACAATCCAGAGAGATCGAATCCTAGATTGGATGTTAAACAATCCAGAGAGATCGAATCCTAGATTGGATGTTAAATAATCCAGAGAGATCGAACCCTAGAATGAATGATAAATAATCTAGAGAGATTGAACCCAAGTTTGGATGATAGACAACCCAGCGGGGTCGAATCCTAGTTTGGATGATAAATAACCTGGTGGGTCGGAACATAGATTGGACATTGACTTGACCTTAGGACTTGAATGCCTTGTAATCAGACTAAAATAGATAAATCCTAATGAACACGGGATGATTTTGATATATGATATGATAACTCCGGATGAAAACGAATTGATTATGATTTATGACTAACACTTAAGAAAGGACTAAAGTACTTAGCTGTGATGACCTGGAATGACCATGGATTTGCAGGGGAATTCGAAGGAACTGGATGATTCACCATAACTTGAATCGATGTATAATTGGAAGGCTTGACAGTCAGAAGTCAACAACTGCATAAACTTGTTCTTGAGAAAAGCATGCCTTACATTCATAAGGCTTACTTTAGGAGCAGGTGTTATAACCAAATTTTCCGCAGTTGTAATAACCTACATTTTAATGGGCCTAAATTTTGACAAGAATCGAAACACAAGTCCACCAAAGCACAAATCATTAGATTTGGTATCTATAAATAAGCATGAGCACTATCAGAGACTGATAAAATCTAAACTCTCAGCGGAAACAAAATAGGATATAAATATTGAGTATGGCTACTACTTTGGAATTAATGGTATTCCTTGGATATCAGATTACCACATCAGCATCAGGCATGAGAGAAAAGAAGACTTCACCAACAACTAATTATGTTCAACTCTAGTGACATGTTCATCTAAATCAATCCTATGGTTTGTAATGAGGAGGGGGTCAGAACAACGTTCTGGTGACTGGTAAATCTATAATGTGTCCATAATATAAATTTATACCGATTGTTTTTCATCTAGTTATTATGTCTATTATTTTAAGGTTAACTAAATTAACCCAATATTGCATACATGATATTCCTTCCAAGCACAATTTACCTAGCTACCCATCCCAAGGTACAAAATACGGATGTAAGTCTAGCAGCCACTTAATACTTCCAAATGTGAAGCGGGCTCCTAGCATCGTCATCATTGGCCTATTGGTCTTGGCTATAGAGACTATTGACCACTACTTATGGCCTTATAATTTATAATATATAATAGCCATACTACAAAATGCACCTATCGTTATTAAAATCTTGGCCATGTGAGATATTGTACTCAAGCCACTTAATACCTTATTAGTAAGGACTATGCAAACCCCTGACCATTTAACACCTATTATACGTAGGCCTTTGTCATTTAATAGCTAACCCTAAGGTGAACTCATTGCTAATACTATCTAGCCGACATCGCTTGGAATCTAATTGGCCTACCTAATACTTCTTTTAAAGGAAAGAGGTAGACCTATAATTTAACTGTCGGTTAAGACACCAATCCTAAAGCAAACCTTTCAGAGATATCCACTATCACTCTTTATTATTAGTTTGGAACCTCACCAGTTTACCTAATACTTATTTTTAGGAGAGAGGCAGACCCTACAGCCACTTAGTACTTCAACTCTTAAGTTAACCCCTATGGAGATATCCCTCGCCGCTATTAATTACTAATTTGGACCATTTGATACTTTCTAATTAGGAAAGAGGTGGGCCTTCAAACAACCACTTAATAGCTCTAACTCTAAAGTAGGTCCCACCTCTCCCGTAGTCACGGTCCTATGATTGGTGATGTCTCACATTAGTAGTAAGTGCACACGACTGCCGGTAACCTCTAAGTGAAGGGTAGTCTCCCATCACGTGACTCTACTGACCTCTCATCAAATCTACTAAGTCCAAATAACAATCCTAAACCTATATAAAATTTAGGTCATATATCCTTGGTCTTAGTATTATTCCTAGGTTGAATATTTGACTTAGTCTACTAATCCCTTTATTGTTTAAGGCAATAAGATTTGCCTTAAATACTTAGTTACCCATAAATCCCCTTCCAAAAGTCCATAAATGTCAATTTGTCCATAATAATCCTAATAGACATTCCCGAAGACATTTATGTATAATTACTAATTTTCAATTAATGACCTTTTTATAATTATTCCATTTTTATCAGTCTCATTAATCCATTTGTGCCTATTAATTGTAACTCCTAATTCATTCCTCATTTATTTTCCTATTAGTTGGAGTTACTACCTTCTTTGCCATATTAATTAATTGCAAACCCCAATTCAATTCATATTTATTGCCCATTGATTGGGTGTTACAATCTTTTATATCCTATTAATTATTGGCAACTCCTAATTTTTATTGCCCATTAATAGGAATTACTACCTTTCCTAATTTCTCTCTTTCGCATTCAATTCTTTCTAATAATAATCCATCCTAAGCGAAAGCTACGCATAAATAACGCATAAATAGATGCTATTCTTATTTATTAATGTAATAAATACGTATAAACTACCTACTCCTATCAAAAATATATTCTAGTCATAAATATTTAACTAGAATATGCTTTCCATATTTAATTTGTTGGAATTAGATTCCTTAGGAAGATTTTCCGTTATAATTTCCATAAATTAGTTTAAAACAAAAGATAATAAAAGGAAAGGTTGACTTCGCTCGAAATTATAAGGAATGAATAATTTCTTTTTATTTGGAATAGACAGTGTAAACTACGACGAATAAATCTATACTTTACACATCTCTTCTTTTTTATTTGCATGTATTCCTTCTTAAATCAAACATTGTCTTTTTCTAAGAAAAGTGGAGAAATTAACCGATTTATAAAAATCAGATGGAGATTCTTCCCACAAATTAAACTATGGAAAATCTACAATTCAACATAAATAGAGCAATATACAAAATCCTATCAATATTTTACACCCCATGTACAGATCTGGAATAAAACTATACATCGTTCTAAATTAAAAATCTTTGGGACTGATTTCCAAATAAAGATGTAACAATATTTCAAATCAAATCTAAAACAACAATATGTAGGCAATGATTTTCTACACTAATTTGAGACTACAATTCACAAATAAGATAGGTTTTGACATAAAAATCAAATGTATGCCAACGGAATAGATTCATAAACAATGTATAAATTTCCCACTCAACTTAAATGCGCTTCAATTCTCCAGATTTGAAGTAAAACCTTTGATTCAAATCCAAATTCTTTCTAATCCAAGGAATATGTATAAAAAGGGTATATACATATGTTAGAATTTCAGATCTGAAAAGAGATTTGGAATTGGGAAAGAAAATAGAAAAAAATATATAGATATATATATAAATTACCTCGAATATTCATATTATTGATTGATTCTCTTTCTTTTCTTCTAATTTCCATTCCACTCCAATTTGTATAAATATTTTATAATTTGAAAGAATAGCGGAGAAGGAAAACGACAGAGCTTCGCTACTGCCTCTAGAGAAATATGAGAAGAAAGGAAAGGGTTAAGCCTGAATTTATAGGTGCTAGAATCAACCATAGCCGTTAAATTTTAAATATTAAATCCAAGCCGTTTAGGCCAAGGCTAACCCAAGCTGTTAGTTGGTCAATCGATCGACCGCTCCAAAGCGTCGGTTGATGGCTACATGTCGATCGGTCGCAATGGACGTGTCGACCTGTGGGTTTTGGTAATTAATATATAAACGTTGATTTATTATACTCAAATTATTTCCATTCTAAACTCGTTTTTCATTTGTAACTTATTCGTTTGGACTCAGATCACAAAACTCTAAATATGAAAGTTGCTCAGCATTTCACCATGAACGAATGGTGCAAGTTTCATGGTCAAATTCCATTGTTTGCACAAATTTTATTTTTGGAGCCTAATTAACTAACGCTAAATCAGGGGATATTACGATCTTCCCCCCTTAAAAGAATTTTGTCCCCGAAATTATACCAAGGACTAAGTCATTTTTATAGCTAGTAATAATCCTTAACTACACAACCAATTAGTGTATAACCAATTTTGTAACCAAATTTGCACACGTGCACAGTGTGTCACAACAAAGAAAACATGTATGCATAGAGATTCTTAATCGGAACCTCATATATGAATGCACTTCTTTTGAAAACATTTTTGAAATTTTTTATTGATGAAAACGACCTATATATACTGGCAGTTTTATATATATGTGGATTTTGAAAAATCTTTTCACCAAAAATTCCCGCACTCCTACGAATAGAAGTATGGTGCAAACAATTTTTCATCCAATTCCTACCATCCAAAAATCTAACGCGGCGAAAAATCACTTTCTAAACTTTACTCCTATGCCAAAAATGGGAATTTAGGTGGAGAGTTTAACATTCTTGCCACTCTATAAGCTTTCCATTTCTATTACTGTGGAAATTTTCTCGTTGCCCCAAATTTACTCCAAATTTTCCAGGCACAAAACGCATAAGGACACTTGTTTCCAAGCTCTAAACCAAAATTGAGTCTAAAAATAGACTCACGCGCGTCGTCGATAGGGTATGAAAATAGGAATTCCAAGGCTAAAATAGTTTCTCCCTTGTTATCGCTTGCGTTTTATCGTATCGTTGATCCTATTGCACCACTAGATCCGTAAATTCTAGCTCTATTTGTCATCCCTATGCCTAATATGTGACCTTCAAAATCAAAGATTTTACAAAAAAGCTTTCTTGCTTTTCAAATTTGTACATCATTTGAAAAATAAAATCCCAAAATATTTAGATGCACATTTTCCCTTGAAATCAAATTTTGAGCAAAAACTCTAAAATTATATAAGAGCCAAAAATAAGTTAAACCCAAAACTTTTAAAAGAGAAACATTTTAAATCAAGGAAAACTTTTCAAATATTTTTCTTTTCAAAAATTTTGATAAATCAAGCTACAATCCAACGTAGTCGAAAGTCAGTAATGCACTAAACGCAAAGCGTATAAACCAAATTCTAAAATCCCATAAGCAACTTTAATTTTTGCTTTTAAGGAATATGAGCAATGACTCATGATACGAAAACAACTTACCCCGTCCTTTGCTAAAATTTTCCAACTATTCTAAACTTCCAGTCTTATATTGCATCTACTGCTAGTTAAGCGTCTTAATGAGAATTCCATAGTTTTATTATTTCTTCACTATGCATGTAAGAGCGGCTCACATATCCAGAAACAATAACATGGTAAATAAATAGGAACATTCCTATAATATTGTATAGCCTTTTTACAACAGACAACTAACAACTACAACCCAAACAACCTAAAATAAAAGAACAAATAATGGAAGGGAAATGACAACAACACCATAAATCCTAAAACACAACCTATAGACTATGAGACATCTTGCTCCGTAGTTGAAGCTCAAGCCATTGTCGTGACCTTTGAGTGGTCATAGCATGGTGCCTATACACCAAGTCTCATGCCTTTGGCACTGCTGGTGTTGCTGGCGGCTTCAAAATCGCAATCTTCATAAGGGAGGATCTAATGATGGCAAAAGGAACCTTCTTCCAAACTGCCTCTCCATGGAGGTTTACCCGTATTGCCTAAAGATGAGAGTGGATATATGAAAATATGAAAAGTGGCTCTGTGGAGTGCCAACTCCTTGATCGACAAAATGAACTACAAGGGTACATCTCTAATTAATGGTGATGCCGCCAATAATAGCATAGATGGCCTTTGAACCATGGGATATATCGGATCGTAACTTCCCATCTTTGGGATGAGCTTGTACTAAATGATGCACACAACCAGATGGGCAATCAGACATAGGTTATCCATCCTCCAAATACCGATATTCTTAGAAAAGATCTACCGTAAAATTTCTAAGTCGTTCACTTCTAAATCATCCAAGTCCACACCTCGGCGAAAACTTCCAAAATCTCAGCTAGATCATCATTAGCTAGCTCAATCGGACTCCCTTCACCTCCGAATGAATCAAACTGTTTCCTTCATCGAAATTATGCTCCAACAGAACATCTAAAAGGCGGATGCAATGTAGGTAACATTCCCACTCAAATGTCTTGAGGTGGAGGATCAGTGCAAGTCCTGCCACGACGAATGGCTCATCTACACAAAAGGGGAAAAATCTTCTGCTTATTCTGGTCTAGCCAAGCGGTCTCTTGAGGGGTGGTACCAAGATAGCACGAGGAAGAACTGACATCATAGGAAGGTTCCATGGGCTAAAAAGTGGTCCGAGAGAAGAAATAGGGTTTAGATCTGGAGTGGTGGTGGAGCAAGATCTAATGTGCAAAAACCAACGCGGGTAGGAGGCGAGGCTGGTGTTCCTAAGAGAGGGAGAAAAATAGCGTCGCCTGGTGGTGGAACGGAGGAGAGAGGCTGCTACGTTGGAGGAGGAGGATGAAGATTGGGTTTAGCTGGTTGAGGAAGTAGGAATGAAAGAATGGAATTGGGGGAATTCAAACATGACTTTTGTAGTCACGTTCTAGGTTCAAGTTGTGCCAAAGCTCATTAACAGGAAGAGCACTCTAGGTTTACAGCTAGGTGGTCAACCGCTAGTTCTACTTTAGGCGTTGGTTGAACCTGGACACAATTTGGGTCAGATTAAATAGTAATGATATAATCATTTCGCACTGTCTCCTTCGATTTGACACGATCCAAAAAATTCCTGCCCTCATCATGGCGGTTTCAAAGCCAATCTTCTAGTTCCGAACCATTCTCCAGCAATTCAAAATACTTCTGATTTATACTGCTTCAATCATCAGCAATACTAAGAACCCGATAATATTCCAACTGCTACTTCCTTCATACTTCGCTCGGAAATATTTCTTCCAATAGCTGGCAGATACAACAACACTTCTAACAACATACCCCAACAAAATTAAATGTCATTCATATTTTGCCCGTTCCCTAAAAGAGAGAAAAATTTATAGTTTTTGAAAATAGGAAATCATTGGGCTAAATTCAGCCTTTGAAACTCATTTCCAAATTGGAAAACTATTTTCTTGCCAAAAATCAAAATCAAGCCTTTATTTATATATATATATATACATACATATAAATATTTAAGGATTTCAAAACTTACTTCTTTCTAAAGAATTTTTTTAACACGGCCAACTTAGTGGTATACGTGTTTCTTTGAAAACTAAAATTTCAAAACTTCCCAAAACAAAATTTCAAAAACAAATCCTTGGAAAAAGAAATCCTTTGAAAACTCTGTTTCCAAAAATCAAAGGCGTTTCTAAAATTTATTTTATAAAAATTCTCTCATGGGTTTAGACTAAAGAATTAACTTCGGTTCTCTAAATAAAAATCCAGTTTGCCGTGAAAAGATGATTGATGGACATTCCCTCGCCAAAACTGGTTTTTGGACCTTAGTGACATACATATTATATTTCCCACTTATCTGGATAATAGTGTTTCTCTGACTGTAAGTCATCACAAAAATCCAAAATCACAAGGTAGCAAGATCTCAACCATCAATTCAAACACACTCCAGTCTCTGGGATTCTACCATATGCCGTATTCATGCTCTTCATCATCAGCGCCTTACGTATTGCCAACACTCCATAGTGTACTATGAAGTCGACATGAAAATCTTAACTCTATGATATTTCCAACCCATAGTTGTTTTTTCCATTCCTACGGAGTGGAACTACAACTACTTCTATTGTTGGGATTCTTAGAGTCAAGCATAAAAATATAATAATACTATCTAAGAAAGTACGAATACATTCTCTCAATTTATCCTAATTACTCTAATATACTAACCTAGGCTTTGATACCAAATGTGACAACCGCACTTTAGTGGGCCTAAATTTCAACAAGAATCGAAACCCAAGTCCACCAAAGCATAAATCATTGGATTTAGTACCTACAAATAAGCATGAGCATTTTCAAAGATTGATAAAATCTAAACTCACTACAGAAACAAAATAGTATATAAATACTAACTATGACTACTACCTTGGAATTAATGGTATTTCTTGACTATCAAATTGCTACATCAACATCAAGCATAAGAGAAAAGAAGACTTCTCCAACAACTAATCACGTCCAGCTCCAGTGACTTGTTCCTCTAAATCTATCATATGGATTGTAATGATGAGGGGGTCAAAACAACGTTCTAGTGATTGGAGAATCTATATAGTGTTCGCAACATAAATTTATACCGATTGGTTTCCATTTAATTATTATGTCTACTATTTTAAGGTTAACTAACTTAACCCAATATTGCACACACGATATTCCTTCCTAGCATAATTTACCTACCTATCCTTACCTAGGTACAAATACTGATGTAAGACTATCAGCCACTTAATACTTCCAAATGTGAAGCGGGAACTTAGCGTCGTCATCATTGGCCTATTAGTCCTAACTACATAGACCATTGGCCACTACTTATGACCTTATAAATTATAATATATAATAGCCATACTATTAACATATTTATCGTTATTAAAATCTTAGCCATGTGAGAGACTGTACTCAAGCCACTTTATACCTTATTAATAAGGACTAGGTAGACCCCTAACCATTTAACACCTATTTATAGGTAGGCCTTTGTCATTTAATATCTAGCCCCAAGGCGGACTCCTCACTAATACTATGACATCGCTTGGAATATCATTGGACTACTTAATACTTCGTTTAAAGGAAAGAGATGGACTCCATAATCTAACTGTCGCTTAAGACCCCTGTCCTAAAGGGAACCCTTCTAGAGATAACCACTATCACTCTTGATTATTAGTTTGAAATCTCACCAGGTTACTTAATACTTCTTTTTAGGAGAGGGACGAACCCTACAGCCACTTAATACCTCAACCATGAAGCGAACCCCTATGCAGATATCACTCACCACTCTTAATTACTAATTTGGACCATTTGATACTTTTTAATTAGGAAAGAGGCGGGCCTTCAAACAACCACTTAATACCTCTAGCTCCAAAGTAGGTCCCATCTCTCGCGTAGTCATGGGTCCTATAATTGGTAATGTCTCACATCAGTAGTAAGTACACATGACTGCTGGTAGCCTCTAAGTGAAGGGCAACTTCCATCGTGTGGCTCTACTGACCTCGCATCCTAATCTACTAGGTCCAAATAACTGTCCTAAACCTATACAAAATTTAGGTCATATATCATTTGTCTTAGTATTAATCCTAGGTTGAATATTGGACTTAGTTTACTAATCCCCTTTTTATTTAAGGCAATAAGATTTGCCTTAAATACTTAATTACCCACAAATCCCCTTCCAATAATCTATAAATGTTAAGTTGTCCATAATAATCCTAACGGACATTCCCTAAGACATTTATGCATAATTATTAATTACATATTAGTAACCTTTTTATAACTATTCCATTTTTATCGGTCTCATTAATCCATTTGCACCTATTAATTGTAACTCCTAGTTCATTCCTCATTTATTTGCACATTAATTGGAGTTACTACTTACTATGCCATATTAATTAATTGCAACCACCAATTCAATTCACATTTATTTCCCATTAATTGGGGTTACAATCTTTAATATTCTATTAATTATTGGCAACTCCTAATTTCATTGCCCGTTAATAGAATTACTATCTTTCCTAATTTCTCCTATTTTCTTTCAATTCTATCTAATAATAACATATCCTAAGCGAACGTTATGCACAAATAATTCATATATGGATGCTATTCTTATTTACTAACGCGATAAATACATATAAACTACCTACTCCTACCCAAAATATAGTCTAGTCATAAATATTTCACTAGAATATGCTTTCCATATTTAATTTGCTTGAATTAGATTCTTTAGGAAGATTTTCAGTTATAATTTACATAAATTAGTTTACAACAAAAGATAATAAAAGGAAAGATTGATTCCATTTGAAATTACAAGGAATGGATAATTTCTTTTTATATAAAATAGATTGTGTAAAGTACAAAGAATAAATCTATATTTTACACATCTCTCCTTCTTTTCCTATATAAAGTGGAGAAATAAACCAATTTATAAAAATCAAATGGATGTTATTCCCACAAATTAAACAATGATAAATCTACAATTCAATATAAATAAGGCAATATTCAAAATCCTATCAATATTTTACACCCCAAGTGCATGCCTAGAATAAAACTATACATTATTTTAAATTAAAAGTCTTTAGGATAGATTTCTAGATCAAGGTGTAATAATATTTCAAATCTGATCTAAAACAAGAATATGTTGGAAATGGTTTTCTACACTAATTTGAGCCTACAATTCACAAATTAGATAGAATTAGGCATAAAAATCAAACGTATGCCAACGGAATAGATTTAAAATCGTAAACAATATATAAATTTCCCACGCGCCTTTAAAGCACTCCAAATCTCCAGATTTGAAGTAAAACCTTCGATTCAACTCCAAATCCTTTTTAATCCAAGAAATATGTATAAAAAGGGTATATACATATGTTAGAATTTCAGATCCGAGAAGAGATTTGGAATTATGAGAGAAAATAGATACAAATATATAAATATATATAAATTACCTCGAATACGAATATTGTTGATTGATTCTCTTCCTTTCCTTCTAATTTCTATTCCTCTCCGATTTGTATAAATATTTTAAAATTTGGAAGAATAGTGGAGACGGGAAATGGCAAAGCTTCGCTACTACCTCTAGAAAAATATAAGAAGAAAGGAGAGGGTTAAGCCTGAATTTATAGGCGATAGAATCAACCACGGTCATTAGATTTAAAATATTAAATCCGGACCGTTTAGGCCAAGGCTATCCCTATCCGGCGGTTGCCTAACCATTCGATCGTTCCAAAAGCACCGATCTACAGTTGCATGTAGACCGGTGGTAATGGACGTATCTACCTATGGGCCCCGATAATTAATATATAAACGCTGATTTATTATACTCTAATTATTTCCGTTTTTGAATTCGTTTTTTATCCGTAACTTTTTCGTTTGGACTACAATCACAAAACTTCAAATATGAAAGTTGATCGGAATTTCACCACGAATACAATAGAGCAAGTTTCATGATTAAATTTCATAGTGTGCACAAATACCATTTTTGATGCCTAATTAACTAGTTAACTAATTAAATAACCAATGCCAAATTATGGGGTGTTACAACAGTATTCGAATGGACTTAAACGAGCGATTTGGATGAAAAATGATGAAGAAATAGCCCAAGGACTTAGGAAACATCAAAAGAATGATGATATGAAGTAACCAATGAATTACAAATGGATTGGAGCAAAGAAAACCACTAGGTACCGAGCCCTTTCTCTTAGTACTGAGCACTTTTTTCTCCATGCGGGCCCTCCAAAACCTTTGTATATAGAGCAATAGCCCGAGTGATTGTCATGGTATGCTTTTCTCAAGAAATAGAAGATCAAGTCTAAGGATTTTTTGAAGAAAAGTATGTTAGTCCATAGGATAGTAGGTTTTGATGACAACAACTATAGAAGTGTTATAAAATATATATGTGCAGGAAATCTATATGCAGGTATCAACAAAAGAAGACTGTACAGTAAAGAAGACAAAGATCAAGAGTTCAAGATTGAAGACTCATGAGATTCAAGATATTCAAGAGTTCAAGACAAATAATATAGTTAGGTTAGATATTTGTTAAAACTCCTTGAAAGCACTATCATTTTTTTTATCCAATTTACTCGTGGAATGGAATCCACTTCGTTCTTGTTAAAGGGATGGAACCCTAGTGAGATGGAACTCACGAAATATCTAGTGGAACGGATAGTAGCCCTATTTTGTTATCCACTAATTTTGATTCAAAATGATTTTCAAAATTATCTCTTGTTTTATAAAATGATTTTCAAATATTCCTTTTCAAAAGAAAAACCTTCGTTCGTATTTCCAAAAATGTTTTAGCCTCAAAATCATATTTATCATTTTGTTATATTTTGATTTCAAAATTGTCCTTGATATTTTAGCCTCAAAATCTATTTTAATATTATATTTACTTTAGTTTATTTACCTTGATTTTAAAATATATTTTAGTATATATACATATATATATTCATAAGTATTTCTACTTCTAAATACCTTATACAAATACATAGAGTCCATTTGAATAAAGTTGCATATGTTTTAAATCATCATTTTCAAAGAAAAGCAAATCATCATTTTTACTAGACCATGTCGACATCCTCTTTACTTGTCATGTCGACATGCTTCCCGTTATAGCAAAGGTTGTTTTCAAAAGAAGTGTCTATTCGTTTAAATCTCTTTGAATGGACACATCCATTCATTCTCTATAAATAGAGACTGTTATGGACGTTTTCCAGTAACTACTTTCATTAGTTTCTCTCCTCTTTATTCTCTTATCTTATTTTCTAATCATCCTATCCATATTCTGCCGAAATCTTAAGTGAATCAAACCAGAATATCTCTAGTTTGATTCTCTGCCACTCTCTTCAAAGAATCTCAGTGCTTATCAGAGTTATAGATACATTTGTACTCAAAGAAACTTGTTTAGGGTTATAAAGGTGTGATCGTGTCCTTGGAAATCGATCGGGTGAACTTGTGTCCTGTGAATCAAGTGGTTCTACCCAGAGACCTGAGAATCTGGAGGGTGTACCTCGTCGCCTTGGAATCGAGGGATTGTAATCTAGATTATTATTGAATAGAAAGCCGTACGAGTTGTGCGGGACTGGATGTAGGGTAACACCGAACCAGTATAAAATTCCTGGTGTGTTCTTTCCTTTACTTGCTTTTTATTTATATTTGCATCTGTTTGTGATTCTGTGATTTGATCTGTGATTGTGTATTTGCATTAAGTTAGTTAAATCAATTTAAATCAAAGAAGTTTTAAAGAAATTCTTAAAACACTATTCACCCCCCCTTTAGTGTTAAATAGCCTTAAGATCATCTTCCACGTTCCTTTCATTTGGTATCAGAGCAAGGTTTTCAAAAGTTTCATAATCTGAATTTTGAAAATTTTTAAAATGGCAATTTTTTATAAAATTATTAACACTTTTTTCATTTGAATATGTCACAGAATCATCATGATATTGTTGTTTAAAATTATATTTAGTTATTCTGAAAAGTCACTTGATTCTTTAAAAATTGTTATCTTGTTTTGCAGGAGAAGTGTTATGTACAAATGGATATATAATGGAAATCGACAAAGAAATGGGTACCAGATCAATTCAAAACTTTGGGTTCTCATCTACAACTTGATTTGATACTGTACTTCTCTCTATCTGCTTCGCAATGTCACTGGTTTCGTGAGAATTCGTCAAGAAATGACCAAGTTATGGTCAAATGAAGTTTTGGTGAACAAAGAGAAAAAGAAGGCAAATCCATCAAAGATATTCTTCAAAATTCATCCAGAGATTTGAATATTTTGTTCCCACTCCTTTTCAGATTGTAGTTCTTGTTCTCGTGGTCATTTTGATGGGTGGATCATCAAATTCCGATCAAAATTGTGTGAGATATGAAAGTTTGAAGTTGGCTATCCAAAACTGAAAAACTGTGTACGGGATCTTCAACATTTCTTCTACTGTTCGGCCTGTTGCATCACAATACCATCCAAATTCGACACCAAACTATAACTAGATCGTAGCCCTTGCCTTCCTCTTCGACTTGCCGCTGGTTTCATCCAATTTCGTTAAGAAACGAAGGAGATATGCCTTCTAGAAGTTTGATAATATATAGAAAAACGGGAAGAAGATGAAGAGGAGGAATATTTTATGAAAAGTGGTGACCGTTGGGCCTATTTATAGTGGTTGAAGTGTCCATTCATTCAAAATTCGAATTCAAAGTTTTGGCGCCAAGTTGGTCAATCTACTAAATCATCTGTATCTTTCTCATATGGTCTTCAAATTCAGCAAATGAATATACTACGCTGATCAGAAAAACGAGCCCGTCGCAATAGAACAGATTTCGTCGTCAAATTCGGAAAGATATAAATGTGTGGATCACAACAATGGAGGAACGACAAAGTTAGAAAGATGGAATGCAAAAATTGGTACGCTTTACTATTATTTCATCTTTATTGTTGCATTTAGGAATATATATATCTATGCATTTAGTTAGGTATAGAAATTTATCACTTTTATAAGTTTTGATATTTTGGTCCATATATTGACACACCATAGTATAAATATCAATATACAAGTCTAATGTTTTAAAAGTCTTTTAAAGTGTGTTTTCTTTCTAATAAAATCTTACAACTAATTTATTACAACTATATTAAAAAAGTAAGCATACCTTCATTCGTAGTTTTAACTTATCTAATGTTGTTTTTATTTCTCGTACTATATTTCTTTTAAGATACTAATTTTATATTTTTAAGAAATTAGTAAAAGGAATTTAGATTGTTAGAATAAGGCTTTACTTATAGATCTCTTCAATTAATAAGATTGCATCACATCACATGATACTTATCATATAAGTAGATAGTGACATACATTTTAATAAAAGCATTTTTTTACATGCATAATGCCAAGTATCTTTACACATGTATTCTCATTATTATTATTATTATTTTTGTACTTTAATTATATTAACTACTATAAAAATTGGGCCAAAAATCACCATTTTTGCCCAGAACTTTAGATAGCATTTCTGAAATGTTGTCTTTGCTTTTATTACACTGCAAATACGTTTTTATAGCATTTCTGTGCTTTGAAACACTGTAGTATTTCTGAAACTTTTCACAGCATTTGGTAAATATCGCAGTTTCTGTTTTATAATGCTTTGAATATATATTTTAATGCAAAAACTTTTTATAGCATTCTGTAAATGCTGTCTCTTCTACTTAAAACTTTAAATTATAAAATAACGATATTTAAACTAAGTATTTTTCTCTATTCTTTTTAGAAATTATTTTCTAACTTATATTAGAATATTTAAAATTAATGTTTAGATATTCTTTAGTAATTAATTAAAATTTAAATGAAAGAGGCATTAATATAACATATGTTTATTTTAGTTTTTTAATCTTTGTTATTTTTAATATCTCATTATGATATTATTTTTTTAAAAAAATGTTTAAACATGTTTCTAAATATTTTAGTCAATAAAAATTTAATATAAAGGTTTTAATTAGTAAGTTAAGTATTTTAAAATAAAAATAAAATAAAAACAATCAAGTTAAAATAATTATTTAAGTAGGCTATTAATTTTTTATATTTGATCATATATATATATATAGTTTAGGTCTATATCTCTTAGCAATTTAATTTTGATATTGAGTTTGATTACTACCTTTCATGAATATGTTATAGTTTTAATACCATTTATTACCTTTAAACTCTTACTTTACAACTCTTTCTATCCCATTCATTACTTTCCTTAACTTAGGTTTAGTAATTGGTGTGTTTTACCTTTGTTTGGTTGAAGTATAATAAATAGTTTGATATATGAATACATACATATATAGACACACACACACACATATATATATATATATATATATATATATATATACGCTTGCCAATTAGATATTTTTATCACTCATGTTTACCTTATAGTCTGAGTATCTCTTACCATAGTATATATATCATCATATCATTGTGCAAATTATTTTACTTCATTATCATTTTATTACATATCATTATGCATCATATTTCATATCATATTTCATTGCATATTACATCATAAATTACAATGCATATCATAATCATTTGCATCACAAGTCGCACTTCATTTCGCATATTATCTCATGCTACATTGCATATGTTATACACTTCATACTGCTTTACAAACTACATATTGCATACATGTATACATAACAAGTGTATCTTATTTAGGAGGAGTTTGTAGTATTGTCTTATAATATAGGATTATTAGTTTTTGGTTGATTTGATTGATTTGATTGACTTGTTTGAATCGTTTGACTTGATTGACTTGTTTAATTTGTTGACTTGATTGACTTGTTTAACTTGTTTGAATTGATTGATTTGTTTGACTTGTCTGACATGATTGGTTTTGATGTATGTGTTGATTATATTGTCTGAAATATATTTATACATATTTATTGAATAATTATAGTATAATTAAGTTAATATCTTTCACAATTCATTTACTATACTTTGTTCTAGTATTAAGTTTAAGGGGAAGTTTTATAGTTAGTGGTTTAGGACTAAGTTTTAGTTTTAGATCTAAGTGTTTATTATTTATGATAACACTATCATTATAATCACACGTCATAGAGTGATAAGTTTTAGGGGGAGTTATATAGTTTGGAGTTAATGTCATTTTTTTTTGTTGATGACAAAGGGGGAGAAGTATAAAATAGGTTAGTTAGGCATAGATTAAGGGGGAGTTATTAGATTTAGGGGGAGTTATGAGGAGAATATAAATATTTTATAAACAAAGGTTGTCATCATCAAAAAGGGGGAGAATGTTAGTCCATAGGATAGTAGGTTTTGATGACAACAACTATAGAAGTGTTATAAAATATATATGTGCAGGAAATCTATATGCAGGTATCAACAAAAGAAGACTGTACAGTAAAGAAGACAAAGATCAAGAGTTCAAGATTGAAGACTCATGAGATTCAAGATATTCAAGAGTTCAAGACAAATAATATAGTTAGGTTAGATATTTGTTAAAACTCCTTGAAAGCACTATCATTTTTTTTATCCAATTTACTCGTGGAATGGAATCCACTTCGTTCTTGTTAAAGGGATGGAACCCTAGTGAGATGGAACTCACGAAATATCTAGTGGAACGGATAGTAGCCCTATTTTGTTATCCACTAATTTTGATTCAAAATGATTTTCAAAATTATCTCTTGTTTTATAAAATGATTTTCAAATATTCCTTTTCAAAAGAAAAACCTTCGTTCGTATTTCCAAAAATGTTTTAGCCTCAAAATCATATTTATCATTTTGTTATATTTTGATTTCAAAATTGTCCTTGATATTTTAGCCTCAAAATCTATTTTAATATTATATTTACTTTAGTTTATTTACCTTGATTTTAAAATATATTTTAGTATATATACATATATATATTCATAAGTATTTCTACTTCTAAATACCTTATACAAATACATAGAGTCCATTTGAATAAAGTTGCATATGTTTTAAATCATCATTTTCAAAGAAAAGCAAATCATCATTTTTACTAGACCATGTCGACATCCTCTTTACTTGTCATGTCGACATGCTTCCCGTTATAGCAAAGGTTGTTTTCAAAAGAAGTGTCTATTCGTTTAAATCTCTTTGAATGGACACATCCATTCATTCTCTATAAATAGAGACTGTTATGGACGTTTTCCAGTAACTACTTTCATTAGTTTCTCTCCTCTTTATTCTCTTATCTTATTTTCTAATCATCCTATCCATATTCTGCCGAAATCTTAAGTGAATCAAACCAGAATATCTCTAGTTTGATTCTCTGCCACTCTCTTCAAAGAATCTCAGTGCTTATCAGAGTTATAGATACATTTGTACTCAAAGAAACTTGTTTAGGGTTATAAAGGTGTGATCGTGTCCTTGGAAATCGATCGGGTGAACTTGTGTCCTGTGAATCAAGTGGTTCTACCCAGAGACCTGAGAATCTGGAGGGTGTACCTCGTCGCCTTGGAATCGAGGGATTGTAATCTAGATTATTATTGAATAGAAAGCCGTACGAGTTGTGCGGGACTGGATGTAGGGTAACACCGAACCAGTATAAAATTCCTGGTGTGTTCTTTCCTTTACTTGCTTTTTATTTATATTTGCATCTGTTTGTGATTCTGTGATTTGATCTGTGATTGTGTATTTGCATTAAGTTAGTTAAATCAATTTAAATCAAAGAAGTTTTAAAGAAATTCTTAAAACACTATTCACCCCCCCTTTAGTGTTAAATAGCCTTAAGATCATCTTCCGCGTTCCTTTCAAAGTAGACAAGTACAAGTGGTATCAAAACCTCTTAGAAACAACCCAATCTCAGTGGAAAAGTGTTCAAAACACAATGGATCAGAGGTAAAAGACCAGTGGACGGATAAAGGGGAGGTTTCCCTTAGGAAAAACCAGCTAGTACCAATCAAAACCACTTGGTACCGGGTATTTTCTATTAGTAGTTGGGCCTAGTTATTCACTCCTATATACTCAGATCTGGATCTACACATGATATTTCACGGGCCTCCATTTCTGCTAGGCAGTTTCCCTATAAATACATCACCTATAGCTTTAGGAAAAGGAATTATTGCACTTGAATTTCTCTTCTATCTTCTTCTTCCCCAAATACTCCAAACATTCCAAATACTCTTAAATCCAAGATCCATTAGATTTTGGTTGGATCTAATTGAATTCATTATAATCCAAAGAGAAAATAATCAATAACAAAGATTAAAGTAGACGTAGGCCGGAGTATTTGTCGAACCACTATATAAATTGTGTCTTTTTTTACTGCCTTTTCATTTATTTCATTCAATTTAGTGCTCTTAAATCTCTTTTCTGGGTGTTGATCCATTTTTGGCATTAATAAAGTTGTTTGGAGTTTGTTTGCTTGAGTTATAGATGGATTAGTAGTGGTTTGAAGACTATGGATCGGTTGAAGGTTGCTTTAGGGTGTGCTTGAGTCATGGGATGGATCACTTCGAGTCATGGAGGGATTTGGTTCAAGTCACGAATAATGATGGATGGATCGCATAAGTAGGTGGGAAAAATTAGAAGTGAGGGACTGGTAGTGCTCATGGAGGGCCAATGGAGCAAGGGAAGAGTGAAATGGACTAAGGTATGAGTCAATGGCCATGGATTGGTATCGATCCATAGGGCATCAATCGATGAAGGTGATGGATCGACGAAGAGGAGTCACATGTGATGAGCATGGCTTAGTTGAGTTGAAGTATGGGATCAGTGGTGATGGATCGGTAGTTATGGATCGGTGGTGGAGATTGTGAGGCGACTTCGAATCATACACTTGCTTGCTTCGAGCATGACAGTGTTTGCTTCGTGTCTTGGGTTTGTTCACTCTAAGTGTGACGCCCCACCTCTATACTTGCATTAGCCAAGGACACTACTGGGTAATGCCGTCAACTAGCACGAAGAATAAGGCTGTTGAGGAGCGACCATCTGTGTAATTGCTTTGTGCTAGTACCGATATGTCAGATAGTATGTCATGCATTTCATTTCAAGAGGAAATCTGACATATCCAATACAAACTCAAAGCTACTACACAGTGGCTATGAGGCCTTCGGAAACAAATATAAAATAAGCATAACACAAATCAGTCATAGATATTCATATCACTAAGGCGGAAACAGATATGAATATAACACATAGAAGTGAACATCAAAGTAGTGGTCATACAAGATCCACTACATCACAAAAGAATAGGTACAAGTGCTAGATAAAAGAATATGTATACATCAAGGAGTCTCTGTCTCGAATGTATAAAAACAAAAACTACTAAGCTAAAGTAGTTAGCCAAAAGTCAGAAGATAGTCCCTGCTAAGAACTCAAGTGGAAGCACCTGAAACACCTCGGTCTGACCCGAGTATTATTTAAGAAGAAAAATAATAAACGGATCAGTCTAGATATAAATATCAGATAAGATGAGATAGGGTAAGAGATATAACAAAAATATATAATAACAATAAAAATCATACAATATCTCAAATATTCTCAAACACCAAAAAGAATGTCATATTCTTCATTATATTCACCAAGTCATAAATATTGATAAAGCTTATCTAAGCAAATCACAAATATTGGTGAAACAAAAATTCTAGAAATCATCAATTAGAAATCCAGAAATCACAAAAAGGGGAAGGCCTATCATAAACGGAAGCATGAAAACTCACCAATACGTGTATCACAAACGGGATGTTATCCCATGGTCGCTAACCATAGAGCCGGTGCAACGACGTAGTACAACGGTACGCCCGAGGAACCTGAAACTCAAATAATCCGAAACAATGACATAGTACAACGGTACGCCCGATGAACCTGAAACTCAAATAATTTGGAACAACGACGTAGTACAACGGTACGCCCGATGAACCAAACTCCATAAAACCCATAGGTCGCTAGCCTATAAAAAAATGAGACGAAGCTCAACAGAACGGGGTACAGTCCCCCACGCGGACAAAGAGACATCGCATATTGCTAGTCTGAATCACAAAATGATCATCATTGATCAATAAGAAGTGTGAATTATACTAAGCTAGTAAATAAATGAGTTTAGCTTCATGTCCCATAACCATTGGCTTAACTTAAATATTTACGAACAAATTGTAGATTTCCACTCGAAAATTGTCACAAGATTTCAATTGAACAAGTCTAAGAATTAACCGACGAAGTAAACGCAAGCGTTTCATACCACTTGTTTTGCTAAGTCATTTAATTGGATTTCTCGTACGAATGAGGTAAAGGTTTGTATATACTAATAGATTGGAAAACGGTTTTAAAAAAAAGCTTTATATTTAAAAGTAGTGTTGAAATAGTTTATGTGAAAGAGTTTGAGTGTTTACTACTAGTATAGAAACCTTTGTATTTTAAAGTGACAAATCATAGAAAAGATTGTAAAAACAATCTATCACCAAAAATTCACATTCGACGACGTGAATCAAAACCATAGAAATCGATATCAAATCCATCAAAAGGATATTCACAAAAATCCAGAAAAGAAGTCATCAAAGTCGATAATAAATGACAACAACCAACCGTAACGACAAAAATGGATTTAAATGGAAATTCGCATAAAAACAGTCAAAGTGCCAAATTTTAACAGCGTTAGACGTCTGGATGTTTTTCCCAAACGTTTGAGCTGAAGGTCTAGAATTTTT
The DNA here is from genome assembly GCA_030737815.1 of Allium fistulosum. Taxonomy (NCBI): domain Eukaryota; kingdom Viridiplantae; phylum Streptophyta; class Magnoliopsida; order Asparagales; family Amaryllidaceae; genus Allium; species Allium fistulosum. The sequence continues at coordinate 435,122,586 of CM060904.1, read as the reverse complement.
CTAGACCACTCAGATGTCTGAGCTTAAGGTCTGGAATGTTTGTTCCTTTGCCTCAGACATTTGAGCATTTTACCAAACGTCTGAGCTGAAGCTCAAGGCAAAATTTGCCTAGGCCATTATGGCCAATTCAACTCGGAAGCGATCGAACGAGCGACGGTGGTTAGGGATTTAAGCCAAGCGACAACCCAACCCTATAGGCTCTTCAATACACTCCAAACAACATGTCCAAACATCCATAGTAGGATTTTCATAGATTTTAACTTCAAATTACCAAAAATTGGAAAATTCACCAAACCAATTCAATTCAAAAGCAATTGGACATGAAATAGATGTTAGGAATTCGTACCTAACAACAATGAAAGTTATATACATAGATGTCAGTTAAAGAACTCACCTTTAAACCCTAAATATAGAAATGAGAAGCTCTAAAACAAGCTAAGATTGATTTCTCTTCAACAACACCTCTAGAATCTTCAATCTATCATCAAATGAAATGAATTTCCTAAGTTAGGTTATAGGAATTTCTGAAAATTGAAGAGAGATTGAGAAGGAGAAGATGAAGAGGATGCTTACCTAAGCTTCTATTTGATTCTAGAACTTGAATTTGAATTTCCTAAGAATCTAGGGCTTAAGAATTTTAATTTCCCCTATTTTCCCCCATTTTTCTCTTTAGCTTGAGTGTTAGGAAATGAGGAGTAGAATGAATGAAGAGTAGAAGAGTTAGGGTATTTGGTAGAGGAGTTGGGTTACCTTGTTGGGTTAGTGGGCTAGAACACAACCCAAAGCCCAAATGAAAATACCAAAATCCTAATCAACTCCAAACATATCAATGTTTATACTCAAAAAAGTTGTAAACGTCATTTTGAATTCAATGGAAGCAGTCTCGAGTCCGGATTTGACTGTTTACAAAAAGTAACATTTCGGACTTTAAATTCAACAAACGATGCTATATTTAAGTAAAACATTTAAATATATAATCGTAAAATATGCGGGTTGTTACACTAAGCTCATACTGAACTGAACACATAGCTAAATATGGCCAAGTGTAGGGCCGGTACCGAAACATAGGCTTCGGTGGCGATTTTCGATGACTACGCATGATCCAACGATGATGATTCCATGATGGGAAATGATGACTTTGTTGATGGATAGCTGTACTTTGAGACGTAGAGTTGAGGACTATGAGTCGGATTGAAGGGACGGTTGGAGGAAGGTTACAGGACTATGACGGTATTCTACCACTGATGATAACTGTAGATAATTGTCGCAACCGTGACGACTTCATGACAGGAGTCCTAAGAGCATTTCTAGAATGTGCTTTGCTTTAAATGACATATGCTAAGGGATAGTTAAGACTCAAAGGTTCATAAGGTACTCTTGGAGTGGGGTATATACTAGGGGTGTGATGGCTCTCATAGCATGATGGCTCTTTATTCTAGATAAGAGGATTGTTTACCCAAGGTTGACATAATGGTTAGTCTAGTTCCCGGCCTACTGAGTGACATGGATTTCAATACTAAGGAACCAGAATAGGCTATCATGATGGATAGTGTGGTCTTTGACCGTGATGGGTTGACCGAGTGATCTTATATCTAACGCACCAAGTGAGTGAATGCGATGATGGATGCTATATTTGCTTCGATTCTTTATCACCTTAGGGATGTCACATGATGGTGATGATATTAATGTAGATACCTAGACACCCTTTTGTACTATGATGTATAGTACACCCATGATGACTATAACGTAGAGTAGTGTATATCTTGTGTATCTGCTAACGTTGTGGATGCATGTATAGGTCAAGAATGATTTTCCATACCATTTGTCCTATTTTAGTGGTTTATTAGTATTTAGAGGTTTTCTACTACTTACCCTAGACTGTTGTCTGACTTGGGATTTTATGTTTTGCTTCCTATTATTCTAGGTACTCTTAAATGAGTAGAATAGGGATAACAGGTCTGGTGAGCATGTGGAGCTGGACAGAGGACGGGCAGGAGATCACACTCTCGTATTACTACATTTACTTAATATGATTTTCTATTCCACTACACAGCACTATAGAGCTTGCAAGTGCCTTTATTTTCTAGAGACATGTTATTTAGAAGTTATTATTTGAAGTATAACTGTATCACTTATGATGTATACTGTATGGATCTACAAACTCTGATTCCTGTGACTAATTTAGTTATTGTTGTCTCTTCTTTTTTATATCTATGATGTTTATTATTTTATTTTATTCGATGCACTATGAGATATATGACAAGTTTTGTGACTGTTTTATTTACTTTACAACCTTGACAGTCGTCTTACATGTGTCGAGCACCGTAGCAGCGCACTATACAGGTATATTGGGTGCCGAAGGGTAGGGCAGTCGTCGCAACAAGTTCATTGCTTACAAATCATTTAAGGGAAATCCAATTTCTAATTTATCTTTACGCTTACCTAGTAACGATATTTTTTACACATATTCTTTTCATCATACTATATCACTTAGATATCTAAAGTTTGGTATAAGGTTAAAAACTCTATTAATATCTACATTAATTGCATAGTTCACTTTAGAGTCCTTTGTTCATGTTGATTAACCGATTTACTTTGGCTATAGATTTTGAGTTTATGTTGACTTACCAATTACAATGATACTAACTTTCTATAGTGAAGGAGACAAATCCTCTCTTGAGTAGTATTTCACTTCAAGTATTTTAACGTGTACCCACTTATGACCTTAACATGGTCTCTATGCCTTGTGCTTGACCATAATCAAAGTATAGCCTACACGCTTAATTTTGATGTTAACTTATAGAAGACTATCTTTGAGTTGTAATGAGATTGTTCCAAACAACCAAAGTACGTAACCTCTTGATGCCTAAAATGGTCATGATAAATCACCATCCATCATATGAAAAGTGTTACATACACTAGTCTCAGCAGGTGTATCGATATCTTTTTCTCAATATATCATGGGTAAGAAAATTTAAGGAGTAAATGTGTGTGTGTGCGCGCGCACGTGTATGCATGTGAGTGTGTGTATATAAATTTATTCAATACTCATGTTTATGACCACATTCATAACTACAATCGATAAAATACTTACCTTAAGGATTTCTACTTATATATGTTTAATGTATTTAGTTGACTGTTTATACCTCTATAATGCAACATATATAAAAGAAAAATAAGTCTGATACATACATTATTTCGAACAAGATTCTATATAGGAGTTAAATTATGTAATAAATCACATAATTGTCCATAGAGCACACCTTTAACTGTATGACACAAACCAAAGTAGATGGAAATTATTCCCACTTTTCAATCTAGTAATAGAGCAGGTGATGTTGGTGGAGGTAAGGTGGTTGATGTTATATAACATGGTAGTACACATATTTCTTCTAGTGATGTTAGTGATGTGCGTGATACTAGAGAGAGTCCAGTTTAAGGTGGAGCCGAAGTTGAAGTAATTCAAGATGAAGTAGAGAGAAGTTTAGATGATGCAACTACTAAATGGGAAGGCTGCTTGTGAGGTATGATAGTTGGAATTATCTTAGCTTGGACGATTATTTGAACTATGCTCTTTATGTAATCCAAGATAAGTCGATGAAACCTGATGACTTCATGAAATCATGTGATAACTCTAGATGGATTTATGCAAAGGAGGAAGAGATGCTATCTTTATACAATAATGAGACTTGAAGATTTGGTTCCACTTCCTAAAGGCAGTCTTGATATTAGGTGCAAATAGATATACAAAGTGAAGGATGATGAGAGATTCAAAGCTAGATTAGTGGCTAAGGAGTTTGCATAACAGAAGGAAAAGGAGTATGATGAGATTTTTGCATTGGTGGTGCATTATACTTCAATTCAGATCTTATTGGCTATAGTTTCAAGTCAAGACTTAGAGTTGGAGAAACCTAATGTGAAACCGCTTTCTTGCATGGAGATTTAGATGAAGACATCTATATTGAGCAATCGGAGGGTTTAGTTATAGAGTGGAAGTCAAATTTGGTGTGCAAGTTAAAGAAATCATTTTATGGTTTTAAGTAGTTGCCTAGACAATGATACAAAAGATTTGATATTTTATGCTTAATATAGGTTTTAATAAAAGCATCTAGGACACTTGTGCGTATTTCTAGTGTTTAGAGAATAGGTGTCGGGTGTACTTACTCTTGTATTTGGTGATATGCTCATAGCTTCAATAGATAGAGATGAGTTTAATAAGTTGAAATCTCACTTAAAATCGGAATTTGACATGAAGGATCTAGGTGAAGCGAAGAAAATATTGGGCATAGAAATTGTTAGGGATCGAAAATGATATGAGTTGAAATTAAATCAAAAGGCATATACTGATAAGACGATTTCTCAATTTAACATGAAAAATGAAATGGTAACTAGCACTCCATTCCCTTTGTATATGAAGCTTTCATCAAAGGATTCACCTATTTAAGAGGAGGACAAGGCCTACATGGAAAATGTGTCATATGCAAGTGCAGTTTAATGTACGCATTTGTATGTATAAAGCTTGATGTCACTGTAGGATTGAATTAACCCTAGAGGGGGGTTGAAGAGGGTTTATAGTAAATTCACGATTTAATAGTAATAATCATTAATAGAGTTAGCGATATGCTCTAGGGGCAATTATATAATTTGTTACATATATCTAACACGATAACCAAACTTGTTTGAAATAAAAGGTGTTTTCTTTCTATTATATACTTGATATACTGTGTTATATTAATTAATTAATTTAATTAAAAGTATATTTAATATAAAATTCATAAATTGTATGTTTTGTTATAGTAGTTACAATGTGTTATAACAGTGAGTAATTTATCATGATGAAAATAAATATACCATTTTAAATATTCCTAGTCAAGATGTATCGTGACTGGATATGGATACATCCGTTGAGACTAGAGTATGTAACGCTCTCCAAATGTTGGGCAGTGTATTACTCATGACTACTAGGGACACCAGGGGGTTACGTATCGATGGTTATTGAATAGCTATGGAATGACTCACTCGATAGTTTTCTGCTGGTTAATATAACTAAGGTCAAACGCAAAATATCGATGTGACAAATTACACGATTTTTATGACTTGAGAATACTATTGGTCTTCGATATAGAAGCTCACTTTGCTTATAGTTAAATCATGGCATGGCGTCCATTGAATGACTATAGTTGGGTCGAGTGGAAGCATTGGAAGTGATACACTATTCAAGAGAGGATTCAACTCCTCAATTATATGAAGTTAGTAACACGGTCAACTAAAGTCAACTCAAAGTCAAAGTCTCTGGCTAGAGCATTTCAGTTAAGAATAAATATTATCATCGAACTAAGGACTTTGTGTTTGGACTATAGAGTTGAATATGGACGATACTGGAATTTGACCGCTACCAAATTCAATAAGTCCAAAGAGATATAGTTTTGACGAAGATAATTGATGTAAATAATAGTCACAATTGGGTAACGCTTAACAAAGTAAAATTGGAATTTTACCAAAACTAAGTAAGCAACAAATTCGTCCAAAATATCACACCATCTACTAAATGACGTGAGAAAGTTAATATTCGGATAGTTTGATATTAATCGATGACCAAATTTACACCTTAACCACATGATTTAATTAGTTTATAATTGTTATACCGCCTTTTGGCCAAGGCAGTATATCATGGATTTAGTTAAACAGATTTCGTGATCATCAAGGGAGGAAGCCCAAAGAGATGATTATCAGGCTCGAAGATTTGTTATAAACAAGGCTATTGACGATGGTTGAGCGGATTCAGACGAATGACACTCTAAATTAGCTAAGTATGGAATTGACACTTCCCTTAAGCAAGGGATCGGATTAGATTAATATGGCTATGGATCGCTCGGATTGGCAGCAAAACTTGACGATGATCTCTCAATAACTCAACGAACAATGCATCAACTCGGGAATCAACTTTGGAAACAAGAAGTAGGCAACATGGGGGACTCACAGGAGGGGTTGCACGCCACCACGTGGCATGGAGAAGGGTCGGTGCTGACCCCTTTATAGGGGTGCATCGGTCTGGATCTTTGTTGGTCGAATCGTCTTGGCTTGGAGATTCTAGATCCAAATTTTGGGCGAGATATTTGCACCTCTTCTCTTATAAATACAGCAGGTTTGGTATTCATTCAGGGATCTTTTTGGCTGGCTATTCTTCATCACTCCTTTCTCTTCCTTCATTAATTTTCTAAGGTAAGAACAACTCTACTTGTAATCTTACAGTATAAGTAATAAGATTATTGGAGTGGACATAGGCCAAAGTTTGTCGAACCACTATAAAATCTGTATGTTCATTTACTTTTCTGCACTGAATCTGTGATCTGTGAACTTATATTATTCTCTGATTGGTATTGTTATTGGTTTGGTGGTGCTTTCACATTACTTGGGTGTTGGTGGCCATTTTTGTCGTCAACAATAATTGTTATAAATTAATTAATGTTTATTAATTATAAAATTTTATTTTGATTTGATGAACAAATATTATTAAATGTATTCATAATATTTATAAATATATTAATCGATATACGATATCGATACGCGTTTAAATTGGATTTAAATGCAAAATATTTTGTGCAGGCTTTAAATGGGTTTGAATTCCATATAGGGGGCTGGTTAGTTTGACCATGATAAGGCTATGAAGGGTGCGGCCATATGATGGAAATAAAGGGGTTTGAATGGAAAAGGTAGAGAGAATTGGTAAGGGATAAAGGAGGATATAGATCCTACCTTGTCTCTAATCACTCCTCTATATAAGCATCTCAACCCATGCCTATTATAAGACTTTTGAAAGCCTCCAAACCCATCATTTTTGGCCGAACATATCATATCCTCTCCTCCGTTCTTACAAGAGCAGATAAAATAAGATAAAACACTATTCCATAGTTGGTGGAAAGCAATTCAGGAGACAACACCTTAGAATTAGAATTTGATTTAGGAGTTCATTTCAACGCTTCAAGGTGTGAGATTTTGGCATTGGTATAAGGTAATGATCTGATTTACAATTATACTCAATTGAATTGTTATTTATATATCATATTCTGCTATATTAGTTACATGACGATCTATTATATCAATATATTGTCACAATAGAATTGGTTGTTTATTTATACTCTTATATATTTATTATAAACAAAAAATTGTCATACATCTACCTATAATACACATCAAAGTAAAAAAACAATTTTTTATTATTTAGTCAATTTAATATACATTATTTAAATATATATATATAAGCTTTATAATTTAAATTCTATATTCCGTTACATACAAAATATGGTTTTCTAATTTATATGAATAGTTTCATATATAAAATATTTTCGGTAGAAATAAAATTATTTTTTATCTATATATTATTATTAAATGTTATTTAAACTTATAAAATATGTTTTGTATTTTATGAAACTAAATTAACACCTAATTTGTTTTTAGTAGAATAAATAAAAAACAAAGAACATTTTCTTCATAATTTAAATATTTAAAAATCAGTTGAAAATACAAATTAATTTTCAAATTGCTTTAAATACAAATTATATATCAAATACACAAACGATAAAATATCGCTCAGATTTTTTTACTAAAAATTTAAAATTCGAAATTATGTTTCAAAATATAATTTTTTTTATTTTTACTTTTTATCCATATAGATATTTATTTTATACATATTTATTTATTTATTTAATAATAAAAAATCTTCTTTGCCATGCGCATTTTAGGTGCATATATACATATTTAATATATATATATATCTTATATATTTTAAAGGTATTAACATTTATATATTTATTATTATATTATTTACATATACATATATGAATATATATATATATTTAATATATATATATATATGTATTTAATATATATATATATATACACACATTTAAAAAAAGAATGTTGTATTGCTTTCGGTTTTATAAAAAATAAAAAAAGTTAATATAATATTATAAATATTTTAAACGTACTTATATAATTATATATACATATGTATATTAAATGTTGAAATTCTATTATATATATATGATTATTTAAAAACTATATAGTTTATATATATATATATATATATATATTTAATATTTTGTATATATAAATTAAAGCATATAAACTTACATTTAGATAATATATTTGTATAATAGATGAGCTAACATGTCTGTTCACTGTTGTAGTGTAAATCTCGACAGTTATACACGGAAAAGTGACACCTTGCACGGTTTGCTATGTTACACATGCACACACATATGTGCATATGATACATGTAATATATAATATAATATTAGTGAATAATATAAAATTATATTATAAATTTAAATTAAATAATGGTTTTATTTAAAAAGAAATTTAGAAATATTCTAAATAAATTAGTCTTAATATGCCCAATAAAGATCCAAAATGATAAAAAAAAATTGAAATTCACTCATTACATCCGCTACAGACTGGCCCAGTTCCAACAATGGTATCGAAGCCAAATAGTGAATGCGGTATAAATTTGCAGTATTAGTGCTAACTTATTAAAGCCTACCTATATAATAGGGTGTCTAGAGAAGTAGTGTCTAAGGGTTGGGTTTGGGTAATCAAGTACCCTACCCTACCTGGCTACTAGCCTAGCCAGAAGTGATGAGGGAAGCCCGAAAGATCATCACTAATAGAAAAGGTCCATTTTAAATTAAGACTTGGGCAAATTTCAAAATTATTTTGAAATTAAAATAAAAAAATTAAAATTAAAATTTTAGTTTAAAATAAGAAAAATACTATAAATGTTATAATAAAATTTTCAAATTATTTTAAAAATTAAAATAGAAAGTCTTACATTTAAAGTTAAATTTAAAATAAAAAACATATTATAAAAGTTATAATATAATTTTTCAAAATGTTGAAAATGTTATTAAATTAAATTCAAAAATATTATTTATTAATAAGGTTAACAAAATAAACGAATTAATTAAATAAGTTAATAAATTAAATATACAAATATGAATAGTATGTTGTCTTGAATTATTTATGTTATGTTGTCTTGAATTATTTAAGACAATATGAGTATACATGTGTGTATAAAAGAAATTTCAAAATTAATAAAAAAATTAATTTAATTAATTAATTAAAAGTTAATTAAATAAATATATACAAGATATATGTGTAATATTATAAAGGTTATAGTATATAATAAGTATTTAATATTAATGTTATATTAAGATAATATAAAATTAATTAAAATGTTAATTGGTTAAAATTAATTAAATAAGATTTAATTAATATAATATTATACATAAGACTATTATATAAGTAGTATGAAATATACAAGTTATATAATAATAAAACTTATATAATCTAAATGTATAAATTAAATATGGAAATTAAGAAACCCTAAAATAGAATTAAGGAATAAATACATACGTAAATGTACGTATATCGTGATTTACGATGTGTCCAACACTTAAATCATGAGAGTATTTCATAAGAAACATTATTCCATAAGTCGATATCACTCAACATAATATATTGAAGACTATAAACCTTCAATATAATGTTGTCCTCTACCATATATATATATATATAAATAAATTACTGAATTACGCCTTAGTTGGTAAGCAAACTCAAGCTAGGGATGTTATATGTAGTATTATTAATATATTTAGTAGATGAGGTAAGATAACTATGTGTATTTGTTGAGAAAACTCAAGGTACATTTACAATACTTAGGCTGTCGCGACATGGTAGGTATGAGTGAATAATTTCGTTTCGATTTGTTGAGAAAAATCAATGTCGAAGTGAAATTAGGACAAGGTGCCAAGGGTTAGGAATTGTATACAATACGACCAATAAGGAGTTATTCATTGTCTATGGAGCTATGACTTGTTAAGCAAACTCAAGATCAGAATTCCAAGATGGACAATTCCAAACACCCACTAGCAAAGTCAAAAGACTTTTATGTTTTGACTTAAGGTCTGGAGAAACATAAAAGACTAGTGGAAGCCTTATTAGAAAAATGAAATGATAACATTTAACATTTGTAATATTGTAAGAACATATTCTATATAATGTTATAATAATCCACATTGATAAATTTGTACATTTGATGTTATTAATAAAACATTTACCAGTTAAGATATACAATTGAACTGAATTAAAGATTGAAATAAAAATATAATATATACTTACTAATAAATGCTTATTGTGTGTTAATGTTTCAAACCCATGCAAGCACCTGATTTTACAACTACTAAATACATTAATAATTTGGTCACTTACGTGTTTATTTGGTCGAGACCATGTATTGCATTATATTAGTTCCCAACTCAAAAGTAATACAAGATTATGGATGTTTGATCCATATAAAATCGCATATAAATGTTATATGATGAACGATTACAGTTCATAGTGTGCTATATTTCGATAAAGATAGTTCATTCGAAATAAGCAAATAAATCATACTATGGGATCAATTATTCAATTTGATTGATTACAGTAAAGATCATATTGTGTTAAATGTAACACCAGACCAAAACTACAAGATAAATCTAAGAAATCGATCACTTAAATGTCAGTTTGATCAGTTTATGCAAAGTGCAACATATTTAATGTCTTAAATATTAAGGATTATCGAGTGTGCTTTTGTAGAGAGTTCATTATGATATCATGGTGAGGGTTTTCCTTCGAATGGTTCGACCATTTAGAAAGAAAAATGAATGTACAACAGTAGATGTGATTTAAGGTACAGTTGAGATGAAGAGAGTGGATAGACAATTCTACTTCATAAAGAAACATCAGAAACTAGAATTATAATAATAATGATTGATACTTAACATTGGAACAAGAAATATGATTTATATTCTGAAATATATTTTCACATAAAAAAAATTCTATGGGATTGTTACCCCGCCTCTTGGTTAAGGCCGGGATATCAACAAATCGGTTAAAAATGATGGATATCAAGATTGGAAGTCGATTGGAAACGAGGCTATGATCAACACCGTCAAAATTGGACTAAGCTCCAATCAAGGTAGGATCGATTGGGAATGATGAACAAGGCTAGTAAAGGCTGCATTTCAAATTTCAGGTCAAACGGAGTTTGTATGCTCAAGATATGGATGGATCAATATTCATGGAAAATCAGTTCGTATCGATCAACATGGGCTCGGCTATTTTCTTCGGATCGATGCTTTCGTATCGATCAACATGGGTATGTATGTAGAAAATGAACTTTGCTTAGGATCAATCATAGTACGTATCGATCCAAGTTAGGGATCGATATGAAGAAGAGAGTGGGAGATGGACACGAAGGGCGGCAGTTGTTGGATATGGAGGCACACTTCGTATCGATCGTGTTCGTATCGATCGATACGAAGCGGTCAAGATGGATTGCAAAGCAGGGGATCGATACAAATAGCATGAACACTTGGGAATGATATGAAGAAGGGATGGATATGAAGGGCAGCGAGCATTCAATGATCGATATGAAATGATGGACACGAGGCAATAGAATGTGATGGATATGAAGCATTGATGGATATGAAGCTACTAACCTACATTGAGAAATACAAACTTGGATCGATTATAACTCTCATTCTACAAGTCCAAATGCTATGAAATTTTTACAGGAGCTTGCTTATTCACTCAAGAATGTCCATGATCGATCTCAGCTTCATTGGACTATTTTTGGATCGATATGAATTATACTTGGATCGATCAGGATCGATCCCAAACGACTCCAGATCGATCTGGTGGGCCCACCTGCGCATGAGAAGAGGTATTCCAGGTTTTGGGGCGGATATTTTCAGATCCGCACCTATAAATAGCAGCTCTATCGCAACTAAAAAGGGATCTTCTTCTACTTTTCTAGGCGAAACTCTGCCATTTTGTTTACTGATTTCAAAGGCTTGTAACTGTAATCTCAATATAAAAGGAATAAAAGGATCAATTCAAAGTGGACGTAGGCCGAAGATAGCCGAACCACTATAAATCTTGTGTCTTCTCTTACTTTCTTTCATTTTAATTTGGTTATTTCTTCATTTTTATTCTCTACATTATCTGGATCTGAGATCTGTGTTAAGATATTGAGGATTTGTGTGTAAATACTGGCACTTTCACTACTTATGGGGTTTGTGATCAATTTTGGCGCAAACACTTTGGTGCTTTCTGTAACAACCCGGGATTTGCATTACCAACCAATAAATAAAAGTTAGGATTTTTATTTATTTTAATGAAGCATAAAAGGTTTTGGAATAACAAAATTTATGTGAAAAATGCTATTTTAATTAAATGGGAAATATGGGATTTTGAAATGAGGATAAAATGTTATTTTTGGAAAGTTAAATATTTTAGGAGAGATTTTAAAACGGGTTTGGATAAGAAAAATGAGTTTTATAAACATATATGAACACTTAGACTAATTTTTGGAAACATGTAAATAACTCTCTTCTTATTGGGTTACTAAACCTAACCCAATAACCCACCCTAAACCTCCTCTATAAATTATCTCTAACTCTCATAACCTCATTCATTCAACCCTAATCAAAACCCTAATCATTTCCTAAAGCTTTCATAACAAAAATGGCCTCTATCTTCATCTCCTTCTAGTTTTAGCTTATGCAAGTCATTCTATGCAAAGGTAATGCAAATACCCACCTCAAATCTGTTTTTATATCTTTCTCATTTCTGAAATCTAATTGGTAACACATGTTTTATGTGTTTTTTGATCTTATAGCCTCCTAATCATCTTTTGCTAACTTGGGGTTGATGCTATAGTAGTCTTTGTTGCTTTTGTGCGAGGTATATTGCTAAAAACCTCTTCTAATATGTGTTTAATCATCTTTTAATTTCGGTAATTAGTTAGGAACACATGTTTTGTTATGTAACATGTGAATCATAGCTCTTTGATCATCTTTGCTTTCATTTTGGGTGTGCACACAAGTTGCTTGCTATATTGGTTGAGGTAATATATGCTAGCTGAAATTATAATTAGTTTATTGCTGTTAGTAAATTAGGCATATCTCATTCATCTTAAATCGGAATTAATATTTTCTTGATGTTCTGGAAAGCTTATTCTATAGGCTATAACTTTCATGTTTTGCACTTTGCCTAATTTTGAGGTTTGAATGGTCGAAATCACGTTTGTTTGTCGCTGACCTGACAACAAACTATAGGGTTGATAAAATAAAACCCTGAAATTGATTTGGCCATAAGTCACTCGTTTCTTATCCAAATCTAATAATTTTAGATGTTCCGAAAAGCTTAAAATATATGCTATAATTTTAGTTCAGTGAGATTTCTGTAATTTTGCCATTTAGATGACCTAAAATGCATTCAAAGACAGAAGACCAATTCTGTCTTTAACAAGTTATCTTGAGTTTCAATCTGATATTGTTTTGCATGTATCTCTCTTGTTTTTTATCCGAATTAGATAATTTTGGATGTTCCGGAAAGCTTAAAACATATGCTACAATTTTTGTTCAGTGAGTTTTCTGTAATTTTGCCATTTAGATGACCTGAAATGCATTCAAAGACAGAAGACCAATTTTGTCTTTAACAAGTTATCTTGAGTTTCAATCTGATATTGTTTTGCATGTATCTCTCTCGTTTTTTATCCGAATTAGATAATTTTGGATGTTCCGGAAAGCATAAAACATATGCTACAATTTTTGTTCAGTGAGTTTTCTGTAATTTTGAGTCTAACTAGGTCAAAAATTGGTTTTTCTACTATCTTCCCGAGAGCGATACACATATTAGCTCTGTGGATGAAACTGAAACTATTTTGGTCATAACTTTTGAGCCGCTAGTCGGAATTTGACGATTTTGGTCTCGTTGGAAAGATGGAGTTATGAACTCCATATCTGGAAAGTTTGGTCATCATCTGAGTTCATTAGACCCTTCGAATTTCCTGTCAGAGTTGAACCCAGATCGCTGTGCAAAACAGTGCATTTCATGTTTCTGTGTCCGACTTTGGAACGTCGCTACGCCTTCGTTTCAAGTCGGAATCGAGTAAATCATTTTGCGTTCTGAAGTAGGAATGTCGGACTACGTTCCTACCAATTTTCATGCCATTTGGATTCAGTCTGCTGGTCCGAATAATTTTCCGAACTTGGGTTCGCGTCAGTTTTGGACTATTTTCCAACACTTAGAATATTTTCAGTGATTTTCTGGTTTTATCGATTTCTTTGAGATTTGTCTTTGGATTTTGTACACGGGCCTTATAAAAATGTTTTAAAAGGATTTTTCGCTCCGAAATGGCTTTCGAAATTATTATATAATATTATTTTTAATTAGTAGACTATTTACTCCATAATAGGAGAGTTTTCAAAAGCAGTTTTAGAGTGTTCTCGAAATCATTTATAAATCCGTTTCGAACCATTATTTTCTATAATAAAAATCTCACACTCACTTTTTAGCATGTCAAGCGAAGTGGAAAGGTGCTTAAACGGTTAGGAAATCTCCGACCTATGGAACCGTGTGTATTTTCTTTTCGGTTAATCCCTGACCTATTCGATTGATCGTTTTGACCTTTGGGTCTAGTTTACCGATGATACGAGGTGGACTTTTTATTGTTTGGAGTGTGAGCTTGCTATTGGTTAGTAAACCGTTTAGTGCGAACGTGGGGTATGGGACTCATCGTTAACACTTTACGGGTTCCTCTCCAAGAAGTTTGTGACACATTAGCCTCTGGGCAGCCAGTACTTGACCTCTGGGTCACCACGCCTCTGGGCAACCATCTCTAGACACCTGTTCTATGGAGTAGTTACTTTTTCGGCATGTGTCTCTGGGCCTTTATCCTTCTGGGAAGGATCTCGCCGTCTCGCGCGTTCCGCATCTGTGCGAGTGATCGATCACAACTCTACAGTACTTGGCAATAACGACTCCGGTCGGTGCACATGCTATACTTGTATTATCTGATGATTTTTATATCCATTCGAGTACCGCCATTCGGTGTTGGTTCTATGGAACCATACGATGTAAGTGCAATTACCTTGTGGATTCACAGTGTCTCTGGACACTGCTTTTCAGTGTTTGATTTCATTGACTTTTCAGTATATCCCCATTGCTCTTTGGAGCATCGATCTTTGCTTGGGCATTGATTACGGACTCTGGTCACTCTTGGGATTATTGCCTATGGGCAACTTTATATAGCTTTGGCTACGCCGATGATATGAGGCGATTTTATTTATTCAACAATTTGGTGCTGATATTCTCTTTGGAGATTTTTACTGTTGATTGATGATTAGAGATCGTCATTATATTCATGTGGTCCAAAATACTCATCTCTTAGGAAAAGTACTGTTTCATTTATGTACCGCATTATTATATATCTCAGTTATTACTGATTGTTTAGCTAGCCCGACCCAAGTGTTTTTCGCTCGGGTCAGACCGAGTTGTTTCAGGTTAGGTCTCTGGACTTAGCTGCTCTGTGCTTCCGCTTTGGACTTATCTGCTATGCTTTTGAGATAGCTTATCTTAGTGTCCGCTTTATGTTATTCTTCAGACTTTGATATGTACATATTTTTGACTCACATGTGTGAGCAGTGGCTTTGTACCCACTTATGATATTTGGATCTGTATTGACGATGTATTGTCCTAGGATTTTATATCTGTTATTTGATTCTGTTCTGTGATGTTTTATCATTTTATTACTATGCTTATTCTGATAGATCTTTAGCCATTGTAATTTCGTTATAAATATTTATTGAATATGTCAAACCACTTGAAAAAAAAAATAGATACCACCCTTTCGACGTATTCAGTAGATAGTTATAGATTGATTACAAATGGTCGCTTCCACTATACTCTATTCTCCGCTTTAACAGACGGTATTACTCCCGTAATACTCTTTGTTACAGTGGGTCTCGGAGTGGGGCATTACACTTTCACTGAGAAGGACTAGCACCCGCTATAACGGGTTTGGAGTTCGGATTTGGAAAGCTAAAGGATCGAATTTTCAGAAGCAACGGCTAAGTAATCAACACAGAACAGACACGTAGTACAATACGTTATAATACGATCCAAATGTAACATATCCACCTTTAGATAAATAAGTTAGGAATATGTGTAGGAATCTATTATATTCCGTAATATTCCTTAATGAATTATCTATCTTTGAATCGTGCTTAACTAAATCTACCGATCATATGTTCGAGAGTGTCCCTAACCTCTCTATTGCACCTTCTGCAAGAAGGAGGGACACAAGATCTCTGCTTGTCCTATTGCTCCAGCTAGTGCCAGGCCTGGCAGGCTTAATGCTGCCAAGGCTCCTACCACTTCTGCTCAGCCTAAAGGTACACATCCTTCCGTTCTTGAAGGCTCTATTTTATTTCATGGTAGATCTATTAGAGTTCTTTTTGATACGGGTGCCTCTCACTCATTCGTATCAAAGGAGCTAGTAGATGCATTATCCTTGGATGTTACTTGTTTGGTTTCTTCACTAAGGATCATGAATCCCATCGGCGGATCCACGACCCTTAGCTTGCTTTGTGAGGATATAGATATCGATCTTTGTGGATTTTCTTTCCGTGCGAATCTGCACGTTATGGAGTATTTGGGCTTTGACATGATTCTTGGCATGGATTGGCTCGCTCAGTACGACGCCAAAATCATTTGTTCGGAGCGGATATTATTTCTTCGTCATCCTGACTCATCCGCTCTGTTAGCTATTGCTCTTCAGGATGTTGAGATTTCTGATATTACGTTATTTGCTCTGGATTCACGAGATGAGAATGTGGACATATCCCGTATTCCTATTGTTCGGGATTTCCCCGATATATTCAAGCCAGTATCTGGCCTGCTGCCAAAGCGGGCCATTGAGTTCCGCATCGATCTCATTCCAGGCTCTCACCCAGTTGGGCGTCCTCCCACGAGGATGTCTACTAAAGAGAATGAGGAACTCAGGAAGCAGTTAGTAGAGCTTGAAGCGAAGCAGTTCATCCGATCCAGTTCTTCGCCATGGGGTGCTGTTGTGGTCTTCGTTAAGAAGGCTGATGGCTCTCTTAGGCTTTGCATTGACTATCGCAAGCTCAATGAGCTGACCATCAGAAATCGCTACCCACTTCCTCGGATAGACATGTTTGACCAATTGAGCGATGCGAAGGTCTTCTCTTAGCTTGACCTTGCCACCGGATTCCATCAGCTACGAGTCGCGGAAGACAGCATTCCTCTTACAGCATTTCGCACTCGTTATGGTTCTTTTGAGTGGTTGGTCATGCCGTTCGGCTTGACGAACGCTCCGGCTTTCTTCGTCGGTCTCATGAATCGAGTATTCCGGGAATACATCGATAGATTCGTTCTGGTTTTCATCGACGATATTCTTATTTATTCTAGATCCGAGGCAGAGCATGCTCATCATTTGCGGATCGTCTTGGATACTCTTCGTCGGCATCAGCTGAAGGCCAAGCTCTCCAAGTGCCATTTTTGGGAGAGCAAGGTCAAGTTCTTGGGCCATATTGTATCATCTGAGGGTATTTCTGTCGATCCTTCCAAGATCGAAGCTATTCAGAATTGGAAGCAGCCCGAGAACGTTCATGATATTCGCAGCTTCCTTGGGCTAGCGGGTTATTACCGTCGGTTTATCAAGGATTTCTCTCAAGTTGCACTTCCCCTTACGACGCTGACTCGTAAGGGTGTTCGCTTTATTTGGTCTGATAAGTGTGAAGCTTCCTTTCAGCGACTGAAGGAACTTCTCACTCATGCTCTTATCTTAGTGGTTCCAGAGAGTAACCATGATCTTGTTGTTTACACCGACGCTTGTGGTAGCGGCCTCGGTGCTGTGCTTATGCAGAAGGATCGAGTAGTTGCTTATGCTTCTAGGCAGCTACGTCTGAATGAGGTTCGCTATCCAACTCATGATCTTGAGTTGGCAACTATCGTCTTTGCTTTGAAGACGTGGCGTCACTTTCTATTAGGCGAACGCTTCACTCTTTACACCGATCACAAGTCTCTGAAGTATTTATTCAGTCAGAAGGATCTCAATATGAGGCAGCAGCGATGGCTTGAGTTTCTTGCCTCATATGACTTAGATATTCAGTATACCCCTGGCAAGGGTAATCGTGTGGCTGATGCACTCAGTCGCAAATACTCGGTAGTAGTTTCTATGATGATAGCCGAGTGGGATATTCTTGAGACCCTATCTTTGTGTGATATTAGAGATCGAGCTCCATCTTCTGATTCTCCGGTCTTATTATTCAGCTTGGAAGCTCGTCCTATCTTATTGGATCGCATTGCCCATGCTCAGCGGCAGGATCCAGACTTGTTGCGATATATTCATCTCCTTGAGTCGGGATCCAGTGATGAGACAATGCTGGATTATTCTATTGATTCTCATCGGTGTCTTTGTAGGAAGAACCGTATTTTGGTACCATCTGATTTATCACTTAGGCATGACATTCTGGACGAGTGTCATCACACTAAGTACACCATCCATCCCGGGTCGAGTAAGATGTATGCCGACATGTGTCGCCTATTTTATTGGGAGGGCATGAAGAGTGATGTTGCAAGTTATGTAAGTCGTTGCATGACTTGTCAACAGATCAAAGCTGAGCATCAGCGTCCATCTGGTCTTCTTCAGCCGCTAGAGATTCCATTGTGGAAATGGGATCAGATATCCATGGATTTTATTGACGGTTTGCCTCGATCGAGGTCAGGCCATTCTTCTATTTGGGTCATAGTCGATCGCTTGACCAAATCAGCTCATTTCATTCCTATTAAGTCCACTCGGACTGCTCCATAGCTTGCCAAGCTATATGTGAAGGAAGTCGTTCGACTTCATGGCATTCCTAGCTCTATCGTCTGTGATCGAGACACTATCTTTACTAGTCACTTCTGGAAGTGCCTACAGTTAGCTTTGGGCTCAAAGCTGAATCTCTCGACTGCTTATCATCCTCAGACTGACGGTCAGACGGAGAGGGTGAATCATGTTTTAGAGGATCTTTTGCGCTGTTGTATTCTGGATTTCGAAGGTAGTTGGGAGGATCACTTACCACTTGTAGAGTTCTCCTACAACAACAGCTTTCAGTCTAGTATTGGCATGGCTCCTTTCAAGGCTCTTTACGGAAGGCCATGTCGTTCTCCTGTGTGTTGGTTAGAATCTGGCGAGAAGCTCCTTCTTGGTCCAGATTCAGTTCGGGAATCTTCTGAGAAGATTATTATTATCCATCAGAGAATGAAAGAGGCACAGGACCGCCAGAAATCCTACGTGGACAACCGTAGGAAGCCTCTTGAGTTCTCCATTGGTGATCATGTCTTTATTCGGGTCTCCCCCATGAAGGGGGTTGTGCGTTTCAGCTCTACAGGGAAGTTGGCTCCTTGCTATGTTGGACCATTTCCTATTACGGAACGCATCGGCCCCGTTGCTTATCGTGTGGCTCTACCTGCTCACTTCTCTGGAATACACGACGTGTTCCATGTTTCCCAGCTTCGCATGTGTGTCCGCGATCCTGATTCTATCATTGAGCCGCATGCTGTGCCTGATCTAGAGATCTTACCTGATTTATTTTTGGAGCAGCAACCTCTTCGTGTGCTTGATTCGGAGGTTAGATGCCTTCGCAACAAAGAGGTTCCACTCGTGAAGATTCAATGGTCACCGAATCCTAAGGACTGCACTTGGGAGACCAGAGAATCTATCGAACGATCTTATCCTGGCTTTCTTCCATCTTCTTCTGCGGGTGAGAATTCTCTATTTTATCTCTATCACTTCTTTTGTGGATTTGACGTTATAGACGACATCTATCTTAAGGAATTGTGGGGACGCAATTTTCTTAAGGGGGGGAGTCTGTAACAACCCGGGATTTGCATTACCAACTAATAAATAATAGTTAGGATTTTTATTTATTTTAATGAAGCATAAAAGGTTTTGGAATAACAAAATTTATGTGAAAAAGGCTATTTTAATTAAATGGGAAATATGGGATTTTAAAATGAGGATAAAATGTTATTTTTGGAAAGTTAAATATTTTAGGAGAGATTTTAAAACGGGTTTGGATAAGAAAAATGAGTTTTATAAACATATATGAACACTTAGACTAATTTTTGGAAACATGTAAATAACTCTCTTCTTATTGGGTTACTAAACCTAACCCAATAATCCACCCTAAACCTCCTCTATAAATTATCTCAAACTCTCATAACCTCATTCATTCAACCCTAATCAAAACCCTAATCATTTCCTAAAGCTTTCATAACAAAAATGGCCTCCATCTTCATCTCCTTCTAGTTTTAGCTTATGCAAGTCATTCTATGCAAAAGTAATGCAAATACCCACCTCAAATACGTTTTTATATCTTTCTCATTTCTGAAATCTAATTCGTAACACATGTTTTATGTGTTTTTTGATCTTATAGCCTCCTAATCATCTTTTGCTAACTTGGGTTGATGCTATAGTAGTCTTTGTTGCTTTTGTGCGAGGTATATTGCTAAAAACCTCTTCTAATATGTGTTTAATCATCTTTTAATTTCGGTAATTAGTTAGGAACACATGTTTTGTTATGTAACATGTGAATCATAGCTCTTTGATCATCTTTGCTTTCATTTTGGGTGTGCACACAAGTTGCTTGCTATATTGGTTGAGGTAATATATGCTAGCTGAAATTATAATTAGTTTATTGCTGTTAGTAAATTAGGCATATCTCATTCATCTTAAATCGGAATTAAGATTTTCTTGATGTTCTGGAAAGCTTATTCTGTAGGCTATAACTTTTATGTTTTGAGTTTTGCCCAATTTTGGGGTTTGAATGGTCGAAATCACGTTTGTTAGTCGCTGACCTGACAACAAACTATAGGGTTGATAAAATAAAACCCTGAAATTGATTTGGCCATAAGTTACTCGTTTCTTATCCAAATCTAATAATTTTAGATGTTCCGGAAAGCCTAAAATATATGCTACAATTTTTGTTCAGTGAGATTTCTGTAATTTTGCCATAGATAACCTGAAATGCATTCAAAGACAGAAGACCAATTCTGTCTTTAACAAGTTATCTTGAGTTTCAATCTGATATTGTTTTGCATGTATCTCTCTCGCTTTTTATCCGAATTAGATAATTTTGGATGTTTCGGAAAGCTTAAAACATATGCTACAATTTTTGTTCAGTGAGTTTTCTGTAATTTTGCCATTTAGATGACCTGAAATGCATTCAAAGACAGAAGACCAATTCTGTCTTTAACAAGTTATCTTGAGTTTCAATCTGATATTGTTTTGCATGTATCTCTCTCGTTTTTGATCCTAATTAGCTAATTTTAGATGTTCCGGAAAGCATAAAACATATGCTACAATTTTTGTTCAGTGAGTTTTCTGTAATTTTGAGTCTAACTAGGTCAAAAATTGGTTTTTCTACTATCTTCCCGAGAGCGATACACATATTAGCTCTGTGGATGAAACTGAAACTATTTTGGTCATAACTTTTGAGCCGCTAGTCGGAATTTGACGATTTTGGTCTCGTTGGAAAGATGGAGTTATGAACTCCATATCTGGAAAGTTTGGTCATCATCTGAGTTCATTAGACCCTTCGAATTTCCTGTCAGAGTTGAACCCAGATCGCTGTGCAAAACAGTGCATTTCATGTTTCTGTGTCCGACTTTGGAACGTCGCTACGCCTTCGTTTCAAGTCGGAATCGAGTAATTCATTTTGCGTTCTGAAGTAGGAATGTCGGACTACGTTCCTACCAATTTTCATGCCATTTGGATTCAGTCTGCTGGTCCGAATAATTTTCCGAACTTGGGTTCGCGTCAGTTTTGGACTATTTTCCAACACTTAGAATATTTTCAGTGATTTTCTGGTTTTATCGATTTCTTTGAGATTTGTCTCTGGATTTTGTACACGGGCCTTATAAAAAGGTTTTAAAAGGATTTTTTGCTCTGAAATGGCTTTCGAAATTATTATAATATTATTTTTAATTAGTAGACCATTTACTCCATAATCTGAGAGTTTTCAAAAGCCGTTTTAGAGTGTTCTCAAAATCATTTATAAATCCGTTTCGAACTCACTCTCAAAAAAATCCGTTTCGAACCATTATTTTCTACAATAAAAATCTCACACTCACTTTTTAGCACGTCAAGCGAAGTGGAAAGGTGCTTAAACGATTAGGAAATCTCCGGCCTATGGAACCGTGTGTATTTTCTTTCCGGTTAATCCCCGTCCTATTCGATTGATCGTTTTGACCTTTGGGTCTAGTTTACCGATGATACGAGGTGGACTTTTTATTATTTGGAGTGTGAGCTTGCTATTGGTTAGTAAACCGTTTAGTGCGAACGTGGGGTATGGGACTCATCGTTAACACTTTACGGGTTCCTCTCCAAGAAGTTTGTGATACATTAGCCTCTGGGCAGCCAGTACTTGACCTCTGGGTCACCACGCCTCTGGGCAACCGTCTCTGGACACCTATTCTATGGAGCAGTTTCTTTTTCGGCATGTGCCTCTGGGCCTTTATCCTTCTGGGAAGGATCTCGCCGTCTCGCGCGTTCCGCATCTGTGCGAGTGATCGATCACAACTCTGTAGTACTTGGCAATAACGACTCCGTCGGTGCATGTGCTATACTTGTATTATCTGATGATTTTTATATCCATTCGAGTACCGCCATTCGGTGTTGGTTCTATGGAACCATACGATGTAAGTGCGATTACCTTGTGGATTCACAGTGTCTCTGGACACTGCTTTTCAGTGTTTGATTTCATTGACTTTTCAGTATATCCCCATTGCACTTTGGAGCATCGATCTTTGCTTGGGCATTGATTACAGACTCTGGTCACTCTTGGGATTATTGCCTATGGGCAACTTTTTATAGCTTTGGCTACGCCGATGATATGAGGCGATTTTATTTATTCAACACTTTGGTGCTGATATTCTCTTTGGAGATTTTTACTGTTGATTGATGATTAGAGACCGTCATTATATTCATGTGGTCCAAAATACTCATCTCTTAGGAAAAGTACTGTTTCATTTATGTACCGCATTATTATATATCTCAGTTATTACTGATTGTTTAGCTAGCCTGACCCGAGTGTTTTTCGCTCGGGTCAGACCGAGTTGTTTCAGGTTAGGTCTTTGGACTTAGCTGCTCTGTGCTTCCGCTTTGGACTTATCTGCTATGCTTTTGAGATAGCTTATCTTAGTGTCCGCTTTATGTTATTATTCAGACTTTGATATGTACATATTTTTGACTCACATGTGTGAGCAGTGGCTTTGTACCCACTTATGATATTTGGATCTGTATTGACGATGTATTGTCCTAGGATTTTATATCTGTTATGTGATTCTGTTCTGTGATGTTTTATCATTTTATTACTATGCTTATTCTGATAGATCTTTAGCCATTGTAATTTCGTTATAAATATTTATTGAATATGTCAAACCACTTGGAAAAAAAAATAGATACCACCCTTTCGACGTATTCAGTAGATAGTTATAGCTTGATTATAAATGGTCGCTTCCACTATACTCTATTCTCCGCTTTAACAGACGGTATTACTCCCGTAATACTCTTTGTTACAGTGGGTCTCGGAGTGGGGCGTTACACTTTCACTGAGAAGGACTAGCACCCGCTATAACGGGTTTGGAGTTCGGATTTGGAAAGCTAAAGGATCGAATTTTCAGAAGCAACGGCTAAGTAATCAACAAGGAGACAAAGAACGGAAAGGAGTCAGCATGAAGGAAGTCAGGAGGCCTCTTTAGGAGGTTTTCACCACCAGAGATGAGATGGAGATGATGATGGATGCAATGCAAGAAGGGATGCTAAAAAGGCAAGAGGACATGATACTGAACCTACTCCGACAAGTTGGACAAGCTGGAGTGCAAAATCAAGAGAACGTAACTGTAGGAAATGCTGGAAATAGGGATCGTGAAGCTAGAGCAATAGGAGCGGAGATAGTTCGGAATCAGGATTAGGAGCATGGAGCAACCGGGATTCAGGATAGAGTGGGACCATCAGGAATAGTCCCTGAGCTAAGGGGCACTCCCCCGAATCATGTTGGCTCAATCCCAGGAAGGGTACCAGGCGGCGCTGTGCAGTTTGGCGTTGATCGGGATATGGATGCTCGTCCAAAAGGATAGGTTTAAGGATTCCCTTACAGACTCGGGAGGCAGGTTGGAGATCGCAGATAGAGGCTACCATTTGATGACAACGATAGGTTATCGGACATGATCAGACGGGCTATGAGGGGAGGATTAGTGAATAGAGATTTGGAGGACGTGAACAGGAGTCCCTTCACTCCTGTGATCAAGCAGGCTAGGAATCCACCAGATTTCAAACTACCAACGCTGGAGATGTATGATGGGAGAACGGATCCCTCTGTTCACTTAACGAGATATATGAGGCACATAGAAGTACTAGAGGCATCGGAGGGAGTTATGGCTCGGTGCTTCCCTTTGTATCCGATGGATATAGCAGCACTATGGTTCAGACAACTGGAGAGCGGCTCAATTGGCACTTGGACGGAGTTGATTGAGAGATTTATAAGGCAATTTCGGGTCCACATCGTCAGACTCAAGAATGTGATGACTTTAACATCGATGAAACAATGGAGGGGAGAATCACTTAGGGATTTCTTAACCAGATTCAATGCAGCAGTAGCTTCGGTGGATCGACCCGATCCATCGATGGTTATGATGGCAGTAGTCTCAGGAATTGCGGATGACTCAGATTTTAAGATATCATTGGAACGGGATCCATCGATAGACCTCGGAGAGTTTTATCATGAAGAAGAAAGGTTTTTATGACAGAAAGAGGCTGAAGTTTATGCGGAAAAAGGTGGAGGTCTGGCTAGGGAGGATTCAAACGAGGACGATAGAGACAAAAGGAAAAAGAACGACAATGGTAGCATATCGAATAGACAATGGAGGGAATATAAATTCTCTTCTTACACGAATATAATTGAAACTCTAGAAAGGATTTACTTGGATACTCGAGGGCGCCTCCAGTATCGAAGGCCGGCAAAAAGTGAACCCTCTGAATAGGAATGGGCATCGGGAAAGCATTGCCTATTCCATGACCTGGATGGGCACAGCACGAACGACTACAGGCATTTGAAGGATATCATTGAGGATCATGTAAGGAATGGTCATCTACAACAGTACGTAAGGAATCGAGCTATGGTAGTGGGACAAGAGCGGCCACCTTCCACCTCTGACGAAGATGGCACTGGATCTAGGCATCGTCAGCTTATTATCAACTGAATGGATTTATGGCTTTGAATAAGTTATAAACCCTGAAGTGATGCGGCTAAGTCACTTACACATGTATGGGTCGAGGACGGTCCCTAGGCATGCTCTGAGATGATGATAAACCGTGATGCTCGGGTTTATGAAATTCTGTTTTCTTTCTGTTTTCTGTGGACTCTAGTTTCTTTCTTGGTACTATGGACATTTGATTTTCTTGGTTATATGGACTTTTATTTTATCAATTGAACTCTGTGATGATTGGATTTGGATTAATATAATAAATAATACAGGTCATGCGGTTACGGTTCCAACCGGAGAGACGGGGCAGTAATCACAAGTTACGAGTCCCTTCACTGGAGAGCGATGGAATGGACCAAAACGCAGAATATAAAAATTCCTCGACCGAAGAGTCGAGGCCAGAGAACACAAAAGTCCTCGACTGGAGAGTCGAGGCCGGAGAATACAAAAGTCCTCAACGGGAGAGTCAAGGCTGGAGAATACAAAAGTCCTCGACCGGAGAGTCGAGACCGGAGAATATAAAAGCCCCTGACAGGAAAGTCGAGGCTAGAGCATGATAAAATGACTCGGTAAGGTCTACGGATTTGGATTTGGGCCCGGAGAGGTCCCGGCTTTGGATTTGGACCCGGAGAGGTCCTGACTTTGGATATAGGCCCAGGGCAGTCCTGAATTTGGATGTCGACCCGGAGAGGTCGTGGATTTGGTTATTGGATATAAATGGATTAAAACTCAGTTGGCGGGTTCAGATGGATATGGAATTGGCTAAGGATTTGATTACTGGATTCAGAATCGGATATCGACTCGAAGCAGTTGCAGATTTGGACAAGGATATGGCTAGGCACTTGGATAGAATGGCTTGGTAGTGGATTGGATTATGGATCAGATGGTATGGCTATGGATGGAATATGGATTTTGGATGACGGATTTAAAGCTATTCAAAACATGCCTTCCTATCGCAAGGCATGTTTTGGGAGGAAAATGTTACCCCACCTCTTGGTCAAGGCCGGGATATCAACTAATCGGTTAAAAAGGATGAATATCAAGATTGGAGGTCAATTGGAAACGAGGCTATGATCGACACCGTCATAATTGGATTAAGCTCCAATTAAGGTAGGATCGATTGGGAATGATGAACAAGGCTATGAAAGGCTGCATTTCAAATTTCAGGTCAAACAGAGTTCGTATGCTCAAGATATGGATGGATCAATATTCATGGGAAATCAGTTCGTATCGATATGGTTCGTATCGATCAACATAGGCTCGGCTATTTACTTCGGATCGATGCTTTCATATCGATCAGCATGGGTATGGATATGGAAAATGCACTTTGCTTAGGATCAATCACAGTATGTATCGATCCAACTTAGGGATTGATACGAAGAAGAGAGTGGGAGATGGACACGAAGGGCGGCAGTTGTTGGATATGGAGGCACACTTCATATCGATCGTGTTCGTATCGGTCGATACGAAGCGGTCAAGATGGAATGCAAAGCAGGGGATCGATACGAAGAAGGGATGGATACGAAGGGCAGCGAGCGTTAAGGGATCGATATGAAATGATGGACACGAGGAAATGGAATGTGATGGATATGAAGCATTGATGGATACGAAGCTACCAGCCTACATTGAGAAATAAAAACTTGGATTGAACATAACTCTCATTCTACAAGTCCAAATGCTATGAAATTTTCACAGGAGCTTTCTTATTCACTCAAGAACGTCCATGATCAATCTCAGCTTCATTGGACTATTTTTGGATCGATACGAATTATACTTGGATCGATCAGGATCAATCCCAAACGACTCCAGATCGATCTGGTGGGCCCACCTGCACATGAGAAGAGGTATTCCAGGTTTTGGGTTGGATATTTTCAGATCTGCACCTATAAATAGCAGCTCTATGGCAACTAAAATGGGATCTTCTTCGGCTTTTCTAGGCAAAACTCTGCCATTTTTTTACTGATTTCAAAGGCTTGTAACTATAGTCTCAATATAAAAGGATCAATTCAAAGTGTACGTAGATCGGAGATAGCCAAACCACTATAAACCTTGTGTCTTTTCTTACTTTCTTTCATATTAATTTGGTTATTTCTTTATTTTTATTCTCTACATTATCTGGATCTGAGATATGTGTTAAGATATTGATGATTTGTGTGTAAATACTGGCGCTTTCACTGCTTCTGGGGTTTGTGACCAATTTTGGCGCAAACAAGATTCATTTCTTTAAGTTCAAGATATTTGGTTAAAGAACATTCCGTTATAACCTAGTTGCAATATATGAAATAAATAATTTACATCAAGTGAATGATGGACCTTTGAATTTTGTACACTATTATAGTAATGGTGGAAATAGTGGGAGCATGTCATATTACTTATTGATCGCATCAAGTTACAAAAAAAAATTCATAACAAAAGTGATGGATTGGAAAATACCGAAGTATCTAAAATTATAAACAATTATTTTGGAGTTATAGACTAAGTCATAGTTTTGAAAAATAATTTTTATTATATGGTTATGAATCATATGATACCGATTAACTATATCTCAGACAGCTAAGGGCAAAGCAGTCATTAAGTTGGAGCGTCATAAGAGTTGATGAACTCTTTAGATTGATACACATGTATATATGCAATCATAAGTCTATTAATACCAAAACGGTTCCACGTACTTCGTCATACTCACCGATGAGTTATCACATACATGAACATATGTAATTGATACACATGTATAAGTCTACGATAAGCTCGTAAGTTATAAAACAGAAGTAAATAACATAACGTGTGGCAAAAATGATTCGATTTGATCGAATGGGTGACTATATTAGAACGAATTATGTATGTATCCAATATGATTAAAGATTCGGTCTCAAAGGTCACTCCCCCCTATAATACATAATGATGTATTTATAAGGAGTAATCAGACTTTTTTGAACAAAGCACGATTACTGATAAGTGAAGTTGAGTTAAATTATTTCTATAAGGTATGTACTCAAGAGTTGTGCAAAAGGTTAAAATTAATATCATCCAAAGAATAGTTTACAAAACCATACAAGATAAGGGTTTAAAAAACCCCTTCGTTTCCTAAGCTAAGGAGTTGGCAGGTTGTGCGAGTCAAAAGACTGCACGTAATAATTATATGCAAGAGATCTTGTATGAGTCATCCCAAGAGAATTTTAAGAACAATAATCATTAGATGACTAATTTATGTTGTGAACAAAAATGCATTGTGAACTAATGCAAAATAAATTTTATAAGGCAATTCATAAAATGTTTATGAGTACCCATTCTATTGCACTGAGAAACAAATGCTGTTTCAAGAAATACCAACTTGGTAGCAAAGGAATTTCTTTAAGAAATTATTGATATAGAATGAATTTGGATACGATTCAATGATAAAATTGATTATAGGGTATGTGAAAGTCTATATGGATCGATAATATAGTTAAACTACGACTAGCAAGTGCAGAATTATAAATAATAGTAAATGGCAATAATAAAAATGACACCAGGGATTTTTATACTGGTTCGAACTTCTCGTTCTACGTCCAGTCCCAGACTGCTTTTGGAATTTCTCGAATAACCCTCACTTAACCCGGAGGAACAGGTATTACACCGCCTGAGCAACCGAACAGGACTTTTCCGCCTAAGCAACCGAATAGGACTTTTCCGCCTAAGCAACCGAATAGGACTTCAAATACAATTTGGTAAATTGTTTCTTGACTTGTGTGTTCTTTGAATAACACGAATATAGTCAATGTAGTACACCCTTCCTATAATCTTCTTGATATGATGATTTGAATGTGCAAAAGATAGGAAGTAGAGAATTGAAAATCACTTGATATTATAACAATATAAGATCAGAATAGATAGAAAGAATTAGTTATTGAAATAGTGAATTTTCATCTCTATTTATAGTGTTGAATAGTTTTAATTCAATAGTTACAACTCTTTGAAGAAGTGCAACTCTTGGTGAAGAAGACAACTCTTCAGATTTTGCTATTTTATGAAGAGATGCTTCAGTTCGTCAAGTTCAGATGTCTGAGATAAAAGTGACAGATGTCTGAATAATTTTGAATTTCGAAAAAATAAAAGGAAAACAAAAACAGTTAATTTAGACGTCTGTCTTTTAATTCAGACGTCTGTTATTAAATGACAGACGTCTATTTCATATAGAAATAGAGGCATTAACAAAATAGTGTTCAGATGTCTGTTATCTTAATTTAGACGTCTGATATTGATGTCAGACGTCTGAATTAATATACAGACGTCTATTTCTGTACTGTTCTGTTCCTTTGTCCATTTTAGTATTTTTGAACTTGAGAAAATATATAATTTTGAAAATACCTTTTTATATTTATTTTAAAGCATGATTTTCAAAAGTATATTTGTGTGTGTGTGTGTTTCATCACCATATCAGAGATTGTACATATATATCTAAATAGATTTTTTAAGAACTTTAATCTTGTTGATGATAATAGCTTCTTTTGACGATTCCTGCAAGAATATTTGACATAATAGTGTATAGATTGAAATATATAGTTGTCGCATTAAAATCGAAGAAGGCAGGTTTCAACATTCTCCCCCTTTTTGATGATGACAACTATATAATTCATCGATTAGTATAATCATACCTTTTGCTCCCCCTGTCAATATGACCATATTATATAGCAGAAATATAATTATTTCTCCCCCTTTGTCATTAACAAAAAGAATTGTTGGGGTTGTTTTGGATAAAAAAAAATAACAAAACTGTGAATAACACACTAATTAAGAGATGTAAACAGACCAAGCAAGATAATAACAAATAAATGTTTAGGATACATCATTTGTTTACCTAACATAGTTGATTTAAGAAAGACAGATAAAATTATACAATCTTATCATTCACCATTGTTTGAACCAAAAAAAAAATGTTATGAGAGAAGACATTGATTGAA
This sequence comes from Allium fistulosum, assembly GCA_030737815.1. NCBI lineage: Eukaryota > Viridiplantae > Streptophyta > Magnoliopsida > Asparagales > Amaryllidaceae > Allium > Allium fistulosum. Next base: position 435,092,485 of record CM060904.1, on the reverse strand, counting down.
CCAAAAGAGAAACCAAAAGAAAACCATCTTCATTCACCATTCTCCCCAAGTTGGAGAAGAAGGAGGAGAGGATCCATGAGACTTTTTCCATAATTGACGAAGAATTGTCTTGATATTTTTCAATTCTCGTGCATTCTCTTCGACTTTGGCATCTAAGTAATCGAATCTAGAATTAATGGAAGAAAAGCCTTGTGCTATTTGTTGAGAAATTTTCTTTTGATTTTTAGAAATAATGATGTCGGATTTGAGCTTTTCATTTTTAGTATACGAGCAAGAAGTACCAGAAATTAGTTCTATCTCGAAATTTTCCGAATTTGGGCTTTGGATAAAAGCTTGCTCAAAAGCTTCATCTTCATCTTGTTCTTCATCTTCCCTTTCTTCATCATCCTTTTCTTTTTCAGTATCGCCTTCATCTCCATTATGTCCGGAACTACTTACTTTTGCTTTTCCTTTTTCTTTTTGTAAAGCAAGTTGTTCCGCTTTATAATCATTAAATGTTGGAAATGTCGGAGGAGATTCTGGTAATCCCATTAAACTGAAGAAGCGAATGTTGGATACCTTGATTTTTTCAAATTCAATTGATGGACTTTGAATAGAGAAGGCAGTTAGAATTCGAGTAATATAGGGAGCATAGATAATTGAGCGTTTCTTGGAGTCATGATAAGTGCGAAAAGCATCATAAAAGTATTGAGCCCAATTGATTTGAGAATTGGATAGAATTGATTGAAGTGCCTTATCTTCATCATCGTAAATGACCTCATGGCTTCCTTGTCGGGGAAAAATTGTTTTTATTAGCATTCTAAGCAATAGTCGAGGTCGAGGACGAAGATGATTTGATCTATTTGTGGATTTTTCAGGTTCAAAAAGATAATATTCTATTTGTTTAAGTTCCTCTCCTTCTAACTTAAAGTCATCTATGTCGACTCCTTCCAAGCTACATTTTAAAATTCGTCCAATGTCAGAAGGAGTTATTTGCAGAATGTTTCCAAAAACGCTTGTCCAAAGCGTTACTTTTTCTCGATGAAGTCTAATTTTTGGATTGTTAACATTTGCTAGAAATAATAAAACACTAAGTCTGCAAATGTTGACTTGATTATCTTTGAAATCAATAAGGCTTGTAATCTGAGATCTATCAGTATAGAGCCTAAGTTTGTAGAAAGGAAAATGATCAAGATTATGAAAAATACCATGAAATGATTGAAGAGAACATAAATGCTTGTAACGAGCCATGCTTCGAGGTTCGTGGTATAACCACGCTTCAATTTGATCTTCCGAAGGAAGAATGTGAGGAGGTTGATGAGATGAATCTCCTTTTTGTTTCTTAGATTTGGGCGCCATATGATTAATTGGAAAAAGCTAGGGTTTTGAGTTTGAGAGACAAAAAGAACGAGAGGAAGAAAATAAACCGTTGGAATAATTTTTATAGATTTCTTCTTAACAGGGTTTCGGACGTCTGAATAATAAACAGACGTCTGAGATTCTGTAGAATAAAATCAAAGACAAGAGGAACAGACGTCTAAAAATTTATGACAGACGTCTAAGACGTATAACAGACGTCTAAAAATAATTTACAGACGGCTCAGAAGGTTTAAAATGAAACAGAGAGTAAAAAACTCTTTGCACTAAATTCAGACGTCTGATAAGTTTATGTTTAGACGTCTATAATGAATAACAGACGTCTGTTATCTTTAAACAGACGGCTAATTGTTGGCTGCAAAAGTATAGTCAGATTTAGACGTCTGTGAAAATGATTCAGACGTCTGTGTGGCTGAAAATAGTAAAAATAGTTGTTTTTACAGACGGCTGTTGAAAAATATAGACGTCTGTCTGTCTGATAAAAGATTTTCTTTATGCTTAGGCTTAAAAAAAATTTAATAGTGTATTTATTTATATTGATAAGAACATAAAATAAGTATAAATCAACAAATCAAACATACAGACATATATATTATCTATTTAGGAGTCTTTGGAGTTTTTGGAGACTTCGGAGACTTCCCTTTGGATGATTCGTGTTGATTTTGTTCAGCAGACTGATAAATAGGAGACCATTGAGGTTGACGTTCCCATGAATTTGGGGATACATGAGGACGTTGAGGTGAGAGAATATGTGCATTTGTGTTGATCGGAGATGAACCACATATTTTTGCAGCACATCGTTCAAGAAAACTGAGTCGTCTTCCATGACTCTTTTGTTCAAAATACATTTCTCGCTGAAGATCAAGTGTTTCCCTTTGATAGTGATGTAAATCATCTATCTTTTCCTTAGTAGATGGAGATGGAAATAAATTTCTTCGCATACGTTTATTTTCCGGCGTATATCCCGTATGATGACTTTGTGGTGGACATATCGGAATATAAGCTGGAGTTGGAGTCGGAAGTTCGGAAGACCCAGAACTAGGAGTTTCAAAATTAATTGAAGAAAATTCAGATGAATAGGAGGGCTCATCTGAAGATGAACCAGCCATGGTATATAAGAATAATGCAAAGTTAAAAAACATATTTGAATAATTTTTTGCTTTCACCTTTGTAAAAAGAATAGATAAGTTGAATGATAATTTTCTTTGGTAGGAAGAAATTTATAGACAACTAAAAGCTAAAAAATAAATGGTTAAGATTAAAAGAAGAGAAAATTTAATGTTAACCAGAAACAATATGTGTGGGTAAAAAAAATTTAAATAAATACAGAATAGCTGAAGTATACTTCATAAATTTTTGAGAGAAATAATACCAAGTTCTCGTCTCAATTTTACAAAAATGTTTTCATTCAAAGGTTTGGTAAAAATATCTGCTAATTGATTTTCCGAAGATATAAATTCTAGATTGATTATATCTTTTTCAATATTATCACGAAGAAAATGATGACGAATATCAATATGTTTTGTCCGTGAATGATTTACTGGATTTTTAGATAAATTAATAGCACTAGAGTTATCACAGAAGATTGTAGATTTAGATAAGTTAAAACCAAAATCTTGAAGAGTTTGTTGCATATAAATTACTTGAGCACATGCCAAAGCTGCAGATATATATTCTGCTTCACAAGTAGAAAGTGATACACAATTTTGTTTCTTACTGAACCAAGATACTAGAGACCGTCCAATGAAGTGACAAGTCCCACTTGTACTTTTTCTATCCGTCCGACTTCCTCCAAAATCAGCATCACTATATGATACTAATTCAAAAGGACATTCTTTCGGATAAAATAGTCCAAAATCTTTGGTTTTGTTGATATAACGTAAAATACATTTCACTGCTCTAATATGTGATTCTTTAGGATCGGCTTGAAATCGTGCACACAAACAGACACTCATCATTATATCGGGTCTACTAGTAGTTAAATATAATAATGATCCAATCATACTTCAATATAACTTTTGGTCTACACTCTTGCCATTTTCATCTTTTTCAAGATGTATGGTTGTACTCATAGGAGTTGGTTTGGCAGAGGTATTTTCCATACCAAAGCGTTTGATTAAATTATTACAATATTTTTCTTGATTTATAAAAATACCATTATTAATTTGTTTAATTTGAAGTCCAAGAAAATATGTTAATTCTCCCATATGAGACATTTCAAATTCATTTGTCATTATTTTAGAAAATTCTTGACATAATTTATCATTAGTTGATCCAAAAATAATATCATCTACATAAATTTGAACAATTAAAATATCATGTTTCTTTTTCTTAATAAAAAGAGTTTGATCAACCTTTCCAATTTCAAAACCAGAATTGATTAAATAAGTTTTTAAACGATCATACCAAGCACGAGGTGCTTGTTTCAAACCATATAAAGCCTTTTTAAGTTTATAAACATGTTCTGGAAATTGTTCGTGTATAAACAAGGGAGGTTGTTCAACATAAACATTTTCTTTAATAAATCCATTTAAAAAAGCACTTTTAACATCCATTTGATATAATTTGAAATCATGAAAGCAAGCATAGGCTAATAGAATTCGTATTGCTTCTAATCTTGCGACAGGAGCAAATGTTTCTTCATAGTCAATTCCTTCTTCCTGATTATATCCTTGAGCAACTAATCTAGCTTTATTTCTAGTGATATTACCATTTTCATCAGCTTTATTTTTAAAAACCCATTTAGTGCCAATAACTGTTTGATCAGTTGGTCGTGGAACTAAATCCCAAACGTCATTTCTTTCGAATTGGTTTAGTTCTTCTTGCATCGCAATAATCCAATAATCATCAGTTGAGGCTTCCTTAATATTTTTAGGTTCTATATTAGAAAGAAACGCTATATGACCCATTTGATTTAGTTGATTTCTTGTTTTAACTCTTTCATCAATTTCTCCTATAATATTTTGAATTGGATGATCTTTTAAAATTCTTGGTGGAGATTTTAATTCAGTTTCAAATTGATTTATAGAAGTGATATTGTCAGGTGTATTGTTGTCAAATGTAGAATTTGAATTTGTTACAATGTCTTCATCATCATTTGTTTTAATTTTGAAATTTTCATCAAATGATACATGAAGTGTTTCTTCAATAGATTTAGTTCTTATATTATAGATTCTATATGCTTTGCTTCGTTCGGAATATCCGATGAATATACATTCATCCGATTTTGGATCAAACTTACCTAATTGATCTTTTGTATTTAAAGCAAAACATTTAGAACCAAAAATTTTAAAGTAAGATATATTAGGTATTCTACCGATGAAGAGTTCATATGGAGTATGTTTAGTTAAAGGTCGAATAGATACACGATTTAGGACATAACAAGCAGTAGCAACGGCTTCTGCCCAAAATTGTTTTGGAAGAGTGGTTCCATTCAATAAAGTCCTAGCACATTCTTGAAGTGTTCTATTTTTACGTTCAACAACTCCATTTTGTTGAGGCGTTCTTGGAAATGAAAAGTTATGAAATATTCCTTTTTTATTACAAAACTTCTCAAACATTTCATTTTCAAATTCTCCTCCATGATCACTTCTAATATTTTTAATTTTTAGATTTTTAATATTTTGAATACGTTTAGCAAAGATTTTGAAATTTTCAAAAGTATCACTTTTGTTTTTCATAAATAAAGTCCAAGTATATCTAGAGAAGTCATCAACTATTACAAAGACATATCTATTGTGATTAATAGATTGAGTTTGAGTTGGTCCAAATAAGTCTAGATGCAACAATTCAAGAGGTTGCAAAGTTGAGATGATCTTCTTCGATTTAAAAGTAGATTTAGTTAGCTTTCCTAGTTGACAAGCATCACAAATGCTATTTACCTTAAAATTCATTTTAGGTAATCCTTTTACCAAATTATTTTTGGATAATTTATTAATAGCTTTGAAATTTATATGACAAACTCTTTTATGCCATAGCCAAGGATCATTTTCTTTGACTAATAAGCACATATTTGTATTATGATTTATTTTCATATTTAAAATATAAATATTATGATCTCTTACTCCTTCGAAAATGATATTTTTGTTATGATCAAAAATATTGCATTTATTTTCAGAAAATACTATGTTAAAACCTTTATCACATAATTGACTAATACTTAGTAAGTTATGTTTTAAATTTTTAACTAATAAGACATTTGTAATAAGAGGTAATTTAGATGTACCGTCATTGCTCACATCGCCTTTGCCGATGATGTAACCTTTTGAATTATCTCCAAAAGTGACAGATCCTCCATCTGAGTAGATAATGTTAGTTAACATATTTTTGTCGCCTGTCATATGTTTTGAGCAACCACTGTCTAGAATCCATTTTCCTCTTTTCTTAATCGGTACCTGCAAAAAATATTGAAATTCTATTGGTACCCACTTCCTCTATAGGGTCCTAAGGGTTAAATCTTAGGAAGCCAAACCCAGTTGGGTTTAGAGTTCCCTTTAAAAATAAAATTTTCATTCTTATGTACAGACATAATAAAAGATTTAATGTAGTTTTTCCTAATCAAATTACTATTAGTTTTTGGAACCCAAATCATAATTGATTTTGGATGAATAATTTTTGAAGAAGATTTTTGAGCAGGTATAGATTCCTTTTTCTTAAAATTAGTATATAAAGAACCATTATTTTTAGAATGCTTTTGTATTGGTTTTTTATATCCTAATCCCTTTTTATTTGAACAAGTTTGAGAATTCTCAATTATTTTAGAGAGACTCTCTCTTCCACTGTTAAATTTAGAGACATTTTTAGAAATATTTTCCAGTTTTGTTTTAAGATTTGATACTTCTATATCAAGTGTTTTAATATTAGAGTTTAAATCATAATTTTCTTTTGCTAATTTAACATTCTCATATTTTTGTTTTTCTATTTCACTGCTTAAATCAGTCAATTGAGATGTTATATTAACATAAGATTCTTGAGATTTTACTAACTCTTCCTCTAATATTTTCTTTTCATCTTTTAACATGTCAGTTTCTATTTCAGTTCTATTTAATTTTCCTAAAGCATCTTTATATTTACTCTTTAGAATTCTAAGTTTATCTAACAATTCAGAGTTTATTTCCATTAAATCGTCAAAAGTTAGATCACTTACATCATCATTTGTTGCCATAAAACAAACGTTGGCTTGTTCTGAATCACTGTCTGATGAAGAAGATTCTGTATCATCCCATGTAACTGAGAAGGCTTATTTCTTTTTATATTTGTCCTTTTTGAGATTATTTTCTTTCTTCCGATCAGGACAATCTTTCTTTATGTGGCCCTTCTTGTGACATTCGTAGCATTCAAGAGATGAGCTTGATGGCTTATTAAAACCCTTGTTATTTCCAAATTTATTACCCTTTTTGAATTTTAAAAACTTTTTGAAATTCTTAGCTATAAATGCCATATCATCTTCTGATTCAGAGTCTTCTTTTTCTGCTTGAAAAGCGATAGTTTTCTTGTCCTGTGCTTGTGCTCGTCTTGCGTGCAAATTTACTACATAGGACATTAGATTTCCTATTAACTCTTCTGTTTTTATGGTTGAAATATCATTAGCTTCCTCGATAGCTAAGACTTTTCGTTCCCATTCATCAGTTAAAGAGTTAAGGATTTTTGATACAACATCAGATTCAATAAAAGTGACTTCTAAAGCTAAAAGAGAGTGATAAATATCCTGGAATCTAGAGTACATTTCACTAATACTTTCTCCTTGTTTCATCCTAAAATTTTGAAATTGGTTTTTAAGCATAGAGATCTTGCTTTGTTTTACTTTATTTGTTCCTTCATGTGTAACCTTAAGAGTATTCCAAATTTCATATCCAGTTTTACAAATACTAACTCGATTAAATTCATTTTTGTCTAATGCGCAAAATAACATGTTCATTGCTTTTGCGTTTGCAGTAGCATCTAGTTTTTGTGTATTAGACCAAGCAGCATATCCTGTAGTAGGAATATGATATTCAGTTTGAATGATATTCCAAGTTTCAAATCCACTTGCTTGCATAAAAATTCTCATTCTAGTTGACCAATAACTATAATTTAATCCGTTAAACAATGGTGGTCGTGTAGTGGCTTGTCCCTCAGTAAAACTGTTGCTAGTGTTATTGTCCATATTTAAAAAAAATATCAGATAACTATGTTATAGTTATGTGATGACCTTGCTCTGATACCAAATGAAAGTCTATATGGATCGATAATATAGTTAAACTACGACTAGCAAGTGCGGAATTATAAATAATAGTAAATGGAAATAATAAAAATGACACCAGGGATTTTTATACTGGTTCGAACTTCTCGTTCTACGTCCAGTCCCAGACTGCTTCTGGAATTTCTCGAATAACCCTCACTTAACCCGGAGGAACAGGTATTACACCGCCTGAGCAACCGAACAGGACTTTTCCACCTAAGCAACCGAATAGGACTTTTCTGCCTAAGCAACCGAATAGGACTTCAAATACAATTTGGTAAATTGTTTCTTGACTTGTGTGTTCTTTGAATAACACGAATATAGTCAATGTAGTACACCCTTCCTATAATCTTCTTGATATGATGATTTGAATGTGCAAAAGATAGGAAGTAGAGAATTGAAAATCACTTGATATTATAACAATATAAGATCAGAATAGATAGAAAGAATTAGTTATTGAAATAGTAAATTTTCATCTCTATTTATAGTGTTGAATAGTTTTAATTCAATAGTTGCAACTCTTTGAAGAAGTGCAACTCTTGGTGAAGAAGACAACTCTTCAGATTTTGCTATTTTATGAAGAGATGCTTCAGTTCGTCAAGTTCAGATGTCTGAGATAAAAGTGACAGATGTCTGAATAATTTTGAATTTCGAAAAAATAAAAGGAAAACAAAAACAGTTAATTTAGACGTCTGTCTTTTAATTCAGACGTCTGTCTAGGGTGACAGACGTCTGTTATTAAATGACAGACGTCTATTTCATATAGAAATAGAGGCATTAACAAAATAGTGTTCAGATGTCTGTTATCTTAATTTAGACGTCTGATATTGATGTCAGACGTCTGAATTAATATACAGACGTCTATTTCTGTACTGTTCTGTTCCTTTGTCCATTTTAGTATTTTTGAACTTGAGAAAATATATAATTTTGAAAATACCTTTTTATATTTATTTTAAAGCATGATTTTCAAAAGTATATTTGTGTGTGTGTGTGTGTTTCATCACCATATCAGAGATTGTACATATATATCTAAATAGATTTTTTAAGAACTTTAATCTTGTTGATGATAATAGCTTCTTTTGACGATTCCTGCAAGAATATTTGACATAATAGTGTATAGATTGAAATATATAGTTGTCGCATTAAAATCGAAGAAGGCAGGTTTCAACAGTATGAAATGAAATTGACCGAACTTAAATGAACATAATACATCATAACGTTCGATGAGTATTCTTGTACATTAAAGAGAAAATGTGAGAATAATCCTCGGTTCTTTAATTAAACCATTAACAGTATTGACTTTATAATATAATATGATGCACAAATCCGAAATAGATTCCAAGTACATTATCAAAATATGATTTGATAGTTGTACTCGAAGGGATATGATCCATTAGCTACAAATGTGTCTTCAAGAGAGAAACTAATGCACTTGGAATATAATGAGCAACATTGATTGGAATAAAATCGTAAATTTCAATTTGTTGGAATTAACGTAATAGATTTACCAATCGATGTGCTCAAGTTAATTTGGATTTTATCACATAGCATGACTTTATATTTTCGTACATATATGTTGAAACAAATCATTCTAAATTATGATTTAGAGTAAATTGTTTACGCATAATAACCAAAGTATTCTAAAGTCGGTGGGAGAAATATTGAGTTTGTGAGTTTTTTGATATGATCTAAGAACAGATACGAAAGTGTCATTCGACAAGGATCAAAATTACACAAGTGTTTTGATAGAAATATCAAATAGTATAATTATCAACCAAAATGCAGAGGAAATGTGTGTTCATAAGAAAGAACGTTAAAAGGTACACATATTTTCTAAACTGTAAGTAATGACACACTACTAATTGTTAATGATGTTCTTGTGTTAAAATCACCTTTAGATGTTTTAGGTCGGATTTGTAAATGACATCTTTTATAGTAAGTATGAAATATATTGGGAATCTCCTAAATGATATGCAAGGACACCTTATTAAAATGTTTAATGCAGAACATGTAAGACGGATTCCTTATGCATTAGCAATAAGAATTAACATACATGTTATGTTGTCTACGATATCTTGATTTGTTTTTGTATTTGATACATGAAGCAAATATCAAATCCAAATATATATATATATCACTAAATGGTTGTTTGAGATGTTCTTATGTAAATATGAAATACTAGAGAATTGTTTACATAAACAACGAACTCCTTATGAAGGAGTGTTCGGACTCAAAATTCATAAGTGATACTGAGTATAATATGTCAATAATAAATTAAAGTTAAGAATCTTCAAGTAGGAAATGTTCCAATTAGAAGAGATCGTGGGTGATTCAATGAAAATGTTAAGTACATTTACTTGAATAGCGCTATAATAAAAGTAATGTATATATAATAAATGCACAAATTTATAATTGAGCCGAGGGTGATTCCAAATGTTGAGAATCCCAAAACATTATTATTGGTAACAATATCGTGGTATAGTTTGTAAAATAAATTAGAGCTCACTAGAAGTCAAGAGACATACTCCGAATTATTCCATATGGTAAAACTATTTATCAGCATCGGGGAGAGTTGATTGACATGGCAGATAATTGAAGCATAATAGTATACCCGTTTATTGAGGGACTGGCCGATTGGTTTTGAGGAAACCGATTGGAGAAGTTAGAATAAGATTCCATAATTAATCCCAAGTGCAAGTGGGAGATTAATAGAGTTAAGGGTATGCCCTAGTGGAAAATATGTAATTTGTTACATATATCTTACACGATAACCAATCTTGTTAGGAATAAAAGGTGTTTTCTTTCTATTATATACTTAATACAATGTGTTGTATTAATTAATTAATTTAATTAAAAGTATATTAATAGAAAAATCCATAAAATGTATGTTTTATGGTAGTAGTTACGAAGTGTTGTAATCGTAAGTAATTTATCATAATGAAAACAAATATACCGTTTTAAATAATCCAAGTAAAGATGTATCGAGACTGGATATCGTCACATCCATTGAGACTAGAGAATGTAACTCTCTCCAAATGTTGGGCAGTGTGTAACTAATGACTACTAGGGGCACCAAGGAGTTACATACTGATAGTTATTATATAATTATGGGATGACTCACTCGATAGTTTTCTATTGGTCAATATAACTAAGGTCAAACAGAAAATATCAATGCGAAAAAATTACATAGCTATCTTAACTTGAGAATACTGTTGATCTTCAATGTGGAAGCTCCGCTTTGATTATAGTGGAATTGCGTCCATCGAACGACTATAATTGGATGGAGTGGAAGCATTGGAAGTAAAACACTATTCAAGAAGGGATTCGTCTCCTCGGTTTTATGAGGTTAGTATCACGTTCAACTGATGTCAGCTCAAAGTCAAAGTCTCTAGCCAAAGCATTTCGGTTAATAATAATTATTATTATTGAACCAAAGACTTTGTGTTTGGACTATAGAGTTAAATATGGACGATATTATAATTTGGACCGTTATCAAATTCCATAACTGTAACAACCGTCCTTCGTAATGCCCAAAAATCAGCGCCTTATATCAACGCCTAACTTTCAAATGCCACAAAAGACGACTTGTCGAGAAAAGAAAGAAAGAAGAAGAAACAAAACATAATATCCAGGCACAACGATGCAATCTCACATCGAAATGATAACATATAATATACTGAATATACATGAACATAATTGGGTGAACAATATATAAGAGACTATACAGGTAGAATGAACTAATAAATAAATATCAATACAGAGAGTCAGAATAAAATATCTAATATGATAAGTCTCATATACAAATACAATTTATCATGTACTACTATGATATCAAGTAGATAAATAACCAAGTATCGTCTTCGCCTCCAAAGCTCCAACTACACTGCTCTAATAGTCTATCCCTAAAAGAACCCGACTCTCAAACAACTCAATCGAGTACCCGAGAGTATCATGATATAAATAGACAAAGATAAAATGTGGGTCAGACATAAAGCCTAGTATTAGGGGAACTACCTCAAAATACTGTATATGAAAACTATATACAAATAAACAGGAATTACTATGACACAACCGGTCCTCTCCACAACTGTGGCTCAGGAGTAATCCAGATTGTCCATAAACAAGTAAACCTATCCAAAGGACAGGTAATCATACCATAACCTACTCTTCTTCTGTAATCCAATAAGTCAGCACAACTAATATAATGTGATTGAAACATAACAATCATACTATGATAAAGGTAGACCAACATCCAAAAGCAGGATGATCATAATATAAGTCTACCGCAAAGTACATAATAATAGTAAATGTAACAATAATAACATCAGCCAACTAACAATACACACAATATAGAAATGGAAGACAACCAAAGAATACAAATTGATACTCGTCATTACTGATGGGTGAAATCCACTACGAACATCTATCATAATCCAATGATTCCCTTCGAAAGTTCAAGAAACATAGTCTCACATATATCTCATCGTACCTTTTGAAGCAAGCATGAGTGATATCTGACCTACTCCATATACTTGAAACCTAGTTCCAATAGTAAGTAGAGCCATCATACCCTCTGGAGCAAGCATAGGTGATATCTCACCTACTTTATATACTTGAAACCTAGCCCCAATAGTCAGTAGAGCCACCATACCCTCTGAAGCAACTATGATTTTCAATCTACTCTAAATACCTAAGACCTTTGCAGATCCCACCGTACCTTCCGAAGCAAGCATAAGTGTTCTATGATCCCATAGTAGATGATTGTCATCATCCCCTCTAGGACATCAAGGATTTCTTAACGGATTCGCGTAATGTCTCAACAAAAGAGAATAGCAGTCACTCGTATAATACACCTTTGGAACCACAAAGGAACACTGATTCCTCGTGTGTGTGTATATCAAAATAAAATGTTATGTAATCAAATATGTCTATCATAAACAAAGACCGATATCTCATTATCGTTTTCCTATACGGATAGTCACTACTAAAAGACCAATAATATGTATGGCCACTAATATAAGGCCAATACGATGTATGATCACTAATATTTGATCAATAAAGGTACAATCATAACTATAAGACTGATACCATTCTTTATACATATCTACCCCAAAGTCAAAGCCAATGGGCACAGACTAACTCTGCTCAATCGTACACGCTCACCAAACATGGCCATGTAGTCAATCACTACATTAATATCATGTCTGATCATCATTAACCGCATACGTAGCACTATACATTGCATTCGAATTTCAAGCTTTGCCTTTCTTCCACTTTCTCGAGTGGCCCAAATCCTTCTCGAAGTTGTGTCGAAGTCTCATGTCGCTCCGCATCCAGATCTGGAGAGAAACCCTATAAAATCGACTGGCCTTAGTCGATTGGGAACCTTCCCAGTCGACTGGTGGCACATATCAGTCGACCGAGGCTGGAAATTCCTAGGTAGTAAGCCCAGGCTAGTGAACAAAGTTGTCCACCGCTCGCGGATTCGGGCCCTATTTCTTCTGATGCTTCGCCTGATGAGTTTCCTAGCACTCCAAGCATGCCTCCGCCATATCGGACCTATTTCGGAGTTGATTGGTTGACATTTTGGAAGTGGTCTCTTAAGTATTCAAAAACTGATTTTGATATCATAATCCACTCTTTGTACGTATAGAGTTCTACGAGCGAATATAACGATCGGGCCTTCTCTAACATGCCAAAACGAACTCAATTGATCCCTCTCTTTACGTGATGCTCATACATGTTTCTATGCACTTAGTTATGCATGCATTGGCACATTCTGTACACAAACATGTGAAAACTTCACAAATCATGCTTTGAGCTTTACATGAGCGATTATTTAACCCGGTACTCTCTCATGCAACTTAGCGCACCCAGTGGTCGCTATGGCTACATAAGATTGGTCGTAGCATCATGATATACCCTTATGGATAATTTCATACATGTATACTCATATTTAAATAAATAATTCAATCGTTTAATAATCAAATCCGACTTTTATTTACTAACTCTTTAAAATAAAGTCAAATTGCTTTTCTACTATTTTATAAAATCATTTCTTTATTTTATAAAATATAAAACTAGCTTATAAATCATTTTTTAAACCCTTTAAACAATTTTAAAAGTCATTCTCTTATCTTCGATTAATAATAAAATATATAATAATATTTCTATCACTAATATAACAACGAATTAGAGTTTAATTAATTTGTAATCATATTATAAATTAATATCATCGCTATCTAGCTCTATTCAACACGAATAGAATACAATATAAATATACGGAATTTTAATCAATTATCCCGGATAGTTACTCAAACAAATCCAATGAGATGGAGAAACAATTTCATATACATATATGTATGTATGTATGTATGTATGTATGTATTCTACCTCTACTAGGTAATATTTTTCTACATAACATTATGAGGATTTATACTGAAATACAAATTAAGAGTTATAATTCCGCTCACCCAAAATGTAAATTCTCAAGTGTCCGAATCCAGTCCAAGCTTATACCATGTCGCAGATAATCCCACTACGAGTGCAGCGGTGAAGACTGCATCTCGATTGGATCTCGTATGCAAGAGATACAAATTAAATACGAAACGAAATAATCAATTTATTAATTAATAAATAATTAACACTAATTACCTCTCCCCAAATTCGTGCATCCCCGTACACGCACATATACTAGAAAATCTACCCCCTTCGATACCTTCTCTCCTCGATTCCATGACCTACACACGACGAGCCGCCTTCTCCAACACACTCCTCTACGCGTAAGCTCCACAACGGACACCCCCACTTCAAGCTCGTCAGCCCCTACTCTGTCACGACTTCCTATAGCCCACATGGTTATTCCCAGGTCATGATTTATTCTGGGAAACTAGAGCTCAAAGCAATGATGTGGGAAGAAGCATGTCATGAAGAGAAATCCAACTGAACTCACTGTTTGGCCTAACGTGCCCTCTACCACCGCCTAACTCAAACCTTAGCTGACGACTATGAAAGAGTCTATGCGGTAGGATCGTATAATATGGAATAGTAAAGTGCTCTAGGTAGATAGTAATAAATAGTAAGTAAAGTAGACACCAAGACTTTATACTGGTTCGGACCTCTTGTCCTACGTCCAGTCCCTAAGCTCTTCTTAGGAATTCAACTAACCAACAACCCTCACTTAACCCGGAGGAATAGGTTTACAACTTACCCGAACAACCGAACGGGATTTCTTGCCTCAACTACAGAAGAGGACTTCAACTTGGATACAAAAAGTATTTCTGACTTGTTGTGTTCTTGATAACACTAATGAGTCAAATTTAGTACAACTTTCCTATAATCTTATCCTCGAGAGTATACAAAGTGTTTGTGAAGATTTAGGAAATGTGAATTGCTATGAATCAATAGATGTTATAGTTGGTTTGCTTTTGAAAACTTAAAAGAATCTGAAAGTATGTTCAAGTAAATAGAGAGATTAAAGCAAGTAGAATTCGTAATTTGCAAATGTTAAAAGCATGTATTTATACTTGTAGAAGAGTTGCATTTGTTTGCTAGAGATGCAGGGAAGAGATGCTTCTGTTTCCATTGGAGAATGGTTGCAACTCTTGGGAGGAAGAAGGTGTCTATTCATAGAAAGATCGCAGTTACAGATTCAGTCGACTGAACAGGAAATTCAGTCGACTGAAAATATACAGAGAAATTTTCAGTAATGCATTCAGTCGACTGTACAGGAAATTTAGTTGACTGAAACTGTGCATATTTATAATTCTGTGCCAGTTTCAGTCGACTGGCCATGCCTGTTCAGTCGACTGAACTATAAAAAACTGCACAGTGAATGTGTGCACAAAAATGTAGTTTTACGGATGAGTTTTAATGTTTGTGAAACTCTCTTGAGGATAGATTTTAACAAATAATCTAGACTTTAGACCTATGAAAATCATAATCATGTTTATACTTTGGTCTTCATCGATCTTCCTTTGATTTTGCATATATCTCTTCCTTTTTGTTGAAGTACATTGTCATTGATCAAAATCTTCGTGTATCAACATTCTCCCCCTTTTTGATTGATGACAACACTAATGTGTTATAGAGATGTATTTACTAATCTTATCCCCCTGAATGTATGCACTTATCTTTCCTACAAAACAAAGTTAGCTACATAGATTTCTCCCCCTTTGTCATCGACAAAAAGTAATTAATAATCATAGATATATAAAAACAACAACTAAGTCATAGAATTCTAAGATTATCAGAGAATAGCATAGTCAAATAATAAAACAAAGTTGCAAAAAGTAGAAGTGATACAAGGTTTTAACATCATAGAACAATAAACCATTAAAAATTACTCATCTTTATCCCAATCGTAAGAACCTTCTCTCTCTCTAGGTTCTCGAATGACCGGTCCTCTTGTTGGTGGTCTATAGGCTCTTCCTTCTTGACCGCAACTAGCTCCGCTTGTGCCGCTACTTGTATGTTCTTCGGATGTCATCCATGTAAAAGTAGGTGCCGGATGTTTTCCGCGAGATGTCGAAGCGGTAGTAGTGCTTGAACATGAGATTGCACCCCATAGCTTGTTGAAGAATCCTTTAATTTTGTCAAGTTTGTGATCTACCTTCTTGAGGCGATTATCAAGAATCTGTTGATTCCTTGATAAAATACCCAAAGATTGATTGGTACTATAACCAGGGTCAATGATACGAATTTCTTCTTCTTGATCTGAAGGTTCTTCATGTGAAGCTTGTGGAGGTTGTTTATGTCCTTGATTCCTAGCTTCCCATTCGGCAAGAGAAATGATTCGAGGTGGTCTTGCCGGAAGTTGCATTAAGCTTATGGTCCGATTGTTTATTTGGTGCACTATTGTATTCTCGGAATCAGGTAATGGCGTATCAACATTGAGAAGTAATCGCATGATATACTCACCAAAATAGATTGTCCTCATTTTGCCATTATTGAATGTTAAGAATTCATCAAGAATCAATTGAACCCAATTAACTTGATAATTACCCCAAAGTGCGTAGAGTGCGCGATAGTTGTTAGGGTATACAAGTTCATATGAACCCGTTCTTGGGGTGATTGTCCTCATAAGAGCTTTGTGGAGAACTCTAGCTCTAGGACGCAGAGAAGTGGATTTAATATCCCCGATGATGATGTTATCATTCAAAAATTGATGATTGATATTGTCGCGAATACGAGGATTAAAGTCTATTTCTTCAAGCTTGCTACCAAAGTTTGGAGAACCTAAAATGTGTGAAATGCGATCGAGGGAGAACCAAACTTTCTTTCCACATACCAAACTCTAAACACTATCATTTGGATTTCTTGGAGTTTGGTGTCCAAGATTAAGATTAGCATAAAATAGTTTTACCATGACATGATTTATTGCATGGTCGTTCCTTTTCAAATCCAAGAGAGAAGTTAGACCTACTTGATCTGTTAATGCTTGTAAGTTGTAAGCTTGAAGACTTTGAAAATCAACAAAAGAATGCTCGAAGATACGGGAATTCTTCATCTTATTCCATCTAGTGACGGCTACTCCATCGTAAAGCCATTGTGCTATTTGAGCGTCAATTGACTCGGAGGATGAAGAAGAGGAAGCTCTAGATCTTTTTGGAGGCATTTGTATGTAATTTGAGTGAGAGTTGAGCAATTTGAGAGCTAGGGTTTCGAAACTAATTGGGGAAGAAGATGTAGTTGAAGATAAAAAGTGAATGGATAGGTAAAAACTGGTGGTTAAAAAGAGAAAGCTGTTTGGAAATTGGCGTTCAATCGACTGAATAGTCTGTTCAGTCGACTGAAATATGGTACGAAATATTTCTATTTTAGATTCAGTCGACTGAACAGTATTTTTAGTCGACTGAATTTATAGCTGAAATTTTCTGTTGAATATTCAGTCGACTGTACAGGTGAGTTCAGTCGACTGAGCTGTGTATATTATGATTTCTGTTTGTGGTTCAGTCGACTAAACAGTGGGTTTCAGTCGACTGAAAATTAATTTTTGTTATTTCTCCTGATATAAAAGTAAATAATTTATATATTAAAAGAAACAAATTACAATTATATAGATGTAACATTGAAAAAAATATTAGAATTGACTATTTCTTCGAGGGTGGACTTAGAGTTTTTCCTTCGTTCTTCCCATAATTTATATCCCATGAATTTGGAGTATAATGAGGAGTTTTTGGGGAAGTCCAAGGATTCAAGGGATCAGTTGGTGTACGGTAGGATGAAGATGGATCGCACACATTACTTGGTCGAGGTAAGGGTTCGCTCACTTCATTTTTCTTTGAACTACAAAAATGTAATCCAATTTTCTCCAGAAAACTTAGCCGTCGTGCTGTTACTTTATGTTCAAAATATAATTCTCTTTGAAGATTAATTTGTTGCTATTGAAAATGATGAATTTCGTCAATCTTTCTTTTTGTGTCAGGGGAGGTAAAAAGACTTCGTTTTGCCTTTTTCGAATCTGGTGTGTAACCGGTGCGATAGTTTTCCCACTTGTACACCGGTTCATGCGTTGGTGTTGGTAGTTTAGGTGAAGCAGGAGTGTTTTCAACCGAGGAGATAATATTGATATGAGAGTCTGAGCTATCGTAAGACATTTTTATTGTAATTCTTTTATACATGGAATGACTTGTTGAAAAGAAATTTTGTTTAGGAGTATATTTATAGTAGGAATTTTCTAAATATATATTGGTTATAATGTTTAAATGCTTTTCAACCACTTAATGATTTAATGGTTAATACAAGTTAGTTAAGAATGTATGGTAAATAACTTTTATATGTGAGAATAAATTGTAATTTCCATATAATGTTAGTTAAAAAAATTGTGTAGAATTTTCTTTTGATTTTCTTTATATGATATCTTTAAAAGACAATATCCCTAATTCTCGTCGTAATTTTATAAAGGAGTTTTCTAAAAGAGGTTTAGTAAATATATCGGCAATTTGATTTTCGGTAGAAATATGTTCTAAGTTTATGATTCCTTTTTCGATATTGTCACGTAGAAAGTGGTGACGAATATCTATATGTTTTGTACGAGAGTGATTAACTGGATTTTTAGATAAATTTATTGTACTTGTATTATCACAATATATTGTAGAGTTTGTTAAATTTATATTAAAATCCTTAAGTGTTTGTTGCATGTAAATAACTTGAGTACAAGCTAAAGCAGCTGATATATACTCTGCTTCACAGGTTGATAGCGAGACACAATTTTGTTTCTTACTAAACCAAGATACAAGTGATTTTCCAATGAAATGGCACGTACCACTTGTACTTTTTCTATCTGTTCGAGATCCACCAAAATCAGCATCACTGAATGATACTAACTCAAATGGACACTCTTTTGGATAGAAAAGACCAAAATCTTTAGTATTGTTAAGATATCGTATAATTCGTTTTACTGCTCTTAAATGTGATTCTTTAGGATTAGATTGAAATCGTGCACATAAACATACACTCATCATTATGTCTGGTCTACTAGCGGTTAAGTAGAGTAAGGAACCTATCATACTTCTAAACAATTTTTTATCGATACTTTTACCATTTTCATCTCGATCAAGATGAGTTGTGATACTCATAGGAGCAGGCTTTCCAGAAGTGTTTTCTAGTCCAAAACGTTTAATTAGATTAGCACAATATTTTTCTTGATTTAAGAAAATTCCATTTGTTAATTGTTTAATTTGTAATCCGAGAAAATAAGATAATTCTCCCATGTGTGACATTTCGAACTCTTTAGTCATTATATTTGAAAATTCTTTACATAAGTTTTCATTAGTTGAACCAAATATGATGTCATCTACATATATTTGAATTATTAGAATGTCATTAGTAGTGTTTTTAATGAATAGAGTTTGATCTACTTTTCCAATTTGAAATCCCGAATCTAGTAGATAGCTTTTAAGTCTCTCATACCAAGCACGAGGTGCTTGTTTAAGACCATATAGGGCTTTCTTTAATTTATATACATGATCCGGATATTTTTCGTGTATGAATAAAGGAGGTTGTTCTACGTACACATTTTCTTTTATAAAACCATTTAGAAAATCACTTTTAACATCCATTTGATAAAGTTTAAAATTATGAAAACACGCGATGGCTAATAAAATACGTATTGCTTCAAGTCGTGCAACGGGTGCAAATGTTTCTTCAAAGTCAATACCTTCTTCTTGATTATATCCTTGTGCTACTAGTATAGCTTTATTCCTAGTTATATTTCCTTGTTAGTCTACTTTATTTTTGTAAACCCATTTTGTTCCTATAACAGATTGATTATTAGGACGAGGAACTAAATCCCAAACATCGTTACGTTCGAATTGATTTAATTCTTCTTGCATAGCAACAATCCAGTAGTCATCTGTTGATGCTTCTTTAGGATTTTTAGGTTCTATTGTAGAAATAAAAGCAACATGTCCCATTTGGTTTAGTTGACTTCTAGTTTTAACTTGAGAATCTATTTCACCGATTATCTTTTGTACAGGATGATCTCGTAAGATTTTAGGTGGAGATCTAAGTTCGGTATTATTTATATTTTCAATATTTGTATTATCTGTATTTATTATAAATTCATCATCATCTTTTGTGCTCAATTTTTTATTAAAGTTTTCATCAAAAGATACATGTAAAGTTTCTTCAATTGTATTTGTTCGTTTATTAAAAACTCAATATGCCTTACTTCGTTCTGAGTATCCTACAAAAGTTCCTTCATCAGCTTTTGGATCGAATTTTCCTAGTTGGTCTTTTGTATTTAGAATAAAACATTTTGATCCAAATATTTTTAAATATGATATATTTGGCTTTCTATTGTTAAAAAGTTCATATGAAGTATTCTTAGTTAATGGTCTAATAGAAATACGATTTAATACATAACATGCAGTAGCTACGGCTTCTGCCCAAAAATGTTTTGGTAAATAACTTCCATTTAATAATGTTCTTGCACATTCTTGTAATGTTCTATTCTTTCTTTCCACTACTCCATTTTGTTGAGGAGTTCTAGGAAATGAGAAGTTATGATTTATTCCTTTCTTTTTACAGAAAGATTCAAAAACTTCATTTTCGAATTCGCCACCATGATCACTTCGAATATTTTTAATTTTTAAATTTTTAGTGTTTTGAATTCTTTTGGCAAATGTTTTAAAGTTCTCAAATGTATCACTTTTATTTTTCATAAAAATGGTCCATGTGTATCTTGAAAAATCATCAACTATTACAAATACATATCGATTATGATTAATGGATTGAACTTGTGTTGGTCCGAAAAGATCCATATGAAGTAATTCTAATGGTTGTAAAGTTGAAATATTTTTCTTAGATTTGAAAGATGATTTTGTTAATTTTCCTATTTGACAATCATCACAAAGATTTTTTATCTTAAAGTTTATCTTAGGTAATCCTCTTACTAATTCATTTTTAGAAAGTTTTCTAATAGTTTTGAAATTAATATGACAAAATCTTTTGTGCCATAACCAAGGATCATTATCTTTTGCTAATAAATATTATGATTTATTTTCATATTTAAAACATAAATATTCCTATCTCTATTTCCTTCAAAAACAAGATTTTGGTTTTGATCAGAAATACTACATTTATTTTTCGAAAACGTTATTCTAAAACCTTTGTCACAAAGTTGACTTATGCTTAGTAGATTATGTTTTAGATTTTTAACTAATGAAACATTTGTAATAAAAGGTAAATTTGATGTACCGTAATTGCTCACATCTCCTTTGCCAATGATATAGCCTTTTGAGTTGTCTCCGAAGGTAACCGAGCCACCATCAAAGTATGTGATGTTTGTAAGCATATCTTTGTCACCGGTCATGTGTTTTGAGCAACCACTGTCTAATATCCATTTCTTCTTTTTGTGTGGGACCTGAAAATGAATATAAAATTACTGGTACCCACCTTTCAATAGGGTCCTAATAAGTTAGAACTTAGGAAACCAAACCCAATTTGGTTCAGTATCCTTTTTATAAATATAGTTTTTATTATTATGAACACTATCCATAAATGTTTTAATATATTTATTTCTAATTAAAATATTATTAGTCTTTGGAACCCAAATTTTAACAAACTTAGTTTCTTCTCTTGTTCTAATAGGTTCTCTAAATAACACTTTTTGTTTAGAGTCAATATTCCTCTTAAAATTTGTTTTTATCTTTTTAGGAATTTTTGGCTCCTTTTTATATCCTAATCCATGTTTATTTGAGGGAGATTGAGAATTTTCTAAAATCTTAGATAAATTTTCTCTTCCTTTGTTAAAGTTAGAGACATTTTAATGATGTTATCTAATCTAACTTGAAGACTATTATTATCTAACTTAACTTGTTTAATCTGAGTTTTTAATTCATGATTTTCAGAAACAATTATATCATTTTTTGTCTTTTGAGTTTCAATTTCTTGACTTAAAAGTGATAGTTGAGTTTCCGAATTTGAATGAGATTCTTGAACTTTTTCAAGTTCTTCTTCTAAAATCTTCTTTTCATCTTTTAACATATCCCTTTCAAACTCAGCCTTGTTCTGATTTTCACGTGTCTCCTTAAGTTTCTTTTTAAGAATTTTTATTGTACTTAAAAGTTCAGTGTTTACATCAATTAAATCGTCGAAAGTTAAATTACTAACCTCAGATTCCTTAGCCATAAAGCATACATTTGCTTGTTCATTGTCGCTATCATTTTCACTATCAGATGAAGATGAATCTGAATCGTCCCATGTTAAAGAGAATGCCTTCTTTTTGAATTTTTCTTTCTTGTTTTTGTTCTGATTCTCCTTCTTTTGCTCTGGACAATCTTTCTACATGTGACCTTTCTTGTGACAGTTGAAACATTCTATATTTGAGGATGAAGGTTTGTTCAAGAAATTCTTTTTGAATCCATTTTTATTTTCTTTTCTATAGCCAAAAATTTCTTGAAATTTTTGGCTATAAATGCTAAATCCTCATCTTCAGACTCTGATTCTTCTTTTCCCGCACGAAAAGCTACATTTTTTCTTTCTTGTGCTTGATCTTTCTTAGCTTGCATATTAACTTCATATGACATAAGATTTCCAATTAATTCTTCTGGTTTCATTGTAGATAGATCATTTGCTTCTTCGATTGCTAAGACTTTTCTCTCCCATTCATCCGTGAGTGAATTTAGAACTTTAGATACAATATCAAAATCCGTGTATTTTTCTCCTAGTCCTATTAAGGCATGATGAATGTCTTGAAACCTTGAGTACATGTCATTGATAGATTCATTTTGACGCATTCTAAAGTTTGGGAACTGGTTCTTTAGCATGGAGATCTTAGTTTGCTTGACCTTGTTTGTGCCTTCATGTATGGTTTTAAGTGTACTCCATATCTGATGTGCAGTAGTACAGATGCTTACACGGTTAAACTCATTTCTATCCAAAGCGCAAAATAGCATATTCATAGCTGTGGCATTTGTACTAACTTCATTCTTCTGAGCTTGCGTCCATGTAGAATAATCCGTTGTGGGTACAACGAGTTCTGCTTGAGTTGCATTCCAGGCTTCAAAACTTGTTGCTTGCATATAAATCCTCATCCTTGTAGCCCAATAATTATAGTTTAGTCCATTGAATAGAGGAGGTCTTTGAGTAGATTGTCCTTTCGCAAATGTAGAGTTATAGGTAGATGTTGTGCTTGTGTTGTTTTCCATATTATCAATATATCAAATAACGGTGTTATGGTTATAGGACGGCCTTGCTCTGATACCAATTGAAAGAGTCTATGCGGTAGGATCGTATAATATGGAATAGTAAAGTGCTCTAGGTAGATAGTAATAAGTAGTAAGTAAAGTAGACACCAAGACTTTATACTGGTTCGGACCTCTTGTCCTACGTCCAGTCCCTAAGCTCTTCTTAGGAATTCAACTAACCAACAACCCTCACTTAACCCGGAGGAATAGGTTTACAACTTACCCGAACAACCGAACGGGATTTCTTGCCTCAACTATAGAAGAGGACTTTAACTTGGATACAAAAAGTATTTCTGACTTGTTGTGTTCTTGATAACACTAATGAGTCAAATTTAGTACAACTTTCCTATAATCTTATCCTCGAGAGTATACAAAGTGTTTGTGAAGATTTAGGAAATGTGAATTGCTATGAATCAAGAGATGTTATAGTTAAAACAGAGATTCAAGCAATTGGTTTGCTTTTGAAAACTTAAAAGAATCTGAAAGTATGTTCAAGTAAATAGAGAGATTAAAGCAAGTAGAATTCGTAATTTGCAAATGTTAAAAGCATGTATTTATACTTGTAGAAGAGTTGCATTTGTTTGCTAGAGATGCAGGGAAGAGATGCTTCTGTTTCCATTGGAGAATGGTTGCAACTCTTGGGAGGAAGAAGGTGTCTATTCATAGAAAGATCGCAGTTACAGATTCAGTCGACTGAACAGGAAATTCAGTCGACTGAAAATATACAGAGAAATTTTCAGTAATGCATTCAGTCGACTGTACAGGAAATTCAGTCGACTGAAACTGTGCATATTTATAATTCTGTGCCAGTTTCAGTCGATGGCCATGCCTGTTCAGTCGACTGAACTATAAAAAACTGCATAGTGAATGTGTGCACAAAAATGTAGTTTTATGGATGAGTTTTAATGTTTGTGCAACTCTCTTGAGGATAGATTTTAACAAATAATCTAGACTTTAGACCTATGAAAATCATACTCATGTTTATACTTTGGTCTTCATCGATCTTCCTTTGATTTTGCATATATCTCTTCCTTTTTGTTGAAGTACATTATCATTGATCAAAATCTTCGTGTATCAACAGACTACACTAGGCCGATCACCCTAATCGATGTCACACCCCTTAATGCCAACTTAGATGTGAAGCTCATCTCCATACGAGTTCAACGGATCTGGTCTCATGATTTATCGTTGAACGAATCTTTTGATTTTCATTTTTGAAGATAGAGGCTTGATTTTTGTTTATTGGAAGTGGAAAACAGGAAAAGAAATGAAAGGTAAGAGAGAGAAGTGTGTTAGGTGGATATATATATATATATATATTCTCAAATAAATTACCATTCGTTTTGAGCTCGTACGATCACACAGCGCACAGGATCGCCACGAAACTCGTCAGTGCACATCACCTTAATTTTCTGGTCCCGGTGGTACTAGCCTTATCAAAATCCAAGATAGTGCACCGGGATGATAATTCCATGCATTGAGATCGTTTTGGACATCGGATCATACGATCCCAAACATAACGATATTTATATTCATTTTGATTCGCAATGTCGATCCAGACTCAATAGAGGTGGTCTCGAGTCCTAATTTGACCGTATGAAAAAATTAATATTTTAGACCTTCATTTCAACATCAATTCAATATTTAAATTAATTATTTAAATATCCTATTTTTAAAAATGAGGGTTGTTACAATAAGTACAAAGCGATATAGTTTTGACGAAGAGAATGGGTGTAAATAATAGTCACAATCAGGTAACGCTTAGCAAAAAAAAATTGGATTTAGCCAAAATTTCATACCACCACCTATGTTACATGTGAACGTTAATATTCAAATGGTTCAACATTAACCACTACCAAATTTACACTTAAAGAGTCGCACAACCTAATCGTCGAATACTCGTTGACCACATGATTTAATTAGTTTATAATTGTTATAAATTAATCAAATTAATTAATATTTATGAAATATTAGTTATAAAATTTTATTTTTATTTGATGAAAAAATATTATTAAATGTACTTGTAATAGTTATAAATAAATTAATCGATATATGATATCGATACGCGTATAAATTGGATTTAAATGCAAAACATTTTGTTCGAGCTTTAAATGGGTTTGAAGCCCATATAGGGGCCCATATAGGGGGCTGGTTAGTTCGGCCATGACAAGGCTATGAAGGGTGCGACCATATGATGGAAATAAAGGGGTTTGATTTGGATGGATAAGATAGAGAGAATTGGTAAGAGATAAATGAGGATCTTGATCCTAACTTGTCTCTAATCACTCCTCTATATATGCATCTCAACCCACGCCTATTGTAGGACATTTGGAGGCCTCCAAACCCCTCATTTTTGGCTAAATACATCATCTTCTTTCATCCATTCTTATTAGCAAAAATAAAATAAAATAAAACACATTTCGATAATCCGTGGTCAGTAATTCAAGAGATAACAACTTAGAATTAAAATTTGATTCAAGTGTTCATTTCAACGCTTTAAGGTGTGAGTTTTTGGAATTAGTATAAGGTAATGATCTGATTTACAATTATACTCTATTGAATTATTATTTATATATTATATTATATTATATTAATTAGGTAAGGATTTTATTATATCAATATACTATCATAATCAGATTGGTTGTATGTTTATTTTCTTATATATTTATTATAATTTTTTTCCATCTACCTATAATATGCATGGCTCAAAGTAAAAAAACAATTCTTTTTATTTAATCAATTGAATATACATTATTTAAATAAACATAAGCTTTATAATTTAAAGTTTATATTCTATTATATACAGAGTATGGTTTTATAATTCTATATGAATGGTTACATATACAAAATATTTTCGATAGAAATAAAATTACTTTTTATTTGTATATTATTATTAAATATTATTTAAACCAATTAATTATGCAAATTAATTATATCTACATATATATGTATGTATGTATGTATGTATTATAAAATATGTTTAATATTTTATAAAATTAAATTAACACCTAAATTATTTTCGGCAGAATAAAAATATAAAAAAATAATATATTTTAAATATTTAAAAATCAACCGAAAATTAAAATTTGTTTAAAAATTGTTTTAAATTTTAAAATTATATATTAAATATTCAAATAATAAAATATCACTTAGATTTTTTTACTAAAAAGTTAAAATTCGAAATTATGTTTCAAGATATAATTTTTTATTTATTTTTACTTATTATTTGTCTGGATATTTTTTTAAATTAAAAAAAATTCTTCTTTGCCATGCGCATTATTTGGTGCATATATATAATATATTTAATATATATATATATATATATATCTTATATATTTTAAAGGTATTAACATTTATATGTTTATTATTATATTATATTATTTACATATACATATATGAATATATATATATATATATTTAATATATAGATGTTTTAAAAAATAATTTGGTATTGCTTTCGATTTTACAAAAAATAAAAAAATTAATATAATATTTTAAATATACTTATATAATTATATATATATAATGTTGAAATTCTAGTGTATATATATAATTATTTAAAATAAAATATAGTTCATATATATATATATATATTATCCGGCCATTTGGCCAAGCCATATTTGAACGGATCAAACCGATCAAGCACAATTCCAGAACGATAATGCTAAAATTGGATTCCAAACAGAGTCAAAAGGTAAGGTTGCCAACATGAAAACAACCTCTCAAAGTGGTCCACGCACCATACTGCTCCAAGTACTATAACCGGGGTCCAACATTCAAGCAAAGTTATGGATCGATACCAATCCCTACTTTTACCCAACACCACTTCAAATCCACACAAAAAAGCCTAGAAACCAAGTATAATCAAGAACATAAGGTGGATGCAAGGCCATCTCAAAAATGCCAGAAACAATATACATCAAGTGATGGATCAATACCAATCCATCCCTATGGATTGGTACTGATCTATAAACTTGCACCCAAATCACTTCAATCTTCTGGCACTCGTAAGCCATGATGCTAGTAGCCCTCTTCGGGTTAAGAATATCAATCACAAGATAAGTGCAGAGCTACCTCAAGATTCAAAAAACACAGAACCATCAGAATGATGGATTAGTATCGGTCCATCACCATGGATCACTACCGATCCATGGAAACTCCACCATGTAACCTCAAATTTCCTTTACTTCAAGTATTAATGTTAGCAAGCCATTTCATGCTTCTCAAAACCTATCGCCTACTGTTTATTATCGATCTGCTCGAGCGCTTGAAGTCGGGAACTCCATTCCACCACCGATCCATATAATCAATCCAAAAACAAGATTCTACAAAGAAAACAAGATGGAAAACACAAATCTAACAATGAGCCGACATCATATAAAGCATTGGAATTGATCCATGAGTGGATCTTATGAATCGGTATAGATCCATGCCTATGGATTGGCACCAATCCATAGTTTTTTGCTGACATGACCTTATTTTCTCAAGTGGAACCGCTCTTGGATGTGGAAAACGTGGGAGAGATCATGGAGGAGAACTTCAAGGTGATCTGCAACTATAAATAGAGGGTCGGAGGCTCATTTTGGAAGATCTTTTTTGCTTCTTTGTAATTATTACATATTTCTTTATAATCGCCCGTGGAGTGATACCGATCCATAAGAAATATACTTGCAAAACAACAACATAGTCAATAGAAATCTCAAGTGGACATAGACAATAATTGGCGAACCACTATAAACGTTTGGTATCTTGCTTTTACTCGTTTTCCTTTTATTGTTCTTCATTTCATTCTCTACTCTGATTTTTTGGATATTTGTGCCACCTTTTGTTCCAACAATATATATTTGTAATATTTTTTATATATAAATTAAAGTATATAAAATTACATTTGGACAATATATTTGTAAACAAGATGAGCTAACATGTTTGTTACACTGTAAATTCCAACACTTATAGACGGACATGTTATACCTTACATGGATTGCTATGTTACACATGCATACACATAAATTTGTATATGATACACTTATATATATAATATAATATTAGTGACATAATATAAAACTATATTATAAATTTAGATAAAATAATGATTTTGTTTAAAAAGAAATTTAGAAATGTTATAAATAAATTAGACTCATAGGCCTTATAAAGATCCAAAATAGTTAAAAAATTTGAAATTCACCTATTACTTCCACTGTGGGCCGGCTCATTTCCAACAATGGAATCAAGGCCAAATAGTCTATGCTGTGTAGTGTATTACTCATGACTGTTAGGGGCACTAAGGGGTTACATACTGATAGTTGTTAGATAACTATGGAATGACTCACTCGATAGTTTTTTGTTTGTTAAGATAACTAAGGTTAAACAGAAAATATCGATGTGAAAAAATTACACGGTTCTTTTGACTTGAGAATACTGTTAATCTTCAATATGGAAGCTCCACTTTGATTATAGTTAAATCGTGACATAATGTCCATTGATCGACAATAGATGGGTCAGAAAGATTAAGAAATAGAACCATCTGATTTGATTTGTTCTCAATAGCCAAGTCGAGTGGAAGCGTTGCAAGCGAAAAACTATTCAAGGGAGAATTCATCTCCTCGGTTATATGAGGTTAGTATCATGGTCAACTGAAGTAAGCTCAAAGCCAAAGTCTCTGGCCAGAGCATTTCGGTAAATAATAATTGTTATTACTGAACCAGGGACTTTGTGTTTAGACTATAGTGTTGAATATGAATGATACTGGAATTTTGACCATTACCAAATTCCATAAGTCCAAAGTGATATAGTTTTGACGAAGAGAATAGGTGTAAATAATAGTCACAATTGGGTAACGCTTAACAAAGTAAAATTGAATTTTACCCAAAAACTAAGCGATAATTTTGGCCCAAATTTCACACTACCTGCTAAGTGATGTGTGAACATTAATATTCCAATAGTTAGATATTAACCGCTGACCAAATTTACACCTAAAGAGTCGCACAGCCGAATTATTAAATATTCCTTGACCACATGATTTAATTAGTTAATAATTGTTATAAATTAATTAATATTTATGAAATATATTTATAAAATTTTATTTTGATTTGATGAACAAATATTATAATGTATTTATAATAATTATAAATATATTAATCGATATACAATATCGATACGCGTATAAATTAGATTTAAATGCATAATATTTTATTCATGCTTTAAATAGGTTTGAAGCCCATATAGGGGGCTAGTTAGTTTGGCCATGATAAGGCTATAAAGGGTGGAGCTATGTGATGGAAATAAAGGGGTTTGATTTGGATGGATAAGATAGAGAGAATTTGCAAGAGATAAAGGAGGTTCTAGATCCTAACTTGTCTCCAATCACTCCTTTATATAAGCATCTCAACCCACGCCTATTGTTGGACTTTTGGGAGCTTCCAAACCCTTCATTTCTAGCAAAACACATCATCCCCTCTTCTCCATTATTACAAGCTCAAATCAAATAAAATTAAACACTATTTGATAGCATGTGGTCAGCAATTCGAAAGATAACACCTCGGAATTAGAATTCGATTCAGGAGTTCATTTCAACGCTTCAGGGTGTGTTTTTTTTGGCATTGGTATAAGGTAATGACCTGATTGCAATTATACTCTATCGAATTATTATTTATATATTATATTCTATTATATTCATTATGTGACAATTCTATTATATCAATATATTATCAATATCAAATTGGTTGTATGTTTATACACTTATGTATTTTTATAAAAAATAATTCATACATCTACCTATAATATGCATGGCTCAAACTAAAAAAAAATGTTTATTATTTAATCTATTTAATATACGTTATTTAAATATATATATAAGCTTTATAATTTAAATTCTATATTCCATTATACACAAAATATGTTTTTATAATTTTATATAAATAGTTTCATATATAAAATATTTTCGATAAAAATAAAATTATTTTTATTTATATATTATTATTAAATATTATTTAAACAAATTAATTATGTAACGACCCTAGATTTTAATTTAATTTAAATTGATAATTAAATGAATTTTTGAATAAAGATTTGTAAAATTAATTTTTAATGGAAGCGAGTTTCCCCGATTCAAATAGAAAATATATAAGTCAAATTGATTTGAAAATTTGCATATATGTGAATATATATGTATATGTTGGATTTGAAATATAATCTTAAATAAATGGTTTTAAAAATAAATAAAACAAACAAAAATAATAAAAGAAAAATAAAGTAAATACATTGGATAAAAAAAAATTAACAACACAATTAAAATAGAAATCTATTTATGTTATTAAGCCATAAGAAAAGAAACAACACTTAAATATGAAACAAAGTTGTAAATAAATATACAAATGTTTATGTACAAAGAAATTAATACTAACACTATCATCAGCCTAAAGGCAAAAGAAGAAATACAAACCAAAATTTATAAGTACCTATATACAAACAAATACAAATATAAGTATGGAATGAAACAAATAAACAAACAAAGTAATAAATACAAGTATCTTTAGCCACCACAATATCTATCAGCCGAAGTCAATACAAAGAAAGAAAAAAAATATATCTCTGCTTTGTACTGTACAAGACCTCACCTGTAGACTCATTTTTAATATCAGCCACCATAACATATCATGTCAGCCCATAATGCAAGGTTGTAAGTATTATGAAAGGCAAGAAGGAAAGTATAAAAGAAGAATACATATCTTCATGTTGAACAGGTAAACAACTATGTACATATAAAAAGAAAATATATACAAAGACAAGTACATACGAAATTTGAAATAAAAGATATGTGTGTAGACATAAGGACACAAAGCATTTAATGTGAACATCTCTAAGTACACAAAGTAAGATCATTTCAGCCTCCAAAGGAGATAAAAATCTCTGACCTGTTTGTACCAAAAGAAAATAAACAACCCTGTATATTTGTATACATATTTATCAATCTTCTGTATCTCATTTTCATTGCAAAGAAACTTAGCATTCCAGTAAATACATTTACAAACTGAAGCTTCAATTCATCTTAACACAAATATGAAGATCAAAGAGGTTCCAGTTTACAACTTTCAACACCCTGTTTCAAAATAAAAGCTTTTCAGAACAATAAAATGGTCTGTTCTTTTCTTGGAGATTGGGTGAGTAACATCACAATCTAAAAATAGTTAAGTATATTTATTTTGTACATGCTTCCTTCTGGAATTTATTTGTTTTGAGTATACTTTTGCTTAATATATCTCTGTGTA
This sequence comes from Allium fistulosum, assembly GCA_030737815.1. Classification (NCBI taxonomy): domain Eukaryota; kingdom Viridiplantae; phylum Streptophyta; class Magnoliopsida; order Asparagales; family Amaryllidaceae; genus Allium; species Allium fistulosum. Next base: position 435,060,950 of record CM060904.1, on the reverse strand, counting down.
TGTTTGAATATAGTGATGAGCATCTCTGTGAATGTCTCTGACCTTAGTCACAGACTTAAGTATACATCCAAATTCATTTGTTCTTAATTCGAGCTTTAACAAGACTTAAGCTTTGAACATAAAATACTTGTATTAACAGAGACTTGAGTTTTAAATTTGTTTAAAGGAAAAACAGTTGTTTTGTTCTGGAAAATATAAAACAACAGTGGGAAAATTAAAATAAGTTAAAACTCAATTGTTTTAATTTATGGATTCAGGCATATGAATCAAAAGATAAAACAAAAACATGATTTTTAAATCTTGTTTGGTGATTTTTAAGCAATGGGTTTAAGAGCAGTTTGTTTTTGCTCGAAATTTGAACTTCGATCAAATCTCGGTGATCGGGGAAATGTAAGTTCTCGAGATTGAAGTTGGAGCATGGCGGGAGGTTGGAGATCACCTGAAAATTGTTTAATGATTTTATAAATCGTTGTGGTGGTGTAGAGACGATGATCTAGGGTTTTAACTTAGTTTTCAGCGTGTGTTAAAAATTGAGTTTGTGCGGTGGCGTCGAGGGGATTGGGTCGATCGCACCTGGGGAATGGAAGGAGGAAACGATGGCGGTGGTTCAGGCGAAATCGCGTAACCTCTGGTGGACGAAATCGTCATCACAACGAAGTTTTTGTTGATCTGTGGGGTTCCAGTTTTTGATCAAACAGCTCATTTCGGTTTTGGGGTCGATTCGGTGATACTAGGTGGACATTAGGGGTGAGGATGTCGTTGGCGACTCGTGGAGAAGATTGGCGATGGTCGGAGGTTGGTGGTCTGACTGTACACGTGCACGGTGCACGAGTTGGTGGTCTAGAAGTTCTGAAGTTTGGGGAATTTTGGGTATTAGGGTGAACTCGAGAAAATCTCGAGTAACTCGAGTGTGTACTCGAGGTTTTTGGGCTTGAGACTCGAAGTATATGGGACGTTGTCTTGGGTAAGTTGAGTTTATACAGGTTTTTGTAAAACCTGTTTGCAAATTTGAATTTTTAAACAATTTAAATGAAATTCAAATTAACTTTTTAAATAAATGAAATTTAAAAGTAAAATTGGATGAAAGATTTGAAATTTGAATAAATTGGATTTATTAGTTTAGATAATCAATTACAAATTGAGTAAGTGTAATTACTTTATGGTAAGTAATTAAAGGTTAAATTTCTTTAAATAATTAATTAAAGTTAATTAATTAGGAAATTAGTTTAAAGGTTAATTTAATTAATATGATTAATTAAGAAAAAATTAATTATTCAGGGTAATTGGTAAATTAGTTTATATCAAATGATTTGGAATTAATAAATCAGAATTGTGTATAATTAATTCATAAGTAATTAATTTACTTGGAAATGAGTTGAATTACTTAGGATTAAACAATTAATTAATCCTACTTATAAATGACTATTGAATGCTTGACCTTACTTATGAATGATTGTATTATACGAGATGCCTTGAATTGATTGTCCTATCTGATTTGTGATATTTTGTTCTGTAGATTGAGCTGTGTATAATTTATTCATTCATTTACATTTGTATGCTATCTGTGAATCTGTGAATGAAGATAAGCATTATAGGTTATACCGCTTATCGATATTGATATATCTGTAATGATTGATGATGTTGCTGTGACGACCCGACTTTTTCTCCACAGAAAGTCGCATCATCTTGAAGAAAGAAAGGGATAGAAAAGAGAAAAGATAGAGAAGAAAGAAAGAACAACACTAGATCTCAACAGCGGAACGAATAAATTATATTAATAACATAAATATTACATAGTATCATATACAACAACTATCAGAGTTCACAGCTTATACATCACATACTAGAGAGTTATAAACACCTGTCTAGTTATTACAATTCAAGATACAACTTAAACAAAAGACTCAGATATCAACACAGCGGAACCACTTATATATCTACAAACGCTGAAGCCTCCTGCTCCATTGCTCCTTCAGAATTCGTCAAAGCAAACCTGAATCCCTTGGCTACTCATAAAAATTTGAGTACCCAAGAGTTTATAAAACAGAAAATAAACACTTGGGTCAGACATGGGTCTGGTGTGAGTAAACGGTTAAAATTGCTTAACTTCAAAACCTTTTGAAAACAAAGGTATCACGTAAGACTTCCCACACATAAACATGGAAAAGTTTTTACCTTACGCTAACCAAAACTTTTTGATAGGAAATCGAGTTTATATTATAATAGGGTCTAGGGTTTTCAAATAAATATTCACATAGCCGAAATTGCTACATTCATTAAATTCCAGCATACATAGGTATACAATCAAGTCCGATGGCACTTATTGGAAGTTGGATTCCATACAATGGTAGGGCTACTGGGGTACCGCCCGTCACAGTACGTGGCCTAGATCAACGTACCGAGGATCACTCCCGACCCCCTACAACACAAGGCCGGAACCATCCCTTACTGGATAATTCCCGCATAAGAAACCCCAGCGGTTGTAGCTATTCAACCGCCCACTCAACCGAAATAAAAAGGGACTCTAGACAGGGGAAATCTTATCCTACTTGGGCGCTACCCACTAACCTTGCTGCACCTCCCCTGTTTTAGCCATTCCATGTTGATGAGGCTTGAGGCTACGATTACCTTATCAGAACACCTCACTTAGAATGCTCATCGTCCACCTGACGATGTTCTGAAAGCATTTAATCCATACAAGTTCGTTCCGGGTTCGAACGAAACCGAAGGCATTATCTCGTTACACTCATTTTGGAATTACCCTCAGAGTTAACGACAATAACCCTTGCACTCTGAATCTTCATCTTCACTTGAGATTCACGACCTAATGTTTAACTTGGATCGATGTGGTATTCGGATATCCAAATCTGGAAACCCGATCCCGATCTCATCGAAATCCAAACGTATCTTAAAGGCCAAGTTGTTTAAGGTTTAAACAATTCAATTCAATACTTGAATTCACACAGCATTTAACACAAATAAATATCACACATTTATCACAGATATATTCAATATCATATCACAGAATATCACAGCATATCATCCAATAGATATCATCCAATTCAGATATTATACACAAACAATCATCCATAAGCAACAATTATTAATCCTATGTTATAATTAATTTAATTAACTTAAATTAAATTTAATTACTTAGTATAAGTGATTAATGTATAATTACTTGATGTAATTAATTAAAGGAAAATTACTTAATGAGAAGTAATTAAGGATGTATTACTTGGTGTAATTTATTAAAGGATTAATAAAATTAATTAAGAAGTTAATTAATTAAGGTAAGTAATTACAGGATGATAATTACTGTTTATGATTAATTAAGGTGGATTAATGGAAGTGATTAATTAAAGTTTAATTAATTAATGTAATTAATTAAGGGTAAATGTAATTAATTATAGTTAATTAATTAATGGAAGTAATTAATTAAGGATCATTAATTAATGTAATTAATGAAAGTAATTAAAGGTTAATTACTGTTAATGGTTAAGAATAATTAATTTGTGAAATTTATTAAAGAATAATTACTTTATGTAATTAATGAATAATTAATCAAGAATGATTAATAGTTAATGAGTAATTAATTAATTAAAGGTTTGTAATTAATTAATGATTGATTAAACAAGGTTAGATAATTAATTCTTAAGTAATTAATTTAATTATAATGTGATATCCCGGAATTTCAGGGAATTTAAAATTTGATAATCTCCTTAATTAATTATTTAAAATTTGTAAAGTATGATATTTTCAAACAATAAATAATAATGAGATGTTTTTAAATTTAGATATAAATAGATTTTAAAATAGAATTATTATTTTCAAAGTAATAATGTGTTTGTTTAAAATTGATATCTATATTTATTTGAATTGATTTTAGATTTTAAATTGACTTTGAAATTGAATTTAAGAATCGAATTTAAAGAAATATATATATATCTTAAAATAAAAATAAAAATATAGTTTGGATTTAAAATATATAAATAAGTTTATTTAAAATAAGATTTATTTTCCTTAAAGGAATTTATTTATAAAAATCAAGAAAATGTTTATTAAATTGTAAAAAAAATATATAAAAGTTTTATATTATCATTTAAAAATGGATTAAATATAATATATACGATTTTATTTAAGATATAATTAGTTTTATTTTATTTTATTTTATTTTAAAAGATTTTATCTATATAAATTAAAAGGTGTATTTTGTTATTAGGAAATTTATTTTAAAAACCTTATTAACATTTAAAAATATATTTATGCATGTAGTATTACAAGTGTAAATATATAAGCTTGATTTTTACATGTGTAAGTTAATAAACAATAGTAAATGACAAATGTAAGGAAATTTTACAAGTGTCACTTTATTTATATTTTCTTTAATAAAAACTAAATTTAATCTATATAAACATATATCTATTCACTTCTTTTCTTTTTCCTATCTTCACATTCTAAAAACAAAGAAATTGTCTGTAACTTAAAAACAAACCAGCAAAGAAATCTTTTCTCAAATTCAAATCTGTAACAAAAATTTGTGACAAAGCTAAAGGGCAATCTTCTCCAATCTGAAATTAAAAGCAAGCTTTCCAAGATCATCTCAGTATCAAGCAACTTAGATCAGCAACATTTCAAGTTTTCAAAATTTCAAACCTGCTTTAATAACTGCTCTGCTCATAATTAAATTGGTGAGTAAACTCTTATTTTAAAAACAGTAATATGGTTGCTAGCTTTATTGCATGTAATGATCCTATATGAAGAAGCTGTTTGCATGATTGATTTTATTTGGATATATATGAATTGCTTTGATTATATGTGAATATATCTGTATATATATAAACTGCTCCTCTGTTCTAGTTTTCCAACGAGTAAACCTTGCTTTTAAAAACAGTTTTTTAAAAAAATCTGTGATTAAACTTTATTATATGTGATGATGTATATGTGTTTATATGAATGATTGGCTAGAATGCATGTTGAAATTATGAATTGTCTTTGCATATATAAGCTCCTGTATACATGAATCTTATCTGTTCTTACTTACAGGATTTAGTTTCCTTAAGAAAATTCATACCTCTTTATTCAAGAAAATTTAAGCTTAGATCTTTGAATAAAATATGATTATTACAACCTAATATCAAATCTAAAAAGGGTTTTAAGAATTTAAAATTTGAAATTAATTCAAAAATAAAGAAATACAGGAATGATCAGAAATATGTCAAAAATCAAAGTTGTTATTTTCAAGATTTGATTTTAGAATCAGATTCATTGTGCTAAATAATGAATTTAGGTAGTAAGATCCTGATTTTTAGAAAAGCATTTAGTTAGATATCCCGAGTTGTTCAGTTTTGGGATTATCGGCAATTGCCGACGATCTATGTCGAGATGAAGCTTGGGGTTGATATAGAGGGTGGCTTTTGGGTGGTTGATCTCTGGAAAATTGATCGGAGTTTTTGTAATATGTCGTGGTGGCCTGGGGACAACAAGATAGGGTTTTGAGGTGTTGTTGGTCGAGTTTGATAATCGGAATGGTCCCATCGTCGTCAGTGCTTTGGAGCGAATCGCGATAAAGGGAATCGATGCTGGTAGACGAGGCAATGCTTCAGTGTGATAGGAGAGGGTCCTCGAAGTCTAGTTCGTCGGTGATTGGGTTTTTCCGTCGACGTTGTAGTTTCTAGGTTGGTTCGAATCACTCGATTTCGATTTTCAGGATGGGATCGTGGCGTAGGGTGGTCGGAACGACTGAGGAAGGGATCGTCGACTTGGGGATGGTCGTGGCGAAGGTCGAAGCTGATAGGGTCGGCGTGCATGGTGCACGTGCACGTTTGGAACGGAGATGGTCGATGGGTTTGGGAAGAAGAACTGTACCGGGTTTTGTCTCGGGAATATGTGGTTTTGGCTCGAAGAAGCACTCGGGATTTTGGAAGGAAATCTCAGGGAAGAACTCGGGTAGGAGACTGGTCGAACCCGAAGTAACTGAGCGGTTTAAAATTTAAAATAAGCAAGTTTTTTTTTAAATTTAAATAAATCTAGTTTAAATCTATTTCTTAAATCTAATTCTTTACATAACAAATGTTTTTAAGTAATTGATTAAAGGAAGTTATATAATTGGTTTAACTTGAATTTGTTAAGTTAACTTTTAAGTTATTTTGAATCTTAAATTAAATGATCTAATTAAGTAAGTTAATTATAAAGTTAAATGTTTTAAATGCGATTAATGATAATTAAGTCATTAATAAGGATAATGTTTTATCTTAAAAGTTAATTAAGATTTAATGATTTAATGATTAATTAAAGTAATAAAGTAATTAAAGAGAAATTAATCAATTTAATTAATTAATGATTAAGAATTATTTAATTAATAATTAAGGGTTAAGTTAATTAATTAGAGATTAATTAATTGATAATTAAGTATTAATTAATTAAGTAATTAAGATTTATTAATTAATGATTAGAGATGAATTAATTAAGTAATTAAGATTAATTAATTAGAGATTAATTAATTTGTAATTAGAGGTAAATTAATTGGTAATTAAGAAGTACTTAATTTATTAAGTTTTTAATTAGGTTTGATTAATTATTAATTAAGGCGTGATTAATTTAAGATTAATTAAGGATTAATCTAATGGTAATTAAGGATTAATTAACTGATAATTAAGAATTAATTAATTTGTTATTAAGGTTTATTAATTGATAATTAAGGTTTATTAATTGATAATTAAAGAATAATTAATCTGTAATTAAGGTTAATTAATTTGTTTTAAGGTAATTAAGGGATAAATTACTCAAGTGTAATGTATAAAATGAATGTGATTAATTTAAGTTAATTAATTTGTAAATTAGTTAAAGATAATCACTTGATAATGGATTAAGTATGAATACTTAATAAGATTGATAAGTGTAATTACTTAGTATAAGTGATTAATGTATAATTACTTGATGTAATTAATTAAAGGAAAATTACTTAATGAGAAGTAATTAAGGATGTATTACTTGGTGTAATTTATTAAAGGATTAATAAAATTAATTAAGAAGTTAATTAATTAAGGTAAGTGATTACAGGATGATAATTACTGTTTATGATTAATTAAGGTGGATTAATGGAAGTGATTAATTAAAGTTTAATTAATTAATGTAATTAATTAAGGGTCAATGTAATTAATTATAGTTAATTAATTAATGGAAGTAATTAATTAAGGATCATTAATTAATGTAATTAACGAAAGTAATTAAAGGTTAATTACTGTTAATGGTTAAGAATAATTAATTTGTGAAATTTATTAAAGAATAATTACTTTATGTAATTAATGAATAATTAATCAAGAATGATTAATAGTTAATGAGTAATTAATTAATTAAAGGTTTGTAATTAATTAATGATTGATTAAACAAGGTTAGATAATTAATTCTTAAGTGAATATGGTTGCTAGCTTTATTGCATGTAATGATCCTATATGAAGAAGTTGTTTGCATGATTGATTTTATCTGGATATATATGAATTGCTTTGATTATATGTGAATATATCTGTATATATATAAACTGCTCCTCTGTTCTAGTTTTCCAGCGAGTAAACCTTGCTTTTAAAAACAGTTTTAAAAAAAATCTGTGATTAAACTTTATTATATGTGATGATGTATATGTGTTTATATGAATGATTGGCTGGAATGCATGTTGAAATTATGAATTGTCTTTGCATATATAAGCTCCTGTATACATGAATCTTATCTGTTCTTACTTACAAGATTTAGTTTCCTTAAGAAAATTCATACCTCTTTATTCAAGAAAATTTAAGCTTAGATCTTTGAATAAAATATGATTATTACAACCTAATATCAAATCTAAAAAGGGTTTTAAGAATTTAAAATTTGAAATTAATTCAAAAATAAAGAAATACAGGAATGATCAGAAATATGTCAAAAATCAAAGTTGTTATTTTCAAGATTTGGTTTTAGAATCAGATTCATTGTGCTAAATAATGAATTTAGGTAGTAAGATCCTGATTTTTAGAAAAGCATTTAGTTAGATATCCCGAGTTGTTCAGTTTTGGGATTATCGGCAATTGCCGACGATCTATGTCGAGATGAAACTTGGGGTTGATATAGAGGGTGGCTTTTGGGTGGTTGATCTCTGGAAAATTGATCGGAGTTTTTGTAATATGTCGTGGTGGCCTGGGGACAACAAGATAGGGTTTTGAGGTGCTGTTGGTCGAGTTTGATAATCGGAATGGTCCCATCGTCGTCAGTGCTTTGGAGCGAATCGCGATAAAGGGAATCGATGCTGGTAGACGAGGCAATGCTTCAGTGTGATATGCGAGGGTCCTCGAAGTCTAGTTCGTCGGTGATTGGGTTTTTCCGTCGACGTTGTAGTTTCTAGGTTGGTTCGAATCACTCGATTTCGATTTTCAGGATGGGATCATGGCGTAGGGTGGTCGGAACGACTGATGAAGGGATCGTCGACTTGGGGATGGTCGTGGCGAAGGTCGAAGCTGATAGGGTCGGCGTGCATGGTGCACGTGCACGTTTGGAACGGAGATGGTCGACGGGTTTGGGAAGAAGAACTGTACCGGGTTTTGTCTCGGGAATATGTGGTTTTGGCTCGAAGAAGCACTCGGGATTTTGGAAGGAAATCTCAGGGAAGAACTCGGGTAGGAGACTGGTCGAACCCGAAGTAACTAAGCGGTTTAAAATTTAAAATAAGCAAGTTTTTTTTTTAAATTTAAATAAATCTAGTTTAAATCTATTTCTTAAATCTAATTCTTTACATAACAAATGTTTTTAAGTAATTGATTAAAGGAAGTTATATAATTGGTTTAACTTGAATTTGTTAAGTTAACTTTTAAGTTATTTTGAATCTTAAATTAAATGATCTAATTAAGTAAGTTAATTATAAAGTTAAATGTTTTAAATGTGATTAATGATAATTAAGTCATTAATAAGGATAATGTTTTATCTTAAAAGTTAATTAAGATTTAATGATTTAATGATTAATTAAAGTAATAAAGTAATTAAAGAGAAATTAATCAATTTAATTAATTAATGATTAAGAATTATTTAATTAATAATTAAGGGTTAAGTTAATTAATTAGAGATTAATTAATTGATAATTAAGTATTAATTAATTAAGTAATTAAGATTTATTAATTAATGATTAGAGATGAATTAATTAAGTAATTAAGATTAATTAATTAGATATTAATTAATTTGTAATTAGAGGTAAATTAATTGGTAATTAAGAAGTACTTAATTTATTAAGTTTTTAATTAGGTTTTATTAATTATTAATTAAGGCGTGATTAATTTAAGATTAATTAAGGATTAATCAAATGGTAATTAAGGATTAATTAACTGATAATTAAGAATTAATTAATCTGTAATTAAGGTTAATTAATTTGTTTTAAGGTAATTAAGGGATAAATTACTCAAGTGTAATTAATAAAATGAATGTGATTAATTTAAGTTAATTAATTTGTAAATTAGTTAAAGATAATCACTTGATAATGGATTAAGTATGAATACTTAATAAGATTGATAAGTGTAATTACTTAGTATAAGTGATTAATGTATAATTACTTGATGTAATTAATTAAAGGAAAATAACTTAATGAGAAGTAATTAAGGATGTATTACTTGGTGTAATTTATTAAAGGATTAATAAAATTAATTAAGAAGTTAATTAATTAAGGTAAGTGATTACAGGATGATAATTACTGTTTATGATTAATTAAGGTGGATTAATGGAAGTGATTAATTAAAGTTTAATTAATTAATGTAATTAATTAAGGGTCAATGTAATTAATTATAGTTAATTAATTAATGGAAGTAATTAATTAAGGATCATTAATTAATGTAATTAACGAAAGTAATTAAAGGTTAATTACTGTTAATGGTTAAGAATAATTAATTTGTGAAATTTATTAAAGAATAATTACTTTATGTAATTAATGAATAATTAATCAAGAATGATTAATAGTTAATGAGTAATTAATTAATTAAAGGTTTGTAATTAATTAATGATTGATTAAACAAGGTTAGATAATTAATTCTTAAGTGAATATGGTTGCTAGCTTTATTGCATGTAATGATCCTATATGAAGAAGTTGTTTGCATGATTGATTTTATCTGGATATATATGAATTGCTTTGATTATATGTGAATATATCTGTATATATATAAACTGCTCCTCTGTTCTAGTTTTCCAGCGAGTAAACCTTGCTTTTAAAAACAGTTTTAAAAAAAATCTGTGATTAAACTTTATTATATGTGATGATGTATATGTGTTTATATGAATGATTAGCTGGAATGCATGTTGAAATTATGAATTGTCTTTGCATATATAAGCTCCTGTATACATGAATCTTATCTGTTCTTACTTACAAGATTTAGTTTCCTTAAGAAAATTCATACCTCTTTATTCAAGAAAATTTAAGCTTAGATCTTTGAATAAAATATGATTATTACAACCTAATATCAAATCTAAAAAGGGTTTTAAGAATTTAAAATTTGAAATTAATTCAAAAATAAAGAAATACAGGAATGATCAGAAATATGTCAAAAATCAAAGTTGTTATTTTCAAGATTTGGTTTTAGAATCAGATTCATTGTGCTAAATAATGAATTTAGGTAGTAAGATCCTGATTTTTAGAAAAGCATTTAGTTAGATATCCCGAGTTGTTCAGTTTTGGGATTATCGGCAATTGCCGACGATCTATGTCGAGATGAAACTTGGGGTTGATATAGAGGGTGGCTTTTGGGTGGTTGATCTCTGGAAAATTGATCGGAGTTTTTGTAATATGTCGTGGTGGCCTGGGGACAACAAGATAGGGTTTTGAGGTGCTGTTGGTCGAGTTTGATAATCGGAATGGTCCCATCGTCGTCAGTGCTTTGGAGCGAATCGCGATAAAGGGAATCGATGCTGGTAGACGAGGCAATGCTTCAGTGTGATATGCAAGGGTCCTCGAAGTCTAGTTCGTCGGTGATTGGGTTTTTCCGTCGACGTTGTAGTTTCTAGGTTGGTTCGAATCACTCGATTTCGATTTTCAGGATGGGATCGTGGCGAAGGGTGGTCAGAACGACTGAGGAAGGGATCGTCGACTTGAGGATGGTCGTGGCGAAGGTCGAAGCTGATAGGGTCGGCGTGCATGGTGCACGTGCACGTTTGGAACGGAGATGGTCGATGGGTTTGGGAAGAAGAACTGTACCGGGTTTCGTCTCGGGAATATGTGGGTTTTTCTCGAAGAAGCACTCGGGATTTTGGAAGGAAATCTCAGGGAAGAACTCGGGTAGGAGACTGGTCGAACCCGAAGTAACTGAGCGGTTTAAAATTTAAAATAAGCAAGTTTTTTTTTTAAATTTAAATAAATCTAGTTTAAATCTATTTCTTAAATCTAATTCTTTACATAACAAATGTTTTTTAAGTAATTGATTAAAGGAAGTTATATAATTGGTTTAACTTGAATTTGTTAAGTTAACTTTTAAGTTATTTTGAATCTTAAATTAAGTGATCTAATTAAGTAAGTTAATTATAAAGTTAAATGTTTTAAATGTGATTAATGAAAATTAAGTCATTAATAAGGATAATGTTTTATCTTAAAAGTTAATTAAGATTTAATGATTTAATGATTAATTAAAGTAATAAAGTAATTAAAGAGAAATTAATCAATTTAATTAATTAATGATTAAGAATTATTTAATTAATAATTAAGGGTTAAGTTAATTAATTAGAGATTAATTAATTGATAATTAAGTATTAATTAATTAAGTAATTAAGATTTATTAATTAATGATTAGAGATGAATTAATTAAGTAATTAAGATTAATTAATTAGAGATTAATTAATTTGTAATTAGAGGTAAATTAATTGGTAATTAAGAAGTGCTTAATTTATTAAGTTTTTAATTAGGTTTTATTAATTATTAATTAAGGCGTGATTAATTTAAGTGTAACGACCCGTATTTTTACGGATCGACAAGTTCAACAGAATCTGGAATTTTAGCATTTTTGAGCCATTTCAGATTTTAGGCAATTTTTGGCTAAGTCCTAAGTCGTTCACGACTTAGCATAAGTCGTGAGTCGTATACGACTTAGGAGGTGGGAGTGTTGACCCAGGGCTTGGAGTTAGGTCGTTAGACGACTTAAGGAAGGCTAGTTGTTGGCTTTGGTTAGGTCGTAGGCGACCTAAGGGTTAAGTCGTGACCGAGTCATATGTTAGGTCACACGCATTCATAAGTCGTTGCTGAGTTAAGTGTTTGTTCGATGAGTCGTATTCCAGTAAGTTGTTGAGTCGTGAGCGACTGAGGAGTTAGCGGTCATAAGTCGTAGAAGCATAGATGTGATGAGTCGTATCTTCTGCCAAGTATAAGTCGTGACCGAGTTAACTAATAAGTCGTAGAATGAGTTGTCTCGTCTAACCAGCTAAGTCGTATCCCAGCAGGTTGTTAAGTCGTTAAGTCATATAGACGAAGGTGTTAAGTCGCAACCGACTTAGTGGTTGAGTCGTATACCCAGTTAAGTCGTAGACGACTTAAGAGTTTAACCCGGTTATTTGATAAGTCGTAGGTTGAGCCCTTTGTTAAGTCGTATCTTCTGATGAGTCGTACCCTGATGAGTCGTACCCTGATGAGTCGTACCCTGATGAGTCGTACCCTGATGAGTCGTACCCTGATGAGTCGTACCCTGATGAGTCGTACCCTGATGAGTCGTAGTCTTTGTGTTGAGTTGGAAGATGCTATAAGTCGTAGACAGATGAAGGTTAAGTCGTAGGAGCGTGTGTTGACTCGTAGCTTGGTTAAGTCGTAGGGGGTTGCTGAGTCGTAGGGGCTTAAGTCGTAAGTCGGAAACGACTTAGGAGATAGACTAGTCACGACTTAAGGGCAGTTTTCAGCTATAAATAGGAGGGGTTGTTCTCACTTTTTGGGATCCGGATTTTGAAGCGACGAAGTGCTGCCATTTTGAGAGCTCGACTTCTACACTTCTTCACTTCTTTTCTCCACTCTAATCTAGTGCTTCCATCCATCCAAATCGAAGATCAAGATTGAAGATTCAAGAGCTTAGATTGAAGATCTTCATCTTTTCAAGAGAGATTTCTTCATTTGAAGCGGATTTGTGGTAGATCTAGCTTCATCCTTCGCTGTCCAGATCTGAAGTGTGTTGATTTGAGGTTGTTTAGGTGATTTGGTGAGTGGTGATTATCTCTCACACGGATCCAAAGGAGTAGATCGGATTGTTGGCTCGATTTGGTGTTAAATTAGTGATTTCCATGCATTTTCTTCATCCTATGTGTAGATCCATGTAGATCCATTGTTCATGATGATGTTACATCCATTTTATCATATGTTAACCTATGCAAGTTCATTCATCAAGTTTGTAGAGATATAATCCATGTTTTCATGCTTATTGGACTTTCAACTCTTTAATTACGAAAATGCCATTATTGTTATAATTGTCTACTTAGATCATTTTTGAATGCTTGATTGCTTGGATTGATGTTTGATTTGATTGATTGTTATGAACTAGATGATTGATGATTAGATTTAGATCGAAGGTGATTCAAAAGCTAAGGGAAAGGCTCTTGAATTGGAAAAGCTGCTCGTGGCATATGTAGCGGGATGATGAAGCTCCTATGCATAGATTTGATGATGTGAAGTTGAGATGAAGCTTTGCGAGGATGTAATGAAGCGAGGCATCATATGATGAAGACTTGGTCTAATCCAGGCGGGATCATTCCAAGCATGTTGATAACTCGGTGATATGATTCGAGTTGAGGATAATGGATGCTCGAGAGGCGCTTGAGCTAGTATGGCAATAGTCGTCGAGGAGGATGACTAGGAGGTTGAGATCTCATCGTTGTTGGAGGTTCTAGCATACTCTAAGCAAGAGTAAATGGGGACGCCCAAAAGACTAAGTTGATGGTCAAGTACTCTGGGTAGATTCGATAATCCTAGGCACGGGTCACGATGACGTGCGGGAGTTATGTCTAGAACCGGGGTTACCATTAGCCCTTGACGGACGGCTGAAAGAATGTGCCGGTCATTCAATTAACGGTGATATCGCAACAATGATAACAGTGATAGCCGAGTCATGGATGTTTGGTTGTATCGTCATTCGGTCTCAAGAGCGGTATTTCCTGGGTGCTTATCTGACCTTGGTTTTAGACCTTGGGATTTGTACTTGGAAAACATCGCTCTTGACTTGAGTGACAATTGCTTTACTTTAAATTGTATGCTCTGCTATGATTGCTTCTGCTTAGTGTGTGTCTGGGGGCTATCACTGTAGAATGAGGTTGGAGTGGGAGGGTTGTATTCCTATTCCTTTTCCTTTATGCTCTTTTGGTATGTTGTTAGTTAATTTACTGCTCACTAAGACTGTTGTCTGACTCAAGGCTTTATGTTTTAATTCTTATTGCCTTGGGCTGTTCGTCCATTTTGGGACGGGCAGACTAGGTAGCAGGTGACAGGTGCTGTTCTCTTCTCACGATGCTGATATCGAAGACGAGCTGGAGGGTTGCATATTATCTTCTTATTATATGTACTGGATATTCCGCTGTTTTGTATTCTCTGAGAGATTTGTAGTGAGGCTGGATGTATTGACTATGTGGATGCTTGTATTCAACTATTATGGAGTTTTATATGATGACATTTTGTTCTGTAAAGCTTCACTATACATATGTTCTATTGTATTTTGTCCATGCGCTGTGAGTAATACGATAGATTCTTTTGTTTTAAATCTTACCTTGACAATCGTCCATGGTCGCCTGGCACACTTTACAGTGCACTATCTCTAGATTCGGTGCAGGGGTCATGGGCGGTCGTCACATTTGGTATCAGAGCATTGGTTAATCGATTTTACCCAACGCTCGCTGTCGTAACTACGTATGAGAGACGTAATTGTATTTTGATGGATGATCACTATATATAATATAGTAGCTTAGTAGAGTTTGAGTCCTTTATGCAGTTGTTTCTCTAGATGTTCTAATCATTCCTTTTTATAGATATTGAGAATGAGTCGAAGAGGGAGACCAGCTGCTAGGGGAGGTCGTGCTACTGAAGAGACTGCTGATTATGCAGCCATGTTCGAAGCTATGATGACTTCGATCATGAGAAGGATACCAGTTCCGGGGGCGGCAGTTGATGTTGGAGTTCAAGTCCAAACTCCGAAACCAGTGGATTTTGCTAAGTTGTGCAAGGATTATACTGCTCTTGGAGGGAAGGTTTTCTTGGGAACAGAATCAACTATCGAAGTCCAGAGATGGATAGATGCTTGTAGAAGGATCTTTGGTGATTTGGGAATTGATGATGCAACTAAGAGGAAGTTGGCATCGAGGCAGCTTCAAGGGAGAGCTTCTGATTGGTGGAACTCTATTACCATCACTACTCCGGAAGAAGAGATTACTTGGGAGCAATTCCAAGTCAGATTTGAAGCTAAGTTCATTTCTACAGCTCAGAAGTCTGTTCTGTTCAAGAAGTTCGTAGAGCTCAAGCAGGGTGGAAGATCTGTTCTTGAGTATGTTTCTGAGTTTGAAGCTTTGTCCAAGTATGCCCGGTCGTATATTGAATCTGCTTATCAGAAGAATGAGAAGTTTGTGACCGGCTTGGATAGTTATCTTGGGAGACAGTTGGTGGATCATTTGGACGATTCATTTGAGAAGCTTGTAGAGAAAGCTCTTAGGCATGAGAGTCTGTTTCCTAAGGAAGGACCTGTTGTTGCTGCTACCAAGGGAGAATCTAAACCACAGCAGGGTGGAAACCAGAAGAGGAAGCAGCAGCAGCAGAAGGGTAGGGATGGCCAGAAGAAGCCGAAAGGCGAGGTGACTTGCTACAATTGTCAGCAGAAGGGCCATTTCTCGAAGGATTGTAAGAATCCGAAGGCACCGATGAAGTGTCACAACTGTGACAAGCCGAGGCATTTCAGGAAGAATTGTCCAGAACCAAGGAAGGACAGGCAGATTGTGCAAGCTTATGCTTTGGGAGCTGTTCCGTCGTCTTCAAAAGCTCCTACTGCTGAAGAGAAGGGAAAGAGTGTGGTTGTTCAAGGTACTCTTTTCCTATGTGGTATTCCAGTTAGAGTTTTGTTTGATACTGGAGCGTCGCATTCGTTTGTTTGTAGTGAACTAGTAGGCCGGTTAGGTTTGGAACCAGATATTGTTGATAGGCCATTGGTTGTGACTAATCCAGTTGGGGGTTCGTCTTGTTTGTGTATGTTATGCCGTGGTCTAGTTGTGTCGAGTCATGGTTGCTCTTTTGTTTGTGATTGCTTTGTCCTGAACTTTGTGGGGTTCGGAATTATCTTGGGTATGGACTGGCTTAGAAAGTATGCGGCTAAGGTTGATTGTGAGAGGCTGGAGGTGACAGTCGTGAATGTGGAAGGGCGAAAGATTGTTATACGATGTAAGCATGAGGAAGGCGTCTTCATGAGCTTCATGTATTCGCTAGTTGTTCCACGGGATGGACTGTCTTTAGTGCCGATCGTAAATAGATTCGAGGATGTCTTTGACGAAGTCAAAGGGTTGCCGCCGCATAGAGAGATCGAGTTTCGTATAGATCTAGTTGAAGGAGCCAGACCTGTTGTGATGCCTCTTAGGCGGATGGCGCCTAGGGAACAGCAAGAGTTGAGGGTGCAAGTTGATGATCTTTTGCAGAAAGGATTCATTCGGCGTAGTGTGTCCGAGTGGGGTGCACCAGTTGTGTTTGCAACCAAGGCAGATGGGTCGTTGAGATTGTGCGTCGATTATCGTGAGCTGAATAAGGTGACTAAGAAGAACAAGTATCCATTGCCGAGAATAGATGACTTGTTTGATCAGCTTCACGAAGCTAAGGTGTTTTCTCAGATGGATTTGGCAACGGGATTTCACCAGTTGAGAGTGGCTAAGGATAGTGTGCCGAAGACTGCTTTTAGGACACCATCCGGTTTCTTTGAGTGGCTGGTAATGCCGTTTGGATTGACTAACGCGCCAGCATATTTTGTGGATCTTATGAATAGAGTGTTCAGAGATCAGTTGAACAAGTTCGTACTTGTGTTCGTGGATGATATTCTGATTTATTCCAGAACTGAAGAAGAGCACAAGACGCACTTGCGTATTGTTTTGGAGATCTTACGGGAACATCAGCTGAAGGCTAAGTTTTCGAAGTGTCACTTCTGGAAGAGTGAAGTGAGGTTCTTAGGCCATGTGATTTCTGGAAATGGAATAGCGGTTGATCCCGCTAAGGTGGTAGCAATCCAGGATTGGGTTAGACTTAAGAATGCAACTGATGTGAGAAGTTTTCTTGGATTAGCAGGATATTATCGACGGTTTATCAAAGACTTCTCCAAGATAGCTGCACCGTTAACAGGATTGACGAAGAAGAACCAAGTGTTCAGTTGGAATGCTAAGTGTGAGCAAGCTTTCGGAATCCTGAAAGAGAGACTGACAAGTGCTCCTGTTTTGACTATTCCTAGTGGGAATGATGAGATGGTGGTTTACACCGACGCATGTGGTACTGGACTTGGAGCAGTGCTGATGCAGAAGGATAAAGTTGTTGCGTATGCCAGTCGACAACTAAAGCCGCATGAAAGGAATTACCCAACTCATGATTTGGAATTAGCGGCGATTGTATTTGCTCTGAAGATGTGGAGGCATTATCTGTTGGGAGTTCGATTCGAGTTGTTTACGGATCACAAGTCGTTGAAGTATCTTTTCTCCCAAAAGGATTTGAATCTTCGGCAGCAACGTTGGCTAGAGTTTTTGGCATCATATGACTTTGGTATAGCTTATACTCCGGGAAAAGGTAACGCAGTGGCTGATGCGTTAAGTCGAAGACATGCAGGATTGGGAGCCATGTTTTCTGAATGGAAGAGTCTCGAGTATTTAGCTGGATTTGACTTCAGGCCTAGATGCGAATTGGAACCTGAAATGTTGGCAAACTTATCGATAAGACCGACTCTTGTGGAAAGGATTGGCGAGAGTCAAAAGCGAGATGATAAGCTTGTCAAGATTATCCGTGAATTGGAATCTGGATTGGAGCCAGAAAAGGATAAAGGATTCGAGGTCGATAGAGAAGGTTGGCTTCGAAAGCAAGGACGACTAGTGGTTCCCGATATAGATGAATTGAGGAGTGAAGTTCTGAAGGAAAGTCATCACTCGAAGTTGACAATTCATCCAGGTGGAAACAAGATGTATCGGGATATGAAGAGAACCTACTATTGGGAAGGCATGAAGAAGGATGTTGGAGATTTCATTTCCAAATGTATGAACTGCCAGTTGGTAAAGGCTGAACAGAAGAAGCCAAGCGGATTGCTTCAGCCATTAGAAGTTCCTACGTGGAAGTGGGAACAAGTGTCGATGGATTTTATTGATGGATTGCCTAGAACCAGAACGGGAAATGAAGGGATTTGGGTCATTGTGGATCGTCTGACTAAGAGTGCATGATTCATTCCTGTTCGATCGACTAGGACTGCATTAAAGTTGGCGGAGTTGTATGTGAAGTGGATAGTTCGATTCCATGGTATTCCGAAGAGTATAGTGAGCGATCGAGATCCATTGTTCACTAGTGGATTTTGGAAGAGCTTCCAGGAAGTTTTGGGAACTGAGTTGTGTTTGAGTACAGCTTATCATCCCCAAACAGATGGTCAGACCGAGAGAGTCAACCGAGTTTTGGAAGATCTCCTCAGAGCTTGTGTTTTGGATTTCGGAGGATCATGGGAAGATCACCTTCATTTGGTGGAGTTTGCGTACAACAATAGTTACCAGTCAAGCATTGGTATGGCACCGTATGAGGCATTGTATGGAAGACCGTGTAACTCTCCAACATGTTGGGTGGAAACTGGAGAAAAGCTGATGCTTGGGCCAGAGATGATTCGTCAGACTTCAGATTGCATAGAGATCATTCGGCAACGAATGAAGGCAGCCCAAGACCGTCAGAAGAGTTATGCTGATAAGCGTCGGAAGGATTTGGAATTCGACGTAGGAGATATGGTTTTTGTGAAGATTTCTCCACTGAAGAATGTTATCCGATTCGGGAAGAAAGGTAAATTGACTCCGAGATTTGTTGGACCATTCCCGATTATCGAGCGAATTGGAAAGCTCGCCTATAGGTTGGAGTTACCTGAAAAGATGTCGGGTGTGCACAATGTTTTTCATGTATCTTATCTACGGAAGTATGTGCACGACTCGAATACAGTGGTTTCTGCTGATAGCTGTGAAGACTTAGAAGTTGATCCAGTCAATAGAAGACCTCGTAAGCCGTTTCGTGTTGTTGAAACCGACACGAAACAGCTTAGGAGGAAGGTAGTTAAGTTGCACAAGATACAATGGAGTGATGATGATAACGACTGTACGTGGGAGGTGGAAGAGAGGATGAAAGCAGCTCATCCTGAACTCTTCGAGGTATGGCCCTAAGGTGTCGTATCATCTAACAACATTGTAGCTTGTTCTAAGTCTTAGAATTCTGTACGCTAAGATAAAATTGGATGTATGGTTTGCTGATTGTTGTGAATGGTAGGCGTACAGAATAGTTTTGATTGCTTTGTTTGTTTGAAATTTCGGGGGCGAAATTCCTAAGGGGGAGAGAATGTAACGACCCGTATTTTTACGGATCGACAAGTTCAACAGAATCTGGAATTTTAGCATTTTTGAGCCATTTCAGATTTTAGGCAATTTTTGGCTAAGTCCTAAGTCGTTCACGACTTAGCATAAGTCGTGAGTCGTATACGACTTAGGAGGTGGGAGTGTTGACCCAGGGCTTGGAGTTAGGTCGTTAGACGACTTAAGGAAGGCTAGTTGTTGGCTTTGGTTAGGTCGTAGGCGACCTAAGGGTTAAGTCGTGACCGAGTCATATGTTAGGTCACACGCATTCATAAGTCGTTGCTGAGTTAAGTGTTTGTTCGATGAGTCGTATTCCAGTAAGCTGTTGAGTCGTGAGCGACTGAGGAGTTAGCGGTCATAAGTCGTAGAAGCATAGATGTGATGAGTCGTATCTTCTGCCAAGTATAAGTCGTGACTGAGTTAACTAATAAGTCGTAGAATGAGTTGTCTCGTCTAACCAGCTAAGTCGTATCCCAGCAGGTTGTTAAGTCGTTAAGTCATATAGACGAAGGTGTTAAGTCGCAACCGACTTAGTGGTTGAGTCGTATACCCAGTTAAGTCGTAGACGACTTAAGAGTTTAACCCGGTTATTTGATAAGTCGTAGGTTGAGCTCTTTGTTAAGTCGTATCTTCTGATGAGTCGTACCCTGATGAGTCGTACCCTGATGAGTCGTACCCTGATGAGTCGTACCCTGATGAGTCGTACCCTGATGAGTCGTACCCTGATGAGTCGTAGTCTTTGTGTTGAGTTGGAAGATGCTATAAGTCGTAGACAGATGAAGGTTAAGTCGTAGGAGCGTGTGTTGACTCGTAGCTTGGTTAAGTCGTAGGGGGTTGCTGAGTCGTAGGGGCTTAAGTCGTAAGTCGGAAACGACTTAGGAGATAGACTAGTCACGACTTAAGGGCAGTTTTCAGCTATAAATAGGAGGGGTTGTTCTCACTTTTTGGGATCCGGATTTTGAAGCGACGAAGTGCTGCCATTTTGAGAGCTCGACTTCTACACTTCTTCACTTCTTTTCTCCACTCTAATCTAGTGCTTCCATCCATCCAAATCGAAGATCAAGATTGAAGATTCAAGAGCTTAGATTGAAGATCTTCATCTTTTCAAGAGAGATTTCTTCATTTGAAGCGGATTTGTGGTAGATCTAGCTTCATCCTTCGCTGTCCAGATCTGAAGTGTGTTGATTTGAGGTTGTTTAGGTGATTTGGTGAGTGGTGATTATCTCTCACACGGATCCAAAGGAGTAGATCGGATTGTTGGCTCGATTTGGTGTTAAATTAGTGATTTCCATGCATTTTCTTCATCCTATGTGTAGATCCATGTAGATCCATTGTTCATGATGATGTTACATCCATTTTATCATATGTTAACCTATGCAAGTTCATTCATCAAGTTTGTAGAGATATAATCCATGTTTTCATGCTTATTGGACTTTCAACTCTTTAATTACGAAAATGCCATTATTGTTATAATTGTCTACTTAGATCATTTTTGAATGCTTGATTGCTTGGATTGATGTTTGATTTGATTGATTGTTATGAACTAGATGATTGATGATTAGATTTAGATCGAAGGTGATTCAAAAGCTAAGGGAAAGGCTCTTGAATTGGAAAAGCTGCTCGTGGCATATGTAGCGGGATGATGAAGCTCCTATGCATAGATTTGATGATGTGAAGTTGAGATGAAGCTTTGCGAGGATGTAATGAAGCGAGGCATCATATGATGAAGACTTGGTCTAATCCAGGCGGGATCATTCCAAGCATGTTGATAACTCGGTGATATGATTCGAGTTGAGGATAATGGATGCTCGAGAGGCGCTTGAGCTAGTATGGCAATAGTCGTCGAGGAGGATGACTAGGAGGTTGAGATCTCATCGTTGTTGGAGGTTCTAGCATACTCTAAGCAAGAGTACATGGGGACGCCCAAAAGACTAAGTTGATGGTCAAGTACTCTGGGTAGATTCGATAATCCTAGGCACGGGTCACGATGACGTGCGGGAGTTATGTCTAGAACCGGGGTTACCATTAGCCCTTGACGGACGGCTGAAAGAATGTGCCGGTCATTCAATTAACGGTGATATCGCAACAATGATAACAGTGATAGCCGAGTCATGGATGTTTGGTTGTATCGTCATTCGGTCTCAAGAGCGGTATTTCCTGGGTGCTTATCTGACCTTGGTTTTAGACCTTGGGATTTGTACTTGGAAAACATCGCTCTTGACTCGAGTGACAATTGCTTTACTTTAAATTGTATGCTCTGCTATGATTGCTTCTGCTTAGTGTGTGTCTGGGGGCTATCACTGTAGAATGAGGTTGGAGTGGGAGGGTTGTATTCCTATTCCTTTTCCTTTATGCTCTTTTGGTATGTTGTTAGTTAATTTACTGCTCACTAAGACTGTTGTCTGACTCAAGGCTTTATGTTTTAATTCTTATTGCCTTGGGCTGTTCGTCCATTTTGGGACGGGCAGACTAGGTAGCAGGTGACAGGTGCTGTTCTCTTCTCACGATGCTGATATCGAAGACGAGCTGGAGGGTTGCATATTATCTTCTTATTATATGTACTGGATATTCCGCTGTTTTGTATTCTCTGAGAGATTTGTAGTGAGGCTGGATGTATTGACTATGTGGATGCTTGTATTCAACTATTATGGAGTTTTATATGATGACATTTTGTTCTGTAAAGCTTCACTATACATATGTTCTATTGTATTTTGTCCATGCGCTGTGAGTAATACGATAGATTCTTTTGTTTTAAATCTTACCTTGACAATCGTCCATGGTCGCCTGGCACACTTTACAGTGCACTATCTCTAGATTCGGTGCAGGGGTCATGGGCGGTCGTCACATTAAGATTAATTAAGGATTAATCAAATGGTAATTAAGGATTAATTAACTGATAATTAAGAATTAATTAATTTGTTATTAAGGTTTATTAATTGATAATTGAGGTTTATTAATTGATAATTAAAGAATAATTAATCTGTAATTAAGGTTAATTAATTTGTTTTAAGGTAATTAAGGGATAAATTACTCAAGTGTAATTAATAAAATGAATGTGATTAATTTAAGTTAATTAATTTGTAAATTAGTTAAAGATAATCACTTGATAATGGATTAAGTATGAATACTTAATAAGATTGATAAGTGTAATTACTTAGTATAAGTGATTAATGTATAATTACTTGATGTAATTAATTAAAGGAAAATTACTTAATGAGAAGTAATTAAGGATGTATTACTTGGTGTAATTTATTAAAGGATTAATAAAATTAATTAAGAAGTTAATTAATTAAGGTAAGTGATTACAGGATGATAATTACTGTTTATGATTAATTAAGGTGGATTAATGGAAGTGATTAATTAAAGTTTAATTAATTAATGTAATTAATTATAGTTAATTAATTAATGGAAGTAATTAATTAAGGATCATTAATTAATGTAATTAATGAAAGTAATTAAAGGTTAATTACTGTTAATGGTTAAGAATAATTAATTTGTGAAATTTATTAAAGAATAATTACTTTATGTAATTAATGAATAATTAATCAAGAATGATTAATAGTTAATGAGTAATTAATTAATTAAAGGTTTGTAATTAATTAATGATTGATTAAACAAGGTTAGATAATTAATTCTTAAGTGAATATGGTTGCTAGCTTTATTGCATGTAATGATCCTATATGAAGAAGTTGTTTGCATGATTGATTTTATCTGGATATATATGAATTGCTTTGATTATATGTGAATATATCTGTATATATATAAACTGCTCCTCTGTTCTGAAAGTACATGTGTAGTACTAAGGATCGTGTAATATGGTATATTAATGCGGAAACTGGTAATAACAGTAAAGTAAAAATTAAAGTAAGCACACCAGGAATTTTTATACTGGTTCGAACTTCCCGTTCTACGTCCAGTTCCAGAATACCCTCTGGATTTAAACTAAACCCCTCACTTAACCCGGAGGAATAGGTATACGACACCTGAGCAGCCGAACAGGAATTTTTCCGCCTCAACAGCCAAAGAGGACTTCAACTTAATACAAATAGTTTGTTGACGAATGTGTTCTGAATAACACCGATTGTCTTTTGATAGTACAACTTTCCTATAATCAAATCCTCAAGAGTATATATGTGTGTGAAGATTTAGAAGGAAGATAATCACGTAGAATCGAAGTATATGAATAAATTCAAGGATTCTAGTGATATTAAATAAGAATGAATGCTTTTATTTGCAGAAATGAATAGAGATTAGATTTTAGAAATATAAACAAGAATCGGTGATTGTAGAAGTGAATTGAATATGTTTATATAATTGTAGAAGAGTTGTAATCTTTTATGAAGAGTTTTAGTTAACAGTTGTGTCCATACCTCTTGAAATAGAGGACATTCCTCTTCATGAAATGATCGCATCTCTTCAGAAAACTAGCCGTTTTTCTCTGGTCGGTCGACCGGAAAACCTGGCCGGTCAGTTGAGTTTAAAAACGTATACAAAACAGAAAGTCACTGTGCATATGATACAGGGTCGGTCGACCGAGGATCCTGGTCGGTCGGCCGACCTGGTGTTATATGCACAGTGAACACAGTTTTGATATAAAATGTTTTGTGTGCGTGTGTGACTATTTGAGGAATGATTTTAACATTATTCTAAGACTCAATAAAATAAAATATCCATACTAATCTCTGGATTGTAAAATTATCTCCTTTGTAGTGCACGGTATGCACTTATTCTCTTTTTGTCGCTTTCATATAGTATTCTCGTCGTATGATCTCTGAAGCTTGTGTCATGAATCAAAACTCATTAATCAACATTCTCCCCCTTTTTGATTGATGACAATACTTATGTGACGAAGTAATATTGACATATATTATAGTTCTCCCCCTGAATATATGGCGACTTTTCTGCAAAAATTCGATAGTTTGCATACATTTCTCCCCCTTTGTCATCGACAAAAAGGAATACTTATAACAGATTATAGTAATGCGAAACATTTAAATTTACATGGTACATATTTGAGCCTAAATAGAATTAATTTAAAGATTTTGCTTAGAAAATAACATAACAATAATTAAGAAACAAATAAAGTACAAGAAATTTCTTGAAAGTAAATAAATTGTAAAAATACTACAATTACTCCTCATCATCGTCGGTATCCCACTCTTCTGGATGAAGATTTTCATCGAGAGGAGCCGGTTCCTTACCCCGTCTTTGAGTAGTAGGTGCGGGAGTTGCCGATGTGCTGGAACTTGTGTTATCGGATGTAGACCAAGAGAAATTTGGTGCTGGTCTTTTTCCAAGAGCAACAAATGAAGCACCGGCTTCAGAAGTACATGATAAGGCATCCCATAAATTTACGAAGAAGCCTTGGATCTTCTTGAAACGCCCATCAATTTTTCGAAGGCGAGAATCCAAAGCTAGTTGATTTTGGGCCAAAATATCAATGGCAGCCGCTGTGCTAGTACCGGGAGGTGGTCTTTGAATTGAGGTTTGACGAGTTATACGTTCTGTAGAATGAGTGGATGGTTGAGGTGTAGAATAGCTGCGACGTAGTTGTTCTCGTGGAATAGTATGCCATTGCTGAAAAGTTGTAATTTGGGACGGTGCATCAGGTAACTTCATTAGTTTTATTGTTCGTGAGTCAAAGGTACGAACTTTGGATGTTTCGGATTCCGGAGCATGGGTGACAAAGTTATTAATCAACCGCATTATGTATTCTCCATAATAAATATGGAGCATTTTTCCTTGGTTGAACGTAAGGAATTCATCCATAAGAAGTTGTGTCCAATTTACCCGAATATTTCCACACATAGCATATAACGCCTTGAAGTTTTCGGGATATACTAAGTGGTATGACCCTCCTCTTCGAACAATAGACTTCATCATGAATCGATGAAAAAGTCGTGGTTTAGGTCGAAGAGATGAAGTTTGCCTTAAATCGGTAGCGTCATCTTCAAAGAATAGATGACTTAGGCGGTCACGAGTTGATGTATTACAGTCTACATCATGTAACGAGATTCCACCCGGTCGAGCATTTAAAATATGATTCATTCGATCAATGGAGAGAAAAATCGAAGTGCCACAAACCGATGTCCAAACACAATTTTCAGTGTTTCTCGGTGGATTTACAAGGTTGAGATTTGCTAGGAATAACTTGACCATTATATGATTAATTTTCAAGTTGTTTTTCCTATGGTCAAGAAATGCATCAAGACCACTTTCAAGAGCGGCATTTTCAACACCGTAGGAGGTAAAATCAGGATAACTTACAAAAGACTCCTCAAAGATTTTGGCATCTTGAAGCCTTATCCATCTTTCTAAAGCTTTTTCACTTACTAGCCAAGAAGCAATTTGAGAGTCTACAGGAGTTGATGAAGATTGGCCAGCAGTAGTCTTAGATTTCTTCTTGGGGGCCATTTTTTCTTTGAAGAATTTGAAGAAGTTTGGGAAGGTTGTAATGGGGGCTAGGGTTAAAATCTGTTTTGGGAGAGTAAAAGTGAAGAGGTGAGATAAAAAGGTGAATGGATGGATTGAAGTATGAAGGCAATTTCAGCAGAATAGCACGTTCGGTCGACTGAAATACCTGGGTCGGTCGACCGACTTGTGGTATAAAATAGTGCTGAAACTTTCGGGAAGAGCTTCGGTCGACTGGTGCAGGATGCTCGGTTGACCGACTTAAAAAAATGTTATAATATCATTCGGGAAACAAGTTCGGCTGACTGACTCAGATGGTTCGGTCGACCGAGTTGACAGAAATCTGTTTTTTTTTAAAAAAACTTCTCGGGATAGCTTCGGTTGACCGATTCAGTCTTTTCGGTCGACCGAGGCATGTGAACAGACAAGTTTATGCTGTTTTTCAAACAAGAATTATAGAAATATAATTATATTATTACATCATATATATATCTATACATCTTATTCAAAATAATAACATATATATATATATTAAGTTATAGCCATGGTGCATCAGCATCTACGTTCCCATGAATTTGGAGATGGAACATTTTCTACCGGTGACCATATTGGAGCTATTGGAGATTGAACATGGTCAGAAGGAGATGGAGTTCTGTAAGAAGGTTCAGCAACATCATCCTTCTTAGATGAACAAAATTTCATGGCAATCTTTTCAAGGAAACTTAAATGTCTTGCCGTGACTTTTTGTTCGTAATAAAGTTCCCGTTGCATATTCATTTGTTGTTGTTGGTAGTGATGAATTTCATCAATCTTTTGTTTGGTTGATGGAGATACTACCATTTCCTTTTTCCCTTTCTTTTTATCAGGTGTATAGCCTGTATGGGAGTCTTCCCATGGTTTCCACCTGTGTCGGGGGTCATTATTTGGAGAGGAGAATTCTAAAACACGGTTAGGCATTGGAAAAGTAGGATAGGGACCATTTTCGGGGATGCGATCAGAACAGTCGTCGTCCGGGGATGTGTATGAAAGATGAGAATTTTCAGAATTGTAGACGTCATCGTTAGAAGACATTTTTGTTTCAAGTTTTGTTTTGTAAGAAGATTTTTGTATTTTATGTTCTATTCAATAAACATATGTATGTATATATAACCATTTATTTTCTAAAAAAATAGTGGTTTAAAAACAAATTTTAGTTTTAATCACAGAACTTTTTAAACAAAAACTGTTTGTAATTGAATGATATACAATGCTTTAGAGTCAAAAATAGTTTATTCTGAAATTAAGTTTTAATGGTACAGATTATAAAAAGAGCTGGAACAAGAAACACCCATAGCTCAAGTGGCTATACTACAACATCTAACATATAAGTCAGAAGTCATGAGTTCGAGTGCCGCTTTGGTCAGAAATAAAATAATTTTTGTTTTTCCATATTTTTGCATATTTTTATTCATAAGTCTTTAAACGACATTATACCTAAATCTCGTCTTAGTTTTATAAAAGTATTTTCATTTAGTGGTTTAGTAAAAATGTCAGCTATTTGATTTTCAGTGTTGATAAATTCTAGATTTATTAATTCTTTTTCCAAACAATCACGAAGAAAGTGATGACGAATATCAATGTGTTTTGTTCGTGAGTGATTGACCGGATTTTTAGAAAGATTTATTGCACTAGTATTATCACAATAAATTATTGATTTTTCAAGATGACAATTAAAATCTTGTAGTGTCTGTTGCATATATACGACTTGTGCACATGCCAAAGCAGCAGATATATATTCTGCTTCACACGTTGATAAAGAAACACAGTTTTGTTTCTTACTAAACCAAGAAACTAAGGAACGTCCAATGAAGTGACACGTTCCGCTCGTACTTTTTCGATCCGTCCGACTTCCTCCAAAATCAGCATCACTATAGGAAACTAATTCGAAAGGACATTCTTTCAGATAAAATAGTCCGAAATCTTTGGTTTTAGTTAGATAATGAATAATGCGTTTAACTACTCTCATATGTGATTCTTTGGGATTTGCTTGAAATCGAGCACACAAACAAACACTCATCATAATATCGGGTCGACTCGCGGTTAAATAAAGTAAAGAACCTATCATACTACGATATAACTTTTGATCAACACTTTTGCCATCTTCATCTCTATCGAGATGAATCGTTGTACTCATAGGAGTTGGTTTGGCAGCAGTGTTTTCCAGACCAAAACGTTTGATTAAATTATAACAATATTTTTCTTGATTAATAAAAATTCCAGTTTCAATTTGTTTAATTTGTAATCCAAGAAAATATGACAATTCTCCCATATGAGACATTTCAAATTCATTTGTCATTATAGTTGAAAATTCTTGACATAATTTTTCATTTGTCGAGCCGAAAATAATATCGTCAACATATATTTGAATTATGAAAATATCTTTATTAGTTTTCTTAATAAAGAGTGTTTGATCTACTTTACCGATTTCAAAACCAAATTCTAATAAATAACCTTTAAGACGATCATACCAAGCACGTGGTGCTTGTTTTAAACCGTATAACGCCTTTTTAAGTTTATATACATGATCCGGAAATTTTTCATGATTGAACAAAGGTGGTTGTTCAACAAAAACATTTTCTTTTATGAATCCATTTAAAAATGCACTTTTAACATCCATTTGATATAGTTTAAAATTATGAAAACACGCATAAGCTAATAATATTCGTATTGCTTCAAGTCGGGCGACTGGAGCACATGTCTCTTCGTAATCAATTCCTTCTTCTTGATTATATCCTTGTGCAACTAATCTAGCTTTATTCCTTGTTATATTTCCTAGTTCATCTGCTTTATTTTTGAAAACCCATTTAGTACCGATGACTGATTGATCACTGGGTCTAGGAACGAGTTCCCAAACTTCGTTTCGTTCGAATTGATTTAATTCTTCTTGCATGGCAAGTATCCAGTAGTCATCAGTTGAAGCTTCTTTTATATTCTTAGGTTCTATGTTAGAGAGAAAAGCTACATGACCAACTTGATTTAATTGATGTCTGGTTTTAACATTCGTATTAACTTCTCCAATTATATTTTGCACAGGATGATCTCTTAAAATTCTAGGTGGAGATTTTATTATATTAGAAGTCACGTTTGTATTGGTTTCATGAATATCAAGATTTTCATTTGTATTATTATTTTCATTCTGAGTAGATTCATCATCAAAATCAATAGTAACACTTGGATTTATATTTTTAAAATTTTCGTTGAAAGAAACATGTAAACTTTCTTCAATAATTTGAGTTCGTTTATTATAAATTCGATAAGCCTTGCTTCGTTCC
This sequence comes from Allium fistulosum, assembly GCA_030737815.1. NCBI lineage: Eukaryota > Viridiplantae > Streptophyta > Magnoliopsida > Asparagales > Amaryllidaceae > Allium > Allium fistulosum. The sequence continues at coordinate 435,031,674 of CM060904.1, read as the reverse complement.
GAATATCCAACGAATATACCTTCATCGGATTTTGGATCGAATTTGCCTAGTTGATCTTTAGTATTTAAAATAAAACATTTGGAACCAAAAACTTTTAGATATGAAATATTTGGTTTTCTTCCATTTAGAAGTTCATATGGGGTATTTTTAGTTAATGGTCGAATAGAAACGCGATTCAGTACATAACAAGCAGTAGCTACAGCTTCTGCCCAAAAATGTTTCGATAAAGTTGTTCCATTTAGTAAAGTTCTTGCACATTCTTGTAACGTTCTATTTTTCCTTTCTACAACTCCATTTTGTTGTGGTGTTCTAGGAAACGAAAAATTATGGTTAATACCTTTCTTGTTACAAAATTGTTCAAAAACTTCATTTTCAAATTCGCCTCCATGATCACTTCTTATATTTTTAATTTTCAATGTTTTAATATTTTGAATTCTTTTAACAAAAACTTTAAAATTATCAAAAGTATCACTTTTATTTTTCAAAAAGAAAATCCAAGTATATCTAGAGAAATCATCTACAATAACAAAAACATATCTATTATGATTAATAGATTGCACTTGAGTTGGACCAAAAAGATCCATGTGTAAAAGTTCAAGTGGTTGTTCTGTAGATATTACTTTCTTTGATTTAAAAGAAGATTTTGTTAATTTTCCTAATTTACATGCATCACAAAATATGTTAGTTTCGAATTTTATATTGGATAACCCTTTAACTAATTTATTTTTAGATAGTTTGTTGATGGTATTAAAATTAATGTGACAAAATCTTTTGTGCCAAAGACAAGAATCGTTTTCTTTAGCCACTAGACACAAATTTGAATTATTATTAACGTTCAAATTTAAAATGTAAATATTTTTATCTCTTTTTCCTTCGAAAATAATGTTATGATTTTTATCAAAAATGTTACATTTATTTTCTGAGAAAGTTATATTAAAACCTTTATCGCAAAGTTGACTAATACTTAATAAATTATGTTTTAAATTTTTAACTAATAAAACATCAGTAATGAGAGGTAAATTAGATGTACCGTTGCTATTGACATTGCCTTTGCCGATGATATATCCTTTTGAGTTATCTCCAAAGGTGACTGCTCCTCCATTTGAGTATATAATGTTTGATAGCATTTCTTTGTTTCCAGTCATGTGTTTTGAGCAACCGCTATCTAAAATCCATTTTCCTCTCTTCTTATGTGGTACCTGCAAAAAGTTTATAAAAAGTTGGTACCCAATCTTTTTAGGGTCCTAAGAATTAGATCTTAGGAAGCCAAACCCATACGGGTTCAGAATTCCCTTTATAGACATAATTTTTGTTATTATGAACAGTTTCCATAAAACTTTTGATATGTTTATTCCATATCAATATATTATTTGTTTTTGGAATCCATATCTTAATAGTTTTAGTATTTGAATAAACTGTTTTCTTAATATCTTTCTTAATTTTATTATTAATTTTACTTTTAGCAAAATTATTTTGTTTCCTAAATCCTAGTCCAGATTTATTGTTAGAAGTTTGAGAGTTTTCTAGTATACTAGAAAGATTTTCTCTTCCTTTATTGAAATTTGAAACATTTTTAGAAATATCATCAAATTTTATTTTAAGACTAGATTTTTCTAACTCTAAATCCTTAATCTTAGATATTAAACTATTATTTTCGAAAAGTAAAACATCATTTTTATTTTTCTGAATTTCTAGTTCCTCAGATATTGACGTAATTTGAGAAGATAAGTTAGAATTCGATTGTTGAGAAATTTCAAGTTCTTCTTTTAATATTACCTTCTCATCTTTTAACATATCTACTTCTAAAACTGTTCTATCTAACTTTCTTTGCAACTCCTTATTTTTCTTTTTAAGTTGTTTTGTTAAATTTACTAATTCAGAATTTATTTCAATTAAATCTTCAAAAGTAAAATCACTTACATCGTCTGACGAAGCCATGAAGCATACATTTGCTTGTTCATTATCACTTTCACTCTCTGATGAGGATGATGAATCAGTGTCGTCCCAAGTGACTGAAAAAGCCTTTCGTTTGGTTTTATCCTTCTTGGAGTTATTCTTTTTACGATCTGGACAATCCTTCTTCATGTGTCCTTTCTTGTGACATTCATAACATTCCATTGTTGAAGATGATGGTTTGCTGCTATTGGAATTGTTGTTGGAATTATTTTTGTTTCCCTTGAATTTGTTTCTGTTGAATTTCAAAAACTTTTTGAAATTTTTAGCGATCATTGCCATATCTTCATTATCTGAGTCGGAATCATCTTTTTCTGCTTGGAATGCCACATTTTTCTTTTCTTGTGCACCATTTCGTTTTGCCTGCAAATTTACTTCGTAGGACATTAAATTACCTATCAATTCTTCTGGTTTTAATGTTGACAAATCAGTCGCTTCTTCAATAGCTAGGACTTTTCGTTCCCATTCGTCCGTTAAAGAATTTAAGATTTTTGTAACAACATTAAAATCAGTAAACTTTTGTTCTAGTGATAATAAAGCATGATAAATATCCTGAAATCTAGAGTACATGTCATTTATAGATTCATTTGGCCTCATTTTAAAATTTTCAAATTGATGTTTCAACATAGAAATTTTTCTCAATTTAACTTTGTTCGTTCCTTCATGTGAAACTTTAAGAGTTCTCCAAATTTCATAACCGGAAGTGCACATGCTAACTCTATTGAATTCATTTCTATCTAATGCACAAAATAAAATATTCATAGCCTTAGCATTTGATGTAGCATCTAGTTTTTGTGTGTTACTCCAAGTTGAGTATTCTTCAGTAGGAGTTGTGTACTCACTTTGTATAATATTCCAGATATCAAATCCACTTGATTGCATATAGATTCTCATTCTAGTTGACCAATAATTGTAATTTATACCATTGAAAAGTGGAGGTCGTGATGTCGATTGACCTTCTGTGAAACTAGAATTAGTGTGAGTGTTAACATCGTTAATTTGTGTGGTTGCCATATTACTAGAAATAAATATCAAATAACTTTGTGATGGTTATAGGACGACCTTGCTCTGATACCAAATGAAAGTACATGTGTAGTACTAAGGATCGTGTAATATGGTATATTAATGCGGAAACTGGTAATAATAGTAAAGTAAAAATTAAAGTAAGCACACCAGGAATTTTTATACTGGTTCGAACTTCCCGTTCTACGTCCAGTCCCAGAATACCCTCTGGATTTAAACTAAACCCCTCACTTAACCCGGAGGAATAGGTATACGACACCTGAGCAGCCGAACAGGAATTTTTCCGCCTCAACAGCCGAAGAGGACTTCAACTTAATACAAATAGTTTGTTGACGAATGTGTTCTGAATAACACTGATTGTCTTTTGATAGTACAACTTTCCTATAATCAAATCCAAGAGTATATGTGTGTGTGAAGATTTAGAAGGAAGATAATCACGTAGAATCGAAGTATATGAATAAATTCAAGGATTCTAGTGATATTAAATAAGAATGAATGCTTTTATTTGCAGAAATGAATAGAGATTAGATTTCAGAAATATAAACAAGAATCGGTGATTGTAGAAGTGAATTGAATATGTTTATATAGTTGTAGAAGAGTTGTAATCTTTTATGAAGAGTTTTAGTTAACAGTTGTGTCCATACCTCTTGAAATAGAGGACATTCCTCTTCATGAAATGATCGCGTCTCTTCAGAAAACTAGCCGTTTTTCTCTGGTCGGTCGACCGGAAAACCTGGCCGGTCAGTTGAGTTTAAAAACGTATACAAAACAGAAAGTCACTGTGCATATGATACAGGGTCGGTCGACCGAGGATCCTGGTCGGTCGGCCGACCTGGTGTTATATGCACAGTGAACACAGTTTTGATATAAAATGTTTTGTGTGCGTGTGTGACTATTTGAGGAATGATTTTAACATTATTCTAAGACTCAATAAAATAAAATATCCATACTAATCTCTGGATTGTAAAATTATCTCCTTTGTAGTGCACGGTATGCACTTATTCTCTTTTTGTCGCTTTCATATAGTATTCTCGTCGTATGATCTTTGAAGCTTGTGTCATGAATCAAAACTCATGAATCAACATGTTCTAGTTTTCCAGCGAGTAAACCTTGCTTTTAAAAACAGTTTAAAAAAAATCTGTGATTAAACTTTATTATATGTGATGATGTATA